>CM062816.1:681952257-683152257 GCA_031772625.1 Pinus tabuliformis | reverse complement strand
AGATTGAAGTCACCTCCCAAAATAATGTTAGTGTTTTCTTCTACGTCTAGACTATCTTTTAGATCATGCCAACAACTCTCCTTGTCTCTGCAGTGATTCAGCACGTAGATGTTGTAAATGATAATGGTTTGCTGACATGCTTTATTTTCCAAAGTTGTTTTGATCTAGTGCTAATTTACTGTTTCTGAAATACAATTCCATATACCTTGGTTCCAAATTGTTGCTACTCCTCCTGAGGCTCCTCTTGCCTCACTAATGCTGCCTTTATACTATCTCTGCTGCTCAATAACTTTACTCATTTCCTTGTGGCCTTGTTTTGTTTCTTGTAACAGAATGATTCTTGGTTTCTCAAAAAGGATAAGATCCCTTAGGGCTGCTACCTTAGAGGGGTGCCCAAGTCCCCTGATGTTCCAAGATAGGATTTTCATCATTGGATATGCGGAGTTTGGGGAGGTGCTCGCCCCCCTTGGTCCTTGTTTGTTGCTTCTTTGTCATGCTACCCCGGAATGTAAGTTTCTAGAGGTGTCTGTGTTCCCATTTCTATGTCTTTTTGTGCGCTCTCATCCCGATGCTACTTGGCAGATTTCTTGCCTGGCCCAGGTTTCTTGAAGGATTCACTAGAGCCCCCGTGATCTTTGGAGGAGCTCCTAGTAATTCTGTTGAGGGGAGGATCAAGAAGAGGCTGAGAGGAGATGATAAGGGGCAAGGAGGATTCAATGGTGTCCTGGTGTTGGCTTTCAGGGAGAGGGGACTCTTGGGAATCAGGGGGGGAGAGAACTGAGAAGGGGTTGGATGAGCTGCAAAGGAGGCCAAAGGGCCTGCATCAAGGGGAGTTTTTACTGAAGAGACCATTTTATTTTTTTTACCATTTCCCATTGTTCTTCTTGTGGTCCATTTTCTACGTCGATAATCTTACTGCATCTATTGGCAAAGTGGTCGTATTCATGACATACCTTACACTTAAAAGGGATCTGCTCATAATCCAACTGCTAAATATGGCTCCAGTCGTCCACTTTGAGCTTGATGGCTTCCGGGAGGCCTTTGCCAAGGTCCACTTCAACACAAATCCGCGCACAAGCTTGCATATTTTCTTTTGGTTCACTGCGATCAATATATTTGTCGACTGCATTCCCGATGGCGCGAACAGATTCATCTCCCTAGCAATGGAGAGGGAGGTGAGGGAGCCGAACCCAGACCGGTACAGCACTAGGAACATCTAGCTCTGGATCGAAGTCTGGGGTCCATTTATTGAGGTACAGGCCCCTTGAATCCATGAAATAGGGCCCGTTTCTGAAAATTAGATCCTTATCTTCTTTGGTTTCAAAGTGAAAGGTGAAGTACCCTTTCCTGCAGAATCTAATGGAGATTTTCCCTTGTATTTTTTCGGACCAGTTCCTTTCAACCCATCTTTGAAATTTTTTTGGAGAAGGCCAGAGGCCTGTGGATTGACCCATAAGTCCTCTTTCTGCTAGGGACAAAGCAGCCATGCGTGGAAGAACTGGAGGCAGGCTGACTTCTTGAAGAACATCCAACCTTTTGATGAATTTCAAAATTGCTAGTCGGGGGCATTGTGGGGGTAATGATTTAATCAAGGTCGAGAAAACCAGCTGAGGATCGATCCCTCCAGTGGAGCTTCCAGAGAGGCCATGAGGGGAGGCCGAAGCTCAAACTCCTGCGCATTGGTAGCCTAGGTTAGTCGCGGCAGCAACAACGCGTGGGATAAATTTTGCTTATTAAAATCCACCTAATTTCCATCATTTTTCACCATATACCATCCATATACACCTTATTTTGAACTTATTATGCATATTCAATAAAATAAATTATGTTTTTCAATTTTTAGATATTTTTGCAAAAATTGGGTTTTAAGAGTATTTTTGGACAGAATCAGAAATTCCCGTAATGGCTATGTGGATGACATATTTGTAGGACACTTGGGCTCAAGCTAGATACATGAATGGAAATCTTGGGAGCTAGGACTGAACTAATTCCAATTGGTTCAGTCAAAACAAGCTAAATCGGGTCCGGTCAAGGCTGGTCAAACATAACTAGTCATCCAAAAAATCCCTAAGAAATAGGGCAGTTTTATGATTTCATGGGATTGTCCATATTTTTAGTGATAGATTGGATGGATTCGACTTGGATAGGTGGATATGGATAGATATAGTTGTTAGAGATACTTTAGATCAGTTTGTTTCATGATCTTCTATTTAAGCCAAAACTTTGAAGGCTTATGGCATGTAGAATTAATGTAAAATTTATGTAATTTGATTTTGAGACTCTTTGAAGACTGAAAGATAATTGAAGAACCTGTTTCATTTCAATTTGTTGTTCATTCTTGGTTAATTTACTGAAGTTGTTGTAGCTGAGATTTCTTCAAGTGTGCAAGGCAAGGGTGGAGGGCCCCCACACCAAGCTAAGTGCACTTCTTGGTTAAATTTTCATAGTTTTCATAAATTAGTTCTTGTTTCAAATGTATTTAGATGTGTGATGATTTCTGAATGAATATTGGTTTAATTCTAATCTACATATGAAGGGACACACAGGAATTTAAGTTAAATTCCCCTTCTATTTGATCTTGAACTAAAACTGAATTTCATTCTCCTTTTCTTATTTAAAGTTATTTCTGCATTTCTGATTTGAAGCAATGGTGATTATGATATAGTAGAATTGTGAAGAAGGACAATATGGTCCTCCTTAGTTAGGAGCCTCTTCTTTTACATTTTCTGCATCATAAACCATTGTTAATTAGTGATTTGGATTTATCTTCATGAAAGTAGTATTGTAGGGAAGGACAACCTGGTTCTCCTAAGTTAGGAGCCTCATCCCTCACATATTACATAAGTGAATTAGAAATTTTTAAAATAGGTTTATATTTGTAATATGTACTTCCTTAACTCTTCAAATTTTATCTTCTAAGCTTGGCTACATTTGATATCCATATAATGTGGACATGCCTCCAAGTTTTACAAACCTGGATTGATAATGAATACTTGTGTTAATTTGTGTTAATAAATTAGCCCAACAAGCTTGCCAAAAATAAAGAGATACTTCCCAATAATGGTGGGGGGAAATTCAGAAAGAAATTTTGTTTATATTGTAAAAGGAAGTATGTCACTCTTGAACATGACACTCTGTCACCTTTGTTTATGGGTTGGGAAATCCATTTAACTTTTGTTAATTTTTTAAATTGTGATAGAATTCCACCTTGCAAATCTCAAATGACCAAGTTAATTATTGCATTAGATTCCTATTTTCCAAAGGAACAAAATAAACCTAAATATCACCCAATTTGGTTAAGTATAACTTGAGTTATGAATTATTTTATTCACACATGTATTATGGAATGGATCGACCCTAACCACATGAATAATTGCTTGGGTCAGTCTTAACCCCAAGTGACCCCTCGGGAACTCCTATAAATATAATATACCACAAGATCATTTGGACACATCCTCCCTTCTCTTTTTTCTTGGTTCGTACGGGTTCGACGGAAGGAGTTCGCTCAAGGGTTTGAAATCATAAGTGAAAGGTTCACTCTGGGTTAAGGTCTTCTGGATCTCGGTCACTGGCATAGAGTAGGGAATTCTGGTCCCTAGTCACAGGCACATAAGCCTATGAGAGTGACTATAGACCCTTAGAAGCTGGCACAGAGGCTTATGGGAGCAACTCTGGGTTCAGAGGCATATCAGAAGGTTCTAGTCCCCGGTCGCTCGCATAGAGTAGTCGTGTGAGTGACCAAGACATCTGGGCTGCTCACACAACAACAGTAAGGGAGCGACTCTGGGTTTTATTAGTATTATGCCATGGTCGCATGCATGAAGGCTTCCTAAGAGTGACTCTATAGTCATAGTCACTTGCATACAGTATTTGAGAGAGAGTCCTGGGAGTTTCGGTCACACATAGACAGTTTGGATGAGAGTGACCCGAGTTCAGATCTATGGTTTGACATATTAGCTTCAGTTGAATTCAATGATCAGATAGATATGGGTTCCTCTCTATTGTTATACAGCTCTGTAGATATGTAGATATGATCTGTTAGTTTCTGTTGCAAACATATGTATTGGTCTCATTGACAGTGACATCAGTACTCAATAATTTTTGACACAATGATAGCATTATGCAATAGTTGACGTCAGTTTGTGACAACACATTACAACCATCAGTATGAGGGTTCTTATTCCTAACATAATTAGTTATGTTTCATAGATATCATTATTGTTTTACTTCATAGATAAAGTTATGAATTATTATACTCTCTTTTGCCACATCATTTGATGACAATCTAAGAAGAAGAAGATTTGCAAGGGTTTTCCCCATAGTGGGTTTTTCCCTAGTCTTGGACCAATCCTGGTGTCTCTATATGTGTGCATGATTTCTTCTACTGTTCCTTTTATATTCCACTGCATTGATGATGATGGTGATTTTTCTTCCCATGTAATTGCATATGTTGATGTATAATGGCGTAGATCTGAATAATGTAGTGATGAAATGGGGTGAACTTAATGTATTAATGATGAAATGAAACTATCATATCAAATAACAATGTCGCCTTAAGAAAAATTAACATGGGATCAGAGCTGGGTTGAAGAAAATCCATGGAGATCACCCCAATGATGACACCATTGATGGAAGCAAGAAGAGGGTGGTGGAGACCTAAAAGAATTATAGGGTTTGAATAAAACCCTAGGCATCTTGATTATTAGGGTTTGATGGATTATATGAGGTTAGGGTTGGAGAGAAAAACCTAGTTTATGGAAAAGTCTTGAGATTTGATGTATGAAACTCTAGTATGATCTATGTGAAGATTTTAAAGCACTTGTCGGAGATTTGATGAAGTCCTGGATGGGATAATCCTTAGCATATCTGGTTGGATACTTGAAGATAACATTGGTATGGAGCATGGAAATCGTTGGCTCTTGAATATTAGTTCAAGAGGGAGAGGATCACCTCTCATTGAAGATAAGTATTTGAGTATACGTATGTTTCTAACCTCCTTAATGAGATGAGATGTGTAGGATCATTTTGAGATGCAGATCTGTAAATAGATAAAGAGGTACTTGATAAAAATAATACAAAGTTCTTCAAACGGCCTATGACTAAGGAGTAGGTGCTCAGGTATTTTAATACCTCAAGGTATGCATGGTAGGTTGTGTTTCATCTATTGGCTCGATAAGCCCTAAGGTATGATGAGAATTCCTCTTTCTTTAATGGCTCATACATGAATATGAAAGTGACTTGGATATATGTCTCCTATGATGAAATTATGCACTTGGTGTTGAACATTTGGACCTTCTTGAATTCTATGAGGCTATCTAACATTGGTACATTGATACACTTGATGTTTGGCTAACATCTATGATCTATCGGTTGGATATCTTGATCCTATAAAGAAGGATAGCACCTTGTTTCTAGAAAATGATACTCTTGATACTTGTCATGATGGATTTCATATAGAAGGATAGTTCATTGACTCCTATACATGAGTCTGTTGATAATGCTTGTGATAAGCATGATAAAAGAATATGGAAAGAGAAATTGACAATCTTGTTGTCTTGATAAAGCTTTATTGAATGACCTAATCTGATCTCATTGGTCATGAAGTGCATGGTAACCTTGATGTGAGAGGCATAAGTGTAATATTGATATTCCAGATCTCTTACTATCTTGTCTTGATGGCATGGAGTGACTTGACAGAAAATGTTATTGTGTTCATAATATTTGAGATATGATGTTGCATCTATCTGTTACTTTGAGTCTAATCACTTGATGAAAGATTGATGTCATGGTGTTGATAGCCATGATAGATATATGTTTATGATCTAACAGATCTACTGCTGCATGAATCTAGTAGAGATAGGTTGATGACATGAATGAAGATGAATGATGTAGATCCCCAGTCAGAGGGAGAATATCTTCTCAAGATTATTAACCTTATTACTATTTTCATTATGTGTTGTTGAAGTATGATTTATGTGCATCTAACAGTATTGATTTTCAGCAGAGTCTCAGATCTGAAGCCCATACAGAAATTAGGGTTTCTACTCCAGTCGTAGCACAGATCTAGGAGATTTTGTCCCTGGTCGCACGCATGCTAAGGCCTAGACAATGTCCAAGTAGCTAAAGTCTCTCCCATGCTAACCTGAAGAGAGTAACCAGAGTTTTGACTATTGTTGACCACCATCTAAAGCTTTTTGAAGCTATTTGAACTCTAAATCATGATGTTCCTAACATATTCTGCCACTGTTGATTGATTTTTGAAGTTCTTGAGTTAAATTGCTGATCATATAATGAAGTATTGTGCATAAAATGAGATAGTCACCTAGAAGATATCAGGACCACAAATGTATTGCAGATAACAACAAGATATGTTAACAGGAAAAGGTTTAATGTTTTCCATAACATGAACATACAGATTGAACTTGTGTTTGCAGGTGATTGGGACATACATATAGATATGTCACTATGTTTGTGCTACAAGAGGTTGGAATGATTTGGAATTATCGGTATATATGTAAAGTTTTTTGTCATGATGCTTGACAATAACTTTGAATTTATGATTGAGATGTGATTTGACTATAGATCTCTCTATGATAAAAATTTGGACTTGACCTACTATCTAGTGATTTGATTTGATGATTTGTTGATTTGCCCTGATATCGATACTATGTGGGCATGATTACTTATTTGGAGATTGGCCTCCTTATTCTTAGCACAATGGTTGGAATGATGATAGTTGTGATGGAAGGATGACTTATATTATGCTTATGAGAATGAATTGATAAAGTTTGGATTGATAATGAATAACTTGTTGACATGATGAAGTCATGATTTGATATGAGCTACACCTATCTCCTGGTTGAAAGTATTAATAATATGATAATGATGACTTTGATCATGGTCTTGATTTGGCTTCTAAACTATGATGAGTTGAATTTGTTTTTTATGGTACAACATTGAGTTATAATTATGTTGGCTTAGCAAGGTATTATGCTTAGATCATTGCAATCCAAATTTGTCTAGATTTGACAGTTATCTGATGAAGTCAGGATGATGAGTTCCAAGGTATGGCTTTGATATTGATCATGGTTTTGGTTTTATATCTTGATGATCTACTTGTGACAAATGATGAACTTATGATGATCTAAATCAGAGGGAGATAGATTATGAAGCCTAAAATGATGTATCATGGCATGATGAATCGATTTCTGGAATTTGGGAAAGGAATTCCATGTTGCAAAGCTATTGGAAAATGTTATGGATAATGAAAATGAAAATCCTTGGATACTCTTATTTAAAGTTCAAAATGTTGTTGAAGTTGACATGGCATCCGATGGTTGAAGCATTGATGTTTTGTTTTGAACATCCATCTGGATATGTATGATGTGCATAGAACCTTAATGAATTCATGAGTGACTTTCTTCACTCACATAGAATTTCCACCAAACATGCTTTGAAATATCTACATGAGGTGTTCTATTTTGAGAATGAGATATTTCTCCTATGATATGTATCTGCATAGATGTATTTCTGATATTTGAGATTATTGTTGATAAGCACATTTGGATGTTGTTTTAGTATGTGATCTGCCATGATATCTTGGATGAGAGGTCCATAGCATGACCAAGGTTGATCATGATGTTGCTAGCATGACTAGCTATGAGGCAGGATATGAAATCTCCTTAGAGAGTTGTTTGAGCATGATCTGGATATGACATGGATACGATGGATACATTGTGATGATCCAATTGGTAGTAAGTCCCATATTTATAGTTGGGACCGAGATACTCTCATATATTGAGATAGTGCAACTATTCGAAACAAGATCAGGCTTGTGGTTGGCACCTCCTTGAGAGGGAGGATGATTATGTTGTCATTTTGTGATTCATATGATTATATATGATCTAACATGATATTTGATTTGATGTTCTATATGAGCATGAAACAACTGTTATTGAGACAAGCATATGGCAGATATTCTCTCAAAGGCATGTTGGTTTTCAGAGAGAATCTCCTCTAAATTAGGGGTAGCGCTGATCGAGGAAACTGAGCCAACTTTTCCTACCTTGTTTGAGCTCCGAGGGTGAGGAATCGAGATGGACGGCTCTTGGTGTTGAGGTAACTCTGGACAATAGGGCATTACCCTATCTATATAAGGAGTTACCCATAGGGTTGGAGTTGTAACTCACCCTATCTTAGTCTTAGCAGATTATACTCCAATTGGCATCATACCCACAAGCAGGGTTTGTTTGGGAATATTACTCCTAATCTGGATAATGAGTTGAGGGTATGCTTGGGGGTGTACAACCCAAGGCGATTATGATGTAGGCGTTCTACCACATAACTAATATGGGTCATCAATGGGAAGATCAATAGGCAATAGGATGAGTTGAGATGACTCATGGGTTGAGATGACCCAATATGATTCTGGGTTGAGGTTAAAGCTCCCCGTTGAAATTCTAGGGTCGAGGGTTTACTTCCCTATGTTATCTGGGGTCGAGGGTTTAATCCCCTGTGTGATGAGTTATCCTATTAGTCGGTATGGGTGGAATATATTTCTCCCCGTTGTGATTCTAGGTTGAGATGCGCTCCCTGATGATATGCTCTCTGATGATGATTGATGATGATATGGGTAATAGCCCACTACCAGAGATTCCATATAGTAGCTTGATGGATAGAGGGTGGTAGCTTGGGCTCCCCTCCGGTATTAAATTATTCTTCTTCTAGATTCAAGAATGTTTAGCATACGGGCAAGAATAATCAAGCGATAAGCAGGAATAAGAAAAGGATAGATCAAGATGTACAATGATGATTTGTGATGATGAGACACTTGATATGGACATGGCACAATTACTACATGACATAAATGATCCATGATGATATGCGATGACACTCGAAGATTCCAGAATGGCATATTGTTCGATGGACAGATATTGCCAGGTGGAATTCTACCTACTTGAGAGGTAGTGTTAATTTTTTCAATTGCGGTAAAATTCCACCTTTTATAGCTCGAATTACCAATATATTGATTTCATTAGATCCCTCTTTTTGATAGGACCAAAATCGACCTAAATATCACCCAATTTGGTTAACCGAAAGTTGAGTTATGAATTATTTTATTCACACATGTATTATGGAATGGGTCAGCCCTAACCACATGAGTAATTGGTTGGGTCAGTCTTAATCCCAAGTGACCCCTCAAAAAATCCTATAAATAGAAGAGACCTCAAGATCATTTGGACACATTGTCCCTTCTCTTTTGTCTTGGTTCACACAGGTTTGAAGGAAGGAGTTCGTTCAAGGGTTTGAAATCATAGGCGGAAGGTTTGCTCTAGGTTAGGGTCTTTTGGATCTCGGTCGCTGGCACAGAACATGGCATTTTGGTCCCTGGTCATTGGCACATAAGCCTATGAGAGAAACTATATACCCTTGGATGCTAGAATAGAGTATTATGGGGGAAACTATGGGTTTAGAGGTAGATCGCATGATTCTAGTCCCCAGTCGCTCACACAGAGTAGTATTGGGAGTGACCAAGACATTAGGATTGCTCGCACAATGATAGTAAGGGAGTGACTCTGGGTTTTATCAGTATCATTCCACAGTCGCATGCATGAAGGCTTCCTAAGATCAAATATATAGTCACAGTCACTTTCATACATTATTTGAGAGAGCGACCTGGGAGTTTCGGTCGCACACAAACAGTTTGTATGAGAGCTACCCGAGTTCAGATCTAGGGTTTGACATCTTAGCTTCAGTTGAATTCAGTGACCAAGTAGATCTTGGTTCCTCTCTACTATTATACAAATCTGTAGATCTATAGATTTGATTTGTTAGTTTTCGCTACAAAGATATGTATTGGGCTCAATGACAGTGACAACAGTACTCAGCAGTGTTCGACACAGTGATAGCAACATACAATAGTTGACATCAGTTTGTGACAACACATTACAACCATCAATATGAGGGTTCTAATTCCTAACATGATTAGATCTATTTCATAGATATCATTATTGTTTTACTACATAGGTAAAGTTATGAATTATTGTAATCTCTTTTGCTGCATCATTTGATGATGATTTAAGAAGAATAATGTTTTCAAGGGTTTTCCCCATAGTGGGTTTTGCCTTGGTCTCAGACCATTCCTGGTGTCTCTATTTATGTGCATAGTTTCTTCTAATGTTCTTTTCATATTTTGGTGCATTGATGATGATGGTGATGTTGTTTATTCCTATGTAATTGCGTGTGTTGATGTAAAATGGCATAGATATGAATAATGTAATGATGAAATGGGGTGAACTTAATTTATTAATGATTAAATGCAACTATCATAGCAAAGAACAATGTTTCCTTAAGAAAAATTAACACCTGTAAGTTGACCATACCTCATTGAAAGTCTTCAGTTGCTTTGGGTATTATTTTTGAGTCAAATGTTGCTAAGTCATCATGTCACCAATATGTTCAAGAGAAGTCCAACATCAATAAAAAAATTACCTTGAAATCATAGCCTTCAATTGCATCGGCCATCCTTGAGTCAATCCTAGATTACTCCAAAAAAATTATTCTTCAAAACTTGACATGAGTTTTGTGTCATACACCCTCCTGCGACAGGTCGCTTCCTATCAACTTCAAATCGTTATCTAGGAAGTTGATCTAGAAACCTTCTTCAGTACGTTGGAGCCTACATGCCTCAATGGCAGGTTTCTTGCTTTCGACAACAGGTCCTCATCATTGACTTTGATTGAATGATTCTATTGGTGTTTGACAGCAAGACATTTAATTTCACTTCATAGACTGTACTAGAGTACCTCGAGATTCGTTATCATTATTGGTGGTTTCTCTCACACTTGTTAACATTTCACATCATTAACTGGTAATCAAGTGATTTCCACCATGTTTGAATACTAGATATTCACTCACATAGTTAGATTCATACTACTGATCAAGATATGGAGATCAATACCCTAGATCTATTTTCATCCATCTAGGTTGCATGGAGTTATTAAATATTCATGATTGTAAACATAGATCCATTGATGGTTGCTTCCATACTATATCTTTTGTTGACATGGATCTTTAGGTGTATTTTCGTACTAGTTCTCTAAGACATTTATGCTCTGAGTATGGGAATGCCTACCTCAGTGATGATTTTATATTGCATTGTAACATTTGATTGATTGTTTCAGGTCTCCAACTATAGTCTCTAACCCAAACCTTGGTATGATAAAGTGCTTCAGTCATCAAACATCTTTTCAGACTTTGCATTTTAGGGGGCAATCTATTACAGGGCATTTTTGTCGCATTAGGAAAATGATCGTTAGTTTGGATCTTTCGTTATCCATAAAAGTGTTCCAAGGCATCCCCCTGCAAGTATAGAATCTAAAAAATCCCAAAGATAATGAAATTCATGGATCTCAAGCCTAAAAACATTGTTTTTGACTTCCTGCGCAGTTACCTAGTCAGTTTTTGCGCATATGCAGAAGAGACCAATAGAAACTGCACAAAAGTGTACCTTGTCTTACACTGTGGCCTATGTGCATGAATTAATGCAATTAAAAAATAAAAAGTAAACTCTAGAATATTTGTTAGTCGAATCTTTCCCAACTAACAACTTTAAATGGCTCATTACTCAAGCCTGATCCCTCCCATCATGGAGCTACTTCTCTCTCTTTCTATATCCCCTATCCCACCATTTTTGGATCTCATCCCTTAGGAAGAGGATCCCAAAACTCCTCCTCTTGGCCTATAAATCAAACACAGGCTAGAGGATTAGGGGAGACCATTGAAGGTAGGTTTATGCTGCAGAAATAAGGCTAGGATGATTTTCATCCAAGGATAAGGTTGGAGGTTGTGGGAAGAGGCTTGTAACATCAAGGCATTGAGGTTGTAAGTTTGTTCTCCCTTTTTATTAAATAAAAAGAAATTGTTATTTCCCAATCATTTCTATTATGATATGATTTGTGATATTCGTTGATCACTCACATAGGTTATGATTGGTTATTGAATCAATTTATGATATATGTTGAGTTAAGTATTTCATTTATCTTTCATTCTATACACTAGATGCTTTGATCCTTCGAAACATCATAAAGAAGATGTGGAAAATGCTGGAATGATCTCTAAAGCATCAAGGAGAAGCTAACTATCGAAGGCACTAAAAGGACTTCGATAGACATTTCGTTAAATGGGTAAGTGATCCCTCGCATATTATTTGTTTCAATCAATGATAAGCTAAGGAAAGGTAGTAGTTATTTTCTTGTTTGTTACCAGATTTAGTTTGAGATTTAGTGAGATCCTCTTGTCTGCAAGAGGGATTATTCCAGCTAACAACAATGCCCCCAAAGCTAAAAATAGATGAAAATTTCCTTGTAAAATATTGTAATTTCGTAGTTAACCATGGCCATTCATTAGGAAGATGATATGACTATAGAAGTTATGTTAATTTAAGGTTTTTTCCCTAGAAGGAAACCCTCGGTTTATATGAGGGAATTCTATTGCAGTTGTGTATTATTATTCTGAGAGAGAGAGAGAGAGGAGGATTTTTTGTGAGAGTGAGAGAGAGAGGGGAGGTTGTGTGAGAGTGAAGAGGAAATTATAGCGGATCTACTGCAGGTTGTATCTCTTCATTTTACTGGATAATATAAAAGGAAGGACTGGTTGTTTCTCCACGGATGTAGCCCAAATTGGGTGAACCATGTATATATGTGTCTCTCTTATTCTATGTGCTTTTGTATTTGTGTTTCCGCAATATTTTGTCTATTTCATTTCTTTGTTATTTATCTTCTAATAATTTTGAAGTACAAATTTGAAGGAGCAGAACATGTGGCATGTCAGAGACATATGTTATGTAGATCGAGAAATAAGGGAGTACGCCATCTCGTAGTTCCTCTTTATACTTTTGGAGGACCAAAATATGCTCACTGGGGAGGAATGATCCAGGAGGATCCCTAAAAGGCCTAAAAACAAAGTCCTTAAATCTCAACAAAACGAGGACCAAATCAAATATATCATTACAAGGAATCCAATGGCACAAATGTTGCCTTAATCTGAGTTCGTATGTGAAAGTTATGCTCAGTAAAATTTATAGTCAAACTTTGCAAAAAGACAAAATTTAGTTGGCACCAAGTAAATTTGAGTCAGTGCAAAAGTTTGTGGTCTGAACAATTTGGCAACTGGGGGCTAAATTTAGGAGAGATTCAGTTAAATGTAGTGATACTACTACAGTTGGAAGACATGAAAAGTATGGTGGCATCCTGCTAAATCTAGTGGAAGTTTGATGACCCAATAGGATGGGGTCATGTGGCCCAATCAACTGGCACCACATGGCACCCAACTGGTGGCTAAATTGGCCCCCAACCGACCCAACTGACGACATCAACTAACTTATTTGTGGTTTCACAATTGCAATGATTTGTGTTTTATATTATAATGCGTTGTTTAACAAATAGTTCAACAATTCATTTGTAATACAAAAATGGGGTCTGCTAGGTAGGAATCTATGACCCTGTGTAACCAACGGCCTATCAATAGTGTGATGACCAATCAGCTATCCGATGGAACATTGAAATGACTGATGCACTCATATTATTTAAACCATGCATTTTCATTAGATGGAATAGGCCACAGCAATGGGATAGTGGAACTAGGCAGAGACCAGGTAGAACCTGGAGTACAAGAACTAGGAGGTGTGGAACCTCATGTGGGTGCATTTACTAAGAGAACAATGCTTGTAATATTCTCTAAAATATTCCTAAAGTTCTTGTTGTGGAATCTAGAAGATTCTCTAAGTGTCCAGAGTTGACAGTGTTAGAATTAGGTCTATTTTATACTAATTTTACTCTATCTTTCACAAGGATTTCACTAGTGCAGTCAAATTTGGGATTTGAGCAGCCCATTTTTGGGTCAATCCTAGAATTGGAGGTATAATGATGTATTTTTCCATGTACTTTCTTTCATTTTTGTTGAGATGAATGAAGAGGCCTATCTGCTTTCACATTGGGCTCGAAGACGTAGCCTACATTGGGTGAATGTTGTTATCAAACATTGGCTAAACTGTCTTTATGGTCTCCTTTTATGTTGCTTCTTCTTAAAGTGTTTGCATTAAATGAGTAATTAAATGGAAAATCTCATAGGAGAGTCTCTCAATAGATAGGGATAGATTCTTTGTTGATACGAGGCATATTCCTATGATTACTTACAAGTTAACGTTGTTGGAATAGGACAATGGATCACATGTAGGATCAAGTGGGATTAAGGAACCCGCAAATATAGGCAAACCAAAAAATATTATTGATCGAGCCAAGGTAATTCACTCATTATAGAATATACTTTCCATCTCTCTATAAAAATCCATACTTGATCCAATTGTGGTATTACATGCTCTTTTATGCAATTATGCTAACATCACCGAAGAAAAGATCTTGGATCACTAATGCATACCAGAAGGAATTTTTACCCAATTCCTTTAGCTTACTTACTAGTAGGGTATGATCACTTCACCTATGTAGTTGTGGTTTATATCAGTTCAGTTACCTAACTATTTGATGCTTCCTGAGAGCTCAAAGTATTCCTAGCATATGAAAAAATCCTCTTATGTTCATCCTCTACATTAGGTTATTAGGAAAATGTATCATCAACATTTTCAACTGCTCTTATTCACATAGTAATTTATATCCACATTATTCATCATGCCATTATTACTACATGTGCCACAACATTTCTAACTCAGTAAACATGCACTCTATCAAATTATATCCTCAATGTGATTTCCTTAGTTCATTTGTATTTTAATTACTTTACTTTTTAATTTTTATTAGCATTATCAAGCCTATATTGTTTTCACATCTCATTCAAAAGAAAATATAATAGTGGCAAGAAAGAGTCAAGGAATTCCCCCTTTTTAGTTCCTCTTCACAACCTGGAATTTACAACACAACAATTTTGTTCCACTTCTCTAAAGTAGTTATGGAATCACTAGGATTTACAGTACCTCTTGGATCCATCTCATTAATCTAAAACATGACAAATAACTTCACAAGCTTGATTAACAATCATATTCCTACCATATTTACCAAGTTCTCTTTCCATTAAACATTTTCTAATAAATCAATAAAATTTCAATCTAGCCTATCATACTTACCACATTAAAATATGTTCTAACAATATCAAAATTACTTAATTCTTGTCTTCATCATCTTCATAATGCTTATTCCTCAACAAATATTTATTGTAGTCCATTCATATGTGACTATCTCAACATGTAACTTCCTTGTTGCATCATCCAACATCACCTGAATTATCTAAATCTCATGAGTCCATTTTAGCTACTTACATACCATCTCAGATGAGACCAAAAATAGGCATTCATATTATGTATCAAACCATGCATAAAATAATTCATTTAATCATGCACTCAAAAATATGCATATACATATCATGCATGTGCACTACCTACAAATCTTGTTCATATTCAATATCATCCCATCTCACAAGAGCTTACAATCATTCATATGACAAGTCACATTAATGATATGACCCCAAGGAGACATATATGGTGTTACATGTATATGATATGACCCCAAAGGTGGATGTATATTAATTTTGTAATGTGGTTTGCCTAATAAGGAAGGGGACGCATATGTAATGTGTGAATAGGTATATATAGATATCATGTAGTCATTATTGAGGACAAGTGATTTCGATGTATGAATGTAGTTGGGTACTTGGAGGAGTTTCTCCTATTATTAAATGATTTATTGTGTAGATAATCATTCTTATCTATATTAGAGTCGTTTTCCTTGATAATATTGGTGTACATGGTGCATGCCTCTCATTTTTTATGTATTTGAATCATAAAATTTGGTATCAAAGCTATGATCCTAGGGTTTTGTTGCTTATAATGAGTCATCTTGGCATTTTCACTATAATTATTTCTTTTGGTAAGTTTCATACAATATAATTTTGAGAGTATTGACGGGAAATCTCAATGTATAAGTGGTATTTTAGATTTTGGCTCACTGTAATTTTAAAGATATACCATGTGAAAATTAATTTCAAATGAGTCATCTTGGAATTTTCACTATACTTTATTTTCTAGGAATCTTCAGAATGTGAAGTTTTGAGAAGGCTGAAGAGAGATATCAGCGTATAGGTGATCAAAATTTTAGAATTTGGTTCACTATACTTTCAGAGATATACTATATCAAAGTTAGGGGTTGTGACTAATTTTTCATAGCCCGAAAAATTCAGCTAACAACAAGGGGAAAGCTACCCGATTAAGGTCACAATTAGACCTATACTTGTTTCATGTGATAAAACTTGACCAACATGTGGGCTTGGGTAGCCACCAAAGTATCTTAAGAACAAAAATTCTTAATAATGAAAATATTCTAATATAATCTATAAAACTATCTACTTCATTCTATAGTAACTATAGGCTAATTTTGTCTATTTATCCTAGTTGGGAGCATAAACTAGGTGGATATCAATGGTCAATCACTTATTCCACTAGCTCATAACACAATATTCCTATTTTGGTTGTTTTTAGATCCTGAACTTCTAAAGCCATTTTGAGGCCCTAAAAAGGATTTTTTGGGGAAATGGGTCAACCATAAATGGAGATTTTATGTTAATTTTATGACCACGGGAATTTGATGCTCCAACTTGCCCCATCGTGGACCATAATCCTTTTGTGCTTCATCTCTTAGGGTTAGGCTTTTGGATTTTTAGGGTTTGGTGTCACTTCCTCATGATAAAAAGGCCTTTGAGCCTCATTCTAAAGCAATTTAGGAAGGCGTGCAGTTGTCACATCTATTCTTAGAGATAATATATCACCATTTGAGCTAGCTCGTTTCCATTTTGATTGTATATATTTTCAGCATTTTCCATTTATCAATTGAAGTCAAGTTTCACAATATATCTATGTTTTGGTTATAAATCTATATTTCAGTTTGTGCCCTTCATAAATACAAATCAGTGGTATCAGAGTGGTCTGTTAGAAAATTATATATTACATAGCAATGGAACACATAGAATATTGCATAAATATAAACACAGAAAACACATAAAACCAGAGAGACACAGATATACGTGGTTCACCTAGTTTAGGCTACGTCCACCTTGAACAGCCAGTCCTTCCCTCCTATTATCCAGCAAAATGAAGAGACACAACCTACAACAGATCCGTTGTAATATCCTCTGTTTTCTCTCACAGTCTCACCTCTCTGTTTCTCACTCAAAGAATACACATCTATTACACAACCTCAATACAATGCCCTCATGCAAACAGAGGGGTTTCCTTCTAGGGAAAAAAACCCTAAACTAAACATAATTTCTACCGTTAGATCATCCACCTAATAAACGGCCCAGATTGACTATAAATTACTATACTTTTACAAGGCAATTTTACATCTGTTTTTAGCTTCGGGGGCGCTACCCCCGAAACCCCCGCCTAGGTACTGCTGGCCCCCGGACCCCCCAGTCGGGGGGGATGGGCCCCCCCAAACCCCCGCGGGGGGGACAAGTCCCCCCCACACCCCCCTACTTGGAAGGGTGTACAAACTTCCTGGGGTATACATCCGGCTGAAACAAAGACCTATAAATAATCATGCTCCACACCCAACATGATCTAATCTTTATCTCTTTTTTTGTGCATGTCCCCAATGAGGATTGGGTATAAGGAGTTGGCACTCGAACTAGTTGAGCCCCTACAAGGCCATCCTCTTGACCCCAACGACATCCCTCCCATGGAAGAAGAAAATAAATATGAGGGAGTAGGAAATCCTATCAAATTGTCGCTTAAAAATTACTTAAATGAAAAAGGAACAAGTTGATGGATATTTTTTCGTAGATCCTTCATCAGATGCCAATAAGAGACACATATTCATCAAGTGGCCACTTTGGAGGCACCATGCCCTTTAAGGTACAAGTTAATTTTTATATTCCTATATTTGAATGCCAGATAGATGAAAATGCTCTATACAATTGGTTAAATCTGCTAGAAGGTTGTTTTTTCGATCCATAATTTTTTCGATAGAGAAAATATTACCTTTCTACTCCTTAAGGCCACCCCCCATGTTAAGGACTAGTGGGAAAATTATGTGAGAAAAGGGCCACGGAGGAATCCCAACTATTTTCAACCACACCCACTTAGGCCTCTTTTAGGGATTTTCTTAAGGAATAATATTCTTCTGATGGAAGCCACAAAGACCAGTACATGTGATGGACCACATTATGGTAGGAAAGGACCAAGTAGTTCCAGAGTTCATAAAAATCTTTCATACATTGCACACCAAGTTGGTTAGCAAATAATCTTAGAGACATTCGGTGCTCAAGTACTTTGGTTGTTTGCACATATACATCTTGACATAAATGGAGATCCTGGAAATCCAATCACTTTTGCAAATACAGATATGTTGTCAAAATTGAGCAAAAAAATAGAATTCATGAGAATTTGGATTTGTGAATCCTGCATAATAGAATCAGGGAAAGGGCATCCCTAAACCATATAACAAAGGAAAGAACTAGGGTGGATCACCCTATGAAAATCACTAAAATTGAAAACAATGAATGGTAATGGGAAAATGAAGAAATACATGGGAAAATGGTGTGAGTTTCACAACAACCCCACTCATAACACCTATGAATGCAGTGAAAATCAGCCACTAGTGTTCAAGCTAAGAGATTCAAAGTTAGACATAGGTTTTGACTCTAAAGTAAACCTAAACAAGGGAAATTGGATCATTGATGTGGAATCTAGTGTCACCATTGCGACCATGAAGGTACAAAAAAGTGAGCTTGAAGATCCAGAGGAAGGTGAGTTCCTCTTTTACTCACAAATGTTGGTGAAGGGAGCTCCACTACGTTTCATTGTTGATAGCAGGAGTCAAAAGAAACTCATCTCAGCAAAGGTCGTCAAGTGATTGGGCTTGCCAACAACATCATACCGACAACTATACACCATAGGGTGGCTCCACCAAGGGAAATATCTCCATGTCATCAAACCTTTTAAGGATAAGGTATTATGTGATGTTTCTCCCCTTAAATTTTGTGATGTTTTTTTATGCCGACCATGGTTGTGGGAGCATCATGTTGTGTATGAGTCTAGACCTCGTAGTGTTATTATTACTTTCGGTAGACAACTATATAGATATCAAAGATAGTGTTATTATTACTTTAGGTAGACAACTATATAGGATACTAAAGGTAGCCCCGCCTATTCCCATTTCTTTGATCTTTGTTAATAATGCAATAAGAACATCTCCCAGATTGGGAAATTTTTCATCTTCCTAATTCACTCTCAAAGTAAGGATAAGATTGTGGTCACATCCATGACCTTCAAAAATGGATTCTCCATGTAGCACAAACAAGTGGATAAGCTCGTGGAATAATATAGAGACATCTTCTCCTCACCTATGTGGGTATGTAAACACTATTAAGTCAAGCATTCAATTGATTTGGCCCCTAGTTCACCTCTACCCAATGGGAAAATTTACTTCCACTCTCTTCTGTAAAATGAGGAAATAAAGTAGAAAATCCAAGATTTGTTACATAAAGGGAACATCCAACAAATTTCATCACTCTATGGAAGCCCAATTTTACTTATGTAGAAAAAACGAGACCTAGTGACTCTGCATTGATTATCAGGATCTAAACAAAATCACATGGAGAACATGTACCTAATTTGCTGAATTGATGACCTTATTGACCAAATCAAAGGGGGAAAGTACTTCTTTAAGCTTAAATTGGGGTATGTTTATCACCAAGTCCCAGTAAAACCAACTTATGTGTGGACACTGCTTTCAATTCCAAGTAGGGTATTTTCGTATGGTTTTTCATGCCCTTTGGTTTAACGAATGCATAACAAAATTTCATGAGGTTGATGGATGACATCTTGCGTCCTTTCATGAACTTTTTCATGGTTGTATATTTGGATGATATATTCATCTTCAACAAGAGTTGGACATATCACTTGCAACATATTCAGTAGGTCCTTGACACTTTGTGGTAGCACAAGCTATGTTCTAACTTGGAAAAATGTTCTTTCAATGCAAACAAGGGCCAATATCTAAGCTACATTAGTGATGAGAAAGGTGTGCATGTGGATCCAACCAAGATCCAAATAATTTGAGATTGACCAACCCAGATGACTAACAGATCTTCGTAGCTTCTTGGTCATTGATATTTCTACTAAAGATTCATGTTAGGGTTCTGTTATGTCACTTGGACCTTAATTCAAGTGACTTAGGGGCAGAGTAAAAAAAAAAAAAAAATGTTTGAGTCAAAACATAAGGCATTTGATGAAAAGAAATACCACCTTTTCTATACACCAGTCCTCATCTTTCCAAACCTGTAATAAGAATTTGATATTGATACAAATTCCTCTAATTATGTGTTATTCAACCATATCACAAAACATAAGAAAATATAGATCAACGACTTGAGAATTAGCCTCTTCAAGGGGAAATTCTCCTTTCCATCACATAAATGAAAAATTATTGTATGATACAAATGACAAGACCTCATTTCTATATATATGAGTCTAAGGGGTCATAATATAATCATAGCCTAAATAACAATAATAATGTAAGGGAACAACAATAACAATATGGGGGCTACATTAACAATAAGGGGGTTTCACTAACAATAACAATAAGGGAGCTACACTAGTATTATAGGGACCTAACATGCCCCTCTCCTTAAAAAAAAGTGGTGTCCTCAATGCTTGAGTAGTTCTGGATGATTTTGTATAAAATTCTCATCCTCCCATGTGGAATCTTCAGCGGGTAATTTCTTCTACTTAATGATATACTCTAAAATTGATTGATTCTATAGCTGTCAGGTTCTTATTTCCATGACTTCTTTAGCCTCCAATATGATTTTTCCTTCTTCGTAAAGTTCTGGAAATATTGTTTGAACTAGGATCTTGTCGCCAAAAACCCTCTTTAAGAACGAAACATGGAAAAATGGGTGTACTAGAGAAGATGCATGAAGCTCCAATTTCTATGCCATAGTAACAATATTTTGCAACACCTTGTAAGGACCATAGTACTTGGGTGATAATTTATTATCCTTCTTAGCTTCCTTGAGGGACATTTGTTTGTATGGTTGTAGCCATAAAAATAACCAGTCGCCTACGTCAAAACTTCTTTCACTACGATGTTGATATTCTTGTTGTTTCATTCGATTTTGTGCCAGAGTGAGGTTATCTTTTAAGATTTGGAGAACTTGTTGTTGATGCTCGATGTGATATTCCACTGTTTGAACCTTAGAATTTTCTCTTAAAGATGATGTGATGGATGGTGGATGATATCCATAAAGTACCATAAATGGGGTCATTTTTGCTGCAATATGGAAGGAAATGGTATACCACCATTCATCCAGAGGTAACCATTTGACCCATTATGTTTGTTTATCAGATATAGGGAAACAAAGATATCCTTCCAAACATTTGTTCACTATCTCAGTTTTCCCATCAGATTGAGGATTACAAGATGAACTATGAGCTAATTGAGTACCAAGAAAATAAAATAATTCCATCCAAAAATTTCCAGTGAAAATAGGATCCCTGTCACTTATAATAATATTTGATTTTCCATGTGGTTTTTGAATTGTTTCCATAAATGCAGTAGAAATTGTACTGCCTCTAAAAGGATGAGATAATGCACAAAAGTGTGCATATTTGTTAAGTGTATCAACTACCACCATGATGACACTTTCCTTTGGAATTGGGTAAACCTGTGATAAAATCCATTGAGACCTCCTCCCAACGCTGACTTGGAATGACTAAATGTTGTAAGAGACCCAAAGTCTTAATTGTCTCAACTTTATTTTGTTGGAAAACCAAACATTCTGCTACAAACTTTTGAATATCACATTTAAGGACATCCCGAAAAAATTCCTTCTTGACCCTATGGTAAGTTCTTAAAAATGTCGAGTTTTGTCATAAGGGGGAGGTGTGCAATTCCATTTTTTTTTTTTGGTTGAGAATTCTTACTTAGATATAAACAATCTTTGTACCATAATGAATCATTTTTCTAAATAAATGTATCATATGTACTGGGATCTTGCTGCAACTTTTGAATGAGTGTCCACACCTCTTTGTCATTCTTCCATTCATTCCTTGCTTCCATTATCCAATTAGGTTGGATAATAGAAATGGCATAGAGAAATGATTCCCAACCTCATCCTTTCTTGAGAGTGCATCTGCAACACCATTTTGCTTCCCTTTTTTGTAGATGATTTCAAAGTCATAACCCAACATCTTTGTGACCCATTTTTTCCGCTTTTCTAAAGATAATCATTGTTCCAAAAAGTATTTAAGACTATCATTCTATATTTTTACCTTAAAGTGTCTCCCCATTAGGTAAGGTCATTATTTCTTTAGTGCATGTAGTATTTCCAACATTTCCTTCTCATAAATCGGTTTGTGTAAATACTTTCCCTTGATTGGACGAATTTCAAAATAAATCGGTCTTCCTTCTTGCATTAAAACATCACTAATTCCATTTCTTGAGGCATCATATTCAACAATAAAGGTTTTTGTGAAGTCTAGTGTAGCTAAGACCCTTGCTTGATACATTGCCTCTTTAAGATGTTCAAAGGCCTTAGTTTCTTATGGAGTCCAAGAAAATGCATCTTTTCTTTAGTAATGTTGTTAGAGATGCTAATATTCTCCCATAATTATTAACAAACTTGTGATAATACCCTGTCAACCTGAGAAATCCTTGAATATGCTTTAGGGTTTTGAGGATTTTCCATTCCTTAATGGCTTTAATTTTGTTAGGGTCTACCTTAACACCCTCATGATATACAATATGACCCAAATATTCCACCTCTTGTACTCCAAAGAAACATTTGGAGGTTTTTTCATACAATTGTTTCTCCTCCAATAGTTTCAGAACCCTATCAACATGTTGAACACGATCCTTCCAAGACTTGTTGTATATTAGTATATCATCAAAAAATACTAACACAAATTTTCTAAGGAAGCATTTGAAAATGGAATGAAATGTGGAAGGTGCATTAGTAAGGCCAAAAGGCATGACCAAAAAGTCATAATGACCTTCATGAGTTCTAAATGTTGTTTTCAGAATGAATTCGTCTTCATTCTAATTTGATGATATCATGAATGAAGATCTAGCTTGGTGAATTAAATTTCTCCATGTAATTCATCCAACAATTCATGAATGACAAGAATGGGAAAATTATCTTTAATAGTGATCTTTTTCATCTCCCTATAATACAAACACATACACCATGATCCATCCTTCTTATGCAACAATACTACTGGAGCAGAGAAAGAACTTTGTCTAAGTTGAATTATACTGGCCTCTAGCATTTTTGCAACCATACATTCGATTTCACTCTTTTGGTCATAGAGATATATGTAAGGTCTGATGTTTGGAGGAAATCTTCATGGAATCAATTGAATAGCATGATTATTATCACGAATAGGTGGGAGACCTTTGGGAGTCTCAAATACCTTTGAATGATAGTCCAAGATGTTTTGGAGATTTGGAGAAATGGATGATTTTGATGTTTGAACATCTAGTGAGCATAATTGTGTAATTGTGCCTCGTTGTTATTTATTCAAAAGCTTTGTCATGCCAATAGAGTTGATTATCTTCCATGGTTTCCTTGTGAATCCCCTTAATTCAATTTCCCTTCCTTCCTAGGAAAATTTCAAGAAAATTTCTTGAAAAATAAATTCTATCATCCCTAATTATTATAACCATTGGACTCCTAATATAGCATCAACACCACCCATTGGAATGGAAATCATTGGAAAATTCAATACATATTACCCCATGGTTATATTGATATTATGACACTTCCCTAAGAAATTTATACTTCCTCCATTTGAAACCATCACTTGACACTTTGGTGTTGGATATAGAAAGAAATTCAATTCCTTGGCTATCTCACCATGAATAAAATTATGGGTACTACGAGAAATGATCAACACGATTACCTTTTTTTCTTGATACATCCTTCTATCTTGAGAGTTTCACGAGTGGTAATTTTTGCCAATGCATTACCAGATATGGTCAGATTCATTTATTCTTTCTTTGGGGCTGGTTCTTGGTGTATATCCTCCTCTTCACAATCTATGTAAAATAATTTATTCTTGCACACTTATGACCCTTAGTGTATTTTCTATCACAACTGTAACAATGTCAATTTTCTCTTTTTTCCTGCATTTTTTTTGTGTCAACCTTGTAGGTTGTGGGAGGCTAGGAGCATCAACACTTCTATATTTATAGTTGTGAGTGGTACACTTCCTTGTTGCCATAATTTTTCTTTCAACTTTTTTTGCCACCTTGAATGCTTTCTCTCATGAATCATGTTCCCAAAGGCGAACCTCATATTGGATGTTATCTTTTAAAGTCCCTATGAAGACATAAATCCTATGCTCCTTTGGAATATCATGTACCTTGATATTGAATCTTTGGAAGTCCTAAATGTTCTTCGCTATTAAACCCTTTTGTTTGAGATTAATCAATTGGCTAAAGAAGGTATTGATTTTTGTATCCTCATAGTGTGCTCCCAATTCCTCCACAAAAATTGTCCTAGTGACAATTGACTTGCGAGAATAAAGCCATCAATACCACACAAATTGATTTTGTTCTAAAGATGAAATTTGTACCTTTTATGTGTGAAACACACCATGTTGGTCAAAGAATTGCTCCATTTGTAGTATCCATATTACAATATCCTTTTCATCAAACTTCCTCATGTCAATATTTGGAATGTGATGGGCCTTAAACCCAACATTGGAGTCTCTAAAATCATAATTCATATTCCTTTTGTCCTCATCATGATTTTCATGGATTATCTTGTCACCACTAGGAATCCCATTAGGGGAATTTTGAGGTATAAAATGGGCCTCTAAGGAAATTATAAAATAATAGTGGAAATAATAAAATAAGATTAGATTACATCATCAAATTTTAGAGGGAAAAAAGAAAAAACAATTTTTTCCACTCGTATTTTCAACTTATCTTCCTATGGGTTTACTCAAGTTTCAAGCAAAAACACTCATTGGATGAAGAATTTGATTCCTCGTCCAAGGATTACCCATGTTGCATACATTTGATGGACCCTCCTAAACAAAAAATGAGAAATACATGAAAAACGTGATTGCAGTCACGTTTTTTCATGTATTTATCATTTTTCGTGTAGCAGGGTCCATCAAAAGTATGCAACATGGGTACTCCTTGGATGAGGAATTAAATTTTTCATCCAACGAGTACTCCCGCTCGAAATTTGAGTGAAACATTAGGGAGATAAGTAGAAAATACGAGTTGAAAAAGTAGATTTATTGTTTTATTATTTTTTAATCTTTTTACTTTTTAACTCCAAAAATAGTGAATCATCCCCCAAGGATGACATCATCATCTTGAATCCTATTGGTTCTTATAAAGTATATTTTGGTTGTTCATTTTTCTTAGGAGGCCCATTTTGCACCTCAAAATTCCCCTAATATTTCTTGCAGCAACTTTGTCAACCGTTCCAATTTGACATTCATCACGTCCATGCCTACTTTAAAAATCCAATATCTACTTTTAAATCATCCATCATAGCTTCTAGTTCATTTTTAGTTACTCTTTTCGAGAGCAAAATTTGTTGCACTTGGTCTTGTAATTTTGATATATCATGTTACATTTCATCCTCCTCTTCATGGATCATAGTAGACCTTTCAGGTTGCTTACTAGGTGTGTACATTTTTAATTTTTTTCAAGGAATTTTGGAATCAAACAATGATATCTATGCTTCATTATTCCCTTTGAATCACTTCAAACTAATTTTTCAAACAAAAGTTATGCAATGTTTAAAAAATCTACACACCTTTTTCTTGATTTTTAGGAGATCGATATTGAAACTGTTGTATCTATGTAATTCAGATCTACAAGGTCTAAAATATCATCCTTTGGCATCCCTTTGATTATTCTTTCCAATGCCACTAGTCAGACTGAGATTGGATTCTTCAAGAAACAATTATGCCCAATCTCCCACGATGACCTAATTATAGACTAGTCTAGTAGAGCTAATTTGTATGGAATGTCATGTGTCAATGTTTCAACCTTCGGCACTAAAAATGATACATGAAAAACTAAAATATATGCACTTTGAGTTAATTTCTACAAAATTCAAATCTTATTCTCGAATAGAAAGTTATGACAATTTTCCCTAGGTCACTTGTTTGAGATTGAATTCTGGAGCCTAAAAAAACCCTAGTTTCTTCGGACCATATCTCACAATATATAGTGAAACAAGACCTGAAATTTTTACAATAATTTCACAAAGATTTCGAATCCATGTGGTAGAAATTTTATTTTATTAAGCATCATAGAAAAAAAATTATAGCGAAAATTCCAAGATGACCTGTTTAAAGTAGCGAAACCCTAGAATCCAAAGCCATGATACCAAATGTTATGCAACCAAATCAGAAAAACAGAAGAATATATAGGTCAACGACATGAGAATTAGTCCCTTCGATGGGGAAACCACCTTTACATCACATAAATGAACAATTATTGGATGATACAAATGAAAAGGCCTCCTTTTTATATATAGGAGTCTAAGAGGTCTATTGTCGCTACTATAACACCCTCCAAAATTTCACTACATTCAAATTTTTTAGCCTACTATCACCGTCGTATATTGTGTCACCTTTGTCGTCAAGTGTCGTTTAATTTATTCTATTTGTTTCAAGTTTTCATGAATTTCTCAAGTTTTATCGCATCGATTAGAACATCTTAAGTGCATCTTGTGGTCGTAGCATCTTGGTTGTTGTCAAATGACACATTTGAGTCACAGTCACACACACTTCACTCATTGTAATTGGGGAATGTGTATAAAGATGTGTTTTGATGTATACTTATCATTTTTCAATATTTTCTAAGTATTCTCGATGAGATGATATATGTCGCACATGTTTTTGCATCTAAACTCATCACATTCACCTCTCATCCTATATCCAAGGCTTAGACAAATTTTTGGTTTCAAAAAAAACCCATTGAGGCCTAGAGTGCAATAACGCACTCTAAAGCCCTGATCAGGAATCCTTAATTATTCATAAGTGCACCATGTTCCCTCTAAAAGCACAAGACACACTCCTTAAGCCTCTTTTCCCTTCCTTTTTATGAACTACACCATTCTAGAAACTAATTCTTCCTCGGAGCACACTCCTTAGACTCGAAGAAGTGTGCCCTCCTATTGAGGCCCCGAAAATTGGGTCTACAACAAGGGGGATACCTGCCTGGTCCGAACCTTGGTTGGCAGCTCCTTATCCGTTTGGTATAGCGGGTCTGACTGGGGATATGGGACCAGTTTCCCAATCTATGAGTGTGTGTGTGTAGAATTTGATGTTCCTGGTCTAACAGTTCCTAATTCAAATATTCTAATTCTAATTGTAATCTAATGCTATGCTATTGTAATCTAATAAGCAGCAACATCTAAGTCTATACTAACCTGGGATGTAATTTTTCTATTATGCGATCTAAAAAGATTTCAAATAACAACTGGTAATAAAGATCATTCAGCTATTATAAGAAAGGAAATCAATAAAGATGAACCACTTCGCATAAAAAGTTAGACGAAACAGTTGTGAAAAACATATTGCATAATGAGCTATTCATACATTAAGCATAAATAAATAGCTATCACCGTACAAAAGTGCTAAATGATAACTCAGACATTCATGCAATAATACATAAACAACTAAAAATTGTATATCACTTTAACATATAAGCAGAAATGGTCAAGAGATAAAAGTACCATTTATGACTAGTCCTACTCATAAGCTTCAAGCGACAATGATTTATCTCTCTTTTCTCTAGCATCCACTAAGATTACAGAAGTACAACATCAGTAGCAGATATCAAATGCAAACATCAAAAAATCTTGTTCCATTCATTCACCAAAACCTCCTCTGAGGGTGCAAAAGTGCATGTTCTGAGGACAAGTTTTTGATAAATTTCTGGACCCTTCTCTAAATGCATGAGAAGGGTTTAAATACTACTAACTAAATAACTTAATTACACATATTCAGGATACGGTTTAAATGACCGCCCTTTTTCTAAGCAAAAATAAAACAAAACTATTTCTAAAAATTAAATCTAATATCTAACAATTTCTGCATTTGCTCTTTAACGTTGCAAGCATTTAGTATTTGCCTAGGTAGAGTCGGCTGACTATCTTCTGCTTTTGGTTGAGCTAAGCAAACAGAATGGGTAAGAGCTGGCACCATCTTCTTAGCAAATCAATGATATACTCGAGAGTCATCCTCTGACTATGTGGCTTTACCGCGTATGCCCAGTAATAATCTCAGTTCAACTTGGTTAACCCTTTGGATTGCTTCTGCCTTTTCTTTAGCTTTCTATTTCCAGTTTGTTTTTTACCATTTCTTTCTTGCACTTTTCGGGCTTACAGGTGACTGACCAATTAGAGGCTTTCCTTCTCAAACAATTTTCTCAGCGATGTGCGATTAGCGCTAGGTGCTAATCGCGCATCGGAAACTTCCTCCGTTCTTTGATCCGTGCTTCTTTGATGCGTTTTTTGCCTTTTGCGCCTCTTCATCTTTATTGGGTATAAAGCTTCAAAATTTGTAAAAATAGTGACCTTGTGAGCTCTTGACTCTGAGCATTAAACTTCCTGTTGATATCAGCATCGTTCAGTACTCATTCAATCGTGGCTGTATATGAAAGATCTGTAATGGATGGCTCAGCAACATTCTGTGAATCTGAGGTTCTGTTGCATGCGGTATCTGTTTATGAGGGCATCTTTTCTCTGTCTTTGAACATTGGAGCTTTACCATTTTTCCTCCTAGCTTCCTGCACATTGCTTTGTGTAACTTTTGTTTTTCGTTCCTGCAGTTCACAAGTGAGAGAGAGTAATAATAATAAATAACAACAGGAAAGCTTTAAATGCTACGGATATGCAAAAACACGCCACCTGATGTGAACTGGCTCTTCGAACAACACAAAACCATATTTTATTAACAACTGGCATATAATACATTAATTATCATTAAAGCGCGTAACCAGTTCTTAGTTTATGGAAAACTTTTTCTTGAATATTGAGCCAGGAAAATCTGCGATGGAATGTTTCTGCGATCTGCATCGCAGTATCGCATTACCGCAATTTCATCGTGCTGTGCTATCGCAAGGTTGCTTGATCACGCTATCGCAAGATCACAGATCGCAGTATCGCAAGATCACAGATCGCTTAATCGTTAAATCATTATGTGTCTTTTATGCAATTTTGTGAGATGCGATATGCGATATCGCATATCGGTGATTTTTTAAGGTTTTCCAACGTGAGTGTTTCTTAATGCATGCAATGCGATGGAGTTCGTGTCGCAATCTCGCATTTCATCATTTTGACTCATAAGGAAATACCCTATCATTCTTTGCGCGATGCGATGTTTCTTAAGGAGTAACATATATGAGCACTAATTGATTTTTTGAATTTTTTGACTAAGGGTCCCCACTTACATAGTGTTATTGCTAATACTAAATAAGGATGGGGGTTGTTGGTGGCCACAACAATTGGCGATTCACTTGGAAGAACCAGTTATCTCTGTTATTCTATTGAATTTTCTAAACTTTCAAAACAGAAAATTTTTCAGAAAATTAAACTTTATTATGGAAAGATAAAGTACATTATGCTCTAATCTGTGAATGATATTTTGTTTCAACTATTTTCCACTTTGATTATTTGCTTCCTCAGGCTAGTCCTTGTATTTACATCAGTCATTACTTGGTCTTGTAAAGATAAAACAAAGTCTTCTCTGTAAACCAATTTTAAATATGCTCATTTGTCGTAGGTAGAGCCTCTGCTGCCAGCAAGCATTTATAGCCTCGACAGGATTACCTGTTACCCAGCAATGATCCTGTATCCAACTTAAGGCAGCCTACAACTTTTCGAAGAAAAATCCATATCCACACTTATTTCTTTGATTTTATTTTTTACTATTAAAGAACAATGTCTTGGTTTGGTAGCCAAATTATGACACAGTCATTCACTTGATTTATAACTTTGCTGAACAAGATGGCTCGTGATGAGACCCCTTGTCTTTTGATTGCAACAATCTTGAGTCATTGCCCTGTTGTGGTGTACAATATGGCAAAGTCAGCAAGTTATAATATCTGTGATTATGATAAGCCGGCTTGTGATGAGACCTCTTATTCTTCAAGATAAAGTGTATCCTTGGGTTGTTCCTCTGAAAGTTGTGATTTCCTTAGCAGGGAGGAAGTCATTGTTTCCTTAAGATAACTCTGGACGACAATAATAGAGTTTTTTGGAAACAGCTATTCTACAAAGAATCTTTATTTTGTTATTGATACCTTTCATTGTACTGAGATAAAACAATTTCTTCACTAAAGGTTGTTTTCATCAAACTTTTTGAAGTTGAAACTAGTATCATCTCTAGGCTAGAGTCTTTATCTGTATCTATCAATAATAAAGATCAATTTTCCAAAAGATTTGCTATTTATACAAGTGAAAAGTTCAAAATCTGAAAGAGAATTGGTGTCTTTTTCGTAAATGCCTAATTTAACTACTCACTACTAGTTTTATTATGAAAAGAAAAATAACTATTCTACAAAAAATAGAAGAATAATCTTCTATGGAAAATATTTCTTGAGAATTTTTCCATTAACAGGCAAAGAATCTCTTTTACCTGCTAAATCCTGTAACACAAACGTTGATGGACCTATGACTTCTACAATTTGAAAAGGACCAAGCCACATTCTTTGAAATTTTGTATGTTTTCCTTTCTCTTCATGAGCCTTGTCCCATTTTAAAACTAAGTCTCCCATCTGAAAATCTTTTCTGGTCATTATGTTTGAATCAAAAGAGGATTTTACTAGTGCTTGATGATGAGCATGCGTTTTCCTAGCCTGTTCTCATTGTTCTTCTAATTTGATTATTTCCATTTGTCTTAGCTGTAAGGAGGAAGTGGGTACTTCATCAATGTACTAAACTAGAGACAAAGAGGGAATTGCTAAATGAGTCGGAAGAACCACTTCTTTCCCATAAACTAAATTAAAGGGAGAAGTGCCGATAGAAGCTTTTTGCGTTATTCGGTTTGCCCATAAAGCATATATCAAAGCCTTATGCCAATTTTTATGGTTTTGGTCAACTGTTCTTTTGATAATCCTGATTAGGTTTTTATTTGTGGACTCAGCTAACCCATTGCCTTGTGGGTAATAATTGGCCGAATATTTAAGTTTGAATCCTCTTTTAAGTGCAAATTCAGTCATTGCATTTCCAAAAAAGTATGATGCAGTATCAAACATTAAATCGGAAGGCAATCCAAACCTGGTGATTATAAATTGATCTATGAACTCAATGATATTTTCAGCATTAGTCATCTTGAGTGGAACTACTTCAACCCACTTAGTAAAATAATCCGTTGCTGTGAGGATGTATCTATGCTGCTTAGAAGAGTGAGGAATGATCTCACCTATTATGTCCAATCCCCACTGACTGAAAGGTTGGTCAATGTTAACCAGTTGTAGTGGTAAGGATGGCTTCTTTTGTCTTCCAGCAGTAGTTTGGTAGACTTGACATTTCCTCACGTAACTGTGCGAGTCTTTAAATAACGTGGGCCAGTAATAGCCTGCATGCAAGATTTTATGTGCAGTAGCATCTCCAGCATAGTGTCCGCCTGTTGGCCCATCGTGGAGTTCCTGCAAAACTTTTTCAGCTTCATATTTCTCAAGACACCTAAGAAGAACATAATCATAATTTGTTCTAAAAAGAATATCAGTTATGAGCTGATATTGTTTGGATTTCAACCTTAGAGATCTTTTCTTAGTATGATCGAGGTGTGAAGGAGGATACCTGTTCTTAAGATAATATATGATATCAATGTATAATGACTCTACATCGTTTAGGCTTACCTCGCATATTTGTACCTCTGCAGATGGAATTTCAGAAATTTGCGATGCTCCAGCCAGCATTTTGCAGAAGCCTTGGCCTCTTACAATGTTTGCTGGTTTAATCTCAATGTCATATTCCTGTAAGGCAGTAACCCAATTGGCTCTTTTCTCACCCACATCCTTCTGTACTAGAAGATTCCTTACCGGTGGAAATGGTACTATAATTTTAGTATGGGTTTTGAGTAAGAAAGGTCTGAAGTATTTGACGACTTTGAAAACAGCATAAGCCTGTTTCTCCACGTCTGAATAATTTAATTCAGCGCCCTGTAAATTTGAACTGAAAAACGCAATTGGGGCTTCCGCTTTTTCTGGATTTGCTTGAGTGAGAATCGCAACATATGACCTATCTGAGGCAAATGTATATAAAATAAAAGGCTCTAAAAAATTTGGAGTTGCTAACGATGGAGCATTAATAATAGCTTGCTTGATCAGGTTGAATGCTTCGTGTTCATCTTGGCCCCATTTAAAATTTGAGTTCTTTTTAGTCATGGCTTGCAAAGGAGAGACGATTCGTGAAAAATCTGGAACGAATCTCTTTACAAAGTTGATCCGACCAAGGAAAGATTGCATGGCTTTTTTGTTATGAGGTAAGGATATTTCAGAAATCTCTTTGATTCTGTCAGAATGGATGTGAATACCGGATTTTGACACTATGAATCCTAGAAGTTTCCATTCACTTAATGCGAAGAAAGATTTCTTTGGATTAAGTGAAATTCCATAACTTAAACACCGTTGGAAGATTTGTTTCAAGTCTTTAAGATGGTTGCTTCGTTTCTTTGAATAAAAGGTTATATCATCCAAATAAATTACTACAGATTTATTGACTAAACCTTTTAATGTGATGTCCATGGCTCTCTGAAATGTGGCACCAGCATTAATCAAACCAAATGGCATCTTTCGATATGCGTATGTGCCCCATTTAGTTCTGAATGTGGTTTTCAATTGATCATCAGGATGTACCAACACTTGATTGTATCCTGAAAATCCATCCAAGAAAGACATTAATTCTGAGCCCGCCACTACCTGCAATATCTGTTCCATAGGTGGTAAAGGAAAATTATCTTTTTGACAGGCCTTGTTAAGGTTTCGAAAGTCAATGCAAATCCTAATATCTCCGTTTTTCTTTCTAACAGGTACCATATTGGAGACCCATTTGGAATGTCTAACGGGAAAGATTATTCTGGCTTTCAATAACTTATTAAGCTTAGTTTTTATCTAATTTTCTAAATTGGGATGGATCTTTCTCAGCTTTTGTTGGACAGGTTTTTCATTATCGATCATGGGAATAGTATGTTGGATGATGGAAGTGTCGTATGTTTTCAGTTCATCATAATTCCAAGCAAAAACATTTTTATATTGTCTCAAAAGATGAATATACGCTAGTTTTTCTTCAGGGGCTAGGCCGAGACCTAGATTAATGTTTTGTGGTTTGGCATCGGTTCCTAGGTTTACTAATTCGTAGTTCAAGGTTGAACTTTGGAGTTTTGAATTGGTAGACCTTTTAAACCGATCCTTCAAATCGTACAAGTCTTCTAACTTGACTACCGACTTAGGTATAGCATTGTTAGTGCTATCTTGTTGCAATTGTCGATCATGCTGGTCTTCGTCAATTATTTGATTGGAGTACGATCCTTCAGATGTGAAGAAATTTACAATATCAGGATCTTCATTGAATACTCTCCAATTTTTTATGTTATCAGGAATGGATGGTCTAAAGATTAATTCTATTGAGAATCTATCTGGACTAAAATCTGCTGAAGGAATAAGCTTAGAAGCTACGTTAGCCAAAAGGTCTGCACTTGTGTTTTGGAGTCTGGGAATTGAAGAGATATTAAATGCTATGAAATGCTCAGTCAGATCTTGAACTAAGGATTGATAATGTTTTAAATGACCTGATAAGCAATGTATAGTGTTACGTACCTGTTTTACCACAATCTCAGAGTCTCCAAAAACTTGAAGATACTTGACGTCTAACCCGATTGCTTTGTACAACCCTTGAACCAAAGCCTCATATTCTGTTGTATTATTGGTGCAATCAAATTCGAGTCTGCATGTTAGCATGATTTTATCTCCTTCTGGACTAATCAGAACGCATCCTGCTCCTACTCCTTCGTTAGATCTAGAACCATCAAAAAATAATTTCCAAAACAAAGATTTATTTACAAGACTATCTAAAAGATTGATACATTTCGAACTATCAGTTCGAGAAAAATTTTCGACTTGGGACAAAACATAGTGTTCTAAATAGGGTGACGCATGAGCATTGAAATTGCCGAGGAAAGAATCTATCGAGTAATTGCCAATAATGCTACTGTTATATGCTACTGGTTCATTTTCCCCCTCTAGCTCCGTTACTATGTATTTCTGGTGTAATTCTCGTTCAAGTTTTATTTGATTCGGTTTACCGTTGTAGGGCAGCCACATGTGCGACCAGTTAGTTGCAAAGTATCCATGAAGTTTTTCTGACCAATCCCTGTGAAGAATTAAGCCATAGAATTCTGGAATATCAGCAACTAAAATGTCAATAACTTGACATACCTTTGGGTTGGATGACAGCCTTATGGTTACTTGATTCAGTTCGCCAATCACTTCGACTTGAGATCGATCTAGCTGAACTATGCGCACAGCGGATTTCTGCGGCTGAATGTTTAACTTGGCACATATGGACTTCGGTAAAATATTGGATGAAGCACCAGAATCTACCAAACAATTGTGCACATTTTTATTGAAAATTTCATAAGGAGAAACAAGGGAGTATGAGATCTCGATCTTCCTCCAATTAGAGCGATGTCATTTGGATCAATCTTATTGATCGTGTTAGTTGGAGGTCTTCCCATGTTATGAGAAGCTTGATAAAGTACAGCAGCAGGCAAACGTGCAACTGGCACAGCATGTAATTCCTTCATCATTATCTTCTGTTGATGCTTTAACTTGCCCAGTTCGTAAAGGGTGATGTTGGCCCTAGTCTTTTTCATATCTTCTATAATATTGTACTCCATTTCATCCGACACGATCAGTGTTTTAGATGGAGTTGATTCATCTGTTTGGACTGGGCTAGTTTGAGTCGCTTTAGATGTCGTTTTCTTTGTTGCGACTTTATCTTTTGTTGCAGAGCTTGCGCTCTTTGGCTTAGGGGAAGTTTGGGGAGGATCAAGCTGATTTTTGCTTCGTGTGCTAACTGGGAATACTTCTTGATCTTCTTCTTGTGGGAGGATGAAATCCCACATTCCTTGTAATTCCACAACCTCTTCTTCATCAGTTTGCCCTTCAGTGGCAATTTCCTCTTCCTCTTCTTCGGATTCAGCATTTGAAATAGCATTGGGTGGCTTTGAATCCGCTGAAGGGCCTCTTTTAAAATCTCTGTAGGGATTTTTTGAAGAATTTTCTGCTACTTGCTTTTTGATGTCGACCATTTCATTGGACATGGTCTTTAGAACTTTCTGCAATCCTTCCAAATCGAATGGATCTTTTGCTTGTTTCTTCTTGGAGTTTTCCTTGAAGGTGAATTTCTTGGATTTACGTTCCTCTATCACGGATTTCTTTTCCAGGGCTATTATACGTTTCTCCACTGCTATTGCTTCTTTCATGTTTTCGGCTAAGGTTGTTTTATTAGCCCTGTCCACAAAGATTGCTATGTTTGATGGTAGAGCAGTGATATACCATTCACTTCGTACTTCTTCACTGGGCTGGGAAGCAGTAGGAATTTTTTTTAGGATTTTATTGAAACATAAATTGAAATATTTGATAGGCTCTCTAGATTCGGCCCTAAGGTTGGATAGGTCGTTGATTAACGTTGTCGTAGACCTGTCATCACCAAACTTGGCCAGGAATTTCTCCTGGAAGATATCCCAACTAGTGATAGATCCGGAGGGTAATGAAAAATACCATGATCCGGTTGTTCCTTGCAGAGTATAAGGAAAGAGTCGAACAACAACATCTTCATTAGTAACCCCATTGAGATTAATGGATAGCATAAAGTTGTTTATGTGCTCTTCTGCTAGCATGCCTACCTCGGGATTAAATTTAGGCATCCATTTCTCAGGATGGGTCGGTATTTGACTCAAGGGTGCAGGCATTAAGACTGCCCCAGGGTTATTCCATGGAGACTGGGCCATTGCTGTACTACTAACAGTGGAAAGTGCAGAAGATGATCCCTGTGGCTGGGAAGATGAGGATACTACGATTGTAGATGATTGAGGAAGAGTTGCAGGGGTTCTAGTGGATGGATGGACGATGATCTAAAGTGGTGGAGTGGATGGATGATTTCGCGGTGAAGAAGTTGAGATGGATGATGTTGATGAAAGAGTCTCACTGTCAGACTCTTTAGGTGATTTCCTTGCTCTTTTCCTGGTGGGAAGAGGTAATTTGGTTGGCTGAACGCCAAAATTTTCACTCTTTAGCCTGGTTAGGGGATGAGCAGGGTTATGTTGTGAAGTCACGTTGCCTTGAGATTTATCAGACCTTTGAGGAGAAATGGAAAATCGCTAAAGTTTGTGAATCAAAGATTCAACTTCAGGAAGTTCAACGGTAGATTATTCTGAAATGTCAGGGTTTGTAGCAGCGATTGATACTCGAGGGACTTCTAACTCTGGATTTAAGTGTAATGGAGAAGTCGGGGGAGATGGTGAGGGCGATTTACTCTCAGAATGGTATTCAGATTTAGATTTACTTGGCATTCATAGTTCGGGCCCTCCTTCTAGCGCCAAATATGTTTAGGCCCCGAAAATCGGGTCTACAACAGAGGGGATACCGGCCCGGTCCGGACCTTGGTTGGCAGCTCCTTATCCGTTTGGTATAGTGGGTCCGACTGGGGATATGGGACCAGTTTCCCAATCTATGAGTGTGTGTGTGTAGAATTTGATGTTCCTGGTCTAACAGTTCCTAATTCAGATATTCTAATTCTAATTGTAATCTAATGTTATGCTATTGTAATCTAATAAGCAAAAACATCTAAGTCTATACTAACCCGGGATGTAATTCTTCTGTTATGCGATCTAAAAAGATTTCAAATAACAACTGGTAATAAAGATCATTCAGCTATTATAAGAAAGGAAATCAATAAAGATGAACCACTTCGCATAAAAAGTTAGACAAAACAGTTGTGAAAAACATATCGCATAATGAGCTATTCATACATTAAGCATAAATAAATAGCTATCACCATACAAAAGTGCCAAATGATAACTCAGGCATTCATGCAATAATACATAAACAACTAAAAACTGTATATCACTTTAACATATAAGCAGAAATGGTCAAGAGATAAAAGTACCATTTATGACTAGTCCTACTCATAAGCTTCAAGCGACAATGATTTATCTCTCTTTGCTCTAACATCCACTAAGAGTACAGAAGTGCAACATCAGTAGCAGGGTGCAAAGTGCATGTTTTGAGGACATGTTTTTGATAAATTTCTGGACCCTTCTCTAAATGCATGAGAAGTGTTTAAATACTACTAACTAAATAACTTAATTACATAGATTCATGATACGGTTTAAATGACCGCCCTTTTTCTAAGCAAAAAAAAAAAAAAAAACTATTTCTAAAAATTAAATCTAATATCTAACTATTTCTGCATTTGCTCCTTAACGTTGCAAGCATTCAGTATTTGCCTGGGTAGAGTCGGCTGACTATCTTCCACTTTTGGTTAAGCTAAGCAAACAGAATGGGTAAGATCTAGCACCATCTTCTCAGCAAAATCGATGATATACTCGAGAGTCATCCTCTGACTATGTGGCTTTACCGCGTATGCCCAGTAATAATCTCAGTTCAACTTGGTTAACCCTTTGGATTGCTTCTGCCTTTTCTTTAGCTTTCTATTTCCAGTTTGTTTTTTACCATTGCTTTCTTGCACTTTTCGGGCTTACAGGTGACTGAGCAGTTAGAGGCTTTCCTTCTCGAACAATTTTCTCAGCGATGCGCGATTAGCGCTAGGCGCTAATCGCGCATCAGAAACTGCCTCCGTTCTTTGATCTGGGCTTCTCTGATGTGTTTTTCACCTTTTGCGCCTCTTCATCTTTATCAGGTATAAAGCTTCAAAATTTGTAAAAATAATGACCTTGTGAGCTCTTGACCCTGAGCATTAAACTGCCTGTTGATATCAGCATCGTTCAGTACTCATTCAACCATGGCTGTATATGAAAGATCTGTAATGGATGGCTCAGCAGCATTCTGTGAATCTGCGGTTCTGTTGCATGCGGTATCTATTTATGAGGGCATCTTTTCTATGTCTTTGAACATTGGAGCTTTACCCTTTTTCCTCGTAGCTTCCTACACATTGCTTTGTGTAACTTTTGTTTTTCGTTCCTACAGTTCACAAGTGAGGAGAGAGTAATAATAATAAATAACGATAGGAAAGCTTTAAATGCTACAGATATGCAAAAACACGCCACCTGATGTGAACTGGCTCTTCGAACAACACAAAACCATATTTTAATTAACAACTGGCATATAATACATTAATTATCATTAAAGCGCGTAACCAGTTCTTAGTTTATGGAAAACGTTTTCTTGAATATTGAGCCAAGAAAATCTGCGATGGAATGTTTCTGCGATCTGCATTGCAGTATTGCAAGATTGCAGATCGCTTAATCATTAAATTGTTATGTGTCTTTTATGCAATTTTTAGAGATGCGATATGCGATATCGCATATCGGGGATTTTTTAAGGTTTTCCAATGTGAGTGTTTCTTAATGCATGTGATGCGATGGAGTTCACATCGCAATCTCGCATTTCATCATTTTGACTCATAAGGAAATACCCTATCATTCTTTACGCGATGCGATGTTCCTTAAGGAGTAACATATATGAGCACTAATTGATTTTTTTAATTTTTTTTACTAAGGGTCGCCACTTACATAGTGTTATTGCTAATACTAAATAAGGAGGGGGGTTGTTGATGGCCACAACACCTCCTTAAGTGCATAAGCGCACCTTGAAGGCCTTAATCTTCACCCCTCAACCTTCCCTAATGTAACATTCACACTCCGAGCGAATGAAGCTTCACATTTCAGCCTTCAAACTTGTGCAATACACCCTTCTGGGCCTCTTGATTGCATGATTGTGCCCCGAAGGTCTGACGCCTTCATCCTTCAGCCTTTAGGAGTGCACCATGTACCCTCCCTCTCTGCCTTGAGTGAACAACACACTTCTGAAGCCCAAATCCTTTCCCTTCATCCTTAGGACATGCATCATGCACCCTGCCTTGACTGCCTTTTCCTCTTGAGCGCATGAGCACATGCTGAAGCCCTAAAGCCTCCACTTTTCATCCCTTCATCATTTTAGAGTGCGCCCTTGCACCCAGTATCCCACCTTGTCCCTTTCAAGCACACTGAAAAAACATGAACATAAAATCTACATGAAACATGGTAGAATAGGATATTTCCAAGTTGATGGTTGCTTTTCATGAGTGATTACAGATATAGGTATTCCATGAACAACATGGTAGGCACACATGAGGAATATCGGGCAAAGAGGATGAACAAAGGAAGCATGAAAGAACAAAGAACACACTTGAATATTGATGATAAAAGCACCCTAAGGAATACATTATAGTAAAGACCCTTTGGAGGGTAAAGACATCAATGATCGAAGCTACATGAGGAATGAAGATACAAGTGGAAGCCATGTCACTACTAAAGAATTCCATGTCATCAACCACTATCAGTACCAGTGACCAAACATAGTGACATGTCAATTTATCATCATATGATGATGTGGAAGTTATGATGTGTTGTTGTAATCATTATAAAGACAAAGAAGTGGAAGTCCAAGAGTCATGTATGAACTAAATATTTATGGAGTCCAAAATACATGTAATAACAAAAGTCATATGTAACTCCAAAATTCATTTGGAATGCCAAAGGTTGTAGAAGTCCAAAGGTCATTAGGAGTTGGAAACTTAAGAGTCATGAGGATGTGAAAGCTCTTGCCTCAAGTTATAAAAGGATCCTCATTTCTCATGTAAAGGACTTTTAACCTTGGCTTCTCCCTTTAGGCATTACAGAGATAGAGATAGCACTTTTGGGGAGAAAGTAGTGGATCTAATGCTCCCCTATTGGAGATAGTGATCTTCATTGTATTTATGTATCTTAGGATTTTTCTTAATATCTAAGAATTCCAGGCCAACACATTTTCACAGATGGATTTTGAATGTTTCTAAGACTATTCTTTGGATGTTTATGGTTCGTTATTTTATTTCACATGTACTGGAGTAATTGAACTATTTCAGTGACTTAGGTTCTTAAATTATCGGAAGTGTTTTGTAATGATTATAATGATCGTCACATCTATGTGAACTATTTCACTTGATGTGAGATGACTCTTTCTCATTGATGTGTATCTCCATTAGGGTAGTACTATTACTTCTCTCTTAGAGGCTTACTTTATTTCCCCCTTCGTAGTAAGAGAACCTTGATATATATGCAATTGAATGCTAATAAGGTACGCTCACTTACTCATTCAAAAGGAAATTTGTGCTTCTCTCTCATGTTGACAGTTAATGCCAAGGAATATCTTTAAGTAAATGGGAGTCAGGCCACATTTTGGGTGGGACTCCTACACCAAATGATGTGAGGTCTAATTGGGACCTTATATTGGGGAGATCTCCGGTATGTTGGCGGTATCCAGCACCATCAACATTCTAGGACTAGAAGGAGGGAAACCAGTTTTTTATGGCTGATAACTCCACACACCCTAACCACTCATCTTCCAAGCAAGGTAGCAACATTCTAAGCACCATACAAACGAATCTAGGCACTTAATTTTATAACCCGTTGGTTTGCAAAGGCTATCAATTTAATTCCATGTGCGTAAAACCTCCCACATTTTCCGAAGAAGAAAGAAACAACTCATACTGTTATATTAGTTTCTATAGTGCAAGATTTAGTATTTTCTAGTCTTGAAGAGTTAGAAAAATCCTCAAAAGATATAGTGCAACAAGATCAACTTCCACCTATTAATGAAGGGTACAAGCATGAATTTTTTCTTTCTGGCGACATTTTTGACGATTTATATGGTGAAGGAGAAGACTCCTCAGATTTTGAAGAGGAAGAGGAATACAGGGACGAAGACATGGCCAACTAGGACTTGGATTGGATGGCCTAGGGGGTTCTTTCTCTTTTGGCCAATCTTCATAAGATGCCTAGACATCTGGAAAAGTTGTTATCAAAGTTCAATCCAAATAAGAAGACGAAGGCAGAAGATCACAGTGATGACTTCTACATGAATCTACAAATGTTGGAGGTAAGGTACGATGATGTCAGCTGTAGAATTTTTCCTTATACATTAGATGGTAGAACAACATGGTACCATAGTTTTCCTGCCAATTGAGTCCAGAGTTGGAGGGAGTTTAAGAAGTTATTTCTCAAGATTTTTTTTGATGACAAGACTCCTTCCATTTTAATGAAAGAAATCATAAACGGTAAGATGGGGGAAAAGAATAAAGTGAAATATTTTAATCAAAATTTCAATCGGATATTGAACAATTTTCCCTCAAAATGCAACGGCGTGATTCAATTACCATTGATTATTACATAATTTCCTTTCCCAATAACATCTCGCAATTCATTAAAAGAGCTGCAAAGGAAGCATTGGCATAAAACTTTGCAGAAGTGATCACCGTCAAGAAGGACTTGCATTCTATTGGAGTCATCATTGATGATGATGAATCAAAGGACTCTAAGGAAACTAGTAGGAATTATCAGCCTTCGTCAAGCAAGGCTAAAGATAAGGACTAATCATATATTGAAAGCTTGAATCGGATGGTGAAAAAAATTACCAACAAAATTTCAGGATTAAAGAAAAGGTCAAGAGAGACTTCTACTAGCAGTAGGCCTCCTAAGTCTTTCCCTTTTCGAAGGTATAATAATAATAATAAGAACAACAATCATCCTGCTAAGTCTGCCCAGAGTTTGAATGTTGTATTGAATACAGAAAGTATGGGTATGGATAGTTATTGCACTTTCTATCAAGAATATCATTCAAAAAATACATGCCCATAGTGGAACCACAACATGAATGCTCTGGCCACACACATTGTGGATTCACTTTTAGCAGATGAGCAAGCGGAACATATAAAAGAAATAGAGGAACTTGCAACTATTGAAGAAATCAAGGGTATTGGACATGTAACAAATGAATTTGATTGTATCTATAACATTGACAAGAAGAATATTGAAGACCCTCCATCAAAGAAAGTGAAGACCCTCCATCGAAGAAAAATGGTTGATATTGTTTGAGGGCTAAAAGTACCATATCCAATCAGGAGTTGAGGAGACAAAAATTGAAGGAAAATTTGTTGAGAAGCATCTCACCACTAGTAAATCCTACTTAGAATGCACAGACTAAGTCTAGAAATGCAAATAATTCCAAGAACACTTCCTCCAGTAACAAGAGTAGGTCCACATCTCCAAAATTCCCAAATAAAGCCACTCTTCGAGACACTTCAACAATGTTTGTCAGAGGTGAAACAATTGATTATAACATTGTTGAAGATTTGAAGAAAACTAGAGCTAATATTTCCATCTATGAGCTCACAAAGATCACAGGCCAGCGTGAACTAATTGTCTAAGCCTTTTCACAACCTTCGCCAGGTGATAAAGATTTTTCCTCTCAAAAGGTGTCTGGTAAGTCATCTGGTCCCCTTGAATCTATAGTTAATGTTGTAACATTAGAAGCTAACACTCTTTTCCCTCCATTTTTATTAACTTTCGAAATTTTCAATTACAATGTCCATAATTTCTTAGTAGATTTTAGTGCATCTGTGAACATAATTCCATTATCTGTTACAAAGAAAATAAATGCTAAATGTGACAAAACCGATGTACAAATTATTCAACTGGACAAATCTCTCGTCCAAGCTGTTGGTGAAATCAAGAATATCCTTAATCAATTCTCACAAGGTAATCGAGTTCATCGATGTATAAATATTGTAATTGTGGATGTCCCAGAATACTATGGTGTACTCCTAAGTATAGACTAGTCCAGTAAGTTCCAAGGGTATTTTGCTATAGATTTGTCACATTTATGGCTTCCATATAAGGGAAAGAAAAACTAGATTCGAGTGGAAAGTGAGCCATATATGAAGCATACTGTGACACCACATGAGGGCCACAATGAGCATGTTGCTTTTGTCAATCTGATTTTTGGGAATTCTTTCCTTGAAATTGATCTCGGGTGTTATCAAGCACATCCATCACTCATTCCACTAGATACATAGCCGGAGCTCCTTCCTTGCTCTCCAACTAGTGCAAATGAATCTTGTAATATAGATTTACATACTAATAGTATTGTCATAATAGTATAGGAAGCAGCATAATAGCTAAAATATGTGGACTTTATATTTTGATGGCTCAAACACATAGGATGGCTCTGGAGTTGGTTTCATACTTACAGACCCATGCAATAAGAAGCATGTCATTTCATGGTATCGAGAGTTCGAGTGTATTAATAATACTGCCAAATATGAAGTGCTCCTACTTGGATTGAAGAAATCCATCGATATAAGTTAGAGATTCTTGAGGTAATGGGTGACTTATAGGTGGTTACTCATTAGGTACAGGATACTATCCATTTTGTTTCACTGAATATTAAAAACTACCTGCATGAGGTATGGATTTTAATTAGTCATTTTAAAGTTTTTAATATTATTTTTGTTCCTATACTTAGAAATGTTGCAGATGCATTAACAAATGCAATCACTAGTATGTTACCATTGAAAAATGGTTTTTCTATTGAAATTTTATATAAATCATCTGTGCCTAACAACATCACTAATTTATGTGTTTTCAATTATGACCAACAAATACTCAACTTTATGGGTAATGGGGATGTATTCAAAGATGCTACCATAGATGAGGATGAGCATGACTAGACTCTGCAGGATGCATCCAATGCACTGAAAGGAAACACTATGCCTAAGGGTGTGGTGTCCCTGGAGAATTTATATGACATGTAGAATAGTTTTAGAGGACCAATCAATACAAAGACTCAAATTTCAAGGTTATTAGTTGAGCAAGTCAATCTAGGAACCAAAGAAGATCCAAAGTATGTAAACCTTGATACATGTTCTCCACAGGAAGGACAGGTAGTTATCTGATTATTCAAATAGTATTGTGATGTATTGTCAGGGACTTACAATGATTTAAAGACATATGATACTCATATTATCTAGCATGTCATTCCTATAAAAGAAGGGGCAAATAATTTCGAGTAGAAATTATGAAATGTTCATCCAACACTAAAAGCCCTTATTCAAAAGAAACTAAGAAAGTTGTTGGATGCTCAGATTATTTTTAAAGTCAGACATTCCACTTGGGTTTCCAACTTGGTCCTCGTTATAAAGAAGTCTATTGAAATACAACTATGTGTAGATTTTCACAATCTCAACTGGGCTTCTGACAAAGACAATTACGCATTGCCATCCATGGAATTAATCCTTCATACAATATCTGGGTCTGAGATTTTTTTGCTACTAGATGGTTTCTTTAGTTACAATAAAGTGCTAGTAGTAGAACCTGATTGATTAAAGACTACCTTTAGAACCAAATGGGGAATATTGTCCTTTAAGATAATGCCATTTGGACTTATCAACGTCAGTGCTACCTTCCAAAGAGCAATGGACATCACTTTTCATGGCCTTATTAGTCATAGTGTATTTGTTTATTTGTATGATGTTACGTTGTTTTCCAAGAGAAGGTTAGATCATGTACGTCATTTGAAATAGATATTTGAGCAGTGTCGTAAATATGGGATTTTTCCTAACCCCAAGAAAAATGTCTTTGGTGTGTCAGAGAGGATTCTTTTGGGGCACATTATTGTAAAAAGCAGAATTAAAATTGATCCTAAGAGGGCCAAAGCCATTACACAGATCTCATTTCCAGTGAATAAAAAGGCTATGTAGTCTTTCTTAGGAAAGATCAATTTCCTGAGAAAATTCATCTTTGATTACGCCCAGATAGTTAAGTATATACAGTAGATGGCTAAGAAATATGCAATATACAAATGGGATAAATGGGAAAAGGGTGTTTTTGCTCCAATCAAGAAATCTATAGCTGATGCACCCACTTTATTCAATCTGCATTATGGAAAATATTTCAAACTCTATACCTTTGCTTCGAATTCATCGATTGTGGCTGTGTTAACTTAAAATGATATTGAAGCAAATGAGCAGTCTATTTATTTTATGAGCACCAACCTACAGGGACTAGAATTAAATTACCCTGCCATTGGAAAACAAGCATATGAAATATACAAGGCAATTAAGTATTTCAGACCCTATCTTTTAAAATCTCACATGATCATATTTGTACCTCATCCGACAGTAAGAACATCGTTCATGTAGCAGGAGCTTGGTGAGAAGAGGACTAACTGGATGACCTGATTATAATAATATGGTATGAAATTCAAACCATTTCATATTGTTGACGGTGTTGGACCCGCCAACATTAAGGGGATCTCCCCAATATGAAGTCCCAACTAGACCTCAAACTATTTGGAGTAGGAGTCCCAGCAGTGGGTGGTAGTGTAATGCCTTCACCGTGATAGCGTGCAAAGATAAGTAAGATAACTTTTTGTGAGAGAAAGTGTGTGACCCCGTGGAGAGTCAAGTGCGATGCATGAAGGTTCTGACACACAGAGGGAAAAAGGAAGTGTGCCCCTTAGAATCTTGTAATAGTATGCAACTTGAAAGGAACACACAAGTGGAATGACATCACAAGCTAAAATGCGGAATAGTCCATAAATTAAAGTGATGGGTTAATCCAATAACACACATTCAACAAGATTTGTAGAATTTCGTACAAATTGGTTCATAAGAAAATGTGTAAGTTAAACAACATACATTGCTAAAGAAACCAAAATAGTCCAAGCATGAAAGTGTGTTGGCTTTTTTATCATTATTATAAGTAAAAGTTCCATCCATACATACACCATTGACGACTGCTAGCCCAAATAGTGGAACATTACAGTCAAGAACACCTACTCCTCCAAAGAAGTATGCTCGCTCCATGTTGTGGAGAAGCTCTACACAGATTCTTGTTCAGACTCCCACACATACTCATCAAAAATGATAGCGCAGGTTGGTTTTTCAACACCAACTCCATCCAAAACTTGATCCTCATGAACATCACATGTGATAACTGAGATGGATGAACACAACACACCAAAATCTAGAGGATCAAAGGAACCAGAGGATGGAGGCTAAGGAGATAAGACCACATGACAACCATCGGGCTTGTAGTCAAATCTACAAAGAAATACTGAATAGGTGGGGTAGTAGGAGATGGTGACAGATCAACGGGTGGATTCTCAACTTCTCCCACCTCGACCTGCAGACCTAGAGATGATTGATGAGAAGGGGATGGAGGGTCACTTGGGACAGCAACCTTGTCTATCTCAGATTTAGAATCTCTAACATTGAGGTATGTTGGGAGAGGTTCGAAAGATTCTAACTCATGTGGATTCTCAGAGATGTGAACAAGATATTGAAATATTCCCTCCAAAAATTTCTAGTCAACTTCATCTTCAGGAAATTCATAAGAATAATGAAGAAAACAATCGTGAAAGAGCTCAAGAGATTCATTAGCTGATTTTCACAATTTTAAATTTTTTTGATTGAGTGATTTACAGTCATAAAGAATGAAAGCATGACATAATTCTATGAACATGTGATCAAAAGAGTGTATAGAGGCTGCGAGAAATTTGTGACACCATTACTTTGTGTGCCCTTTGAACGTGAATGTGAACAACCCACAAGAAATTTCATCCGAGGGCACATCATTTCTGTCACAGAAACCGACAAAGGTAACTCTGTGCCTAAACAGGGGAGTTCCATTATTGCCATTGACCTTATATTAGGACAAGTCACCTATAATGCTCATCGGCACTTCAAAATCAACAGCATGAGAGAAACATGTCGGGGTTGTGATTAGGAAAGAAGTCATGAAATATGTGCAGAAATTCAAAACAGAATTCAAGGGCTCATCTTGTCATCTAGCCCTTCTTCTAGAGCAAAAAAATGATGACTGTGTTGGATCCACCAACATTCAGGGAATCTCCCTGATATGAAGTCCCAACTAGACCTCAAATTGTTTGGAGTAGGAGTCCCAATAGTGGGTGGTAGTGTAATTCGTTGACCACGGTAGCGCACTGAGATAAGTAAGATAAATTTGGGTGAGATCAAGTGTGTGACCCAGTGGTGAGTCAAGTATGAAGAATGAAGGTTCTGACACACGGAGGGGAAGAGGAAGTGGGCCCCTTAAAAGCCTATAATAGTATGCAGATGAAGGGAACACACGAGCGGAATGACATCACAAGCTAAAATGTGGAATAGTCCACAAATTAAAGTCATGGGTTAATCCAACAACACACATTCAACATGATTCGTACAATTGCATACAAAGTAGTTCATAAGAAAATGTGTAAGTTAAACAACATGCATTGCTAAAGCAACCATAATAGTCCAACTACAATAACAACATATGCATGAAAGTGTGTTGGATCTGTTACCATTATTATAAGTGAAATTTACATCCATACATACACTATTGACGACCACTAACCCCAATAGTGGAACATTACAATAAAGAACACTTGCTCCTCCAAAGAAGTATACTCACTCTACATTGTGGAGAAGTCAAGGCTCGTCACAATACTCCCAAGCCTTTTCTAAGCTTAAGACTAGCCAAAACCTTGGCTCCCAAAAGCATGTTCTATGAGTTATGAAGTTCTATTTATAAAAAAGGGTGGGGTGAGCCTTGGCATTTCCTTTTGTGACTCTTTGACTACCATCATGACTTCAAATTCTTTACAAGTAACTAATTACATAACATGATGACTGTTCAAATTCCACTAATGACACTTGGAATTTCACTCACAACATATTTACAAATAATATTACATTTTCCACATGTACCCATGTGAGACAAAATAGGCTAGAGACAGCCTAACAAGGCAAAACACTATGACTCCGACTTTTTGGGAAAGACCAACTCGGCAAACTCCACTTGGTGATTTTCGGTTACATATTGATTCCAATCTTGGTACTTCATGATGGTGTCCCCAGACTTCCTAATGGTGTCTTCCTAAAATAAGACTCTTTCCTCCATGGCATCCGGGTATATGGTCTCAGAACCTGTATCCAACTCATTCTAAAGCATGAGAAGCATGGTGTTGACCTTGACAGGACCACCGATGTACTTTTGCATGTTGTGTGTGTTCAACTCCAAGTCTTCCCTGGTGGCCTCTCATCTTAGCTGCTCCACATACTCATCAATCTCTAGCTAGACTTGGTTCTTGTGTTTAGCATTGGTGAGGGAACCTGTATCTGTTCACTATCTTCCTCAACTATTGGTTGTTCCAGCTCGTTAACCTGTATTGGTGTTGTTTCTCTGTCATTGTGGCTTTCCTTTATTCTTCTTCCTAGTTCTTCTTCTCTTCCTTTTCTTTCCTCCTCAACTCCTGTCCTTCCTTTGGTTCTTTTTATGCTTACTGCAATCTAAGTTATTCTACCTACAAGCTCTACATTTATCTCTTCCTTTGCTTTGTTGTCTGTGTCCTCTACTTCCTTTTGTTTTTTCTTCCAAAGGTTCCTGCATGAATATTGAATACACTTTCACTCTACAACTTTGTTCTCCCTTTATTATGTCAACAACTTCCTCTTTCCCTGATATTGTAATGGATTGTTGCCTTCTGCCACTGCTACTAGACTTGATTCTATGTTAGTGTTGACTCCTTTTCTATGAACAGTTGAATGTCCGCATATATTGGCGAGTAAACTGGCACTTGCTTAACTTCTTCCCCAATGCTACTTTCATTGGTCTCTCTTGAAGCATTTCTCTTTAGTGCCATGGTAAAATTACTACTAGAGAGGAGTGCTTCACAAGTTTGGTACCTGTGGGACAGAAAGGACACTCATGGAAAGCAAACTTTAGCTCTTACAAATCTAACTTCACAGCATGATCAAGTAGAAATTAGGGCATCTGATGAGAGGGATTGTGAAATTTTGACTGATAGGGGTGACTGGTTGACTGTGGGAACTATGCATTACGTAGTCCTAGCAGTTTGTGTGGAAGCTTGATGACTGGAACCACACAATGTGCAGATCAATCTGGGCCAGGGCCTAGGAGAGACTGTGCATTGTGCAGTCTCAGTGGCCAAGCTGGGAGACTGGCTCCTGGAACTTTGCAATGTGCAGTTGGAGCTAGACCGTGATAGACTCTACAAAATTCTAGAAGCCAATGAAGAGGTTTTGAGCTTCCAGATTGCATGGTGCATGCAGTAAAGTGTGAGATCTGGGCAAGGGGAGCCCAAATAGTCCCATGGGGAGTGTGAAAATCAAGCATATCTAAAGGATGATGTGATGTTGGGTACATATTTGACTAAGTGATGATGCATGCAAGTGAAACAAGTGCAGGAATTAATCAAATTGAAGGAAAATGAAGCATGTGAAGGGAGTCTCTGCAACAACAACCATTGGTGCAAAAACAAGGTAACGCATGGGACACTTGGGAAACTAAAAGTAAAACTTGAAACAAAACTTCTACAACCTTAAACAAGTTAAGACACCAACAATCGTTCAAAGGAACAAGTGAAACAACACTCTCACAGTTAAACAACAAAAGCGACAGAAAAACCAGCAAAATATTAGAAAAGAAAAACTCACCCAGAAAAGCAACGACAACGCTCTTAAGGCTCCTTGATCTCCTATGGAATGCTAGAGCTTAATGATCAAATGTACAAATGAGCTCTAGAGGCGTCCATTACATAGAATTGATAAAATTGGAATTTATGACGCGTATGCCTGAGATCAAGGACAAAATTGAAACTTGGAAGAAATGTCTAGAGATAGCAATATGTCACCTTCAGGAAACTAATAATAGATCCCTACTTCCTAGTGATACTTTTTTCCCTTTATTTTTCTTTCTTTTCTGGGGGTGGAACTTTCCATGCATTTCCCGGAAATATTGCATAGTTCTGGGAAGGATTGAGCAACTCTTTGGCTCATGCACTATGCAGTTTCTGAGCATAATGGGTTTTGCACAATTCCTTGGACGAGTAGCTCTGGGCTACCTCTCATATTCTACAGAATTTCCTAGCTCAAGGTTGGATGTCGTGTGATGATGAAAAATTCTTGAGCTCAAGGCTCACTGTCATCTTGGACTGCGCGATTCCTGGGAGAAAGGTTAGTTTTCGTTAAGGATTGCACAATTCTCTAAGGTAAACCTAGAACTGGATGAAAACGAAGTCAAGAGATAGACTTGTGGGTTAGATAGTAAACCAAGTAAGAAAACACAAGCCAAGATGCAAAGGATTAGGCTCAATCAAAGCACAAGTACTTGGATCAATGTGAGATGAGATGATGTGATTTAGAAGGGAGGATCCAAAATGAAGCATAGGAAAAATTATGGAGGGTGGTTGTAGTTGCTACAATATTGGTGACACACGGGTATAACTTTAGCTCTCTATATGGACCTTGTCTTGTGGAAAACGAGTCTAACTCTTCCAGAAGTATTGTTCAATTCTTCGATCATCATAGCTTCTTCACTTAGCTTGAGGTGTAGACGTAGTGCCTTGTTGGGTCCCTATAATACTATTGATTACCCCATTAATATTGCAGTTGCATCCCTTATTAATATTTTTGTGCCCCTATTATCCCCATAATGTTATTACTATGCCTCGTAGAATCCCTCTATTGTTATTTTTCTGGCTTTATATTATTATTGTTAGGTCGGCTAGGTTATATTATGACTCCTTAGACTCCTATATATAGAAAGGAGGTTTTGTTATTTGTATCATCCAAAAATTGTTCATTTATGTAATGTAAAGGAGGTTTCCCCCTTGAAGAGGCTGAATTATAAGGTGTTGATATATCTTTTCTATCTTTTCTTGAGCTGGTTTCATAACATTTGGTATCAGAGCTTTGGATTCTAGGGTTTCGCTGCTCCAAACAGGTCATCATGGCATTTTCGCTATAACTTTTTTCCTGCGACGTTTCAGAAGAAAAAAAAAACCCCATTTGATAAGAAATCGCACTGAATCTCAGGTCCAAATTTCAGATCTTTTTGTGCTATATTCGCGGAGATATGATCTGAGGAAGTTGGTCTTTTTGCAGACTCCTGAATTACATTCCAAACAGGTGACTGGGGGAAAATCGGCATAACTTTCTCTCTGAGCATCGGATTGAAATTTCGTAAGAAGGTACAGAAAGAGGAAAACCTGTAGTTTCTTGTATATATTTTTTAGAGCCAAAGGTCAAAGCAGGGACACGTGGCACATCATACAAATTCGCTCTACTGAACTAGTCTATAATCAAGTCACTGTGGGATATTTGACATAACTCTTCCTTGGAGAATCCAATTGGGATCAGACTGGTGGCATTGGAAAGAGAACATAGAGGGCTCCTACAGGTCACAATTTTAGAACTGGATGATCCAAAATTACAGAGATACATCAGAGGCAATATCGAGCTCCTACAAAGTGAAAAAAGGTGTGTAGATTCTTTTAAATTTTTGTTTAAGATTGGTTTGAAAATTTATTTTGAAGGAATTCAAAGGGCATAGTAGAGCATTATTATCGATAACGGATGCCCTGAGGAAAGAAAATGCAAACACCTAGTAAGCAACCTGAAATCCCTAGCATGACTCATGAAGAAGAGGAAGAAATGCTACATGATATATCAAAATTACAAGAACAAGTGCAACAAATGTCATGCTCACAAAAGCTAACAGAAGCTAAGATAAATGGCGTGGAATCTAAGATAAAAGGCATGGAATATAAGATGGATGATTTGAAGATAGATTTGAAGAGAGACATGGCAGATTTGAAGACACACATGGCAGATTTGAAGACAGATTTGACAAATTTTCTACAAGAAATACTTACTAATGGTGAAAAGGTTGTAAAGGAAACTCATGATGCAGACAAAAGAAATTTTAATCATGATTTCATAGACTCTAATGGGGTATCGAAGACCCACCATATTCCAAAAATCGATATGAGGAAGTTTGATGGCAAGGATCCCGCAACATGGATATTACAGATGGAGCAATTCTTCGATCTCAATAATGTGAAAAACACACAAAAGGTACATATTGCAACTTTATATTTGGAACCAAATTAGTTTGTGTGGTATCAATGGCTTTGCTCTCGTAAACAAATTATCACTTGGGCAATTTTTACGGAAGAATTGACAGCACATTATGACGATACAAAAAGTAACACTTTTTTCAGCCAATTGATAAGTCTCAAACAAAAGGGTTCAATAATGGAGCACATTGAGAAGTTCCAAAAATTGAACATAAGGGTAAAAAATATTCCAGATGAGCATAGGATTGATGTGCTCGTAGGGTCTTTAAAGGATAATATCCAACATGATGTTCGCCTTTGGGAACCTGATTCGTTAGAGAAGGCATTCAAGTTAGCAAGAAAAATGGAAAGCAAAATTATGGCAACCAGGAAGCATACCACTCACAACTATAAAGATGGAAGTGTTGTTTCCCCTAGTCTTCCACAACCTACAAGGTTGACACCACAATAATTGGAAGAAAAAATAGCAAAATGGCTTTGTTACAGTTGTGATAGCAAATACACTAAAGGTCATAAATGTGCTGAGAAGAAATTATTCTACATAGATTGTGAAGAGGAAGAAGAAAAGGAGCAAGAAAGGTCAAAAGAAGAGGATAAACTCCAGGAACAAAGCCTAGATAAAGAAGAAATGAATCCGACCATATCTTGTAATGCATTGGCTGGAATTACCACTCCTCAAACCATCAAGATAGAAGGACAAATCAAGAAGAAAAAGGTAATAGTGTTGATTGATTCAGGAAGTACCCACAATTTTATTGATTGTAAGGTAGCAAAAGGTTTGAATTGCTTCTTATATCCAGCACCAGATTGTCAAGTGATGGTTGCGAATGAAGGAACAATAAATTGCTCTAGAAAGGGCCATAATATCAAGCTATTGATGGGAGAATATGTATTGACTAGCCCAATGCTTTCCATTCCAATGGGAGGTGCTGATGTTGTACTAGGAGTCCAATGGCTACAATCCTTGGGTACAATAGCTTTTAATTTTCAAGAACTTTTCATGAAATTTTATATGGAAGGAAAGGAAGTTGAATTAAGGGGTATTTAAACCAGGAAAGATAATCAGCTCTAACGGTATGACAAAGCTTCTAAAAAAGGAATAAAGGGGTGTAATTTCACAATTATGTTCGCTAGATGTTTCCACATTGGAACCATCTATTACTCCAGATCTCCAAAAAGTCTTGAACAATCATTCCAAGGTATTTGAGACTCCCAAAGGTCTCCCACCTATTCATGATCATGATCATGCTATTCATCTAATTCCAGGAAGTGTTCCTCCAAACATCAGGTCGTACAGATATCCCTATGCCCAAAAGAGTGAAATTGAATGTGTGGTTGCAGAAATTCTAGAGGCTGGTATAATTCAACCAAGTCAAAGTTCTTTCTCTGCTCCAGTAGTATTAGTGCACAAGAAGGATGGATCATGGCGCATGTGTCCGGATTATAGGGAGCTCAACAAGCTCACTATTAAAGATAAGTTTCCCATTCTTGTCATTGATGAATTACTGGATGAATTGCATGGATCAATTTACTTCACCAAGTTGGATCTTTGTTCAGGATATCATTAAATCAGAATGAAGACTGAAGACATTCTGAAAACAGCATTTAGAACTCATGAGGGTCATTATGAATTTTTGGTCATGCCTTTTGGCCTTACCAATGCACCTTCAACATTTCAAGGTTTGATGAATTTCATTTTCAAACCATTCGTTAGAAAATTTGTGTTAGTATTTTTTGATGATATAATAATCTATAGCAAGTCTTGGAAGGATCATGTTGAACATGTTGACAGGGTGCTACAACTATTGGAGGAGAAACAATTATATGCCAAAAGATCCAAATGTTTCTTTGGAGTACAAGAGGTGGAATATCTGGGTCATATTGTATCTCATGAAGGAGTTAAGGTAGACCCTAGCAAAATTAAAGCCATTAAGGAATGTAAAATCCCCACATCCATAAAGCATCTGCGAGGATTTCTTGGGTTGATAGGGTATTATCGCAAGTTTGTTAAGAATTATGGGAGAATAGCAGCACCTCTAACAACATTATTGAAGAAAGATTCATTTTCATGGACTCCAGAAGCAACAAAGGCCTTCGAACATCTTAAAGAGGCAATGTGCCAAGCACCGGTCTTAGCTACACCAGACTTCACAAAAACCTTTACTGTGGAATGTGATGCTTCAGGAAATGGAATTGGTGTTATTTTAATGCAAGATGAAAGACCCATTGCTTTTGAAATTCGTCCAATCAAGGGAAAGTTTTTACACAAAGCTATTTATGAGAAGGAAATGTTGGCAATACTCCATGCACTTAAGAAATGGAGACCCTACCTAATGGGAAGACACTTCAAGGTAAAAACAGATCATGATAGCCTTAAATACTTTTTAGAACAAAGATTATCCTCTGAAGAGCAACAAAAGTAGGTCACAAAGATGTTGGGTTATGACTTTGAAATCATCTACAAAAAAGGGAAGCGAAATGTGGTGGAAGATGCACTCTCAAGAAAGGATGAGGACGTAGAAGCATTGTTGTGCACCATTTCTATTATCCAACTAGATTGGATAAACGAAGCAAGGGAGGAATGGAAGAATGACGAAGAAGTGTGGACACTTATTCAAAAGTTACAACAATATTCCAGTACGTCTGATAAATTTAGCTGGAAAAATGATTCTTTATGGTACAAAGATCACTTATACCTCTGTAAGAATTCCCAACTAAAACAAAAGATTCTTATGGAATTGCACACTTCTCCCTTAGGAGGGCACTCAGGATTTTTAAAAACTTACCACAGGGTTAAGAAGGAATTTTTTTGGGATGGCCTTAAATCGGATATTCAAAAGTTTGTGGCAGAATGTCTGGTTTGCCAACAAAATAAAGTTGAAACAATTAAGACCCGGGTCTATTACAACCTTTATCCATTCCAAGCCAATGTTGGGAGGAGGTTTCAATGGATTTTATCACAGGTTTACCCAAGTCTGAAGGAAAGAGTGTCATCATGGTGGCAGTTGACAGACTTACCAAGTATGCACACTTTTGTGCATTATCACATCCATTTAAAGCCAGTATAGTATCTACTGAATTTATGGAAACAATTCAAAAGCTACATGGAAACCCAAAGATTATTGTAAGTGACAGAGATCCCATTTTCACTGGAAATTTTTGGACATAATTATTTTCTTGTCTTGGTACTCAGTTAGCTCATAGCTCATCTTATCATCCTCAATCTGATGGGCAAACCAAGATAGTAAACAAATGTTTGGAAGGATATCTTCATTGCTTTGTATATGATAAACAGACACAATGGGTCAAATGGTTGCCTCTAGCTGAATGGTGGCATAACACTTCCTTCCATACAGCAACAAAAATGACCCCATTTATGGCACTTTATGGATATCAGCCACCATCCATCACATCATATTTAAGAGAGAATTCTAAGGTTCAAGTAGTGGAACATCACATCGAACATCAACAACAAGTCCTCCAAATCTTAAAGGATAACCTCGTGTTGGCACAGAATAGAATGAAACAACAGGCAGATCAACATCACAGCGAAAGAACTTTTGATGTAGGTGATTGGGTATTCCTACGGCTACAACCATATAAGCAAATGTCCCTCAAGCAAGCTAAGAAGGATAATAAATTATCACCAAAGTATTATGGTCCATACAAGGTGTTGCAAAAGATTGGTACTATGGCATACAAATTGGAGCTTCCTGCAGCTTCTCGATTGCACCCAGTTTTCCATGTTTCATGTTTAAAGAAGGTTATAGGTGACAAGCTCCTAGTTCAAACAATATTTCCAGAACTTGACGAGGAAGGAAAAATTATATTGGAACCGGAAGAAGTCACAGAAGCAAGAACTCGACAGCTACGAAATCGATCAATTTCGGAGTATCTTATCAACTGGAAGAACTTATCCGCTGAAGATTCCACATGGGAGGATGAGAATTTTATACAAGAGCATGCAGAACTAATCAAGCATTGAGGAAAACACTTTTTTGAAGGAGAGGGGCATGTTGGGTCCCTATAATACTAGTGATTACCCCATTAATATTGCAGTTGCATCCCTTATTAGTATTGTTGTGCCCCTATTATCCCCATATTGTTATTACTGTGTCCCATAGAATCCCTCTATTGTTATTTTTGTGGCTTTATATTATTATTGTTAGGTCGGCTGGGTTATATTGCGACTCCTTAGACTCCTATATATAGAAAGGAGATTTTTTCATTTGTATCATTCAAAAATCGTTCATTTAAGTAATGTAAAGGAGGTTGCCCCCTCGAAGAGGCTGAATTATAAGGCGTTGATCTATCTTTTCTATCTTTTCTTGAGCTGGTTTCATAACATCCCTACCATTCTCTTTATCGACAACACACATACCAATCCAATTCAAACTGAGTTTTTCGATTAGGGATGAGGCGTATATAAATGCACAAGTCATAGAGACTGTCAAAGTTATAGTTACATCTATGGTGTTGCTTCGTTTCCAGTAGGCCTGGACAGTTCCCTGGTGGAGTCACCTCAGGAACACAAGCATCGCTCCACTGCCAGTGAGCCTAGACAATACCTCTGTGGAGTTACTTGCTTCACTTCCCTGCATAGGAAGCATTTCTCTTCTTTCACCTTTTTATTTTTTTTCATTTTTCATTTTTCAAAGAAATATGCATATGCACTTATTTATTTCATGAGGTGGAAGAGGGATCCCAAATTATTGAGATCAGAAGAGGTTGTCCCTTTAGAGAATGATATTTATATATACCCCTGACATACTTGTTAAGGTTTTCCCCCTATCCTTACTCTACTTGACTGAGTTGACAAGGGTTAACCAAAAATATAAAACTGATTAGAGTAGGTGGTACTAGTTAAGAGGGCACGCATTGTGATTTCACCATGACTCTCTTTGAAAGGAATGTATTTTCCATCAGGGTATCATCAAATAGAAGAAATGCAAGATTCACATAAAGAGAGGGAAATGTTATGAAACCAGCTCACAAAAAGATAGAAAAGAGAGATCCACGCCTTAGAATTCAGCCTCTTCGAGGGGGCAACCTCCTTTACATTACATAAATGAACAATTCTTGGATGATACAAATGAAAATACCTCCTTTCTATATATAGGCGTCTAAGTGGTCCCAATACAATCAAAGCCTACATAACAATAATATTGTAGGGCACAACAATAACAATAGTGGGCTTCTATGTGGCACAATAGTAACAATATGGGCACTACATGGGTACAACAATATAAATAAGGGGTATAACTACAATAGTAATGGGGTAATCACTAGTATTATAGGGACCCAACATGCCCCTCTCCTTCAAAAAAGTGTTGTCCTCAACGCTTGAGTAGTTCTGGATACTTCTGCATAAAATTCTCATCCTCCCATGTGGAATCTTCAGCGGATAAGTTCTTCCACTTGATAAGATACTCTGAAATTGATCGATTTCGTAGCTGTCGAGTTCTTGTTTCTGTGACTGCTTCCGGTTCCAATATAATTTTTCCTTCTTCGTCAAGTTCTGGCAATATTGTTTGAACTGGGAGCTTGTCACCTATAACCTTCTTTAAACATGAAACATGGAAAACTGGGTGCAATCGAGAAGCTGCAGGAAGCTCCAATTTGTATGCCATAGTACCAATCTTTTGCAACACCTTGTACGGACCATAATACTTTGGTGATAATTTATTATCCTTCTTAGCTTGCTTGAGGGACATTTGCTTATATGGTTGTAGCCGTAGGAATACCCAATCACCTACATCAAAACTTCTTTCACTGCGATGTTGATCTGCCTGTTGTTTCATTCTATTCTGTGCCAACACGAGGTTATCCTTTAAGAGTTGGAGGACTTGTTGTTGATGTTCGATGTGATGTTCCACTGCCTGAACCTTAGAATTTTCTCTTAAATATGATGTGATGGATGGTGGTTGATACCCATAAAGTGCCATAAATGGGGTCATTTTTGTTGCTGTATGGAAGGAAGTGTTATACCACCATTCAGCCAGAGGCAACCATTTGACCCATTGTGTCTGTTTATCAGATACAAAGCAACGAAGATATCCTTCCAAACATTTGTTTACTATCTCAGTTTGCCCATCAGATTGAGGATGATAAGATGAGCTATGAGCTAACTGAGTACCAAGACAAGAAAATAATTCTGTCCAAAAATTTCCAGTGAAAATGGGATCTCTGTCACTTACAATAATCTTTGGGTTTCCATGTAGCTTTTGAACTGTTTCCATAAATGCAGTAGAAACTGTACTGGCTTTAAATGGATGTGATAATGCACAAAAGTGTGCATACTTGGTAAGTCTGTCAACTACCACCATGATGACACTCTTTCCCTCAGACTTGGGTAAACCTGTGATAAAATCCATTGAAACCTCCTCCCAACGTTGGCTTGGAATGGATAAAGGTTGTAATAGACCCGGTGTCTTAATTGTTTCAACTTTATTTTGCTGGCAAACCAAACATTCCGCCACAAACTTTTGAATATCTGATTTAAGGCCATCCCAAAAAAATTCCTTCTTAACCCTGTGGTAAGTTTTTAAAAATCCTGAGTGCCCTCCTAAGGGAGAAGTGTGCAATTCCATAAGAATCTTTTGTTTTAGCTGGGAATTCTTACAGAGGTATAAGCGATCTTTGTACCATAACGAATCATTTTTCCAGCTAAATGTATCAGAAGTACTGGAATCTTGTTGTAGCTTTCGAATAAGTGCCCACACTTCTTCGTCATTCTTCCATTCCTCCCTTGCTTCGTTTATCCAATCTGGTTGGATAATAGAAATGGCACACAACAATGCTTCCACATCCTCATCCTTTCTTGAGAGTGCATCTGCCACCACATTTTGCTTCCCTTTTTTGTAGATGATTTCAAAGTCATAACCCAACATCTTTGTGACCCACTTTTGTTGCTCTTCAGAGGATAATCTTTGTTCTAAAAAGTATTTAAGGCTATCATGATCCGTTTTTACCTTGAAGTGTCTTCCCATTAGGTAGGGTCGCCATTTCTTAAGTGCATGGAGTATTGCCAACATTTCCTTCTCATAAATAGCTTTTCTTAAAAACTTTCCCTTGATTGGACGACTTTCAAAAGCAATGGGTCTTTCATCTTGCATTAGAACAGCACCAATTCCATTTCCTGAAGCATCACATTCCACAATAAAGGTTTTTGTGAAGTCCGGTGTAGCTAAGACCGGTGCTTGGCACATTGCCTCTTTAAGATGTTCAAAGGCCTTTGTTGCTTCCGAAGTCCATGAAAATGAATCTTTCTTCAATAATGTTGTTAGAGGTGCTGCTATTCTCCCATAATTCTTAACAAACTTGCGATAATACCCTGTCAACCCAAGAAATCCTCGCAGATGCTTTATGGATGTGGGGATTTTCCATTCCTTAATGGCTTTAATTTTGCTAGGGTCTACCTTAACTCCTTCATGAGATACAATATGACCCAAATATTCCACCTCCTGGACTCCAAAGAAACATTTGGATCTTTTTGCATATAATTGTTTCTCCTCCAATAGTTGTAGCACCCTGTCAACATGTTCAACATGATCCTTCCAAGACTTGCTGTAGATTAGTATATCATCAAAAAATACTAACACAAATTTTCTAAGGAATGGTTTGAAAATTGAATTCATCAAACCTTGAAATGTTGAAGGTGCATTGGTAAGGCCAAAAGGCATGACCAAAAATTCATAATGACCCTCATGAGTTCTAAATGCTGTTTTCGGAATGTCTTCAATCTTCATTCTGATTTGATGATATCCCGAACGAAGATCCAACTTGGTGAAGTAAATTGATCCATGCAATTCATCCAGTAATTCATCAATAACAGGAATGGGGAACTTATCTTTAATAGTGAGCTTGTTGAGCTCCCTATAATCTGGACACATGCGCCATGATCCATCCTTCTTGTGCACCAATACTACTGGAGCTGAGAAAGAACTTTGACTCGGTTGAATTATACCAGCCTCTAGCATTTCTGCAACCATACGTTCAATTTCACTTTTTTGGACATATGGATATCTGTACGGCCTGATGTTTGGAGGAACACTTCCTGGAATCAGATGAATAGCATGATCATGATCACGCATAGGTGGGAGACCTTTGGGAGTCTCAAATACCTTGGAATGATTGTCCAGGACTTTTTGGAGATCTGGAGAAATAGATGATTCCAATGTGGAAACATCTAGCGAACATAATTGTGCAATTACACCTCTTTGCTCCTTTTTTAGAAGCTTTGTCATTCCATTAGAGCTGATTATCTTTCCTGGTTTCCCTGCAATACCCCTTAATTCAACTTCCTTTCCTTCCACAGAAAATTTCATGAAAAGTTCTTGAAAATTAAAAGCTATTGTACCCAAGGATTGTAGCCATTGGACTCCTAGTACAACATCAGCACCTCCCATTGGAATGGAAAGCATTGGGCTAGTCAATACATATTCTCCCATGGATAGCTTGATATTATGGCACTTTCCAGAACAATTTATTGTTCCTCCATTTGCAATCATCACTTGACACTCTGGTGCTGGATATAGGAAGCAATTCAATTCTTTTGCTACCCTACAATGAATAAAATTGTGGGTGCTTCCTGAATCAATCAACACTATTACCTTTTTCTTCTTGATTTGTCCTTCTATCTTGATGGTTTGAGGAGTGGTAATTCCCGCCAATGCATTACAAGATATGGTCGGATTTATTTTTTCTTCATCTAGGCTTTGTTCCTGGAATATATCCTCTTCTTTTGACCTTTCTTGCTCCTTTTCTTCTTCCTCTTCACAATCTATGTAGAATAATTTCTTCTCAGCACACTTATGACCTTTTGTGTATTTGCTATCACAATTGTAACAAAGCCCTTTTGCTCTTTTTTCTTCCAATTGTTGTGGTGTCAACCTTGTAGGTTGTGGAAGACTATGGGCAACAACACTTCCTTCTTTATAGTTGTGAATGGTATGCTTCCTAGTTGCCATAATTTTGCTTTCCATTTTTCTTGCTAACCTGAATGCCTTCTCTAATGAATCAGGTTCCCAAAGGCGCACATCATGTTGGATATTATCCTTTAAAGACCCTATGAACACATCAATCCTATGCTCCTCTGGAATATCTTTTACCCTTATGTTCAATTTTTGGAACTCCTCAATGTGCTCCATTATTGAACCCTTTTGTTTGAGACTTATCAATTGGCTAAAAAAAGTGTTGCTTTTTGTATCCTCATAATGTGCTATCAATTCTTCCGTAAAAATTGCCCAAGTGATAAATTGTTTACGAGAACAAAGCCATTGATACCATACAAACTGATTTGGTTCCAAATATAAAGTTGCCATACGTACCTTTTGTGTGTTTTGCACATTATTGAGATCGAAGAATTGCTCCATCTGTAATATCCATGTGGCGGGATCCTTGCCATCAAACTTCCTCATATCGATTTTTGGAACATGGTGAGTCTTTGATCCAACATTAGAGTCTATGGAATCATGATTAACATTTCTTTTGTTCTCATCATGAGTTTCCTTTACTACCTTTTCACCATTAGTGACCCTTTCTTGTAGCAACTTCTTCAATTCTTCCATGTTTGTATTCAAATCTATCTTCAAATTTGCCATCGAATCCTCCATCTTAGCTTCCATGCCCTTTATCTTAGATTCCACACCATTTACCTTAAATTCCACGCCACTTATCTTAGCTTCTGTTAGCTTTTGTGAGCGTGACATTTGTTGCACTTGTTCTTGTAATTTTGATATATCATGTAGCATTTCTTCCTCTTCTTCATGAGTCATGCTAGAGCTTTCAGGTTCCTTACTAGGTGTTTGCATTTTCTTTCCTCGGGGCATCAGTTACCGATAATAATGCTTTACTATGCCCTTTGAATTTCGTTAAACCAAGCTTACACAAAAATAAAAATAAAAACTACACACCTTTTTTCACTTTATAGAAGCATGATATTGAATCTGATGTATCTCTGTAATTTCGGATCATCCAATTCTGAAATTGCTACCTGTAGTAGCCTTCTGCGTCCTCTTTCCAATGCCACAAGTCTGAGCCAAATTGGATTCTCCAAGGAAGAGTTATGTGAAATCTCCCACGGTGACTTGCTTTTAGACTGGTTCAGTGGAGCGAAGTTTTACGACGTGCCACGAGTCACTGTTTCGATCTTTGGATCTGAAAAACACCCACAAGAAACTACAGTCCGTCCTCTTTCTATACCTTCTTACAAAACTTCAATCCGATGCTTAGAAAGAAAGTTATGACGATTTTCCCCAGGTCACCTGTTTTGAGTGTAATTCAGGAGTCATCAAAAAGACCAACTTCCTGAAATCATATCTCCGAAAATATGGCGCGAAAAGCTCTGAAATTCGGACCCAAGGTTCAGCGCGATGTCTTCTCAAATGGGTTTTTTTTTTAGACTTCTGAAACGTCACAGAAAAAAAGTTATAGCGAAAATGCCACGATGACCTGTTTGGAGCAGCGAAACCCTAGAATCCAACCCTCTGATACCAAATGTTATGAAACCAGCTCACAAAAAGATAGAAAAGAGAGATCCACGCCTTAGAATTCAGCCTCTTCGAGGGGGCAACCTCCTTTACATTACATAAATGAACAATTCTTGGATGATACAAATGAAAATACCTCCTTTCTATATATAGGCGTCTAAGTGGTCCCAATACAATCAAAGCCTACATAACAATAATATTGTAGGGCACAACAATAACAATAGTGGGCTTCTATGTGGCACAATAGTAACAATATGGGCACTACATGGGTACATCAATATAAATAAGGGGTATAACTACAATAGTAATGGGGTAATCACTAGTATTATAGGGACCCAACATGCCCCCTCGAAGAGGCTGAATTATAAGGCGTTGATCTATCTTTTCTATCTTTTCTTGAGCTGGTTTCATAACATCCCTACCATTCTCTTTATCGACAACACACATACCAATCCAATTCAAACTGAGTTTTTCGATTAGGGATGAGGCGTATATAAATGCACAAGTCATAGAGACTGTCAAAGTTATAGTTACATCTATGGTGTTGCTTCGTTTCCAGTAGGCCTGGACAGTTCCCTGGTGGAGTCACCTCAGGAACACAAGCATCGCTCCACTGCCAGTGAGCCTAGACAATACCTCTGTGGAGTTACTTGCTTCACTTCCCTGCATAGGAAGCATTTTCTTCTTTCACCTTTTTATTTTTTTTCATTTTTCATTTTTCAAAGAACTATGCATATGCACTTATTTATTTCATGAGGTGGAAGAGGGATCCCAAATTATTGAGATCAGAAGGTTGTCCCTTTAGAGAATGATATTTATATATACCCCTGACATACTTGTTAAGGTTTTCCCCCTATCCTTACTCTACTTGACTGAGTTGACAAGGGTTAACCAAAAATATAAAACTGATTAGAGTAGGTGGTACTAGTTAAGAGGGCACGCATTGTGATTTCACCATGACTCTCTTTGAAAGGAATGTATTTTCCATCAGGGTATCATCAAATAGAAGAAATGCAAGATTCACATAAAGAGAGGGAATAGACAGATAACCAAATGTTGATAGTTGTACAAGTTCCTCTTGGATTTCACCCTACTTGTTTAAGAAGCCAAACATGGTTTCATACATAAACTAACCTACAGGTGCAAAAGAAAGTAAATAAAGGGAAGAAGTAAGACAAAGAAAAACAAAGTAATCAAATAAATAAACAAAACAAGAAATCAAACACTACTCCTACTCCTAACCTAAGCAGATCATATACCAACTCACGTAAAGTGATACTTCCAATGCAGCCATCGACGCATTGGTTGGCCCATGTAGGCGAAACCATGATTGACAAGAAAGATATGCAAGTAAACCAACAAACAATAAATATACAACAATGCAAACCAATATGTTCGAAGCTTTAATGCATCCACACAAAAAAAAAAAAAAAAAAATTGAAAGCACATGAAAGGAACTTTGCTGATGTATCATGGTGTCCTATCACATTGCGTGTGGAAGAAAAGCATGTACACACCTTCGAAATTGAAAAACGAGCAAACATAAAGAAAGAATAAAACTTTTGTTTCACAACATTTCCAACTACGTACGACTCCTCCAATGCATGGGCAATAGGATCTTGTGATTTTGGTGGAATATGCAAAAAATGTGAAATAGATTGATCTTCAATGTGAACAACCGAGTGATAAGGAGCCTGGATAGATTCAACATATTTTTTATCAGAAGTGGAACTAACCTCAAGGCTATGAGAACATGACATGACCATCAGCTCAGTTTGAAGTGCCTAGACAACTTGAGGAGTTTCCACTTCACCATAATATGGATCACCAGAGACCAGTGTTTTATAAGGATCAAGAGAAAGCGAATCAATCTCGTTATCAGATGAATGAATGAATAGACCACAACATCCATGATCATAAAGTTCAAGATGAAAAATGACATCGTCATAATCTAACTAATCATAAAGAGGAGATGATTAAAAACAAGAATTTTCACCCTCAATGTTTTCAGATAGTTAAGATGAGAGATTGGATGGATCTGGGAAGAAATATTTGTCCTCTCCGTGAGAAAATGAAAGACTGGCATCCTACATGTTGTGTGAATTATTTAAAGTAAACAAATCTCGAAATGAATTTTCACAAGATGGAACAAAAATGGAAGAACCTTGGAAGATGTCAGGATAAAGCAAATGAGGTGCAGATAGAAGGACATCATCCTTCACCGCAGATTCTTGTCCAGAATCCCACACATACTCATCAAAAATGATAGTTCAGGTTGGTTGTTCAGCACCAACTCCATCCATAACTTGATCCTCATGAACATCACATGTGAGATCTGAGACAGACGAACACAACAAACCAAAATCTAGAGGATCAAAGGAACTAAAAGATGGAGGTTGAGGAGATAAGACCACATGATAACCATCAGGCTTGCAGTCCAAATCTATGCAAAAATCCTTAACAAGTGGGGTGGGAGGAGATGGTGATAGATCAACAAGTGGATTCTCAACTTCTCCCACCTCAACCTGCGAAACTAGAGCTGATTGATGAGAAGGGTATGGAGGGTCACTTGGGACAACAACCTTGTCTGTGTCATATTTAGAAGCTCTAACACCAAGGTATGTTGGGAGAGTTTCAAAAGATTCTAACTCATGTGGGTTCTTAGAGATGTGAAAAAGATATTGAAATATTCCCTCCAAAAATTCCCAGTCAACTTCATCTTTAGGAAATTCATAACAGTAGTGAAGAAAACTATCATGAAAGTGCTCAAGAGATTCGTCAAGTGATTTTTCGCAATTTTTTTTTTTACTGAGTGCTCTATGGTCATAAAGAACAAAAGCATGGCATAATTCTCTAAAAATGTGATCAAAAGAGTGTATAGAGGTTGCGGGTAAAGTGTGACACCATTTTTTTCACGCCCTTCGAATGTGAAAGCTAACAACCCACGGGAAATTTCATCTAAGGAGCATCATGTCTGTCATAGACATTGACAAAGGCAATTGTGTGCCTAAATAGGGGTGTTCCATTATCACCATTGAAATTATATTTGGACAAGTCATCTATAACGCTCGTCGGCGCTTCAAAATCAACAACGTGAGAGAAAAATGTCGGGGTTGTGATTATGACAGAAGTCATGAAAGATGTGCAGAAATTCAACACAGACTTCAAGGGCTCATCTTGTCATCTGACCCTCCTTCTAGCCCCAGAATTGTTGACGGTGTTGGACCCACCAACATTAAGGGGATCTCCACGATATGGAGTCCCAACTAGACCTCAAACCATTTGGAGTAGGATTCCCAATAGTGGGTGGTTTTGTAATGCCTTGATCACGATAGCGTGCAAAGATAAGTAAGATAACTTTGGGTGAGAACAAGTGTGTGACCCTGTGGAGAGTCAAGTGTGATGCATGAAGATTCTAACACATGAAGGGGAAAGGAAAGTACACCCCTTAGAATCTTGTAATAGTATGCATCTTGAAAGGAACACACGAGCGGAATGACATCACAAGCTAAAATGAAAAATAGTCCACAAATTAAAGTGACAGGTAAATCCAACAACACACATTCAATGGGATTCGTATAATTGCATACAAAGTGGTTCATAAGAAAACGAATAAGTTAAACAACATACATTTCTAAAGCAACCAAAATATTCCAACTATAATAACAACATATGCATGAAAGCGTGTTGGCTCTGTTATCATTAATATAAGTGAAAGTTCCATCCATACATACACCATTGATGACCACTAGCCCCAATAGTGGAACATTACAGTCAAGAACATCGCTCCTCCAAAGAAGTATACTCGCTCTATGTTGTGGAGAAGCCAAGGCTCGTCACAATACTCCCAAGCCTTTTCTAAGCCTAAGCGTAGACAAAAGCTTGGCTCTCAAAAGCCTATTCTATGAGTTATGAGATTCTATTTATAACAAAGGGTGGGGTGACCCTTGACATTCCCCTTTATGACTCTTTCACTACCCTCATGACTCTTCAACTTCTTTACAAGTAACTCATTACATAACATTATGACTTTTCACATTCCACTAATGACACATGGAATTTCAGTTACAACATATTTACAAATAATATTACATTTTCCACATGTACCCATGTGAGACAAAATAGCCTAGAGATAGCCTAACAAGACAAAACACTATGACTCTGAAGTTTGGGGAAAGACCAACTCAGAAACCTCCACTTGGTTCTTCTCGATCACATATTGATGCCAAGCTTGGCACTGCATGACTGTGTCCCCAACCTGCCTGATGGTGTCTTCCTGAAAATAGGCTCTTTCCTCCTTGGCATCCGAGTATATGGTCTCAGAACGTGTATCCAACTCATTCTAAAGAATGAGTAGAATGGTGTTGAACTTGATTGGACCGCCGATGTACTTTTGCATGTTGTGTTCATTTAGCTCCAAGTCTTCTCTGGTGGCCTCTCATCTTATCTTCTCCATGTACTCATCGATCTCTAGCTGGACTTGATTCTTGTGTTGAGCATTGGTGAGGGAACATGTATATGTTCACTCTCTTCCTTAGATGCTGGCTATTCTGGCTCATCAACCTATATTGCATTGTTTGCTCTATCATTGTGCCTTACCTTTGTTCTTATTCCTTCTTCTGCTTCTCTTCATGTTCTTTCCTCCTCATCTTTCGTCCTTCCTTCAGTTCTTGTTCTTCTTGTTGCAATCTCAGTTCTGCTACCTGCAAGCTCTAGTTTTATCTCTTCCTCTTCTCTACTGTCTGTGTCCTCTCCTTCCTTTTGCTTCTGCTACCAAAGCTGCCTACATGAATATTGAATCAACTTTCATTTTGCAACTTTGTTCTCCCTTTATTATGTCAGCAACTTCCTCTTTCCCTAACATTGTACTGGATTGTTGTCTTCTCCCACTACTGCTAGACTTGCTTCCATGTTAGTGTTGACTCCTTTTCTATGAACAGTTGAGTCTCTACATATATTGGTGAGTAAATTGTTGCTTGCTCAACTGCTTCCCTAGTGATTCTTCCAGTGGTCTCCCTTGAAGCATCTCTCTTTGGTTCCATGGTACAATTACTACTAGAGAGGAGTTCTTCACGAGTGTGGTAACCGTGGGACAGAAAGGACACTCATGGAAAATAAACATTACCTCTTACAAATCTAACTTCATAGCATGATCAAGCAGAACTCAACACATCTTATGAGATGGATTGTGCAATTTTTACTGACAGGGGTGACTGACTGATTGTGGGAACTATGCACTGCGTATTCTCAGTAGTCAGTGTGGAAGCTTGATGACTAGAACTACACAATGTGCAGTTTAGTCTGGGCTAGGGCCTAGGAGAGACTACGCATTGTGCAGTCTCAGTGGCCAAATTAGGAGACTGGTTCCTAGAATTATATAGTGTGCAGTTGGAGCTAGGAAAGGACAAGCTTTGCGCAATTCCAAAAGCCAAGTCAGAGGCCTTGAGCTTCCAAATTATGCAGTGCATGCAATGAAGTGTGAGATCTGGGCAAGGGGAGCCCAAATCTGCCCATGGGGAGTGTGAAAATTAAGAAGATATGAAGGATGATGTGATTTTGGGTGCAAATCTGACTAAGTGATGATGCATGCAAGTGAAAAAAGTGTAAGAATCAATCAAACTGAAGGAAAAATAAGCATGTGAAGGGAGTCGCCGCAACAGTGACCGTTGGTGCAAAAACAGGGTAACGCATGCGAGACTTGGGAAAGGAAATGTAATACTTGAAACAACACTTCTACAAGTTAAAACACCAACAGTCGTTTAAATAAATAAGTGAAACAACACTCTCACAAGCTAAACAACAAAAAGTGATAGGAAAAGTAGCAAAATACTAGAAAAGAAGAACTCACCTGGAAAAGCGACAACAATGCTCTGAAGTCTCCTTGATCTCCTCGGGAATGTTATAGCTTGATGATCGAATGTACAAATGAGCTCTAGAGGAATCCATTACATAGAATTGAGAAAATTGGAATTTATGACGCGTATGCCTGAGATCAAGGACAAAAGTGAAACTTGGAAGAAATGTCTAGAGATAGCAATGTGCCACCTTTAGGAAACTAATAATAGATCCCTACTTCCTAGGGTGCTTTTTTCCCTTTATTTTTCTTTCTTTTCTGGAGGGAAACTTTCCATGCATTTCCAGGAAAGGTTGCATAGTTCTGGGAAGTATTGGGCAACTCTCTGGCTCATGCACTACGTAGTTTTTTAGCACAGTGGAATCTGTGCAATTCCTGGGTTGAGTGGCTCTGGGATGCCTCTCATGCTCTGCATAATTTCCCAACTCAAGGTTGGATTTTCATCTGATGTTGCGAAATTCTTAAGCTTAAGGCTCACTGTTAGCTTGGACTGCGCAATTCCCTAGAGCAAGGCTAGTTGCCCTTAAGGATTGCATAGTTCTCTAAGGCAAGCCCAAAATTGGATCAAAACCAAGTCAAGAGATCGGCTTGTGGGTTAGACAATAAACCAAGTAAGCAAACACAAGCTAAGATGCAAAGGATGAGGCTCAATCAAAGCACAAGTACCTGGATCAGTGCAAGATGAGTTGTTGTGATTTAGAAGGGAGGCTCCAAAATGAAGCATAGGAAAAATTTTGGAGGGTGGTTGTAGCTGCTAAACACATACCATAAAGGTTCATGGCATCTATAAGATAGAAACCAAAGAAAGATATGCTCCCAAGCAAGATCTTTCAAGTTGGTAGTAGGAGATAGGAATGTATAATATTGAACATGTTCCTCAGTCCTCGTCTACAATGCCATGGTATGCTGATGTATGCCAATTCCTAAAGCATGATACCTTGTCTACACACTTATTGAATAAATAAAATAGGGAAATATGTTTGAAAGATCTATCTTACCAACTAGTTCATGGAGTTCTTTTCAAAAAGCACCACAATGGTGTCCTGCTAAGATGCCTTGAGCCACATGATACAAAGAAGGTACTTAGAGACTTGCACGATAGACCGACAAGTGGCCACTATGTAGGCAAAACTACAACACATAAAATATGAGGGTTGGTTATTATTTAAGGATGCTCACACCTATGTCCACAAGTGCCAAGCTTATCAGAGTTGTATCAATCGTGATCAGAGGTCAGTCACCCCACTACTACCAGTAGCAGTTGAGGAAACATTCCAATAGTGGGACTTATATTTCATTGGAGAATTTTTTCCCCATTTATCAAAGCAACATCGATATATTCTCACAATGATATACTATTTCACTTGGTTGTCAGAAGTAGTTTCCTTGAGGCAAGTAAATGACTATGAAATCATCCACTTCTTGCAAAAAAACATTATAACCAAGTTTCGCGTTCCTACATCACTTGTCTTTGATAATGTGACTTACTTTTCCTCATTAAAACTTTATGAATTTGCATTAGAAAATGGGATTGGATTGAAACATGCATCTAATTACTACCCCTAGGAAAATCGTTTGGCTGAATCGAAAACCAAAAATATTATCCACATAATCAATAAAAACATATTCGCTTAACAAAGAAACTAGAATAATGCTTTGAAAAATGCACTTTGGGTGGGCCATGTAATTCCTAAGCCTTCCCTAAAGACCTCATTGTACTTTTTGGTTTATGGTAAAGAAGCCTTCCCTGAACCTATATCTTCCAGCCTTGCAGCTCTGTGAAGAGTCACAAGGTATACCTTGCCTTCTGGTTCAGAGTAGGATAGATACTTTACTTAAACTTAGGGAAGAAAGGTTCAAAGCCAAGGAAATATTTGTTGTGCATTAGAACTGTGTAAATCGTTGGTTTGATAAGAAATCTGCAGAGGAAAAGAGCTTTGATGTGGGTGACCTTGTACTGAAATGGGATAAACTCCATGAGGAAAAGGGAAAACACATGAAGTTCCAACCTTTATGGATTGGACCATTCACTATCGATGAGAAGCTTTGTCATAACACATTCAAGATGAAATATTTAGATGGGAGGATTAACCCCTTTCCCATAAATGGTCGAGATTTGAAACACTATTTTCAATAGTAGCTACAAGTCTCTCTTCTTGTACAATTTGTTTTGTTTCTTTTACTTTTTGTATGTGTTAGTCATACGTGTGTTATGTTAATCGTATCCTTTCGTGTCATGTTTGTTTGTCATTGTATGTAAATAATACCCTTGTATAAAAGTGTATGACTCAAAAGGATTGTGTTGTGGGATAAAGGAGAAATGCGACAACCACAATTCTTGGCTTTTTGTTGTTCTCCTTCTTTGTTTGAGAAAAATTCCATAGGTTGAGCTAATTCTAGATGGAAAATAAATTTCGTCCAAAAGGAGAACCTTGAAAGAACCTATTATATATGTGCCTATGTTCGTATTTGAACTACTCAACTTGGTGTAAATCTACTTGTGTGTAAACGCATATCCAATCTAGTAGAGAAGGGATAAGGGGGAAATCTAAAGAGAGAAAACCAATATCGAAGGTCTTTAAATACTTATCTAAAGGGGAACCTCCTCTTCTCTCAATAAGTTGAGATCCCCCTTCTACATATTGAAAAAAAAAGTGTCAATTCATATTTCTATTAAATAAATAAATAAAGGGTGAAAGAAGAGAAAGGTTTACTACGCTAGGAGGTGAAGTAAGCGACTTCGTCGGGGTACTGTCTAGGTTCACTAGAAGCGAAGCAATGTTTGTGCTCTTGAAGTGACTATGTCAGGGTACTTTCCAAGCCTACTAGTAGTGGAGAAACACCAAACATGAAAAATCATACTCTGAATATCATAAAATCGATGTGCACATTATCGTCTTCCTGGATTGAAACAATTGTGATATGGTGTATCTTTTGTGTGTTCAACCAAGTAGAAGAAAGTGAGATACTATGTATATAACCGAGTCAAAAGGGGGAAATAAAGGCAACCAATACTTCGTTAAGGTCTGACCCTTAACCAAAATCTATTCCCATACAAAGAAGCTGAAGTCTGCCTAGTGTGTTGCCAAGTGTTGTCGCTGCTACAACACCCTCCAAAATTTCACTACATTCAAATTTTGGAGCCTACTATCACTATCGTATCTTTTGTTTCCTTGGTTTTCAAGTGTCGTTTCATGTTATTCTATATGTTTCAAGTGTTCTTCAATGTCTCAAGTATTTTTGCATTGATTAAAACATATTAAGTGCATTTCATGGTCGTAACATCTTAGTTGTTGTAAAACGACACTTTTTAGTCGCACACACTTCACTCATTGTACTTGGGGAATGTGTATAAAGTGGTGTTTTGATGTATAGTTATCATTGTTCAAATTTTTCTAAGTTTTATCGATGAGTTGGTATGTGTCGCACATGGTTTTGTATCTAAACTCATCTTATTCACCCCTCACCCTATATCCCAAACTTAGACAATTTTTTGGTTTCAAAGCAAACCTATTGAGGACAAGAGTGCATGAGCACACTCTAAAGCCTTGATTGGGAATCCTTCATTATTTGGAGGTGCACCATGTTCCCTCTAAGAGCACAAGGCACACTCTTTAAGCCTCTTTCTTCTTTCTTGCTCTAAATTGCATTGTTCCAGAGACTTAGTTTTCCTTGGAGCACACTCCTTCGACTCGAAGAAGTGTGCCCTCCTTAAGGGCATGAGCATACCCCAAAGGCCTTAATATTCACCCTTTAGCCTTCCCTAATGTCCCATGCACCCTCCTGGCCCTTTGATTGCATGAGTACACTCTGAAGGCACAAAGCTTCACCCTTCAGCCTTCAAATTTGTACCATGCACCCCCCTAGGCGTCTTGAGCACATGAGTGCACCTCGAAGGTCTGAAGCCTTCCTCCTTCAGCCTTTAGGAGTGTGCCCTGAACCCTCCCTCTCTCCCTTGAGTGAATGCATTTGGGAAGCCCAAAGCCTTCCCCTTCATCCTTTAAACTTATGCCATGCACCCTTCCTTAACTCCTTTTCTTCTTGAGCGCATGTCGAAGCCATGAAGCCTCCACTTCTCAACCTTTCAGCCTTTTGGAGTGCACCCTTGCATCCAGAAGTCCACCTTGTCCCTTTCAAGCACACTGAAAATAAAGGAATAAAAAATCCACATGAAACATGGTAGAACAAGATAATTTTAGGCCAATGGTTGCTTATCATGAGAAATTGCAGATATAGGTATTCTAGGAACAACATGGCAAGTACACACGAGGAAGATCAAACAAAGAGGATGAATAAAGGAAGCATGAAAGAATAACTAACACACTTGAATCTTGATGACCAAAGCATCCTGAGGATTCCATTAGGTTAAAGACCCTTTGGAGGGAAAAGTCATCAACGATCAAAGTTGCATGAAGAATGAAGATACAAGTTGCATCCATGTCATCAACCACTATCATTTCCAGTCACAAAAGATAGTGACATGTCAAGTTCTCATCATATGATGATGTGGAAGTTATGATGTATTGTTGTAATCATTGTAAAGACAAATAAGTGGAAGTCCAAGAGTCATGGAAGTCCAAAATACATGTAATACCAAAATTCATATGTAACTCCAAAAATCATTCAAAATCCCAAAGGTTGTAGAAGTCCAATTCAAGAGTCATGAGGATGTGAAAGGTCATGCCTCAAGTTATAAAAGGATCCTGATTTCTCATGTAAATGACTTTTAACCTTGGCTTATCCCATAAGGCATTAGAGAGATAGAGTTAGTAATTTTGGGGAATAAGTAGTTGCTCTAACACTCCACGATTGGAGCTAGTGATGTTCATTGTATTTATATATCTTGGGACATTTGTTTAATATCAAATCCTTCAAGGCCAACACATTTTCAGACATGGATTGTGAATGTTTCTGACTATTCTTTGGATCTTTATGGTTCATGTTTTTCTTTCACATGTACTAGAGTAATTGAACTATTTCGGTGACTTAGGTTCTTAACTTATCGGAAGTGTGTTGTAATGATTATAATGATTGTCACATCTATGTGAACTATTTCGCTTGATGTGAGACGAGTCTTTCTCATTGATGTGTATCTCCATTAGGGTAGTACTATTACTTCTCTCTTAGAGGCACACTTTATTCCCCCTTCATAGTAACTGAACCTTGATACATTTGCATTTGAACGCTCGCAAGGCACACTCACTTTCTCATTCAAAAGGAAATTTTCACTTCTCTCTCATGCTAATAGTTAAATCCAAGGTATATCTTTAAGTAAATGCTATTCAGGTCGCATTCATTATGGTACTCCTACCCCAAATGATGTGAGGTCTAATTGGGAGCTTATATCAAGGAGATCCCCTATATGTTGGCGATATCGAGCATCATTAATAAGGTCACAATATAATTAGGGCCTACATAAAAATAATAATGTAAGGGCACAATAATATAAATAGTGGGCTTCTATGGGGCACAACAATAACAATATGGGGGCTACATTAACAATAAGGGGGCTACACTAGTATTATAGGGACCTAACATACATTAGTGATGAGAAAGGTGTGCATGTGGATCCAACCAAGATACAATTCGTTTTGAATTGGACAAACCAAATGACTCTAACAGAGCTTTGTAGCTTCTTGGTCCTTGCTAATTCTACTGAAGATTCATTTTAGGGTTTTGTTATGTCACTCGACCCTTAATTCAAGTGACCCAAGGGTGGAGCAAAACCAATTTTTTTTTGTTTGAGTCGCAAAAAAAGGAATTTGATGAATGGAAACACCACCTTTGTTATACAGCAATCCTCATCTTGTCAAAACTATAATAGTCATTTCAGATTGAGATAGATTCCTTTTCCTATGCTATTGGTGCAGTCCTCATTCAATAAGAAAAATAGGTGGCTTATCGTAATCATGAGATAATATCTAATATGGTCCAAAGATATGCCAACTATGATAAGGAGATGTACTCCATCATGTAGGCTTGCCAGCAATGGAAACATTATATTCTTTGAAAGGGGATTATCATCCGCACAAATCATAGGCCTCTTCAATTTATGCAAAGACAAGAGAAGTTACAGAATTAACACTATCTAAAATGGTCTGCATACCTACAACAGTTCCATTTAAACATTAAATACAAGAAGGGTAGAAAAAATAATGTTGCAGACAACCTTAGTCAACCCCCAGTTATGGCACTAACTATTCTTCTTAACTCTTGTGGGTACAAACCTCTAGATGGCCACAAATATACAAAAATGACTTGGAATTAACCGCTACATACTAGATGTTGATGGTGGGCAACCAGGTTCTAGACGCCCACCTCAAGGATGCATTGTTGTACTACCTGGGAAAACTTTGTGTTCCTTCAAGTGAGCGTCCCAATCAGATATGAGAGGAACATTATAGTTGGATAATAAGACACTTTGATGTGGAGAAGATAGCATAAGCAATATAGAAGTCATTTTATTGGCCAAAACTTTGACAGGATGTTTGCAATTATATCATGGCCTGCACCATTTCAAAACCAGCCATCAAGAGTTGTACATCCCTCTTCCTACTCCTACCTAGCCTTGGGAATCCATCTCAATGGTCTATGCTTCTAGCCTTCCAATTATGAATCATGGAAATGACTGTGTGTTTATGGTTGTTGATAGATTTTCTAATATGGTCATTCTAACTATCTGTAAGAAGAGTATAACAACATAAGCCATTGCCAAGCTCTTCTTTGAATGAGTGCGGGTACAATTTGGGATCCGACAAACAATTATATCATATTAGTATGGTAGGTTTCTAAGCACATTTTGGTTAGGGCCCTAGTCATTATTAAACACCAAGATTAGTAAGTCAACTGCCTTCCACCCTCAAAGTGATGTCCAAATAGATGTCATTAATAGGATGATAATGCACATTTTGTGGATGTAGAAGTCCAAGCATCCACGCAAATGGGATGATATTACCCCCCTATGTTCAACATAGCTAGAACAAATCTCTCCATAGCTTAATTCTCCATAACCCATTTCAGTTGGGCCTAGGATTTCAACCCTTAGGTCCCACTGATGTTGAACAGACCCTTGCAACTTCACAAGAAGAATATGCACATGTTCAACCTGAATTTGAAAAAGATACAAAGATTATTGAACGAATTCAACACATCCACTAGTAGGTCCATGATATCTTGCAGAGATCCAATACTAAGTATAAATTATGCCATGATCACCACTGGGTACCACACAAGTTTCAAGTGGGAGATATGGTTTGGTTTCATTTGTATAAGGAATGCCTTATAGGGGCCCATCAGAAGCTTCAACTACTTTGTTATGGGCCTTACATGATATCCAAGGTTGTGGGTGAAAATTATTTTGAACGAAGTATCCCCATGTTTCTTGGCATACACCCAATGTTCAATGTAGAATTCCTTCGGCCATAGTTTCCACTAGTGTTGGATATATCAAGAATAATAGAGTAGCTAAAACCAATAGACCTCAAATCAAATTGCATTAAATAGGCCACAAATGATCAGATCATGGACACATAGATTACGAGCACTTTCCAACAGAGGATCCAATTGTATCTAGTTGTTAAAGCAAACCAACTCTTGCACCAAGGAAAGTGGCTCATCGGGGCCAAACTCAATAAAAGTTTCCCCATCTCATGGAGGCACTCAACACAATGGAGACAATTGTTTCCTAAGGGTGGAGGAATGATCTAGGTGGATATTAGTGGAAACCCACCTATTCCAGTGGCTCACAACACAATTTTCTTATTTTTCTAGTCTTCTATTTTTGGTAGTTTTTGGATCCTGGACTTCCAAAGCCATTTTGATACCCTAAACTGCATATTTTGGGGAAATGGTCTGGTGGAAGTAACAAAAATTACAAAATATTGTCGAAAAAAAAAAAACTTACCCCATCAGGGCCCATGGAAATTTAGCACTTCACCTCCTACAGTTAGGTTTTTGGATGTTTATGGTTTCCCATTACTTCTTTAAGATGAAAAGGAACTAGAGCCTTATTGTAACACAATTTAGGAAGCCAGGTGGAAGTCACATCTCTTCTCAAATATAAGCTACCACGGATCGAGTTAGTTTGCTTCCATTTTTCTTGTATTGGTTTCAACATTTTTCATTTATTAATCGAATGAAAGTTTCAATGTATCTCTATGTTTTGGTTATAAATCTATATTTCATTTTGTTCCTTTCATAAATTTGGAATAGTGGTATCAGAATAGTTTTCTATTTCTCTTTTTTTTTAGGCATGTCTCCAACAAGGTAGAGGTATAAGAAATTGGGACTTGAAACGCTTGATCCCTTGCAAGACCATCCTCGCCAACTTCAATGACCTCCCATGGTAGAGGAAAATAAATACGATTGAGTAGGAGATCCTATCAAACTATTGATCGAAGAATCCCTTAAGTGACAAAGGAATGAGATGGTGGATAATTTTTCTTAGATCCTTTTAGAAAAATATTAATAGGAGATGCATCTTCATCAAGTGGCCACTAAGTGGGCACCACCCCCTTTAAGGTACACGTTAATTTTTATATTGCAATATTTAAAGACTAGATAGATGTAGATGCTCTAGACAAATGGTTAAATTTGTTAGAAGGGTATTTTTTGGTCCATAATTTTTCTAATAGAGAAAATATTACTTTTTAACTTCTTAATATTGACCCCATGTCAATGGCTGCTGGGAAAGTTACTGTGAGTAAAGGGCCACAAAGGAATCTGCACTATTTTAAGTCACACCCTCTTGGGACTCTTCTAGGGATGTTGTTAAGGAATAATATTACCATGTTAGAAGTTGTGAATACTAGTACATGAGATGGACCATACTATGATAAGAAAGGGGCCAAGTAGTGCCAAAGTTCACAAATACATTTCATACTTTGTGCACCAAGTAGGGTATCAAGTGACATTTGTTCCTCAATTACCATGGATGTCTGTAAAAATACATCTAGACAAAAATGGAGTCTCTGGACATCTCCTTGCTTGGCCCAACATACTAGTATGTTGTCAAAATTGAGAAAAATTTTAAATAAGGAAGCAAGACTTTTGATCTGTGAATCATCCACAATAGGAGAAAGACAATGACATCCCTAAAACATAGAAATAAGGACAAATCCTTTGTGGATCAGCCTAGGACAACCTGTTGAAGCAACAAAAAAATAATGGTAATGCAAAGACAAAGAAAAACATAGGAAAGTGGTGTGAGTTCCAAAATTCCCCACTTATAACACCAATGAATGCCACACAAAGTAGTTATCGGTGGCTAAGATAAATGATTTAGATTCAAATGTGGGTTCTAAATATGAACCATACCTAAAGAAGTCAAATTAGATCATTCATGTGAAACTTAGTGCCACCATTACCACCACCATAGTCCAACAAGGCGAGCCCAAAGATCTGAAGGAAGGTGAGTGCCTCTTTCACTCATAAATGTGGGTGAAGGGTGATCCACTATTTTTTAGTTTTAATAGAAAGATTCAAAAGAACCTCATCTTGGCAAAGGTCATTAAGTGATTAGGCCTGCCAACAATTCAACAACCACAACCATACACCATTTGGTGACTCCACTAAGAGTGAGATCTTTGTGTCATCCAAGAATGTTTCCTTCCCTAAAAATTCAAGCCTTTCAAGGATGATGTATTATGTGACGGTTCTCCCCTATACTTGTGGAAGCATCATGTTGTGTATGAGTCTAGACCTCATAGTGTTATTATTAAATTTGGAAAACACATATACATGATACCATATGTAAGGACCCCTCCCACATTTACCCTCTTTTACAAGCTCCCCGAGGTAAACATGAGCCTAGTGCTACTATGACATGGCCCGACCTCGAATTTCTAGTGATGGAAGTGGGGCCTACAAACTAAAACCTCTCTAACATCCCTCGGGGACTACATACCACTCAGAAGCAAAAAAACCACCCCAGGTGATTAATCCCTGAGATGGAACCCTTTTTCTCTGACTTGAAACCCCAATTGTACCCTTGACATACTGTGCATACAGTTATGAGGCTATAATTGAACTCATAGGCATGTATCCATGCAGTTGTAACCCAATAACTCTAGTTTTGTGCCAACAGTTCCTAGATCTGATCCACTTTTTAGGCTAGACTCTAGACCACTACTCAAAACTTCTTGTGACTTTCTAGAAACATAACTAAGGTGATGAAAAATCCAACCAAACAAAACTGAAGCAATAACTTGACCTTGACATGCCTATTCCATGATAGACATTTCATCAAACATATGGTAATCATAAAAGCTACAAGTCATGAATGCATATCTGATCATAAACTTCCGAAATGAGAATCACCAAGAAGGTATAATGTCCTCTCAAGATAACTACAATAAAACTTGTTAGCCCATGCATTCATCAACCATTCAATAACTTGTAGAATCATGAACAAGAGCCATAACTAGAGCACATTATATAACCATGCTTATAACTAGCATACAACCAGAATAGGAACCATGAAAAATATGCCATAAAATCAACATAATAACAAGTATATGTGTTCATTAATCACATTAGAAAAATATATCATAATTGCATATGCAAAATCCAACCAAGTCAAGGACTTCTACATACAACCTAACCATAGAATGGGTTGAACCAAATATTTCTTTCAGCCAATCACCCCCATGCAATATTCCAAGCATGAATGTGGGATCTCATGGGATAAACCAAGACATAATCAACCCGAGACTCCAGAGGTTAAACCACCTCCACCCTCAAGCTACTCTGATCTCATCTAAACCAGTCCTGATATCACAAAACCAAACTGAGCATGGATGCCTCATAATTCCTTCACCATACCTTGAGGAATTTTCCTGTATCCACCCACCTGTCGAGGAATTCCCTAAGAAAATCATATCCACCCCCAACCCTTGATATTTTTCCTAATACCACCTCACCTGATTCCAAAACCTTTTGGCAATTCAAATATCAACTAATAATGAATCCCATCACACCATGGCTATCCAAAAAATGGCAAGGCAAGGCTGAAATCATTGTCAAACTAGAAAAAACCCATGCCAATGAAAACACATGAATCAAATAAAAAAACATGTACCATGCATTCACATCCCAGAAAGGAAATCACACATGCAACCTATTAGCTGCAAATCTTCCTACTGAAGTTGTTGATCCAACCTTCCCCTTGTGCTCCCTTACTTTTCCTTTATTTGTCCTTTACTTTCATTTTCCTTCCTTTGCTTGCTTGATCCAAATCCAAGTGAATGCTAGAGTGCTCCAAGAATACTCTAAGTGTGCTAGAATGTGTGAGAAACAAAAGTTAAAATTGACATAAGATATGAACTGGTTCTTTGATTCCTTGTTATCATTGATGCCTCTTTTTTTTTCCATTTTCCTTAATTTTTCCTTTAATTTCCTTTGCATGCAAATTTGTGTCTCTTCATCTTCCTCTTCACCTATTTTCCTTCTTTTCTCATAATTAATGTCAATTAATGTCTCTTTTCGTTTTTTCTTTTCTTTTCCAATGCCTTTGCCAATTTCCTTAGCCATAATAAACCACAAGTGATGCCCACTGTAGTTCTTTCCCAACATTCAACTCGGAATACGTGTCCCATGACCTTGGTCTTATTCTTTTTTCCTTTATTATCCTTTATTACATGAAACTTTAACTTGGGGCTGTTACAAACCCCTCCCCCTTAGGGGAACACCGTCCTCAGTGTTCTATGGCACATATGACTAGAAAACTGCTGAAAATAAAACATACTGCCTATGGAGCTTTATAACATAGCTCGAAGCAGTATTTACAATAATATCTTGCTGAAAAGAAAAACAAGCATACCACTTATTAGATATTTATCACACAACTCATTGTGGTATTTATAATGACAACCATACACATATATATACAAAAACTCATTTGCCTCAACCAAAAAAATAATGAAGGATACAAATTATGCATTTGATCAACCATCTCTCATGTAGTATCTTCGGTACGAAAGTGCTTCCCTTTCACTTTAACTTACTCTATTTCTTTGTTTCATAACATGAGTTTCTTCTGTTGCAGAATGCACTGTGGCTCTGGATGGAACTCGCCCTCTGGTTTCACATGCAATATAGACCAATCAATCACATGATCAACATCCTCCACATATCTCTTAAGAAATGAAACATGGAAAACATCATGGACTTTCATTGTTGGTGATAGTGAAAGTTTGTAGGCCACTGGTCCAATCCTCTCAAGAATCTCAAAAGGCCTGCAATACCAAGGGGCCATCTTGGCACATGATCCAATCCTCAAGGAGCTCCTCTTGGGCTTGATGCACAGGTACACATGCTCCCCAACTTGAAACTCCTTGAATGATCTATGTCGATTTTCATAACTCTTCTACCTATCTTGTGTTGCCTTTAGATTCCTTTTGATAACCTACATCTCATGCTCTATATCTACCAACATATCTAGTGCAATCAATACCCTATTCACTGGATCACTCTAGCTAATGGGAGTATTAAACCCCACCCATAAAGAGCCTCAAATGGACTCATCCTCAATGATTCTTGATATCCATTGTTGTATGCAAACTCTACCATTGGAAGATACTCCTCCTACTTCCTTTGTTGATGCATGACATACATCCTCAACATATCCTCAAGAATCATGTTGACCCTATTTGTCTATCGATCTATCTGCAGTTGATAATTTGTATTGAAAGCTAACTCTATCTCCAAGCCTGCAAACAACTCCTTCAAAAAACTGAAAGTGAACTTGGCATCTCTATCTAATATGATCTTCTTCGGAACACCATGCAACCTCACTATCTCCTTGATGAAGATTTGGGTGACCTTACTAGCTGAATTCACAGGCTTCATTGGAATAAAGTGAGCTTCTTTGCTAAACTTATCAACCACAACCATGATGGAATCATGTTGTCTAGATGTCCTTGGAGAAACTGTAATGAATTCCGTGGAAATTACCTCTGATTTCCACTCTAGAATTGGAATATTCTATAATAGACTAGCTGGGTGCTTACACTCATATTTTACCTACTGAAAATGCAAACATCTAGCAACAAGATCACCCACCTCTTTCTTCAAGTTTGGCTAATAGTAGAGCTTATTAACAGTTGTTAAGACAAATGTCATTATGACCCTCGATAACATTATACTGTTTGGTTTGGGATCACTAAGCTCTGGAGCGTTGCCATGAAACCCTAACTGTGCCTTGGCGCCTCTGCACCCTTGCTGCTCTGCGGCCCGTGGCTTTGGGCCCTCTGCCCTCCTTTTCTGTGTTCTTTTTTGAGTCCTTGTGGTTCAAAGCACTCGTCTACTACTAGGAGGGACAAGTAAGTCGGGCTTGCCCTCATAGAGGTCCCGAGCTCGCCCCTGGCAGGCTCGCCTTCATCTGTCAAATCCTTCTCTTGGATCTTGGTCGGCTTGCCGCAAAAGAAAAAGAGTGAAGCAGCCAAGTTTGTCAAGAGGCTGGAAGACATTCCTGAAATCTCCCTGCCGCCAGAGACCCTGATTCAAGTCTCCCTCCCCTTGGCTAAGTGGGCTCTCGTTGGCCAGTTCACTGGTCTATGGCCTTCTCCTAAGACCACTAAGACCTGGGTTAACAGGAACTAGGCTCTTCTGATCAAAAGCAACGTCACCTCTTACTTCTTAGGATGAGGGCTTTTCCTCTTTGAATTCACCTCAAAGGATGACAAGGACCTAATCTTTCAGAATGGCCCCTATTTCATGGGCCCCTAGGGCCTATACCTCAACAGATGGACGCCGGATTTCGACCCTGCAGCCAATGTTCCCACCGCTGTCCCTATATGGGTCAGACTCCCTAATCTCCCAGTTCATTGCTAGAACTGGGACTCACTGAAACACATCAGAAACACCCTTGGGAAATTCATAGATAGGGAAAACAACAAATATCAATATGATTGTGCCCATATCTGCATAGAAGTAGACCTAGAGGTGGGTCTCCCAGAAGCCATCAAAATCAAAGTAGGAAACTGGACCCATTTGCAGAAGCTGGATTACGAGCAGTTGCCTTTCAAATGCTGAAAATGTCATGTCTATGGCCACTTCGCCAGAGGATGCCCATCTAATGTGGAACCAAATAAGGGTAAAGAATAAGATTGAAACCAGGTCAAGCGCGCCAGGAAAATCCAAAAGGCGGTTGATCCAAACAGAAGAGGTCCTCAGGTCCCCCCTTAGCAACCCCCTCCCAGAATGGATCAAGAAAATAAATTCGCTCCTCTAAGCTTACAAATAGAGGAAACTCAAGAACCAGACAATCAAAAATCAACCCCTCCCTATAAAGGTACCCCCCCTTCTCCCAAGGGAGCAAGCCTTGCTGAGAATTCCAAAGGAAACACTGTCGAAGTAGAGGAAGATGAGCATGATTCGGATTGCTCAGAGGAAGAAGGGGAAATAGGAGAATCCCAAGCTTCGATAAGGAGATCCATAAGAGGCCGCAAATCAGATCAGGAAAAAAGAGAGCAGGAAACTTTCAAGGATAAGCTCTAAGGTAGCCAGCCAACCCTTGAAAAGCTACTAGCAACAAAAGCAAAGATGGCAAGAAACCAGCCCCAAGGCTCCAAGGGAGCCAACCAGAAATACAAATGATGAAGATAGTCTCCTGGAACTGTAGAGGTATGGGGATCAGAATCAAAGAAGACGCCATCAGAAGTCTAATAAGATCAAAAACTCCTGAAATACTTCTCATCCAGGAGACCAAACTGGAAGACTCTGTCTTCCTCCAGGCAAGTAAGAAGCTCTGGAACAAATGTGAGGGAAAAGAAGTCTCAACCTGAGGGGCTTCCGGAGGGTTGGGCACTCTTTGGAATGCTAGAAAATTCACAGTCATTTCTGAGACCCTCAATACTTACTGGCTGCTCTTAAAATTGCATCACTTAGATTCAAAATAGATTATCAGTCTCTTCAACTTGTACATCCCCATGAATGTTGTGGAAAAAAAGGCTTGCTGGGACTCCATAAGAACCCAAGCAGATCTCATTAATAGCGAGAATACCATCATAGCAGGAGATCTTAACCTCACTCTCTTATCAACAGACAAGAGAGGAGGCAACATTGTTCGAGATCTAGCAAGGGAATGGGCAGAGGACCTTATGCAGGATTGGGACCTACTGGACATCAAGCCAATCTCTGGTAAGTACAATTGGAATAATAAAAGAATTGTCCCTGGTTACATTGCTGCCAGATTGGATAGATTCTTACTTCAAAGCTCTTTTCTTCTGCTTGTATTAGAGGCTAGAGTTCATATCCTCCCATGCAGCACTTCGGATCATAAACCCATCAAGCTGGAACTAGTGTTTCAGCTTGACCTAGGTCCAATTCCCTTCAGATTTAGCCCGCTGTGGGCTAAGGAACTAGACTTCATGCAATTAGTTAAGGGCACCTGGATGCAGCCAGTCAAAGGCTCCCCCATTTTTGTCTGGGAGTAGAAGCTTAGAAGAGTGAAAAAGGCTTTAAAAAGTTGGGCCAAAACTCTGCCCAATCTAGCAAATGAAAGAAAAAATCTCCAACACATTCTGGAAAATCATCATCTCCAAGCTGAAACAACTAATATAACTAAAGGGATTCTAGACAAAGAAGCCCAGCTCCAATGAAACTATCATAAGTCTTGTCTAACAGAAGAAGAGTACTGGAGACTTAAGTCACACAACCTTTGTCTTAAAGCAGGGGATAGGAACTCTTCCTTCTTCCATAAACAAGCTCAGGCAAGGAAATGTACCAAATCCATTTCTGAAATCAAATATGGCACTATTACTCACAAAGACAATGCAAGCATCAAAGAGCTGCCTCCCTTCACTTTAAAAGCCTGTATAGTGAAGATATAAATCTAGACCAAATATCTGATATGATTGACGTGGTTCCCTCTTTGATTACTATTGAAATGAATCACCTTCTTGAAGATAAAGTTTCCAAGAATGAAGTCAAGGATGCCCTCTTTGCCATGGACCCACACAAAGCCCCTATGTCGGATGGATTTACAGCCAGATTCCTCCAATCTTGCTCTCATCCCCAAAGAGAAAGGAGACAACACCTTCAACAGGTTACGACCGATTTCGCTATGTAATATTGGTTACAAACTGATTACTAAATTCATCGCTAATAGACTTAAGCTCATCCTCCCCAAAGTCATTCCAGAAAGCCAAGGAGGATTCATTCAAGGGAGACAGGTAGTGGACAATTTCATTCTGGTCCAAGAGGCAATCCACTCAAGTCTGATTCGCAAGGAAAAAGGTATGGTTGTCAAGCTTGATTTAGCAAATGCTTTTGATAGAGTCAAGCATAGTTTTCTACTGAAAGTCTTACACAAATTTGGATTTGGGGAGAAATTTATAAATTGGATTCAGGCCTGCATTTCGGAGCCTTGGATTGCTCCATTAGTAAATGGCAGAGCTGCTGACTTTTTCAAAGCCACGAGAGGGCTCAGGCAGGGGTGCCCTCTCTCACCCCTTCTATTCATTCTTCAAGCCTCTGTCCTCAGCTTCTATTTAGACAAAAAAATGATGGACCAGGAAATTGTTGGGCTTTGTATAGCAAGAGGTGTTAAAAACATTAATCATGCCCTCTTTGCGGATGACACCTTGTTATTGGGAGCTGCCTCTATGCTTATAGCCTCCATATTTAAAGGAGTCCTGGACGAGTTTTGTATGATTTCAGGAAGCAGTCTAAACAATGGAAAATGCCATATCTATTGCTGGAACACCACTTCCAGCATGCTCAATTCCATTTCCAGAACCTTTGGTTTCGCAACCTCCTCAAACTAGACTTCCTTCAAGTATTTAGGCCTTCCTGTATTTCTTAAAAGAGCCTTCAGTAGAGATTGGCTCCCCCAACTGGAGAAATTCAAGAACAAATTGCTTGCCTAGGGCTTTTCCTGGCTCAACATTGCTAGTAAGTATGTCCTTATTAAATTAGTCCTTAACAGTCTTCCCTTATTTTAGTTTTCTATTCTTCTTACTCCCTCTGACATTCTCAGAAAAATGGAGGAGATCATTTGGAAATTCTTTTGGAAGGGAGGCAAGAAAAATGAGAAAAAGATTATGTTAGTCAGTTGGGATTCCATCTCCAAACCGCTCTTGGAAGGAGGCTTGAACTTCAAAAATCTTGGATATCAAAATATCACTATGGGAGCAAAGCTCATCTGGATAATTATTGCTCCTAACCTTGGCTGGGCACATATAGCTCTTTGGAAAAAATACTTTAAGGGAAAGCACTCCAGCTGTCTAGACCATCCTCTATCGCTCCTGAATAAGCCCTTCCGGAAGCTCTATTCCAAAGCCTGTCTGATTATAAATACTCATGCCTACTAGGTCCCCGGCAATGGAAAAAGGATCAACCTTTGGACAGATAGAATTATGAACAGTGAGCCGCTGGGTGACTGTCGCTCTCTTCAAGTGTTGTGCAGTTGGATGAATGATGCTGGAATGTGTTCCCTATGGGATATCTCAGTCTAGCAGGATTCACGTTGGGCTGGCTGGAAACTTGAAACGCCCCCAGATTTGTCTATGGAACGTGAGGAACTGCTCTCCAAGCTTCACGGATTGGCTCCAACGCGGATGCGAAGCAGGGATTCAAGAGGTTGGGGTGTGCAGGCTAGTGGTTATTCCATTGCTCAGGGATACGCCAAGCTATGTGAGCGCCCCCATATGGCCACAATCCAGAGCCATGGAAAGGGATATGGCATTATCCCTCACTACCAAAAATCAATTTTTTCAATTGGCTGTTATGCCATTCCAAAATATTGACAGACGATAACCTTCAGAAGCGTGGCTTCCACGGCCCTTCAAGGTGCAGACTTTGCAAGGTAAATCAAGAAAGCATTTCTCATTTGATGCTTGAATGTCCCTTTACATTGCAGATCTGGAGCGCGTTGTTGGAAACTTTGAGTTCCAGCTTCGATTTGCCTTCCTCCATTGCTGATTTTTTTGTCAAATGGCTGAAAAGGTACCCTGGTCCTCCTCCAAAAAACAAAATTATTAGAGCTGCTTGGTTTATTCTCCCTAAAATTACCTACTGGCAGATCTGGCTTGAGCGAAACAAAAGGATTTTCAGAAACTGCGAGTAGGATTTTCAGAATTTAAATGCTAGTTGAAAGAGTGCCTGAGAGACCACAAAGATGATTTAAATCTCACCCAGCAAGATAAAAATTGGGGATCTTCTCTCGATCTTTAGCTCCAAAAATTGGCAAAGAGTATCTCCCTCCCAAAATTTTGGCAAATAGGGGCTACAAAAAAATAGTTCCAGGGATGGATTGCAAACCATCAAAGGCAATCTCTATTTTTTGATGGGGCTGCAAAGGGCAATCCTGGAAGAGCTGGTGCTGGAGGAGTTATATTGAATCCAGTTGGTTTTAGGATTCACAATTTCGCCTGGGGTTTGGGCATCGCTTCCAGCATTCAAGCTGAGGCTTTGGCTCTTTTTCAAGGACTCAAGATTTTGAAAGTGCTGAACATTAGGGAGGCTAATGTTATTGGAGACTCTTAGGTCGTTATTAACACTATGGTGACTCATTCTAAGCCAATAGACCTAAGGCTAGCAAGGCTAATTCACAGAATTTCAGACCTTGGAGACTCTTTCCAGAATTTGAATTTCTATCATGTGTTGAGAGCCAATAATAAGGAGGTAGAAACTAAAGCTAACAAAGAAGCCCTTCTTATGGCTAGTGCCCTGTTCAAAGGCGGACAAGAAATATGGGAACCAATTCCTTAATTTAGAAAATTGTCATGTTTTATTGCCTTCTGTTAAATCAGTTTGTTTGTATCCAAAATCTTGGGAAAATCTCTGAAATTGACCGCATAGTAGCAGCTAAGAAGAGATGTGAGCTAAACATAATTATCACGGTCTTGCAAGGTTGTTCGGCACTTCTGGATTTAGACTCACCTTTTGTAATCTTCTCTTTGGCATTAAGGCCAAGTTTCTAATATATCCACTACCCATTTCTGTAAAAAAAAAAAATAGTTTTTAAAGTCTTCTGATATCACGGGTGACCTAAATATAGCTTGACATAAAAATCCCTTAATATGAGCTTCTTCAACTTAATGTTATTTGGTACATAAATCTTGTCCTTGAGTCTGACCAAGCCATATGTCGTGACGTGATACTCCTCATCCCTATCATCCTCACCCTTCTGTTGCAACTGATGAGTCCCATCAATAGGTATATTTTGAATTTCATTATGCCATCCTCCAGCCCTAAAACTATCCTTCTCTCACATTAATTCACATTTTTGTTATAATTTTCTTAGTACAAGGAGTAAAAGGTGTTTGTCATAGTATGTGTCCTAACATGGTTTAATTTGAGGAAAAAGAACCATTTTTAGGTTATTACTTTGCAGAGGCTTGATGGAGACAACTAGGAGAGAAGCTAGGGGGTTTGTCCACCTCCTTAACTCCCTAAACTCATCTTGAGATCACAATATCCTCTCTCACCAATTCAAATTCATTGGCAACTGATTGATTCCTAGTCAAATGAAGACCAAGAGGGACAAGATCCACCAATTTCGAGATCAAGGAGGGAACAACTCCTACTTTCAAGAGAGTTACTTCAGATGTCCTTTTGTATAAATAAACTAGAAGAAGAGATCATTAGGATTCAAAGTTTTTGTTCAACTAGGTGTAGTTATTGAGCTTCAATATTGACATTGTTACTTTGAAATTTTATGTGATGTATTAGACCTACACTTTTTGATAATGAGAAGTTGGATTTTAAGCTGCATCTGAGTTAGTTTCAAAGGGTTGAGACCCTTGGGTTTGGGCCCAACCCAGAGGATTTGGTCCCTCTTTTTGTACTTATGTTTCTTCTTGATTTCAAGAAGTTTATAATTTCTTGCATTTTAGTAGAGATTAATCTATAAAAAACCTATGGTTTCAACCTCTATATCACCTCTCTTGTGGGAGAATGAGTGTAAGGATTCACAACCATAGTTCAAAAATATTGTGCTTATGATTTCTTGGAATTAAATTAGTGTTAGTTTTCCTGTTTTACATTTTCTTTTTGTAGCTTAGAAGTCAGATTAGTAATTAGATCAGTGTTATGACATAAATTAGATGTTATTTAAATTCAACTCATCTTTTCCATCATAAGTTATTTCATTTTTTTAATGATAAATGAATACATGCATGTGATTGATTGATTGTAGGGTTGTGTTTATCTATATTGAAATGAACCTTTACCACTTCCATCTTGAGCTCCTTCATCTTCTCTCTCCACTTCCAAATTCTGTCCCAAAACCATGTTTTATAAGTCATTTTCCCAGTACACCGAGAGCACTCATTCTAGTGCAAGAAAGGCCTCTGAGAGGTCCTAAGCTTGGCTAGGGTATCAAACCAACCTCCCTCCATTTTCTTCAACTTCCATCCACCTCTCTGTACCCTCAAGGCATCATTTTCACCTCCAAAATCCAGTCGGATTCCCTCCTATAGCATTACAGACCTTTGGTACAAATTTCCTGTAACAAACCTGTAGCATCACTTTCCTTCATCAGTTTTTATCCCCACTGCAAATTTGGCTTAGTCTAAATGATTAATGACCCCCAGCTGTGATTTTTTTATCAGGGAAAGCTCCTAGGCCACTCCAACCCTTCCTTTTCTTCACTACGAAAACATAATAGAGTTAGTTTCTTTATCACAAGTATGATGCAAGTAGGTTATTGATTTACAAGAAAGTGTGAACTAGGTAGATGGTACATGAAATTCTAATTGGTAGTTTGATGAATTATGAAAGATAAATTAGCTTCCTTTAAGTAATTATATTTGATAGTTTAATGAGTTATGCAAGATAAAATAACTTTCTTTGTGCAAGTAGATTAGTCTTTTTCCTTTCATGAACTGATTAGTTATCATTTACAAGTTGAGTCAATGGCATTTCTACTTTCATAGCTAGAAGCAATTTTCAATTGTACCTTTATCAGCAAGATTTCATTATAATTCAGTAGGAAGAAGGGTCTATGATCATTTTTTATCTAATGTCATAGCTGAGGGTGGCATGAGTGGAATCCTATCTGTTGTGCATATAGCACTATCACCTCAAAGTTTGTACAAACCCCAGGTTGAAAATTTGAGTTGAGGAGCCCTTGGGAGTTGCAACATTCTTGGTGCAATACTAGGGCTCACTACTTTTTGGTGTCGTTGTCGAGTAGGTGTCTAAGTAGATGTTTTTTCTCCTTAAGCATTGTATTTTGTTTTGCATATAGTTTTTGAAAAAGTAAAAAACTAAAAAATATTTCTTTCATGCCTCGTAGGAGTAGGGATAATCAAGGAAAATTCTTACCAAAAAACCCCACACCCTAAAATAGTCAACCTTCACTCTTCTTCAGTGACTGTGAGCTTCCCTCTCTGATTACAGGGGAGTTAGAAGACCTTCTAGGTGAGAAAATTAAATTTTTTGAAGAACTTATTAGGGAAGAAGAAGAACCCACTTCACCTACCCAAATTATGGATGAAAATAGGGACAATAAGGTTTTCCCTATTAGAGAGACCAATGGAGAGGTTAGAATGAAGAACATAAGCCCTACTACCCTACACTTCCATGGATTAACCTCCGAGGATCCTCGCACCTTCATGTTTGAATTTTTTGTTGTCTGTAGGAACTATGACTATGCCTCTGATGAGCAGAAGCTAAAGTTATTCCCCTCTACCCTTAAAGATGTAGCCCTACACTGGTTTATCGGTTTGGCTAGGGGTATCATCATTACCTAAGCCCAAATGAAACATGCCTTCACTAGAAAGTATAGAGACTACTATAGGTCCAAAGAAACCAAGGAAGAAATGTTTAGGATGACTCTTGGACCTAATGAATCCCTAGAAGATTATGAGGAGATATTTCGACTAGTTATAGGAGGGCCAAATGCAACCTTTATACTGAATCACTCAAGCTAGTTCTTCTCCAAGGGATCAGGGAGGATATGTTGGAAACCCTCAACATGTTGTTTGGAGGAGATATCTATTAGTTATCCTATGATGACATTAAAATTGTGTTCAAGAATCACTCTAGGGCTACCAAGAAGAAGGGTAGGGCTAGTCAAGCCTTGGTCAATTCCTCTCCCTCCACAACATCTGTTAAGAATGAGATAGCTAACATGTTGGAGGATTTAAAGAGTGAAATGTTGCATACCTTTACATTGCAAATGGATACCATGCAAATCAAAGAAAACAGGAGGAAGTAGAAAGGGCACTAGCCATTTTCTTCCCTAGATGCACCAAAAGGAATCCTAAGAATGAGTGCCCATTGAATGTCATATAGGTCTACCTAGTATATGAATAAAATCACGCAACAAACAAATTCCCTTCTTTTCCAAGACTAAAAGTTGTATTTCAAGGGGCAGAAGGTGGGTCAGAGAAACTTTTCTTCATTAATAAAAGAAGGCCTCAAGGACCTTGGCGATATCAACAAGGCATGCAAGGTGCACACTAATATTATTATAATCCAAATCAGAATGCACCCTTGCAACCTTGGTACTCTTCCACTCATCCATCCTGGTCCACACCTCCTTCTTGGCCTTATTCTCCTCCATATCCTCCTCAACATGTCAACCATCCTTTTCATCCATATCCACCCCAATCTTCTGAATGGGGCAATGCATCACAAGGGTGGAGGCCTCAAGTTAACCAACCTCCTGCTTTACTACCTCCACCCCAACCTCAACCACAACATACTCATCCTACTCCACCTAAGCAATCTCAAATTACTGCTCAACCCAATATGAAGCTGAACAACAAGCAAGCACAATAGGTCGACAATGGAGAGACATCCTATCCTACTTATATAGTGGAAATCTAGGAGATTAACATTCGGTCTGGGAGAGTGCTTCCAAATAACCACCCACCTTCTCCACATGAATATCTTGAAGAGGAGAAGGAAGAGATTGTTCCTCAAGTCAATCCACCTCCTTTTCCTGAGAGGTTGATCCACCCTAGGAAACACACCCCAGAAGAGGTTGAACTTCTGGGAGAATTGAAGAATTCGTGTGTTAAAATACCCCTTCTCAGGGCTATTAAGTATGTTCCCATCTATAATAATCTCATCAAGGAGAAATGTTTCAAAAGTCCTGGAAGAAGAAAAAGAGACACCCCCACCATAAATGTTGTTGGGAAATTATTTGATTTGATGCTTGGGAGGGTTATCTTCCCGAAATATATAGAACTTGGAAGCCCGGTAGTAGATGTGCATATTGATGGTCTCATAGTCCTTAATACCCTGATTGATCTTGGGGGTGCAATCAATGTGATGACTAAGAAAACCATGCTAAAGCTAAATTTCCAAGGGGATTTGAGAAAAACCACCATAGTGCTACATCTTGTAGATAAATCCACATTAGCTCCTGAAGGAGTTGTTGAAGATGTTATGGTCTCCATTTAATCTAGGGAGTATACTACTAATTTGCGAGTTCTCTAGCCCAAAACCAATTTTAATGGCTAGCCTCTCATCTTAGGAAGGTCTTGGTTAGCCACTGTTGATGCTTACATTAGTTGTACGGTTGGGAACATGACCACTAAGAATGGACATCTGTCAAAATAATTGGTATTGTATCCTCTTGCTCAACCTTTTATTGAGCATGAATTACACTTGTGGTAAGAAGAGGAGGAAGAAGATGAACTGTATCACACCACCTTCCACCCAATCTACACTCAAGATACTATTACAAGAGGGGGGCAACCTCATGAAGATGACCTCATTGACCATATCCTTTAGAACTAACCTCCCACTCCCATACCAATTGATGATTTGGTGAAAGAATGTAGGAGTAGTCGTTGGACTAATTTATTCCCTATTGACTCAAGTCCATGCCATGTCAAGATTGTAGAGTTTGGCCCATCCAGAACCTTAAAGATCAACCCTTCTCTCTCATCCAAATAGGAAGAAAAGTTGTGTAAAGTATTGAGGCAACACATGGATGCTTTTTCTTGGGATTATAATGAAATGAAAGGTGTGCATCCCTCAATTTGTACTCACCATATTTACATCAAGGAGGGATACAATCCTGTGCGCCAACCCCAGAGAAGGATGAACCCAAACCTTAAGGACATTGTGAAGGAAGAACTGCAAAAACTACTAGATGCAGGGTTCATATAACCCATTTCAAATAGTGAGTGGATGTCACCTCTTATTTTAGTTACTAAGAAGAATGGGAAGTGAAGAATCTGTGTTGATTACAGGGAACTCAACAAGGCTACAAAGAAGGACCATTTTCCCTTTCCCTTCATTGACCAAGTCCTAGATGGCCTTACAGGGAAGAAAATATTCTCCTTCTCTGGATGGATTTAGTGGATACAACTAAATCCAAATCAACCCCGAAGACCAATATAAGACCACATTCACATGTTCTTGGGGAACCTTTCCTTATAGAGCTCTTCCATTTGGTTTGTGTAATGCCCTTGCTACTTTCCAGAGGGACGTTTTGATATATTTTGTTGAATTGGTTCTTGACTTTGTTGAAATATACATGGATGATTTCACTCCTTATGGATGTGGCTTCCATGAAGCTCTATCCAATCTGTGCAAGTTTTTGAAGAAATGCATTGAAATGAATCTCTCTCTAATCCCTGAGAAATGTGAGTTCTTGATGAATGAGGCGACTGTCCTTGGTCATTCCATATCCAAGGAATGGATATTGGTAGACCCAAACAAAATTGTCATCATCAAAAGGGCCTCTACCCCTCAGAAGCAAAGAGATATCAGGAGCTTCTTGGGACTAGCTGGGTATTATATGAGTTTCCTCAGAGACTTTAGTAAAGTGGCTTCACCTTTTTTTGGTTTATTGGCCAAAGGTTTAGATTTATGTTGGACCAATATTTATCAAGAGGCCCTTGAAGTGTTGAAAGAAAATTTGACCACTACACCCATCCTAAGGGGTCCCAACTAGGCATTTCCTTTCCATATCCATACTGATGCATCAGATAAAGTTGTGGGGGGAGCCTTGGGAAAAGTAGAGGATAAGTTTCCTTATGCTATTTATTTCACTAGTAAGAAATTATCTAAAGCTAAGTTGATTTACATTGTCACTGAAAAAAAGTCTTAGTTGTAATACATTTTTTGAACAAATTTAGGCACTATATCACTGGGTACCAAACTTTTGTTCATACTAATCATGTAGCCATTAAATATTTGATGAACAATCCTAATGTCAACACTAATATAATTAGATGGTTGTTATTGTTACAACAATTTTATTTGACTATTATTGACAAACCAGGGAAAGAAAATGTGGTTGCAGATTTTTTTTCCAGGTTAACCTTGTTTGTAGGAAATGAAGAGATGGTGGATGATCAACTGCCATATGAGCACCTCTTTTTCATCTTGGTGATTTCTCCTTGGTTTGATGACATAGTGAACTACTTGGTTGCTGGGAGGTTCCCTCCTCATCTATCATCCATGGATAAAAAGAAATATTATAAAGAAAAGATCTACTTTCAATTGGATTGGGGGCAATCTTTTTAGATTGGGACCAGATTAGATCTAGAGGAGATGTGTAAGAGAAGAGGAGGTATTTGACATCCTCTCGGCATTTCATGATGGACCTTGTGGAGGTCATTTTGATTCTAAAAGGAAAACCTTTAAAGTCTTACAGGCTAGTTACTATTGTCACACTTTACATCAACATGCAAGGAGATACACCACTAAAGGAGATACTATGGGCAACCCGACACCCAGGGATTAAATTACCTTACAACCTCAAGTGGCCTTAGAGCCATTTGATAAGTGGGGCATGGATTTCATTGGGCCAATTGATCCACCATCAGGACAACAAAGGTACATCATTGTGTGCACTGGTTACTTGACAAGGTGGGTTGAGACAAAGGCAGTCAAAGCAGTAACTGAGAAGAAAGTGGTAGAATTTTTAAGAGAAAACATCTTCTACAAGTTTGGGTATCTAAGGGAGGTATTCACTGATCAAGGAGAAAAATTCACATCCAATTTCATTGAATATCTCAAGAGGCAACACCATATCAAGCACAAGACATCCACTGGCTATCACCCTTAAGAAAATGGGCAAGTATAAGTCACAAACAAAGCATTGGAGGGCATCCTCACTAAGGTTGTTAGTGGCAGCAAGAAAGATTAGGGAGAGAGACTAGTAGAGGCCACTTGGGCCTATAACACCACTTGGAAAACCACCATTTGATTCACTCCATATGATTTGGTTTATGGGAAGAAGGATTTTCTTTCTATTGAGTTTGAATATAACACTTTGAGAATGGCATCTTAGTTAGAGTTAGATGTCATTACAACACAACAAGAAAGGACTGAATGGATTAGATGAGTTCAGAATGAGATCTATCCTACACACTAAAGTTATAGAATTGCAAATGGAGGTTTGACATGACAAACATATCAAAGAAAAGACTTTTCAAGAAGTGGAGTGGGCCTTGTTATATGATTCTATGTTTAAAGATTTTAAAGGGAAGCTAATGACAAGATGATTGAGTCCATACCTTGTAGAAAAGTGTCATGAAAATGGATCTATCCAGATTAGAACCATTTATGAGGAAGAGATTCCCTTACTTGTAAATGGTTATAGGTTGAAGCTATATAGGATACCTCTGTCCAAGGAGGAACTTATCAGTTCAGTCAATAAAGAATTAAATGTGATTGGGAGTTTCATAGCTTCTAGTCCACAACAATCCTAGAAATTTGAAAAATAAATAATAAATAATAAAAATGCCTAAATGAAAACCTCTATGAGGCATCTAAGGCCAACTCCAGGGTTGAAAACCTCTCTGAGGCAGCCCGGGAGCAAAAATAAAAAATAAAATAAATAAATAAAGATCCCTAGGTGAAAACATTCTTGAGGCACCTAGGGAAGGCATGCAGGTTGAAAATCTTCTCTAAGGCAGCCTGTGTGTCTCAAGAAAAAAAAAATGAGAGTAAAAAAAGAACAAGGAAGAAGATTATATCATGTCTTCTAACTTTTCTCTTGTTTTGCATAATCGTACACAGTGGAAGATTTCATGGCTACAGGCAAAAACCTAAAAGGTATCATCCATTCCTCCATCCACTCACCTCATATCCATCCTCTCCATTCAAATTACTATGTCTCTCCACCATCAAGAAATCCAAATTTCACCTCCTCTCTGTGATGCTACAGGAAGGACATGTATTGCTACAGGAGGAGCTTGTGAATCTAAAGGAGGGATATCGAAGGAGGAAAACATCCTAAGAGACCATTATGACTCTAATAAATGATAAATAAGGCCCTCCTATGATTTTTCCATCATCCATTCATCACCCATCCACTCCATTTCACCAAACATTTTCTCAAATTATCCACTTTGTCATGCCTTAGAAAAAACACACAGAAGCCACTATTTTATATTTCTACAGTGTCTACACTACTCCTTCATGAATTTAACCCTATCTTCATGGCTTATCATCATCTCCCTCATCCCCCTCATGCATAATGAAGACTTCAAGGGAAGATCAAAAGACTGCTACAGGAACAAATTCCTCTTGTAGCAGCCTGTGCAGCCACACAGCAATCACTGATATTATTTTTTACCACCACTAGAAGGGATGATGAAGCTTTGTTTTTAGCTATGAATAGACACCTCATTCTCAAGGAGGATTTCCACCAGTAGCAACAACTTGGACATCAAAAGAGGCACATGCACGCACACAGCAAAAGCAATAATCAAGGTATCATCAAGAATGAAGACATGCATAGGAAATAAGTCAAAGAGTCAACTCCCTTGATCATAATGATATATCAACCAACTCTAGCATGCAAAACTTTGTAGCGATTCGATCCAAAGGAAGGTTCAGGTATGGAAACCCTAACCTCCTCCCTATGCATGAAATAACTAAAATGTGTTTTAAGCAAGAAAAGGTGTTTTAATAGGCTAGAGGTAGCTAGTGAACTTGGCCACCCTCGAATAGTGAACTCAAGTGCAAGTTAAGTCACCCATGCAACGTGGAAATGTCAACTCAAAATGAAGTGGTGTCCTTGAAAAGTGGGGTGATAATCATGAGGAGAGAGAAATGATTACAGTTAGTGGGGACAATGGTCCAAAAGAGGAAACTCGTGTTAATGCCAAGTCACTAGAGCACTCCAATATTTTAACCAAATATATTAAGTGTTGGATCGACTTTATTTTCACCGTCGCTCATTACAAAAATAGGTAGAGGAAGGATGATCTAGTGCATCGAGCAACCTATAGTGCCAACAAGGAGTTTTGAACCCTGTCTGCAAGTGTTATAGGAGAAAGCTACAAGCAGACCTGCAATTGCTACAGAAGGGATGAGAGGAGCTACAAGAGGATTTGGGAGGAGAAAAAGAAGTCACATTGGCTCAATATTGTCTCAAAACCTTCATGCATACTTCGAATTTCTCTGATAAGAAGTAAGTGACAACCTCCTTCTTTGTTTCTACACCCAATTTCATGAGAAGTCTTCTTGAAATTAAGATCCTATAATAGTCAATTGAATAGTAGGAGGTATTTTTGAAGTTTTTTGTAGATAAGAGAAGAGTAAGTAGTTTGGTTGATATCAATTCGATCACCCTTCTTTCTCACTACTACCAATCACATTACCTTTGTTTCACCACTGAGACTGTTTGAAAATTTTTTATTCGACACCTACATAGCATTAAGGAGTAATAGAGAAGAGGTGGGGGGAGTATTTAACATAAGGGAACCCTCATACACCAGGATAATTCACCAACACCCTCCTGTAGTTAACATCTTCAGAAGACACCAGTAGTTGGAATTCTTTGAGTTTCTAAAGGGGTATGACGATGATATTGCCCATGAATTTTCCATGGAATTACACTCTCAAGAGGAAGACAATGCTACAATTGTTATCAGAGGGTTGGCCATCTCTCTCAGTCCTAAAACCATAAGCAGAGTGACCACCTTGCCTCTATGGATTAGGTGGAGCAAAGAAGACAAACAAGTGTCAGAGCTAGGAAAAACTTCTTCCTTTCAAAACATAAGCATGTAGAAGATAAGAATTGAGTGAGAATAGAAAGTAATTCTGATTGGTAGTTTGATGAATTATGCAAGATAAATTAGCTTCCTTTCTGCAAGTAGATTCAATAGTTTAATGAATTATGCAAGATAAAATAACTTTCTTTTTGCAAGTAGATTATTATTTATCCTTTCATGAATTGATTAGTTATCATTTACAAGTTGAGTAAATGGCATTTACACTTTCATATCTAGAAGAAATTTCCAATTGTACCTTTATCAACAAGATTTCATTCTAATTCAGTAGGAGGAAGGGTCTCTACACACTTTTGATCTAATGTCATAACTATGGGTGGCATGAGTGGAATCCTATGTATTGTGCATATAAAATTTTCACCTCGAAGTTTGTACAAACCTCGGGTTGATAATTTGAGTTGAGGATACCTTGGGAGTTGCAACATTCTTGGTGCAATACCAGGGCTCACCATGAAAATCTGCTTTCGCTGTTGGTACCAGTCATCCTGCTACCATGTTTGTAAGATCAGTTCCTGCAAATCTATCCCATAAGAGCTCACAATTGAAATATGATTCACCTGCAGTCTCCTACTAAGATCATCTGCAACCTAGTTCTCCTTTCCCTTAATGTACCTGATCTCAAAATCAAACTCACTAAGAATATCCAACCATCTAGATTGCATGGCATTCAGATTAGGTTGGCCAAATAGATACCTCAACCCACTATGATCACTCATCAAAATAAACCTCCTACTAAGAAGATAATATCTCGACATATTCAATGCATGAATGATAGTTGCCATCTTGATATCATGGGTCACAGAGTTTTGCTCGTGCTCATTCATTTTCCTTGAATTATAACATACCACCTATCCTTATGCAACAAGACTCCACCAATTCATTTCTTGCAAGCATCTATACAGACTACAAACTCCTTTTTAGGATTTACAATCTTCAATACCGAATAATTTGTAAGAAAATGCTTCAATTGATTAAAACTAGATACACACTCCTCACTCCATTCAAACTTCTTTCCTTTTCTCTATAAATAGGTAATAGGACGACCAATCCTTGATAATTTTTTGATGAACCGCTTGTAATATCCTACTAGTCGCACGAATGATCTCACCTCATCCATTGGAAAATGAAGTAAGCAAAGAGGGCCTATAAAGTGATTTTGGTGCTCCCAAACTTCCCTAAACTCCTAACCCGTATTGGGGTGGTTGGTTACTATATCGACCCTTGAGAGCTTCCGCAATGGGCATGAATGATCTCACTTCATCCACATTCCTAGGAATTGGCCACTCCATGATAACTTTAATCTTTTCTGGATCCACTATTATCCCGTCCTTAGAAACAACATGTCCCAAGTAATGAATCTAAGACTAAAAGGATCTGCACTTGCTAAGATTGGAATACAACTGATGCTCTCTCAACAATCTCAATACTACATGCTCCTCCTCATTCTTGGAATATATCAATATATCATCAATAAACACTATCACAAACTTTTCCAAGTAAGGATGCACCACAATGTTCATCAAGCACATGAAAGTAGTTGGAGCATTAGTAAGACCAAAAGGAACCACCACAAACTCATAATTCCCATACCTCGTATGGAATTTGGTCTTGTATATGTCTTCTTCCTTGATGCACACATATGATATCTTGAACTTTGAGAACACTACGCCTCCCTTCAACTGATCAAACAAGTCATCAATCCTTGGTAATGGATACTTGTTCTTGATCATCACCTTATTCAACTGCTTCTATTCAATGCATAATCTAAGAGTAACATCCTTCTTCTTTACAAAGAATACTGGTTCACCCCAAGGCGATACAATTGGCCTTATGTATCCCTTGTTAAGCATTTCCTTAATCTGCAACTTCAGTAATATCTTACTATTCCCATGAATGATCTCAACTCATCCACATTCCCAAGAATTGGCCACTCCATTATAGATTTAATCTTTTTTGAACCCAATGTTATCCCTTCCTCGAAAACAACATGTCCCAAGTAATGAATCTGATATTGAAGGAAATTGCACTTATTGGGCTTGGAATACAATTGATGCTCTCTCAACAATATCAATACTGCATGTTCCTCCTCATTCTTGGAATATACCAATATATCATCAATACACACTATCACAAACTTGTCTAAATAAGGATGCAACACACCATTCATCAAGCACATGAAAGTAGCTAGAGCACTAGTAAAACCAAAGGGAACCACCACAAACTCAAAATTCCCATACCTCCTATGGAATGCAGTCTTGTAGATGTCTTCTTCCTTGGTGCACACCTAATCATATACTAATCTCAGATCAATCATCGAGAACATTGCTTCTCCCTTCAACTGATCAAACAAGTCATTAATCCTCGGCAATGGATACACGTTCTTGATTGTTACCTTATTCAACTACCTATAATCAATGCACAATTTGAGAGTACCATCCTTCTTCTCTACTGACAGTACTAGTGTACCCCAAAGCGATACACTTGGCCTTATGTATTCCTTGTCAAGAATTTCCTTAAGTTGCAACTTCAATTCCACCAACTCTGGAGTGTTCATCTTGTAAGGTGCCTTTGATGTTGGTGCTACTCCTAGTACCAACTCAATAGAGAAATCCACCTCTCTATGAGGCGGTAACTCTAAAATCTCAATGGGAAACACATCACGAAACTATTGCAAAATAAGATACCTCTTCAAGACTTCCTCATCCTCAACATCCTTCCCTTTATCCTTGGAGACATGAACTGCAAACAATACACACCCCTTCCTACAACTTCGCTTTGCCTTAATAACTATAACCATTCCCACTGATTTAGGATGCTTCTTTCCCTACAAGATTCTCCTTTCTCCATAATCATCTAGGCACTCAATAGCCTTCTCATAATAATTTACATTGGTCCTGTGAGAGAACAACCAATCCATACCCAAAAAAAAATTATATGATCCCAAAGGAAGCACATTTAGATGTGCTAATGTAGGCATACCATTCAACTCAAGTGCACAAGCTCTCACCCAATGGTGAACTCTTCTCTTGGTCCCTATAGCCAACTGCACCAACCAAGATTTTGCATGCACTTCCATCTCAATAATGGATGTCTAATGACCTGCTTGACTATTATCAAGTGTTGCATAGATACGAGGAATTATTTGACCAACATCCCCAACTTTCTATGCCTCCTGAGCACTATAGATTCTAGGCTTGTCACCCTTATACAATAGACAATCCTTCTTTTGATGATCCTTGCCACAAATCCAACAATACAATGGTCACCTACAGTTACCTTTATTTTGTTGCTCTATAGGCTGAGACCCATATCCTTTCTCAGTTACATTAAACTTCTTGTAAGAAACCACATTCTCTTTGCCACCTGCATCCTAAAGTCTTCCTTGCTTCTAAGGCCATTTCCCTTTAGCCTTCTCATTCCCTTTCCAGTCATGCTTTTTCTCATGCTTGCACTTCAACTACTCATAACAATGCTTCAATTTCTTGATGGCTTCCTCCAACGACCAAGGCTCATCAAACTCAATTTGGTCTCTTAATGCTACTGGAAACCCACTGATGAACCTTTGAATATTCTCTTTCTCATCCTTGAGGTGAGGCACATACATCTACAACTCCAAAAACCTGCTAGTATACTCAACACATGTCATAGAACCCATTTATAGCTCATAAAATTCCTTAGCCTTGTCATCATAATACCTCTCAGATAGATACTTCTTGAAGAGTCTCTCAAACTCATCCCAAATAGCTCCTCTTCTCTAATTCATCTAGCATTGTTGACATCTTCCCACCAGATGTCTACTTTCCCTTTGAGACTGAAAGTAACTATCTTGGTTTTCATGTTCTCTCAGTAGTTATGCAATCTAAAAACTTCTTCATCCTAAGCAACCATACTTCTACATCTTCTAATTTCTTCATGTCTCCATCAAAAGTAGGAGGCTTGAATTTCTTGAACTCCTCTAGCATGTACTCACTCCTCCTATGGTGCTGGCGATGATGATGATGATGTCTTCTTGAAGAGGAACTAGAATAAAACCCATATGTACCAGTCCTCCTATTAGGTGTATCCAATAATCTACCACTCTTCATGGTATCCTCGCTATCCAACATGTGTCCTCTATAAGACCTTCTACCATCTTCCCCATTAGTCTTCTCCTCTTGTCCATAACTGATCCTCAGTTGTCCATGTCTCTGCAAATCTAAAAGACTATATAATCACTGCATTAACCTTTGCCTGCTTTTCCTGAGCTCTAGCAAGCCTTTCTTATGCCTCAATCAGTCTGTTATTGTCTACCTTGGAACTTTTGATCTATACCCTTAAACTCCTCAGTGTGTCTGCTAGGTCATGATAAGACTCTTCTCCTTGTTGCTCAACTAAATTTTCCCACTCCATGGAATTCACATTAGGTCTATAAGGAGTTTCATGTGAACTATAATCCACCATCTTTCTCCTCATCTTTGGCCTTCTCTTTCATGCAAACATGTCATGTTAGCTAAACAAAATAGATACCATAATCAAATCATACCTCAATGAAGTTCAAGGGAGGCTATCACATCTGCACAAATCAGTCCAGATTAAAGACATCAACATATCAACATCATGCATGATGATACAATACTGCAAAAATAATCACATGCATGATAACCATAACCATCACAATGCATGTTGTTACGCATGCATTTAGCCCATCATGTCCAAGTGTTTGAACTTAGAAGCTCTAATACCAATCTCTAATGACCCCTAACATATTTACATGCTCTTACAAGCTCCCCAAATTAAACATGAGATGAGTGCTACTATGACATGGCCCGAACTCCAATTTCTAGTGATGGAAGTGGGGCCTACAAACTGAAACCTCTCTGACATCCCTCAGGGACTACATACTACTTAGGAGCCAAACAACCACCCTAGGTGGTCAATCCCTTAGATGGAACCCTTTTTCTTTGACTTGAAACCCCAACCACACCCTTGACGTACTATGTAGGTAGTTATGAGGTTATGACCACTATGATAGGTTTGTTTCCTTGCCGTTACGACCCAATAACTCTAGTTCTATGCCAGCAGTTTCGATATCTAGGCCACTTTTCAAGCTAGTCTCCATACCAATACCTATAACTTCCTGTAAATTTCTAGAAACATAATCAATATGATGAAAAAATCATCAAACAAAACTTAAGCAAGAACTTGTCCTTGACATGCATAGTTCATGATAGACATTCCGTCAAACATATGGTAATCATAGAAGCTACAGGTCATGAATGGATATATGATCATAAAATTTTGAACTTCACCTAAGAATCACCAAGAAGGTCTAATTCCCTCTCAAGATAGCTGCAATAACGCTTGTTATCCCATGCATTCATTAGCCTTTCAATAACTCATAGAATCATGAACAAGAGCCATAAGTAGAGCACATCATAGAACCATGCTTATAACAAACATACAACCAGTATAGGAACCATGAAAAATCAGCCATAAGATAAACATAATAAAAATTATATGTGCTCATTAATCACATTAGGAAAATAGCTCATAATTACATGAAAAAGATAACCAAGTTAGGGACTTCCATGTACCACCTGACTATAAATTGGGTTGAACCAGATCTTTCTTTTAACCAATCATCCCCTTGCCATATCCTAAGCATGAATGTGGGATCTCATGGGATAAACCAAGACATAATCAACCAGGGACTCTGAAGGTTAAACCACCTCCACCCTCAAGCTACCGTGGTATCACCTAAACCAGTCCCGAGATCACAAAATCAAACTAAGCTTCGATGCCTTAGAATTCCTTCACCATACCTTAAGGAATTTTCTTGTCTCCACCAACCTATTGAGGGCTTCCTAGAGAAAACAATCTCCACCCCCAACCCTTGGGATTTTTGCTGAGACCACCTCACCCTATTCCAAAATATTCCAACAAACCAAATCTCAACCAAGAATGAATCCCATCACACCATGGCTATCCAAGAAATGGCAAGGCAAGGATAAAACCATTGTCAAACCAAGAAAAACCCATGCCAATGAGAAAAAAAGAACCAAATAAGAAAATTTGCGTACCATGCCTTCACATCCCACCATGGATATCACACATGCAATCTGTTACCTGCAAATATTCATGATGAAGCTATTGATCCAACCTTCCCCTTGTGCTCCCTTGCTTTTCCTTTGCCTTGCTTTGCTTGCTTGCTCCAAATATAAGTGAATGCTAGAGTTCTCCAAGAATACTCTAATTTTGATAGAATGTGTGAGAACCAAATGATAAAACTAACAAAAGTTGTGAACTAGTTCTATGATGCCTTTTTTATCATTAACGCCTCTCTTTTTTTCCATTTCCCTTCATTTTTCCTCTTATTTCATTTGCATGTAAATTTGTGTCTCTTCATCTTCTTATTCTCCTATTTTCCTTTATTTCTCACAGTTAATGCCAATTAATGCCTCTTTACCTTTTTTCTCCTTTTCCAATGCCTTTGCCAATTTCCTTAGCCATAATAAACCACAAGTGATGCCCACTATAGTGCTTTCCAAACATTCATCTTGGAATACATGTCCCATGACCTTGATATTATTATTTTTTCCTTCATTATCCTTTATTACGTGAAACTTTAAGTCAGGGATGTTACACCATAGGTAGCCCTACCTATTGAATTTTATTTTATCTCTACTAAGAAATGAAGTAAGGACATATCCTAGACTGGGAAATTTATCTTCTTCTTAATTCTCCCTCAAAGTAAAGAAGAGATTTTGGCCACGTCCATGGCCTCCAGATAGGGCTCCTCAACATAAGAGAGGAAATTGGATAAGATCATGGAAGAATATAGAGACATGTTCTCCTGACCCATAGGGGTACCTTTTCACTTTCACGTCAAACATTCAATCAATTTCAACCTCAATACACTTCTACCCAATGGGTCAATCTATCATCACTCTCTTCTAGAAAATGAGGAAATCAAGTGCCAGATCTAACAAGTGCTACATAAAGGGAACATATAACCAAGTTCCTCACCATGTGGAAGCCCAATTATATTCGTGTAGAAGAAATATGGGACCTGGAGACTCTGCATTGATTATTGGGGTTTGAACAAAATGACAATTAGGACGAGGTAGCTAATTCCCTATATTGACAACATTCTTGACCAACTCAAGGGGGATAACTACTTCAGTAAGATTGATTCGTAGTTAAAATATCACCAAGTCCTAATAGAACCAATTTACATGTGGAAGATTTCTTTCAAGTCCAACGACGGTCTTTGAGTTTTTGTTCATGCCCTTTTCATTGACAAATTCCTTAACAATTTTCATGAGATTGATGGACATATTGTAGCCTTTCACCAGTTATTTTGTGGTTGTATACTAGATGATATGTTCATCTTCAATAAGAGTTGGGAAGATCACTTGCAGCATATCAGATAGGTCCTTCACACTCTATGGTAACACAAGGTATATGATAAATTGGAAAATTTATCCTTCAACATGGACAAGGTTAAATATATAGGTTACATTATTGATGAGAAAGGTGTGCATGTGAATTTAATTAAGATCCAAGTCATTCGAGATTGGATAGCTCATATGAATCTAACAAAGCTTCACATCTTCTTTGGCCTTCCTAATTTTCATTGAAGATCTGTGTTTGGGTTCTCTTATACCACTTGGACCTTAAGTCAAGTGAAAAAGGGTATAGAAAAAGATTTGTTTTTCTTGGTCTGAGTCACAACATAAGGAATTCAATGAACTAAAACACCACCTTTTACATGCACAAGTCCTCACCCAACTAAACCTATAATAGCCATTTGAGATTGAGACAAATTCCTTCGACTATGTTATTGGTGTAGTCCTCATTCAAAAAGGACATCCAATGGCCTATCATAGTGAGACACTCTATGATAAAACCTAGAAACATTATATTTTGGGGATTGAGACAATCATCCACACAGATCACAAGCCTCTTTAATTGATTCAAACATAAGAGAAGTTACAAAATGACCACCATAAAAATGGTCCATGCGACTACAATAATTCCATTTGAACATTAAATATAAGAAGTGTGGCATCAATCACATTGCAGACTGCCTTAGTCGACCCTCAGTTGTCGAACTAACAACCGTTCTCAACTCTTATGGGAATGAGACCTCTTGATGGCCTCAACTATACAACATTGACTTGGAATTCACTGCCACATACTAAATGTTGATGGAAGATAAGCAAGTTCTAGAATTCCACCTCCAGGATGCACTATTGTGCTACTTGGGATACCTTTCTGTTCCTTTAAGTGAGCGCGTCGATCTAATCTAGGAGGCACATTACAGTCTGATAGTAGGGAACTTTGGTGTGGAGAAGACAATGACAGTACTGCAAAAGTATTTTTATTGGTTGAAATTTTGACAAGATATTTGCAAGTATATCAAGTCTTGCATTGCCTCCACCATTTCTAAACTAACCATTAAGAAGCAAGGCCTATACACCCCTCTTCATACTCCTAACTAGACTTGGGAATCCATATTGATGGACTATATGTTTGTCCTTCTTTTTATCAAGTATGGCAATGACTGTGTGTTTGTGGTTCTTGATATATTTTCTAAGGTGCATATCCTAACTACTTGCAAGAAGAGTATCACGGTAGAATCCACTGCCAATCTCTTCTTCAAATGAGTGTGGGTACATTTTAGGATCCTGCATACCATCATACCATATTAGGATACTAGGTTCCTAAGTGCATTCCAATCTATCTTCTAGTCATTATTGGACACCAAGCTCACTAAATCAACTACCTTCCACCCCTAAAATGATGGTCAAATAGAGGTCATCAATAGGATGATCAAACAAGTTTTTCACATGTACAATTCCAAGAATCGACGCACATGGGATGAGATTCTCCCCTATCTTTAACACAACTATAATAGAGCTCTTCATTTCTCAACTAGCCATACCCACTTTCATGTGAGCTTGGGATTTCAACCATTAGGTCCAATTGATGTCGCATTACCCCTTGTAACTACACAAATAGAATCTGAACATCTTCAATCTAAAGCCAACAAATATACCAAGTTTATTGAACGAATTCATGACATATGCTAGCAGTTCCATGATATCTTATAGAATCCAATATGAAGTATAAACAACGTCATGATCAACACTGGGTGCAACACAAGTTTCAAGTGGAAGATAAGGTTTGGTTGCAATTGCAGAAGAAACACCTTAAATGGGTCCATCAAAATACTTTTCCACTCTTCCAAGGAAATTAGACTATCACCAAGGCTTTGGGTTACAATTTTTTTAAGCTAAGTAACCCCCCATTCCTTGGCTTGCACCAAGTGTTCATTGTGGACGGTCTTCGACCATAATTTCCCCCATTTTTGGACACATCATAAATCAAAGAGCAGTTGGCACTAACAGAGATCAACCCAAATTGCATTGAAAAACCCACAAATGATCATATCATGGACACACAAATTAAGAGAACTCACCAATAGAGGATCCAACTATATCGGCTTGTCAAGCAAGCCAACTCCTGCACCAAGGAAATTGGCTCACTAGGGGCCAAGTTCAACATAATTTTCCTTATCTCATGGAGGCACTCAATATAATGGATAACATTGCTTCCTAAGGGAAAGGATTGATCCTATTAGATATCGGTGGCCACCCACCTATTCCATTGGCTCACAACACAATTTTCCTATTTTGGTAGTTTTCTATTTTTGGTAGTTCTTAACTCCTAAAATTTCAAAGTTGTTTTGATGCTTTGAATGATGTTTTTTAGGGAAACAAGTTGAATATATTATATGATTTCCATGGGTAGTGAAAAATTTACTCCTTGAATAGACCTTTATAATGGGCTATTGTGTGCAGCAAACAAAGATCATATGCCAAAATTACAACCTTGGGAAGTTGGTGTTCCAACTTACCCCATCAGGGCCCATAAGCCTTTGGTGATTCATCTCATAGGATTAGGTTATTGGATGTTTAGGGTTTCTCATTGATTCTTCATGATAAAAAGTCCTACAAGCCTCATTGTAACAAAATTCAGGAAGGTGTGTAGCCATCACATCTCTTCTCAGAGATAAGCTACCATGGTTTGAGATAGTTTGCTTCCATTTTTCTTATATATAGTTTCAACATTTTATATTTATTAATTTAAGTTAAGTTTCACTATGTCTCTATGTTTTGGTTGTAAATATGTATTTCCTTTTCATCCCTCCATCAATTTGGATCAATGGTATAAGAGCGGTATGCTCTTTTCCTTTTTTCTATGAGCAGTTGGGGCTCAAACTGCTTGACCCCTTCCAAGACCGTCCCTGTTGACCTTGATTACCTCCCATGGTAGAATAAAATAGAGATGAGGGAGTAGGAGATCTTATCAAACTATTGCTTGAAGAATTCCTCGAGTGAAAAAGGAACAAATGATAGACAAATTTTCCTATATCCTTCGACGAATGCCCTTAGGCAATGCTTCTTCATCAAGTGGCCACTTTGGAGGGACCTCCCCCTTTAAGGTACAAGTTAATTTTGATATTACTATATTTCAAGGCCAAATAGATTCATATGCTCTAAGAAAATGGTTAAATATGCGTGAAGTGTATTTTCAATCCATAATTTTTCTGATAAAGAAAAAATTACCTTTGCACTCCTTAAGGTTGCCCCCCATGTCAAGGACTAGTGGGGAAATTATTGTGAGCAAAGGGCCATAGAGGAATCTACACTATTTTTAGTTTCACCCACTTGGGACTCTTTTGGGGATGTTTTTGAGGAACAGTATTACCTTTTTGGAAGCTACGAAGACCAATACATGAGATGGACCACACTACGACAAGAAATGGACCAAGTAGTGTTAGAGTTCATAAATACATTTCATACCTTTCACACCAAGATGGGTATCAAAAAATTTGAGTGACATTTGGTGCTAAAGTATCATGGCTATCTGTAGAGATACATCCAGATAGAAATGGAGTTCTTGGACATGTCCTCACTTGGTGGAGCATATTGATATGCTATCAAAATTGAGAAAATTTTTAAAAAGAAGAAGCGATACTTTGGATTTATGAATCCTCCACAAAAGAAGCAGGGAAAGGGAATCCCTAAGACACAAAACAAAGTATAAAGCATGGGTGGACCACCCCAAGACAACCCATCGAAGCTTAAAACAAATAATGGTAATATGAAGATGAAGAAAGACACAGGAAAGTGGTGCAAGTTCTACAAGATCATAACACCAATGAATTCCATGAAAAATAGTCGTTGGTGGCCAACCTAAAATATTCATAGTTAGATGTAGATTTTGACTCTGAACCAAACCTATACAAGGGAAACAAAATCATTGATGCATATCCTAGTGCCACTGTTTACACCACCAAGGTCTAGCAAAGTGAGCCCGAAGATCTGGAGGAAGGTGAGTGCCGCTTTCACTCACAAATGTGTGTGAAGGTTACACCACTACATTTCATTGTCGATAGTGAGAGTCAAAATAACCTCATATTAATAGAGGTCATTAAACGATTGGGATTTTTGACAACACTATACCTGCAACCATACACCATCGGGTGTCTCCTCGAAGGGAGAGATCTTTGCATCAACTAACAATGCCACCTACCTTACAACATCAAGTTTTTCAAGGATGAGGTATTTTGTGATGTTTCTCCTCTTGAATTTTTTTATGTTCTCGTAGGCCAACCATACTTGTGGAAGCATCATGCTTTGCATGAATCTAGACCTTGTATTATTATTATTGTTTTGGATAGGAAACTATATATACTTGAGGTAGCCCCACGTACTGCCATTTATTTGATCTCTATTAAGAAATGCAATAAGGTCATTTAAAAAATTGGGAAATTTTTCTTCTTGTTGTTTCACTCTCAAAGTAAGGAGAATATTGTGGCTATATCCATGTCCTCCACATGGGGCTCCTCCATAGAGTAGAGGAAAGTGGATAATATTATGGAATAATATAGATATATTCTCCTCACCCATGAGGTTATCTACACTATCAGGTCAAGCATTCAATCAATTTGACCCACAACACACCTCTACCGAATTGGCCAATATAATGCCCCTCTCTTTTGGAGAATGAGGAAATCAAGTGACAAATCTAAGAGTTTTTAAATAAGGGGAACATTTGACCAAGTTCATCACCCTGTGGAAGCCCAATTGTACTCATGGAGAAGAACGATGGGCCTTGGAGACTCTGCATTGATTATTGGGCTCTGAAAAAAATCACAATCAAGAACGTCTACAATTTTCCAGCTTGATGACCTTGTTTACCAACTCAAGGGTGATAATTACTTCAACAATATTGATTTGAATTTTTACTATCACAAGTCCTAATAGAACCAACTGATTTTTGGAATACTGCATTCAAATCCAAGGAGGGTCTTTTTGAATGGTTGGTCATGTTGTTTGGTTTGATGAATGCCCCAACAACTTTTGTGAGGTTGATGGATGAAATCTTGCGCCTTTCACCAACTCTTTCATGGTTGTATATCTTGATGATATCATTAGCTTTAATAAGATTTAGGTAGAGAACTTGCAACGTATTTTGTAGGTCCTTCACACTCTACGAAAACAAAAGCTATGTGCTAACTTGCAAAAATGCTCCTTCAACATGGACAAGGCACAATATCTAGGTTACATTTTTGAAGAGTAAGATGTGTTGTGGATCCAACCAAGATCCAAGTCATTCAAGATTTTATTGTTCTTGACAACTATTAAAAAGCTTCATAGCTTCTTGGGCCTTGCTAATTTCTACCAAAGATGCGTATTGAGGTTCTCTTATATCACTTGGCCCTTAAGTAAAGTGACCAATGGTGTAGAAAAGGCAATTTTTTTTTTTGGTTTGAGTCACAACAAAAGGAATTCGATGAACTAAAACACTACTTTTTCTGTACACTAGTCCTCATCCTACCAAACCTGCAACTACCATTTGAGATTGAGATAGATGTTATGAAACCAGCTCACAAATAGATAGAAAAGATAGATCAACACCTTATAATTCAGCCTCTTCGACGGGGCAACCTCCTTTACATTACACAAATGAACAATTCTTGGATGATACAAATGAAAATACCTCATTTCTATAAATAGGAGTCTAAGGGGTCATAATATAATCAGAGCCGACATAACAATAATAATATAAGGGCATAATAATAACAATAATGGGCTTCTATGGGGCACAATAGTAACAATATGGGGACTACATGGGTACAACAATATAATAAGGGGGTTGTACTAATAACAATAAGGGGTTACACTAGTAGTATAGGGGCCTAACATGCCCCTCTCCTTCAAAAAGTGTTGTCCTCAACGCTTGAGTAGTTTTTGATGCTTTTGTATAAAACTTTTGTCCTCCCATGTCGAATCTTCAGCAGGTAAGTTCTTATACTTGATGAGATACTCTGAAATTGATCAATTTCCTAGCTGTCGGGTTCTTATTTCTGTGACTACTCCAAGTTCCAATATGATTTTTCCTTCCTCTTCAAGTTCTAGCAATATTGTTTGAATTGGGATATTCTGCAACTTTTGAATGAGTGGCCACACTTCTTTGTCCTTCTTCCATTCATCCCTTGCTTCGTTTATACAATTTGGTTGGATAATAGAAATAGAACAAAACAATGCTTCCACATCCTCATCCTTTCTTGAGAGTGCATCTGCAACAAAAAAATTCTTCCCTTTTCTGTAGATGATGTCAAAGTCATAACCCAACATATTTGTGACCCATTTTTTATGTTCTTCTAATGATAATATTTGTTCTAAAATGTATTTAAGACTATCATGATCCATTTTTAACTTGAAGTGTCTTCCCATTGGGTAAGGTCGCCATTTCTTAAGTGCATGTAGTATTGCCAACATTTCTTTCTCATAAATAGCTTGCTTGAGATGTAACCATAAAATACCTAATCACCTACATCAAAACATTTTTCACTGAGATGTTGATCTACCTGTATTTTCATTCGATTTTGCACCAAAGTGGCATTATCCTTTAAAAGTTGGAGAACTTGATGTTGATACTCGATGTGATCTTTCAATACTTGATCCTTTTTCTTCTTGATATTTCCTTCTATCTTGAGAGTTTGAGGAGTGGTAATTTCTTCCAATGCTTTGCAAGATATGGTCGGATTCATTTCTTGATGCTCGATGTGATCTTTCACTTCTTGAACATTTTTCTTCTTGATATGTCCTTCTATCTTGATAGTTTTAGGAGTAGTAATTCTGGCCAATGCATTACAAGAAATGGTTGGATTCATTTCTTCTTTCTCAATTTGATCTTTCACTTCTTGAAACTTTTTCTTCTTGATATGTCCTTCTATCTTGAGAGTTTGAGTGGTAATTCTTGCCAATGCTTTACAAGATATGGTCGGATTCATTTCTTCTTTCTCTGGGGTTGGATCATGGCATATATCCTCTTCTTTTGATGTTTCTTGATCATTTTCTTCCTCCTCTTCATACTCTATGTAAAATAATTTCTTCTCAACACACTTGTGACCTTTAGTGCATTTTCTATCACAATTGTAACAAAGCCCCTTTTCTCTTTTTTCTTCCAATTGTTGTGGTGTAAGCCTTGTAGGTTGTGGAAGGCTAGGAGAAGAAACACTTCCATAATTATATTCATGAGTGGTGGGATTCCTTGTTTTCATAATTTCGCTTTCAATTTTTCTTGCCAACTCAAATGCCTCCTCCAATGAATCAGGTTCCCAAAAATGAACCTCATGTTGAACGTTATCCTTTAAAGTCCCTATGAAGACATCAATCCTTTGCTTCTCTGGAATATAATTTACCCTTCTATTCAATTTTTGAAAATCTTCAATGTGCTCTTCCATTGAACCCTTTTGTTTGAGATTTATCAATTGGCTAAAGAAGGAGTTTCTCTTTGTATCCTCATAATGTGCTATCATTTCCTCCGTGAAAATTGACCACGTGACAAGTGGTTTACGAGAACAAAGCCCTTTATACCATAAAAATTGATTCAGTTCTAAATAATTAGATGCAGTACATACCTTTTTTAACAGTAGTACACCATGTAGATCAAAATATTTCTCCATCTGTAGTATCCAATTTACTGGATCCTTGCCATCAAACTTTCTCATCTCGCTTTTTCTTGATTTTAGGAGCTCGATCTTGAAACGATTGTAGCTCTGTAATTTTGGATATTCCAGTTCTAAAATCATAGCCTGCAGTAGCCCTTTTGCGTCCTCTTTCCAATGCCACCAATCTAATCCAAATTGGATTCTCCAAGGAAAAGTTATGCCAAATCTCCCAAGATGACCTGATTATATACCTTTTCAGAAGAGTGAACTTGTATGAGGTGCCACGTGTCACTTTTTTGACCTTCAGGTCTAGAAAATATATACAAGAAACTACACTCCGTCCTATTTCTGTAATTTCTTATGAAATTTCAATCCGATGCTCAGAGAGAAAGTTGTGACGATTTTCACCAGGTCACCTATTTGGAATGTAATTCGGGGGTCTGCAAAAATCCTAACTTCCTCAGACTATATCTCCAAAAATATAGCGAGAAAGGATCTGAAATTTGGAGCCAAGGTTCAGACTGATTTCGTATCAAATGGGTTTTTTCTTAGCTTTTGAAACTTCGTATCGAAATAGTTAGAGCGAAAATCCCATGATGACCTATTTGAAGCAGCGAAACCCTAGAATCCAAAGCTTTGATACCAAATGTTATGAAACCAGCTCACAAAAAGATAGAAAAGATAGATGAACGCCTTAGAAATAAGCCTGTTCAAGGAGGCAACCTCCTTTACATTACAAAAATGAACAATTCTTCGATGATACAAATGACAAGACCTCCTTTCTATATATAGGAGTCTAAGGGGTCATAATATAATCAGAGCCGACATAACAATATTAATGTAAGGGCACAATAATAACAATAGTGGGCTTCTATGGGGCACAATAATAACAATATGGGGACTACATGGGTACAACAATATAATAAGGGGGTTGTACTAATAACAATAAGGGGTTACACTAGTATTATAGGGGCCTAACAATAGATAGCTTTAATTATGCTATCGGTGAAGTCCTCATTTAGCAAGGACATTTGGTGGCCTATCTCAGTGAGACATTCTCAAATGCAGTCTAGAGATACCCCACCTATGATAAGGTGATGTATACCATCATGTAGGCCTACCAACAATGGAAACATTATATTATGGGGAAGGAGAAAAACATCCACAAAGATATCAGGCCTCTTCAATTTATGTAGACACAAGGGAAGTTGAAAAATGTCTTCCATTAGAAATGGTCCACATATATGAAACAATTCCATTTGAATATTAAATATAAGAAGGGCAGCACTAATCACATCATAGAATTCCTTAACCATCTCTCAATTGTGGCACTGACCACCATTCTCAACTCTTGTGGTCACACAACCTTTAGATGGCCACAACTATAAAACAATGACTCAGAATTCATTGCCACATACTAGATGTTGATGGAAGGCAAGCAAGTTCCAGACTTCCACCTCCAGAATTCACTATTGTGCTACCTGGGACACCTTTATGTTCCTTCAAGTGAGCATTCCAATATGATTTGGGAGGAAATTATGGTATGGTAGGAGGGCACTTTGGTGTGGAGAAGATAGTGGCAGTATTGGAGAATTATTTTTAATAGCTAAAACTTCAATAGGATGTTTGCAATTATATTAGGTCTTGAACTGCCCGCGATATTGCCAAACTAACCATTAAGAAGCAAGCCATGTAGACCCATCTTCCTACTACTAACTGACCTTAGGAATCCATCTATATGAACTATATGGCTGACCTTCTTTATACGGAGTATGGTAATCATTATATGGTTTTGGTTGTGGATAGATTTTATAAGATGACCATCCTCACTGCCTGTAGGAGGAGTATCATAGTAGAATCCACTACCAAGCTATTCTTTTAATGAGTGTGGGTACATTTTGGGACCCGATATACCATCATATCAGATCATGATATCAATTTCCTATTCAAATTCCAGTCAAGCCTCTAGTTGTTATTTGACATCAAGATCACTAAATCAATTGTATCTCACCCCTAGATTGATGGCTAGACAGAGGTTTTTAATAAGATAAACATGCACATTTTGTGCATGTACAACTCTAAGCATCCACACACATGGGATGAGAATCTCCCCTATGTTCAACATAACTACAATAGATCTCTCTATGAAGATTCCTTGAAATTGCAACAACTAGAAATTTACTCTTCTAACTGATTGATTATGCAATTTATTTCTTACGACAAATAATAAATAGATCACACTACAATTATTCATAGGAAAACTACATCGTGGAAAATAAATTGGAAACTAAGAAAATATACATGCACACACAAAAGAAAAAATGACACTAATATTTTTGGAAAAAATTCCCTAGAAAAACCCAACTAGGAAAATCGGTGCAACAGATGAGGGTTTATTTTACTATGCAACAACAAACTAGAAATCCTCTAGTAAATAATTTAGCAAAAGTATAAGCGATACAATTTCTCTCACATGAAAATTGATCTTAGCTCTAAAATTGGATCTTCCTGGGCCACTAAAAATCCCCCGCATCATTTTTTGTTCAATCTTAGTGCAAACCCCACTCGCACTGCCTCCAAAACTCATTGAAATCTTTCTCTACCTAACTCGGCCTCTAGAAGTGACTTTCTTGGCCTTTTGGTGAAAATCTTGGCCACCAACAACTGAATCAACCTCCTCTTTAGGTAAATCGAACTATCCCTATAAAGCTTTTGTATAAGTCCTATGCAACCTCACTGAGGAAATAATGCAAGCTCTCTTCTGCTTACTCTTTGACATTGGAAATCCACCAAAAATATTTTGTTGATATCTCAAACACTATTTCTTTGCCTCAATCTCTTCTTCCAGCTAAATCACTACATTGGATAGCTCGATCTACCCAATGAACTCACTCTCCCTCTCACTTGATGTGTTTATCTCCAACCCCATCCTGCTACTCTTATAATCTCTCGTTGGCTCACCAAAAACCATGATTAGATCCTCATCAATTGATAAGATCATCTTAAACTCACTTCGTGTGAGTTTCTAGAGCTTTCCCACCTTTCCTTAATTTATACCTATTAATTAACCAGTTTTCCTAAGTTAGACTTTGGGAAAATTCAAATGGTGGTCAATTAATTTAATTAAGTTGCTTCATAAGCTTTTCTTCTGAGGCATTTTTTGGGTTTTGAAGATCTCATATTCTTTAGTCTCTTAGACACAAATCGAGACTAGAACACTTATCAGATGTTACAAACACTAACACTCCCTCTTAGCGAGGAAGGTGTTTTGTCTTCTCCTATAACATCTACCATCATGCCATTGATGTATGACACCTATAAAAGTCTATCATTGTCCGTCAAGCCATTTTGCATACTCTATTCATATCCTAGCCCTGTAGCTGAATCACTTTGCATATACATTGTTGCTAACACCATATTGTGCCATTCTGCACTGCTGCTAACTTAGCTTTGTGTTGCATCTGATCGCATGTTGTTGTTTCTATTGCAACTACTGCAACTGAGAACTGTTATATGCATCCACTATGTCCCCATATTGGCTTTGCAATTGTCTTCTAAGTCTCTTACTGCAAATAGCATCTACACTGTCTATTGAGTAATTGTTTGTGCCTTGACTAGTTTCGTGCCCCTCTAGTAATTTGTTGCAACTATTCTTTGCAATTGTCTCTCAAGATATGACTGTGCCTACTAACATTGATCATCCTGCTACTAAAATGGGTTCTCTATTATACCCATCCATTCTCTGAAATAAACAAACTTTTTTCTCCCTAGAGCTTTCATGAGTATATCTACTACTTTCTCTTATATGGGAACATATGTAGCTGAACTACTCCAAGTTTCCATCTGCAACGTATTTGATCTTATATATCCATCGAGGGCCCAAAACTGACCTATCCTCAGGCCTCAACACTACCTCTCAAACTTAATTTGTTATGATGGAGCTAAACTCTTCCACCATGGCATTTATCCACTCCTAATGTTGTGCAACCTCCTGATAGTTGGAAGGTTCAACAACTTTTGCAATGAATGTTTGGTATTTGTATGGTCGTCTACGTTCTCTCTTGTGTAGAAATTTTGAATAATTTAACACATATTCAACAGAGATTATCCTGATCATGTACTATTGCGGAATACATACACAATACATAAGCTCCTCTACGTTGATCATCAATATAGCAGCATCAATAACAATAAAACATCAAGAGCATTCACACATTAACACAGTATGTAACCCGGGGAAAGCATCTCGCTAAAAACCCCAACTATCTGTATATAATGATTGAGACCATGTAACATTACAAAGTACAATGCTTATCACAAGCAATCCAGTACCAGCTCCACCTGTTACACACAATATAGCTAAGATCTGATCTCCAAATCTATTCCACTGCTTGCCTGCCTCCACTGCTCAATACCTGCTCAAGAACTGATGAGAATGGCTTACCAAACTCGTATTTCACCTCAAAATAATCACTCACACTTTGTTGGATGTGAGCAAAGGCTACAATACTGGGCAAATACGTGAGCAAACTCATTGGCATACTCAATCCCTTGATTGTGCAAGATCTGGTGCACAACTATAGTCACAACTGATAGCAATCTGATTCTCTACCACCTGTCCCTGTTGAACTGAACATGCACTGACATGCAACTGAGTTAACTGATGTATTCATTAGTTGTATCGTGAGTTAATAATTAGTTTAACAACTCATCATTAGTCTATTTGCAGTTAGACTAATTACAACTAGTTTAACCAAGTCAAAACTGAACATAACTTCATCAACTCCACCAAACTCAACTGATTGAGTTCTAACTGAAGTCATGCATGCAACAACTCAACTGACTCATAAGAAAAGCGTATTTCCTTCTGACAGCTGCATGTGCCACCTCTGTAGCTCAAACTGAAGTGCTCCAAGAGAATAAGATCAAGTTTATAGTCCAAATATTATTATGAGACAATAATATTTGACTTTTCTATTTTTGACAGCCAATCTAAAAATAGACTTTGATCACTCACATTGTGATCACTCACATTGTGATCACTCACACTTTGATCAAAAATAGAAGTCCATCTATTCTTCCCAACTTGACCAATCATCCATAAACAGCAACCTACAATCCATAGACATGATCCATATGTCTAAAAATAGACTTGCGCCAAAAATAGCCTGCGGGCCCACTTAGTGAAGGCGACTCTTTTCACTAAGTTCCATCATCTTGTTGCAATCTCAACACTCCTTCTCGACAAGATATGGATTATCAGCAACCCCTATCCTGCCTCGGTGGTACTCGAATTTGCTCCTGGTGAGAGCCTTCGTCAGAATATCAGCATCCTGATCCTCCGTTGGAATGTACGAAAGTAACATGATCCTCCGCTACACACAATCTATGATATGATGGTACCTGATGTCAATATGTTTAGATCTATCATGAAATACAGGATTAGCCGAGAGTTTAATGCAACTCTGGTTATCACAGTAAATCACAGTAGGATCCAAATGAGAACCGAACAAACCAACCAGGATCTTCCTCATCCATATAGCCTCGCATGCAGCCAAACTTGCTGCCATATACTCAGCCTCCGCTGAACTGAGTGCCACGGATCTCTGCTTCCTGCTGTACCAAGAAACTGTTGTCGATCCGATACTGAAGACCCCTCCTGATGTGCTCTTTCTGTCCGTTGGGCTCCCTGCCCAATCTGCATCCGTGAAGCCACATAGCTTCACCTCATTCTCCTGTCTGTACCACAAACCATATCCCGATGTGCCTCTCAAGTAGCGCAATACATGCTTGCCCGCCTTCCAGAAGAGCTTGGTAGGCTTAACCATAGCTTGTGAAAGCTGGTTAACTGCATAGCATATATCAGGTCGTGTATTTACCAAATACATCAGCGACCCCACCAACTGTCGATAAACAGTGGCATCCACTTCTTCTCCCGAAGTGGCATCCTCCTTCCTCCAACCTCCAGGAAGAGGAGTATCAACAGGCTTGCAGCCATGCATGTTGAACTTCTCCAGTATCTCCCGAGCATACTTGCCCTGAGAAACAAATAATCCACCACTACGCTGCCATATTTCCAATCCTAGGAAATAGTGAAGGAGGCCCAAGTCCTTCATCTCAAACTCTGTAGCAAGATCCTTCTTGCATGACAGTATCAACAGCTCATCACCCGTTAGAATCAAATCATCAACATACAGTACAATGATAAGCAACTTACCCTCCACCACAATCTGGTATAGGTTAGGATCCGCCTCGCTCTTGGAGAATCCAAGTCCTGTGAAATAGCTGTCTATCTGTGTGTACCAAGCACGTGGTGCTTGCTTCAACCCATACAGCGCTCTCTTGAGCCTGCACACATGCGACTCACTGCTGAAGACCTCAAAGCCTTCGGGTTGCTCAATGTACACCTCCTCCTCAATGACTCCGTTGAGGAATGCAGTCTTCACATCCATCTGATGAATGTGCCATCCCATCTGCACTGAGAAAGCAAGAATCGTCCATATGGAAGAATACCTTGCAACCGGTGCAAAGGTCTCCTCATAATCGATCCCCTCAATCTGTGAAAAGCCTCAGGAAACAAATCTTGCCTTGTACTTCTCCACACTCCCATCAGCTGCCTGCTTAACTTTGTAGATCCATCTCGAACCCGCCACTGATTTCTCTTCCGGTCTAGGAACAATCTCCCATGCACTGTTTCTGACAATAGAATCATACTCTTCCACCATGGCGTCTACCCATGCGGGATCCTCCACAGCTTCCTCGAAAGAGGATGGCTCAGTCACAACACACTTGCTCATAAGAGCCATGTATCCAGTGTACCGATCAGGTGACTGTCTCTGCCTGTGTTGGGCTGTAGGTGGTCCTACAACTTTCTCTGCATCTTGAGCCAGTCGCTCAGCTTCTGTCAAGCGCTTTCACCCTCTGATGGTTGGTGCTGCATTAGTGGACTCGTCCACTCCATGAACCTCATCCTGTGCCTGATCCACATCCTGAAGCTCATCCTTAGGAACTAATAGCTCCTCATCTACATGCAAGTGTAGCTCCCTCTCAAGCGAACACTTCATGGCTTTCTCCTCCTGAAATTTTATATCCCGTCGCACAACAGTTTTACCACTGTCTGGAAAATACACACGATAGTTGTGGGGCGTATCAGTGTACCCCACAAATATCCCAACCTCTGCGGTCAGCTCCAACTTCTTCCTGGCATCCTTCATCACATGCATGTAAACGTTAGCACCAAAAATCCTCAAATGAGAAAGATCAGGCTTCTTACCAGAATAAGCCTCCTCAGGTGTACTCATGCCAAGTATCCTATGAGGACAACGGTTTTGCACATAAACTATTGTATTGCATGCTTCCGCCCATAAGTGAAGGGGTAGGCCCTGATCATGCAACATTGCCCGTGCAGCACCCACAATCGTTCTGTTCTTCCGCTCAGCTACCCCGTTCTGCTGTGGGTTATGGGGAGCTATGAGCTCTCTACGAATCCCTTCTGCCTTGCAGAAATCCTTGAACTCGTCCAAGATGTATTCACCACCATTATCGCTCCTAAGAGCCTTCACCTTCTTCCCCGACTCCTTCTCGACCAGTGCTTTGAATTCACAGAACTTTGAATATGTCTCGCTCTTCTTCTGCATGAAGAAGATCCAACACTTACGAGAGAAATCATCAACAAAAATCACATAATACTTGTGTTTTGCTGTCGAAGCAACTGAGAAAGGTCCACACACGTCTGTGTGAATTCTCTCAAGGATCGTCGTGGCGTGAATATCCTTCTCATGAAAGGTGGCTTTCACAAACTTCCCCAAAGTACACCCCTTGCACTGATCTGACTGCGCAAGTGTGCCTTTAGGAAGCCATGTAGTGATCTGTTGCAGTATCTTCAAGGCTCCATGGTGAAGGTGACCCAATCTCCTGTGCCACAACTCGCCATCATCCCGGCTCACCAATCCTTCTGCCTTGCTTGCCATTGCTGAGCATCCATCTACATGCAACTGATAAAGGTTCCTCACTCGAACCCCTATCTTTCGGGTCTCACCAGTTGTCTTGCTGCGCAGGAAAGCCTTTCCCTCGCTGAAAACAACATCATACCCCTTGTCTTCTAACATCGCCACTGAGATAAGATTCTTCTTCAATCCTGGAACATGCATGACTTCCTTTAATACGAAGGGTTTACCAGACTCCCTCTCAAAGGAAATGGTACCGATACCGGTCGCACTGTATCTACCATCATCGCCCATCTCGATGTGCACTCCAAGATCTTTGTCCTCCAGATCAGAGAACAAATCTTTATCTCCCATCATGTGAAAAAACGCACCACTATCCAAGAACCACACTGATCCCATCACACTTGAAACCAAGCATGCGATCAATGAAAAATCAAGCTCAAACTGTGAGGCTAGAGCCTCTCCTGCTGAAGATCCAGCAGCCTGCTTGTTCTTCTTCTTTTGCAGACAATTAGTGGCATAGTGTCCGTGCTGGTGACAGTGAAAACACTTCACCTTGGACATATCCTGCTTCTTGCCTTTCGCACCAGACTGAGAAGTTTTCTTGCTCTTCCCTTTCTTTACTTTGGCAGCCAAAGCGCAATTCTCTTCATCAGATACCTTTGATGAAGATCCATTCTCACCTTTATTGTTTCTGAGTTTATCCTTGAGCGCTAGGTCGCTCTTGCTTTGGAACAACATTTGCAATCCGTTGAAAGACATTTCAACAACACTGCTGCAAATTCGATTTCCACCAGCTCAAACTCAACTGCTTCCGATCTAAAATTTGTGAGAACACAATATTTCTCGTACAGAGATTGACTGTATGGGCATTCACCAGATATCTCACCTTCCAAAGGAAGGATGAATCCAGAGGCTACCTGGCCCGATTACAGACTCTGCTTGAAGAAATAGAATGTAAACACTTCCTGAATAGTAGATCTGATGATCAACATCTCTGATACCATGTAGAAATTTTGAATAATTTAACACATATTCAACAGAGATTATCCTGATCATGTACTATTGCGGAATACATACACAATACATAAGCTCCTCTACGTTGATCATCAATATAGCAGCATCAATAACAATAAAACATCAAGAGCATTCACACATTAACACAGTATGTAACCCGGGGAAAGCATCTCGCTAAAAACCCCAACTATCTGTATATTAATGATTGAGACCATGTAACATTACAAAGTAAAATGCTTATCACAAGCAATCCAGTACCAGCTCCACCTGTTACACACAATACAGCTAAGATCTGATCTCCAAATCTATTCCACTGCTTGCCTGCCTCCACTGCTCAATACCTGCTCAAGAACTGATGAGAATGGCTTACCAAACTCGTATTTCACCTCAAAATAATCACTCACACTTTTTTGGACGTGAGCAAAGGCTACAATACTGGGCAAATACGTGAGCAAACTCATTGGCATACTCAATCCCTTGATTGTGCAAGATCTGGTGCACAACTATAGTCACAACTGATAGCAATCTGATTCTCTACCACCTGTCCCTGTTGAACTGAACATGCACTGACATGCAACTGAGTTAACTGATGTATTCATTAGTTGTATCATGAGTTAATAATTAGTTTAACAACTCATCATTAGTCTATTTGCAGTTAGACTAATTACAACTAGTTTAACCAAGTCAAAACTGAACACAACTTCATCAACTCCACAATCAACTCCACCAAACTCAACTGATTGAGTTCTAACTGAAGTCATGCATGCAACAACTCAACTGACTCATAAGAAAAGCGTATTTCCTTCTGACAGCTGCATGTGCCACCTCTGTAGCTCAAATTGAAGTGCTCCAAGAGAATAAGATCAAGTTTATAGTCCAAATATTATTATGAGACAATAATATTTGACTTTTCTATTTTTTACAGCCAGTCTAAAAATAGACTTTGATCACTCACATTGTGATCACTCACACTTTGATCAAAAATAGAAGTCCATCTATTCTTCCCAACTTGACCAATCATCCATAAACAACAACCTGCAATCCATAGACATGATCCATATGTCTAAAAATAGACATAGTCTAAAAATAGACTTGCGCCAAAAATAGCCTGTGGGCCCACTTAGTGAAGGCAACTCTTTTCACTAAGCTCCATCATCTTGTTGCAATCTCAACATCTTGTTCATCCTAGGAGCTCCTACGAACTTCTTTGTGTCCCTCAATTTTCGATGAACTTCTCTTCCGGTACGCCCACTAGTGGTGGGAGGATCAACCGACTCCTCATCCTGCCTCTACTACTCTGTCTACTACGAACTCACAAAATCTTCTGCACTTAATGTCATGCTAGTAGGGGTGACTGTACTAGATCCTTATGACTGTTCGTGTGGTTGCCCCTGTTACTGGACCAATGAAGCTCCTATCGGCTCATTCTGATCATCTGTTGGAAAATAACAAGATGTCTTGAAGGCTCTATCCTCCATGAATTTCATGTCCCATCTGATGATAATCTTCCTACTACTAGGAATGTAGATCCTATATGCCTTTGAGGTTTCACTATACCCAATGGAAAACCCATTTTCTGCAGTATGATCCAACTTAGTGTGTTTTTCATCTGGGACATGACAATAAGCTATGCTACCAAAGATTTTGAAGTGACTTACTTCTGGCTTCTTTCTTGAGAATATTTCTTTTGGTGTTATCTTCCCCAATACCATGTGAGGAACCCTATTTTGGATATACACAACCATGTTACATGCCTTTGCCCATAAAAACTTGGCAAATCCTAGTCATATAACATTTTCTTAACATACCCAACTATTGACCTATTTTTCCACTCTAATACCCCATTCTATTGTGGATTGTATGGAGCGGTCCATCCCCTCCTAATGCCTTCCTTCGCACAGAATCATGTGAAGTCACTATCTGTGTACTCTCCTCTGTTATCTGAGCGAAGTACCTTGATCTTCTTCCTTGTCACATTTTCTACTAGAGCCTTAAACTCCTTGAAGCAACTGAAGACCTCATCCTTGGTCTTTAAGAAATAGATCCAGTTTTCCCTGGAATGGTCATCGATGAAGGTGACGAAATATTCATACCCACTGAAAGATATAGTGGACATAGGGCTACAAATGTCTGAGTGTATAAGCTGCAACACACCATCTGATCTAATGTCACTTCTTGAGAATGTTGCCTTAGAATACTTCCCAAGTACGCATCCCCTACACACATCATTGAGTTCCATGCCTAATTATAGAACACATGTCACTATATCCCTAAGCATCATAAGTGCTCCATGATGTAGATGTCTCATTCTCCTGTGCCATAGCTCACTTATGTGTCTCCCACTGCTATTGCAATCACTGATGATGTTGCCAACTAGTTCCTTTAGAGAAAACTCCACTATGTTTCACCTTTTTCTATCTTTGGTATTTGATGAGCAACTTCTTCCCTACAAAGTGGACATCATATCCCTTATCCTATAGCTAGGATACTGAAATAAGGTTCATACCTAAGCCGGGCACATGCAACACATCTGTAACACTTGTTCTTACACTTGACTCCCTATGAATCTCGATGGTACCTACTCCATATGGAGTACATTTTCTCTTGTTTCTGATATGAATCTGAAAGTCCATTTGATCCTCCTTATAGCTAGAGAAGTATTCTTCAGCCCCTGTCATATGAGTTGATGCTCCACTATCTATATACCTGACACTCTGTGAAGTTGAGCTAGAGACGAAATATATCAGATCAAATCCATCCTCCAATCTGGAAGATAAATCCATAGCCTCCTGAATGTTGAATCTCTCAGTGGCCACACTAGAGAAATTTGAGAAATCTACTGAAGACATCTTGAGTATAATTCTCTATGTGTCTTTTCTCTTCCACCCAACGTTGATCTACTACTAGTGGACTAGCTACAAACCAACTGTGCCTCGATCGAACTAACTGATTTTCTAAGAGGAACACTCTATCCGACAAATCCACACCTACAAATTTTTGCTTCTAAGCCTCTGATCAAATTTTTCTGTTGGATGTAACTAAAAATTAAACCCTTTGCCTCTGTAAATTCACATTTCATGGTGGTTTGTGCAGATATGAGAAATTATGCTCAGAACTCCCTATGAAACTACACAATTTCTCCCTCTCACTATTGAGCCTCTGATCTAATCTTCAATGCTTTGATGCCATGTGAGAATTCCTTGAAATTGCAACAATTGGAAATTGATTCTTCTAATTGATTAATTATGCAATTTATTTGTTATGGTAAATAACAAATAAATCACACTGCAATTCTTCACAATAAAATTACGTTGCAGAAAATAATATGGAAACTGAGAAAAGATGCACACACACACACACACAATAAAAATGACACCGATATTTTTGGACAAAATTCCCCGAAAAAACCCAAATGGGAAAACTAGTGTAGTAGATGAGGGTTTATTTTATTATGCAACATAAAATTTGAGTACAAAAAAATGGATGCCAAATTGGAAATCCTACAACAAATAATATGGCCAAAATATATGTGAGACAAATTGTTTCACTTGAAAATTGATCTCAACTCTGAAACTAGCTCTGTCTGGGCCACTCGAAAACCCCTACGTCAACCTCTATGCAAACCTAGTACAGACCCCACTCACACTGCCTCCAGAACTCAGTAAAATCTGTCTGTCTATCTGGTTTTGCCACTGTAAGTGACTCACTTGGACTTCTGGTGAAAATCTAGGCCACCAAGAACATAATTGACCTCCTCTTCAGCTAAATCTAACTGGCCCTTTGAAGCTTCTACACAGGCCCCACATAGCCTCACTGAGGAAATAATATAGCCTCTCTTTTATTGATTCTCTAACGCTGGAAATCCACTGAAACTCTATTGTTGATCTCTCAAACATTGTTTCTCTAGCTCAAGATCTTCTTCTAGTTGAATCGTTGCACTAGATAGCTCGACTACCCAAGGAACTTGCTCTCCCTCTCACTTGATGTGTCTATCTCCAACCCTATCATCCGACTCTTATATTCTCTCGTTGGCTCACTAATGATCATGATTAGATCCTCATCAACAACTAAGATCATCTCAAACTCAATCTGTGTGAGTTTCTAGAGCTTTCTCACATTTTCTTAATTAATTCCTTTTAATTAACTAGTTTTCCTAAGTTAGACTTAGGAAAAATTTAAATGATGGTCAATTAATTTAACTAAGGCGTTTCACAAGCTTATCTTGTGAAACCTTTTTTGGGTTTTGAGATCTCAGGTTCCTTAGTCTCATAGACATAAACCGAGACTAAAACACCTATTTGATACTACAAAAACCAACACTCTCCATAGCTCAACTAGCCACAATCCCTTTCAAGTGGGCCTAGGATTTCAACCATTAGGTCCCATTGATGTGGCACTGCCCCTTGCAACTACACAAGAATAATATATACATATTGGATCATAAGCTGACAAAGTTACCGAGTTTATTGAATGAATTCAACACATTTGCCATTAGGTCCATGATATCTTGTAGAAAATCAATACTATGTATAAACAACGCCATGATTACCACTAGGTTCCACACAAGTTTCAAGTGGGAGACAAGGTTTTGTTGTATTTGGAAAAGGAACACCTTGCAGGTGCCCATTAGAAGCTTCAGCCACTCTGTTATGGACCTTACACCATCGCCAAGGCTATAGGTGATAATGCTTTTGAGCTAAGTATCCCCGCATTCCTTGGCATGCACCTAGTGTTCAATGTGGACCACCTTTGCCATACTTTCCACCATTGTTGGACACATCAAAAGTCATAGAGCAACTGACATCGACAGAGATCAACCCAGATTGCATTGAACATGCCACAAATAATCAGATAAGAGCACTTGCCCATAGAGGATCTAGTTGTATTGGGTTATTAAAGTAGGTAATCTATTGCACCAAGGAAAGTGGCTCACCATGGGCCAAGTTCAATAGAAAGTTCTCCATCTCATGAAGGCACTCAATGTGATGGAGACCATTGCTCCCTAGGGCGCGGGGGGGGGTGCGAGGTAATCTAGTTGGGTATCAGTGGCCATCCACTTATTCCACTGCCTCATAACATTATTTTCCTATTTTGGAAGTTTTTAGGTCTTGAACTTTTGGAGCCATTTTGAGAACCTAAACGACATTTTTTTGAGGCCATAAACGGATAAGAACACAACTAGATAAATTGGGTATGAGGCAAAATGATAAATTATTATAAGTTATTGAAAGGATTCTTAAACTTAATAATTGTTAAACCAAAATGCATATGTATTGTTTATAGATAAATAATTGTTTGTATCAAAAGATATACATTCTCACCCCTAACATAAAATCAATTAATTAATTCAAATAGATCATGTAAAGGAATTCTTAACATAAACTTATAGAAATCTAGGCCTATGTAAATTCACTCCCTATCTAAGCCACATTGTTCCATTTCCTATTCAAAGTGTTGGTTTTATACTAATTTATTACTCAATCTCCTAATTCAAATGAAGAATTTTTTTTTTTCTAAAAGTGGTATTTGTTAAAAAGTTTTGAATAGATGTATTGTTAACACACTCCAAGTTTGACAACAGGCAATCCCACCCACCTATCATATATATATATATATATATATATAACCACTACAAACATAAATGAGACAAAATATCTCTCATTCAAAAAGAGAGAGATTTGGTTATTAACTAGCCTCGATAGTTAGTTCAAAAGCACATTGCATTAGGAGGTCACGGGGTCATATCTCCTTAACACTCTCGAGGTTAGGCTTTGCTAATGAGGTGACAGGAAATGAACTTTAACACTCTCGAGGTTAGGCTTTGCTAATGAGGTGACAGGAAATGAACTTTTTGAGTGGATTTGTCTGAATAGTTTCCTTGAACATAGCGGCTGCCAATCTTCAATGTACGTGAACCACCAACTTTTTATTTAGTTAATAACTAATAATCCAAAATATGACACCACATTTTATTCTCATCAATATAAATTGACCTTGTATACTAAATATATGTTTCCTCTACTTTTAATGAATTAAAAATCCATAAAATCCTAATTTAATCATTAAAAACAAAACATATATATTGAATAACAAATATTAAAAAATTATCATCATAAAACCTACCTATTGAATAACAAGAAATGCTATACTATCATCCCAAAGAACTTTTACAATGGTTGTTAAAAACCATCCCAAACTTACACATTATTGATAAAAAAAATTAATGTAGTAATAAATTGTATTTAAAATAAATCCACAAAATTTTATTATCTTAACATCAATCTTTACTTTCCAACACAATTTTTTTTAAAACCCTTTACAAAATCAGTATAAACACATACCTACAAATTTGATGCATAATTATGAATGTGTAAAGCCAAAAATGTAGAATGTGTTGCAGTTAATTCCTTAGCTTTGGCATTGGATGCATCATATACTCGAGATTATATTGCAAGTAGAGATTTGTGTCTCATGTCTGGCCTCTACACCAATTGTTTTATTAGAGCTTGCATTCACAAAATTGTTTAGTGGGCAAACTGAACTTAATTTAATTGGGGTTACTAAGAAGGGTGTTGTTTTATTCCTATTTTGGTTGAGGTTGGCAAGTAGTTCGGATTCTGTAAAGAAATTATGAGGCTAAGCAGTCATGGCGATGGTAACAAAACTAAGCAACATCCACGATAAAATCACATTATTCGTGGGGTTAACGCTTAGCTTTCATTGCAGGAGGACTACTACATCAATAGCCCTTCAAAGTGAATTCCAAGCCAACAACAATTACTCTACAAAGGATATCAGAACAATCTGCAAGCAGGGTCAATTAAAAGAAGCTCTGGATATTTTGCTTAATACAGAGCTGCGGATAGACTCTTCAACATATCTCTGCCTCTTGCAGGAGTGCGTGAAGAAAAAGGCCTTATCAGAAGGAAAATTACTCCATACCCACATCACTCGCAGTGGATTTGTGCCAAACGCCTATCTATGGAATTCGCTTCTCAACATGTATGTCAAGTGCGACAGTCTGATGGATGCAAGCAAATTGTTCGAGGAAATGCCTCAACGAGATGTGTTCTCATGGACTGTGATAATCGCCGCTTGTGCTCGGCATGGATTCTCACGGGAGGCTTTAGGATTGTTTTATCAAATGCAACAAGAGGGAGTCCAACCCGATCAGTTCATAATTCCCAGCGTTCTCACAGCATGTGCCCACTTGGCATATCTGCAACAGGGCATAGAGATCCATGAAGAAATAATAAGAAGCGGTTTTCAGTCTGATATTGTTGTAGGCAATGCCCTTGTGGATATGTATGGTAAGTGTCGATGTTTAGAGGATGCACGCAATGTATTTGATAAAATGCCCAAACGAAATGTGGTGTCATGGACTGCGATGATTGCAGGGTATGCTCAGAATGGGCACAGTGAGAAGGCCCTGGAACTTTTTCGAGAAATGCAGTCAGTGGGCTTGAAACCTAACGTGAATACATTCACCAGCATCCTTCCGGCATGCACCAACATGGGAGCTCTGGACCAAGGCAAGGAGATCCATGAAGAGGTGATTAGGAGTGGGTTTCAGTCTAATGTCTTTGTTGAGAGTGCTCTTGTAGATATCTATGCAAAATGCGGGGTTTTGATGGATGCACGCCGTTTGTTTGACAAAATGTATCAAAGGAATGCTGTCTCGTGGACGGCAATCATTGCAGGGTATATGCAGAATAGGAATGCGGATCAAGCCCTGAAGCTGTTTGAGAAGATGCCCAAACGTGATGTGGTGTCCTGGACAGTGATGATAGCAGGGTACGCACATAATGGACATGTTGATAAAGCCATGGAGCTCTTTAGGGAAATGCCAGAACCCGACGTAGATTCGTGGACAGCGATGATTGCTGGATATGCACAGAATGGGCGCAATCTGGAAGCTTTGAAGCTTTTCCAGGAAATGAAGCTGTCGGGCATGAAGCCACATTCAAAAACCTTTGTCAGCATCCTCCCTGTGTGTGCGAATTTGGCAGCTTTAGAACAGGGTGTTGAGATACATGATGAAATAATTAGAAGTGGATTTCAATCTGACGTCTTCGTTACGAATGCTCTCATGGACATGTATGCGAAATGTGGGAGTATAGAGAAAGCTAGAGACCTATTTAACAAAATGCATCGACGCACCGCGGTTTCCTGGACAGTGGTGATTTCAGCATATGCCATGAACGGCTGTGGAAAAGATGCACTCAGACTCTTTGAACAAATGCAACACTCTGGCATGAAACCAGACGATGTTACGTTGGTTTGCGTGTTGTCAGCATGCTGTCATGCAGGCTTGATAGATGAGGGTAGAAAGACTTTTTATTGCATGAAACAGTGCTATCTGATTACACCTTCAATGGAGCACTACGGTTGCATGGTTGACCTCTTTGGCCGTGCTGGGTACCTCGATGAAGCTCTAGACTTTATCAACAAAATGCCGATAAAACCAGATGCTACCGTGTGGGGATGTCTGCTCGGTGCCTGTAGAGTGCATAACAATATAGAGCTAGGCAAACAAGCAGCAGAACATCTTTTTTATTTAACCCCTAGAAGTGCTGCGCCTTACGTTCTGCTTTCAAACATTTATGCTGCAGCTGGCATGTGGGATGAGATTGAAAAGGTGAGAAAAATGATGAGAGACAGAGATGTCAAAAAAAGGCCTGGATGTAGTTGGATTGAGGTCAATAAACAGGTCCATGCCTTTCTTGTAGGAGACAAGTCACACCCACAAACAGAAAAGATTTATGCAGAACTGGAAAGATTGTCTCAGGAGATGAAGGCAGCAGGATATGTGCCAGACATGAAATTTGTTTTGAATGATGTAGAGATAGAACAGAAAGAAAAAATGCTTTGCTTCCATAGCGAGAAGTTGGCAATTGCTTTTGGTCTCATCAACACACCTCCAGGGACAACTATTCGAGTCATTAAGAACCTTCGAGTTTGTGGTGACTGCCACTCGGCCACAAAATTTATCTCAATGATTGTTGGTAGAGAAATTATTCTGAGGGACACCAAACGATATCATCATTTCAAGGACGGACAGTGTTCCTGTTGTGATTATTGGTGATGTGAATTAAACACACAGGATGAGCAGAAGCTTGTCTAATGATGAGTTAATGTGTGACATAAATCTTGCGTTGGTAGAAATGTACCACATATTCTTGTCGATTGCTGATAAATTACTGTATCTGGAGATTTGCTGCAGCTTTTTGGCCAGATTTGTGTTTAAAACCCCTCTAACCAGTGTAATGGTTGTTGTACATAGTCAAATTACTAATTAAATACATTAATCCTGGCCGTCATGATCAATACTAGTTTATATATAGGTGTGTTACTGACTTCCATTTATTCGAATTCATAATTCAGATTCATTACAAGATCCTTCTCTGGAGAAGTTCTGCTCCACTTTGCATCTGTAAGGGGAGATGTTTTGCCTCCATCTTTTATATATATATATATATATTTGTTTTCCAAGAAAAGAAGTGTACCATGGTTATTTAACAAAATAAGTAAATTTACAGCGGTTAAAAAGCCGTTCAATTGAATATATGTCTGATGCCAGATGCTGAGGTCTGAGACATTCCTTCAGATTCGATTGTCCAAACAAGAAATTTGTAACACCAGTCAAAATATCTGCCTGGAGGTGGAGATGCTATCTGCCTTGCTGGAAGAGCAGTGACCATTCTGCCAGCATCCAGGGTGATTGAAGTCGTCTTTGCTGAAAGGTCAGCCTCAGTGTTGAAGTTCCATAAGACATGAACAAAAGAGATGCTATTCAATATGGAGATGCTTGTTAGAATGCATATTTTACGTGGTCAAATATATAATTCATACCTTTAGGGATGTTTTCTTATAGTTGTAGGGATGCATATTTAATTGTTCATGTTATTATTGATTTAGTGTGTTGTCGCTCCTAGAGACAACCCCTAGGTTGAGGAGAAGGGTCAAAGCCTAGGACATCTTAGTGTGTCTTAAGGATTTATTCCTTCTACTCAAGAATTAGATACAAACTTATGAAATCTGGTCCAATCACCCTACTCAGAGGCAGATTCAATATACACTTAAACAGTATGTCATTCCCAAGACTTAATGTTCAGTTATGGTGGCCGACACACAAAGAGTGCAGTTTCATTGGTCGTTGCAGTATAGGTGAAAGAGGAAATACAAGGAGAGAAACCCAGTGCAGAGGGCTGGACAGACGCAAAATCCTGTGCACCAAATTCCAGTAGGATCATGAACAAGATAAAGGAAATGAGGTTCAGAAATCATAGAGCGCATTTTAAGGCTTTCAATCCCACACATTACAGGTACCATTTGCCATACATAACACAGGTAAATCTGTTATACAAAATTGAATTCAAACAACTACAATTACACAATTTCTGAGAAGAAATAAACACATGAAATAATGAATAGAGAAGGATTTACATATTACACATCTCAGTGCTTGGAATCCCCAAAACTTCTTCATTAATCTTCAAGAACAACATAAAGTTGATAAACTCCAGAACTCAAAAAATTTGCAGAAAAACTACAGCCTCTGGGATAGAAAATCAAACCGCTTCTAATGAGATATTAATCCCTTTTATAGGGGGAACCAAGGCAAGAACAGTTACAAAAATATCTGGAATGCCAGAACTGTTTGAACTACACCACTGTCTGAGCATGTGACTAGCCCAACTGTCTTAATTATTACATAGCAAACTTGATTCCTTGAAAATCTTAAAGAAATTGTAGAAATGACACAAATGTGTCATGATTGCCCAAACAAAATATCTCCATTGCTGACTCTATTGATCTTTTGAGGCAGACACAGTGAACAAAATATCTCCATTGCTGACTCTATTGATCTTTTGAGGCAGACACAGGCTCCACTGTTCGAATTCGCGGAGAGTTGATGAACTGGCCACACTCCTACCATTAGCATGTCATTTTACCTGTCATTTTCTCCTCTAATTGCTTAAATCCACCCTCTTTGGAGTTGGCTCTTCTTGTCGGCACTTCCTTCCACCCATCGGGATCAAAATCCATGTAAAAATCGTAGTGAGAGGCCTTAGCACGGTGGAAGAATTACACAAGAAACAATCACAAAATACTCTGTCATTTAACAAATCCTAGGAAAGAAAATTTTCTTCTATCACTGTATCTTGATGCTCCCTGGTCCCTTGGTCTTTTTGAAATACAACTAAAAGTAGCTACGAGATTCCGAGATTTCTGGGATTTCTCCACAATCGTTCCCTGCGCCCCCACAACACTGACACTCTATTTAAATTCAATTTAAAATATGTTACTGGGTTCTGGGTTTCCGACCTCCTGAGTCAAATCTCCGTCACAAAATAACTGTTAACAACTGGTCCCGGGTAACGGAAAATCTGTCTGCGTATTGATGGATCCTTGATGCTCAACTCCTTTTTAAAATAACTCACAGGATCTGCCCTTTCGGGGTTCTTAGATTTTTGTTATATGTTTCGTCAATAGACAACCCCTACTCCGACAATTGACGGATCCTTAGTGCCCGACGCTTTTGGGAATTTCCATTTTATAAATGTTAGGGGGTTCCAAGCTGGTACTATAAACTCTGTCTCCTGGCTCTGACTAGTGCTAGTTCTGTTTCCCCAACTTTGTCTATTGACAAACTTCTTCCAAAAGCAGAGTTTGGCTAAGTGTTAGGCTTTATTGGTTCAGTCCCGACTTCTGTAGTTCGACTCCTTTTGTCTTTCCTCCCTCTTCGGATCTCTCCTCCAAGGTTTAAAACATGAAGTATTTATCCATTCTACTCTTCTCCAAGCACGGTTTCATTGTGACTTGATCTCGTTTGCACTCAACTCTGTTCCGACCTCTATCTCTATCTGCAATGCTTCTACAATATCCCTTTCTCTGCAGTGCTTCTGTGACCACTATATAGAGAGAGAGAGTCTCCTCTCGTGATGCTTCTCTAGTTAATGGATCATTGATCCTTGTTGCTCGACGATCAATGCTTATCTTCCCTGAGCTCCCGAATCTTCCACTGTTCGGAGTTAGGTCTCTCGTGGAGTTGAAGGCGTATATCCCTCCTGAGCTTGGTTTTTCCTGATGACCAAAGATAATTGGACGTTGTGGACGCGAAGAGGGACCCATGCAGGTTGACAAGTGACGTGGAGGAGACACATGGCATAGTCAAATTGGGTGGAAAGTAAGGGAAGAGGGTGGTGTGTCAAATGGTTTCACACTCCCCAACCATGCTCGACTGGCGGTTGTCCTGTTGTCCTGACTGTGGACGTAGTCACCAGGCAACGTCTAACCAGCGATACATAGGGTATTTAATGTCTGGGGATATGCATGCAGCTTAGCCCGATAACATACTAAAGCCCAAAAATTATTTAATGCTGAAACTCCCCGCTCCCGTGTTATCGGTGGTGCGCCCATTTATCTTCCTCCGACGAGGTGCTTGGGCGGGATTAGAGACAAGGCTCGAACCCCCCGGAATTCATTGTAGTCGTTGATTTATCAAGTGCACCCTTTTCACCTTGGCTTTTTGGGGGCAAGTGTTGACTTTAATTGTTGCGCTTGTTACCCCGTTGGGGCTCTTCCAGGATGAGGTTGCTCCCGGATGAACAGGGACCCGCTTGGTAAGTAATCATTGTTTAACTATTTGAAATTATAAACAAGGAAAAACCCACATTTCATCACCTCTTGTGCTTCCCTTGCTTTTTCTTTCTCCTCCATTTTTATCTAAATATAAAATCTAAAATACTCTTTGAACTCATGAAACAAAACACTCTGCAATACAATAATTTTAGGAAACACAAAAAGGTTACAAGATGGTGATTATCAATGTCATTCTTTAGGAAACACAAAAAGGTTACACCATAGTGATTATCAATGTCATTCTTTATGAGCCATTAATTAACCCACATTGGTTATTCCCAATGATTTCAAGTTATTTAACATTAACACCTATTAAATGAGTTTTGCATTTCTATTCAAGTGTTATGTGATATTCATTGTCCATTGTTTTGTCTATATATACACACTTAAATATGTTTTTCCTAGAATAGTGTATGTTTGTTGAGAATAGTATTTTATTTTGATAATCTATGTTTTTGATTTTTATCACGGTTTTACTTTTATGTGATATATAGTTTTATGTTTTTATGATGATTAATAATTCTATTGATTATAAGAAAAGTAATACAGTGTATTTTAATAATATTGACTTATTTTAAACAATTGATTACATATAAATAATGTTTACATAATTACTAATAAGAGAATTGATTATAGATGTTGAATAATTGTGTATCTATATCAATAAATCATATAAATCATAAATATGATGTATTGTCAATTTTTTTTTTAATAAAACACATAATGAAAATAAGTGATATTGAATGGATGTGAATAATTGTGTATTTTTTTAGTATTCTATTTTGATAATTTATGTTCTTGGATTTTTATCATGGTTTAACTTTTATGTGATACATAGTTTTATTTTTTTGATGATGATTAATAACTCTATTAATTATAAGAAAAGTAACACAATTTATTTGAATAATATTGACTTATTTTAAACAATTGATTACATATAAATAATGTTTACATAATTACTAATAAGAGAATTGGTTATAGATGTTGAATACTTGTGTAGTTATATCAATAAATCATAAATATGATGTATTGTCAAATATTTTTTTTGAATAAAACATGTAATGAAAATAAGTGATATTGAATGAATGTGAATAATTGTGTATTTATATCAATAAGATGTATCTTTTTTGAAGGAACAATTATATTATATTGAGACAGTTGGAGAACAGGCCAAAACCCTTACAATAAGAGATGATTCTTTGTCTTCCATAGACCAAAATGCTCACTAAACATTATGTTTCTACTTGGTTTTTTCTACTCAAGAGTTCTTACATTTTTATTTTATATATATGCCAAAAAACCCCATAAAACTCAACAAAAAAGCATAATATTCATCAAGATTAATTTCCCTGGTCTTTAGCTTCCTTGTCCATGCCTTCATCCACGACAAGTTCAGCCTCATCTTCTTTGTTCTACTGAGCAGCAGTGTCTTCCATTTGTTGATCCTGGGGGCCGCTATCCTCGTGCGCTTCACAACTTCCTGGCAGGCGATCACACAAGCTGTATACTTACTTAAGAACTCCAACTATTTCCAACTCAACTTTGACCTCAACACCTTCCACCTTGATTTTGAACGTGTCCAATGTGGCCACCATAACTTGGAGGCATTCCATTTCCCTCCACAACTCCTCTAACTAGTGGGTTATTAAAGAAAAATGCAAAAGAGCTTCCAAGGTAACTTGCTCTCCGATCTTTGAAACTGAATTCATGATTGCCTCCAATGAAATAAACATAAAGTCCTTGCCACCATTTCCACTGCTCTCAGCGACTAGGGTGGCCATTCTACCGAACACTGAGAATTTAACCAGAAACAATTGATAAGGGACAAGGGGGATACATCTTAAATACCATACCTTCTTGGATCTTTGGTCTTCTAACGCCATCACTTCAAATTTAATGCCTCTGATCAGCAGTCGCATCAAACAACTAACAAATCCATGCGACAAATCCTTTGCCATACTTCCAATTTCATTTGTACCAGAGAGAATTGAAGTGGTAATGACGCTGACGATCAATTCAGTTGCGAGGAATTTAATGAGGACCAAGCTTGATTCCCACATGTCCTCCTGCTTACAATTTGACATGCTGTCTAACCATCTAGATGCTTCATCCCGGCGCTGGAGCTTGCACGATAGATTTTAATTCTTACATTAGTTCCATAAGGTTCCAAGTCTGTCGCTTTCTAGTCCAATTAATTTTTGGATTCATGGGACATGACATGTATGGGTGATACCTTCATCAAGGGAGAGGGTCCCCTCCTCCAAGGTTGCTCCTATATTGGCTTGATCATCAACCATTTCGTTGTTTCCTCTTTTGACATGGAATAGATTGGTTGTCTCAAATTTATTTAATTGCATTCTAATTCTTTCATATAGAGGGAGTTGGTCTTCCCCCAAGGGGTTATTTGAATAATAAAACTATTGAATTGTTCCCTGTGAATCCCAAGATATAGCGAGTCGTTGAATCCCATAGGACAATGCTATCTTGAGATCCCTCCATAGTGCAAGAGCTTCCACTTGATTGTTTGTAGTCCTTCCAAGTCCCCAAGTGAATTTTGTCACTATTTCTCATTTGGGGTTGAATATATCCCCTCCCTCTCCTGCTTCTCCTAGATTTCCTTTCGAAGCTCCATCAAGAAACAACTCGAATTGACTTTGAGAGAGTTGCCATTCCTTGAATTGTTTGCATCCCATTCTTCTAAAAAATGGAGGGGGTTTCCTACTTGAAATGAAGCTTCTAGCATGATGAGGAATATTACCAAACTTAAGCCATTCAACCTCTTTCGACGATAAATTCTTAATCTCAGTAGAGTCAGCTCCATTAGAGGTTATGACCTCAATAAGAAGTTGTGTGTCTTTCATGACTGCTTGAAATGGATCAGGCTTCAAGCCCTTAAAGATAGCATGATTTCGAGAGAGCTAGATCGCCCAACAAATGTATTTAGGGAGAGCTACCGAACATCTAATCGGAACTGAACATGCTTTTCTGGGGAGCAAACACTGAAGATTCCATAATTCAAACATTTCAGACCAACCTCAAGGAATGGATTGGATATGCATAATAGGCCTTATCACAACTTTCCATACTTCTAGGGAAAGGGGTAGTGGAAAAAGACATGTTGAATGTCCTCTTCCGCTGCTTCGTATAATACACATCTTGAAGGCCCTTTTTTTTTAATTTGTTTATCAGATTCTCCACCATTAAAATCTTACCGTGTACCAATTCCTAGCAAAATGTATTAACCTTGGGCAAGCCATCCTTTTGCCATATTTTCACCCATACACTCAATATAGGTGGTTGTCACAATTGAGAAACTAGGAGCTTATACTCTTCTTTGATAGTATATGTAGTTTTTTTACCTCCTCTCCAGATTCTCCAATCCATTCTATTGGTAGCTACTGGGGCAAATCCTTTTAGTGATCAAATCAAAATTTCCCACTGGCTTATAAGATTAGGAGGAAGATGAGGACGACACTATCCAGACCAACAACCTGCTTCGTCCCATTCTAAAATATCTGTTAACTTCATCATGCCATGCCTCTCCATCCAATGAAATAGATTAGAGCACCCATGATTGTCTGAAGCGAGAGTTGCAGAGGGGATCCAATCTTTCCATAGGTGAATTTGTTTCCCATTTCGAGGCTACCAGCTCAAGTGGTCCAACACAATTGGAGCCACTATTTTGCATAAGGAACAGATCTTGGAGCCCTGAGCATTCCATGATTCCTCCTCTAGCCTTATGATTTTACTTTTGTGAAAAGATTTGATGAGAAATGCCTGCTTCCACCATTCCTTTGACTCGATAATCAACCTCTAGACTAATTTTTCTCCTAGTGCTATATTCATAAATTCTGTCTTTTATTGCTAGGACCCTTATTCTTTTTGGGAGTCTTACTATGTTCCAATTTACTAGACGGAATTTATGCTCATTTTTTTCCCATCTTTCCACATAATTTTGAATGAAGCTACTAATGTTGTGCATAATTCCTTTAGGTGCTAACAAGCCTAAGCCAATATATATCGATAGGGAGGAGAGAACAGATTTGATGAGAATCGATTTTACAACCACATTTAACCATTGAGCTCAGCAAAAGCTGATTCTCTTTTAAAATTTTTGCATCACTGAATCCTAGTCCTCCTTGGAGGAAGCAACCAAAGGAGATTTGGATGCCAAGATGAGTGAAGGATTTCCAGTTTTTTGACACCGGAAATCCCAAGATTCTTGAAATTTCTTGCGATATGGATTCTCTGCAATTCCATCCCATGAGATGGCTTTTCCTCTTATTAACTAATCCACCATATAGATACCTATATATATATATATATATATATATATATATATATATATATATATATATATATATATATATATATATATATATATATATATATATATCAAAAGTTCTCTTGAATCGAATGGCTATCGTTTTAGAAGCTCCTCCCAACAATAGAGTATCATCTGCAAATTGGGAGTGATTTATGTCTTTTACATTTTAGGCAATGCTCAAACCTATAATCTTCCCTTCCAGTCTAGATATTTCCAAATTTCTCAGCTTAAACTTTCAGCCATGATAATGTACATGAGAGGAGCGAGAGGGCACCCTTGCCTCAGTCCTCTCGAGGCAGAGAAAAAAGGGGTGGACCTTCCATTGACCAATGAAGCAATCCACATAGATCTGATGCATGCTTTGATCCATTGGATGAATTCTACATCGAACCCCTGTCTTTCACAGACAAGAAATAGGAATGTGTGATTTACCCTGTCAAAGGAATTTTCCATTTCCAATTTGATGAACATCCCTTCCTCTCCTGCCTCCCTGCTAGAGTGGATTGCCACTTGCACTAGGATTATGTTGTCTACAATATTCCTTTGTTACATGAAGCCTTATTGATTTTCTGAAATAATAGAGGGAATCCACTTTTTGACTCAATTTGCTATGATCTTTGTCAAGATCTTATAAGTTACATTACACAAGGAAATGGGATGAAAACAACAAAAATTGGAAGCATTTACCTCTTTTGGAATAAGAGTTAGAAATGATGAATTAGTGTTACCTCCTATTTTCGTCTTGGTCCACACATAATTCAACATCCAAAGAAGATCCTTCTTGATCAAGGGCCATAATGATCTATAGAAATTGTTTATGAACCCATCCGAGCCTGAGGCCTTATCTGATCTAGTGACCAAACTGCCTTTTGAGCTTCCTCCTCCTCTATGCTTCAAAGAAGATCTTGATTCATGTTGGGAGAGATCACTTGGGTGAGAACCTAGAGAAATTATGGGGCACATTCCATGGAGAGATGCTTTGTGCAAAACAAGGCTTGGAAGTGATCAAATGCTTCTTGTTTAATATTTTCAAAGGAGGTTAACCGCATCTTTTGGGATAATTTATTTAACCTGATTTCTTGCACCTCTCGCTTTTGAATGTCTGTGGAAGTAAGATGTGTTTTTATCTCTTGCTTTAAGCCATAAAGTTCTTGACTTCAGCTGCCATGTCTCCTCTTCCTGCATGCTGGATGCAAAGATGCACTGAGTTAATTCCTTTTCCTTCCGCAGATGGGAGTCATCTATTTGTGTGGTCTCCTACAAACAATAATGTTCCTCAAGCTGCTGGAAAATCTTTTTTTCCTCTGCCGAGGGGGGTGAAATGAGGATTTTAACCATGACCTAAGAGTAAGCTTAACATTCTAAAGATTGGATTCCCAAATGAAGGCGGGAGAGCCTCTTACTGGGGAGATCCAAGCCTTTTTTTTATCATGTCAGGGACTCCCTCTTCATGAAGCCATATTGGATTGTACCTAAAGGGAATATGCACCAAATTTTCACGCTTTTCCATATGAAGTGATATGGGGCAATGGTTGGACTCTCACTGTGATTTGATTGTTGATGAGTAGTCAAGGCCTTTCAAAAGCCAATTACTATGAATTAGGAATCTGTCGAGCCGAGCTGCAATGTGGATTCTCCTAGCGCATTGATTGGACCACACATATTTCCCTACTTTTGGTGTGATATCAACTAGATCCCAGTCTGTCAGTGGATCCTCCATTCTCTCTTTGAAGGGATCCCTGACAATGCTTCCACTTCCCTTCTCCTCCTTCTTTAATATTGTATTGAAATCTCCCTCGAGGATGTAGTTCTAATACTGGATTTTTGACTTTATTTCATTCAACGACTCCCAAAAATCCACCTCCGCTCCAAACTACACTATAGCATAGACATTTATGGCTATGAAACATTTTCCTATCTCCATAGATTCCAAAAAAACTGTGATCCAATGATGCAATTTCAGGCTTTCAACTAACGAATAATATTTCTCCAACCAGATTGTGCTCAATCCCCCTAAAGCTCCTCTTGATTGCTAAATAACCTTGTTACATTTGGGCCAAAATATTTTTGTTGAATTGAGCATCTCGTGCTCCTCTTACTTGGTTTCTTGAAGAAAAATGATCCAAGGATTTTCCTGTTTAATCAAATATTTTACTGCTAGGGTTTTGACAGGGCTCCCCATATCCCTAACATTCCATGATAAAACTTTCATTTGGAGACTAGGGTGAGAATAGGTCCCCCTCCTTCATTTCCTTCATGTCCTTTGGTCCCTTTTCCTTTAAATATTTCTATGATTATTGGACAATTCTCTAAATTTTTGTTTTGCTCAGCTTCTTTCTCCCTCACTATCTTTCTCGATGACCGACCAAAATTTTTCTTTGTTCCATTTGTTTCATGACTGATGCTCTTGTTAGCCCAAACTAGGTTTTCTGTCATATGTCAAGTTATGACCCCCTAAGATCTCCTCAGCTACACTGGCACTTGGGGATTTGGAAGGGAGAGCTCTCGGGAGCCTCTTTAGGCCCATCCTGCTTTGATGCCACATGAGCTTGAGGGGGATCCCCTTCATTTATTTCACCTTCTTCCTCTTTTGCAAGTTCTTATTCAACTTCTTGCTCTACATGATTTATTTTTGCATTGAATTCTTTCTACTTTTCCTCACTTTGACTGCTTCAGATATTAAAGGGATATTTTGAAGTAGAAGCTCCAACAATAACCCGAGGAGCTTGAGGGTTTGAGGCTATTGTCTTTCCTTTTACCTTTATATGTGTTTTCCATTTCCTTTTGTCGCTACATTCTTCTTTGGACCTGGATTTTTGGGATTTTTTGTGCAATCATGGGCGAAATGCTCATATTCATGGAATTATCGACACTTAAATGGAATCTGCTCGTAATCAAGCATTTGTCGATGCTTCCATTCCCCTAGGGTTAGATTCACTTCCGTGGGAAGTCCCTTTTCTAGATCCACTTCCACACATATTTTGGCATAAGAAAACTGTAACCCCTTGGACTCTGCTTTGTATAAATGCTTCCCTACTCCATTCCCTATTGCTCGAAGTCAGTCATCACTCCAATAGGACATTGGGAGTCAAGGCAATGTATACCTAGATTGGAATTACCGGTTGAATATCTTCATTAAGATTAAAGTCTAAGGTCCATTTATTTAAGTACATGCCATGAGACCCAAAACAATAAGGGCCATATATGAATATTGCATCCCTATCCTCTTTGAATTCAAAAAGAAAAGAAAAAATATCATTTCCTACAACATAGAGAGAAATGTTACCCTTCATCATTTTCCACAATTGCTTGTTAATCCAAGCTTCCATGGATTTTGGGGAGGGCCACATGCCAGTAAATTTCCTAATGAGATCTCTTCCAAAGTAAGAAAGAGAGGTCCTTCACACACTAATTGGGAGCGAAATATCCTTAACCTCGTCATTCCATTTAATGAACTTCGATTGTTGAGATTTTGTTCACTGGTGTTTCAACAAGGAGGAAACCAGCGCACGAAAGGTTGTGGCCTCATTAGCTTGCGAAGTAGGGGAGTGAGGAGGGAAAGGGGGAGGAGGGGGTGTCGTCCCCTTCGGGGAGGCCATTGATCGGGATAGGGTTTTGCAGAAGGAGCAAAGGCATGAGAGAATAGGATCTTATTGTTACAACACAATTTCCCTTTCCATAAATATGATGTATTGATGAAATAATTTTTTGAATAAAACATGTAATGAAAATAAGTTATATTGAATGAATGCTATAATTAATTGATAGATTTTGATGGTTAATGCTAAAGGGTTATTCACATATAATGTTGTGCTATAAGCATTTGTTAATTGGAGTTATCTCAAGTGGTTGGGTAGAATGCCTATTATCTTACCCACCTAGGTTCAAATCCCTGCTAGTGACATGATGAGCTATAACACCTTGATAAATATTGTTGTAATGACATCATTCCTTGTGAACTTTTAAGTGAGTATACATATGGTTTGGCCTAGTAACAACAATCTCACTCTAGCCCTCAGTCTTAGAAGGAGGTTGATTTCTTCCCTCAAGAAAAAACTATTGTGCTATAAGCATAAGAGTTTGATATATATTGGATTGGGAAAATAGAGAACATAAGTTAGAGTTCATATCAATGAGAGGATGTTCATAAGAACTTATAAATATGGGTCTAGGACAAGAAAGTATTTACACCAATCCTATATTAGCTAACCTAGATTGGTGTGTACTACTTGAGAGGCGAGAGCCATGCAAAAAGTTGAGAGCTACAAGCCTTCTAAATATTAGAAGATGAGTAGAGCCTCATAATAGTGTTTTGAATTTTAATTTGTATGTAATTATCCATGCAATACATTATTATGCCCTCTCATGAGTCTTATAAAAATGAGTATCTTAAGGGAAACCATGCCATGAAAACGACGATCATTCAAGTAGTTGTGAGTGAGGAGGGTTGGCTGATTCAACGAGGAACCAAGAGGGGAAAAAATGAGTTGTAGATGGTTGTTATTTGATGTTTCCTTTATATATTTTATTTGTTATTGCACAACTGTTCCACATTAATATATAATTTATGAGAGGGCATGTATTTTCATAAGTGAATGATAGATTAATCACATTTGGTTTTTTACAATCTAAAATTAATATTGAATGGACAAATAAAATATATATTTTAATACAAATATATATAATGGAATACAAAATTAATACAAAACAAAATTAAATTTAGCTTGCATTTGTTGGGCCCCATAATTGTTAGAATTTATTTACCTTATTTCTTATTTTTTTATATTATTTTCTTGAGATTTTCTTGCATTTAGGATATGATAATTTATGTAATATAGATTCTAGAAGAATTTGATGTATTTTTATTATTTTGTTTTTTTTATGAACTAATTCGATCACAAAAGCGTTATTTGTTCACGGTTGGATCCTTATTTTGAACATCGATTTACCGATGAGATGGCACTTGATGTTGTTTCTTGGACTGATCGTACAATATCAGATATCGTGATGTTGTTTAGACTAATTATGGCTACAAGGTCGTGACTTTGTTATCTGGGAAATATTAAGACTTTTTTCAACTTAAAATGAGCATTGTGACAATCTTCAGATTCTCAGGATTTCTCTTTATGATATATATATATATATATATATATATATATATATATATAAAATGATAGTATAAATATTAGGAATTAAGAAATATATATATTTATTATTTTTATCTTTTACCATGATAGTATAAATATTAGGAATTAAGCCTCGAGAGAGGTTTTTCAACTGCAATATATTTGACATAAGTCGTGAACTTGCAAATACATGGATTGTAATAGATGTTTTGTAATTCAATGAAAGCTTTTGTTATCGAGAGTTAATATGTTGGTCTGAGTTCTCTCACAAGATGGTTCGATTCCAAGGGTTTGGTCCCGATCCTGGAAGAAACATTGTCTCCATTTGTACTATTAAATCTGCATTATGTTCTTTCGCTCCAGTTACTTCTTTATTTTATCGCTTTCAATTTACAATTGTCTGTTAGTAAAATTAATTGTAAGATTGCGTATGATTGTTGTAGAGTTGGATTTACCTTAGATGATTCATTTGGGATTGTTGTTACTTCATTGTTGTTTCTTGTAGATTATCATAGGATTATTGAATTTCACGACTTTGTGTTGCTTTCTGTAGAAGATTCTTTCGGTAGTATAGTTTTGTAGTGTTGTTTTTTTTCGTTCTGTAGTACTTCTGATTTAGTTACCAGAGAATCCACAGTAAGAACTATTTTCTGCCAACGTTTCAAATCCCAAATCAGGACCATTTGAATGCTTGATAGAAGAAGAGCTAATTTGAGAGATTAAATATTAATGAGGAGAGTAAATTAAGATGAATGCCGGCTCTTTTATTTATTTATTTATTTTTATTTTTTTATAGCTAATTAATTGATTAATATAAATTATTATTATGTTGATCATTATTAAAATTAATATTAATTTTAATTAATCCATTATAATATTTTTGATAATTAGTTATTTTTTATTTTAATATAATAATAATTATTAATATTAATTGTAAATATTATTATTAATATAATAAATAATAATAATAATTAGTATTAATAATGTTAATAATGATCATAATTAATATTACTAATAATAATAATCCTAGTATATTGTATTAATATTTAATATTTATTATATAATGTATGTTAGTACAATTTTTATTATGATTATTATAAATTAGAATTATTATTAATATATTTTAATAATTAGTTACCTTTAATTTTATATAATATAACAAATTGTAAATATTATTATTATTATTATTAATATAATAAATAATAATAATAATAATTAGTATTAATAATATTAATAATATTAACCCCGAATATTGTATTAATATTTAATATTTATTATGTATAATATATGTTAGTACAATTTTTATTATCTTTTTTATTTTAATATAATAATTATTATTAATATTAATTGTAAATATTATATTTGGGCTCAAAAAGGATGATGAAAATGGCTCCCCGCTCTGCTATGAAGGCCGCCGCAGCAGCAAACCCTACTCCTTTGACGAAGATTCCTGGAGATGCACAGGCGAGGCCGCCATCGCCAAAGGTCGTTTCTGTACAGGCTAATGCTGTAGAAGCCGCAATATGGAAGCAGTCATTGAACAAAACTGACGGAGCAGTGGCGAAATCTGGCGCCGACTCAGAGGCGGGAACCGAGCTGGGTTGTGTTATCCGTGTACAGAGAAAGGGAACAGTTTCTGTTTTCAATCCCACAGCCATCGCTGGAGGATACCTGCTCATCTCGGGTGCCCTAACTACAGTGCACAAACTGGACACAACAGGGGAAATACCTCGGACAACATATGTGAACCAGGATGCGACGCTTCTCTCTGCAAGTCTATACAGGTACCCATTCTGTTTCAAGCAACAGGAGGAGATCCTCGTAGCGGCTGAAGAGATGAACATGGGTCAGTTTATTTACTGTGAAAAGAAAACTAATATGAATGCGGATTTTGGGCTGCACTTGAGACCTATTCCGGAGGGAGCCTCTGTCTGCATCCGGGGTTATATTACCAGGTTTTCTGGCAACTACGCCATCAATGACTGCGACACTGACATTCACCCACGGAGCAAGGAGTCCGCAGAAGAACCAGAACCTAAATCGCTAGTGAATAACCCTCCTTATCCTCGCCATGGTTCTAAGAAATCCTGGACCTGTTGGAGCCGGGTAGCAGGGGCCAGATCTGAACCAGATCTGCATGAAGATTTACATGTTTTCCAGATCCAAGTCATCCTCTCGGGCAAGACAACAATGCAATGGGCACGCGCAACGGATCTTGTGCAGGACCTTTTGCAAAATATTGAATGTCGGCTAGGGATCCCCTCATCTTGCCTCAGACTAATATACAAGGGTAAGCAACTTATGAATACACTTCAGAGGGACGCCTCTATTGTAGCTACTTTTCGTTTGAGAGGAGGTTCCTTCAGGCAGACCTCCTCTGCCCCTTCTTTCTCTTATAAAGATGCTGTCCGCAAAGACGCTACCCATTCACAACCCTCTTCAACAGCAGGCCATCCATTTGAGGCTCCAAAGCCTTTTCTGGTAGACAAATTAGAGAACATTCCTTCCATCAATCTCTCCCATCCTGGGATTGATGATCGCTATCAACTTTTTGCAGAATCCGCACTTGTATGCAGATTTAATGGGCTATGGCCTCGCACATCAGATCTATACCAATGGATTCATACCAATTGGACTAAAAAAAGCCAGATATACTTATGTTCAAAAGGATTCTTCATTGTGGTTTTTGACCTAAATGAAGATTACCAGAAGGCCTTAACGGGAGGCCCTTGGTTCTGGGGCTCGGCTGGGCTTTTTCTTACTCCTTGGTTTCCAGACTTCGACCCTTCTACAGCTGTTATCACCAAGATTCCCATTTGGGTCAGGCTCCCGAACCTTCCGGCGCATCTATGGCATATCTCGGTCTTCATAGCCATTGCAGAAACTTTAGGACGCTACCTGGCTGTAGATTCTTCTCGGAAGGCAAATGGGCTCTACACCTATGGTAGAATCTGTGCAGAAATAGATATTAGCAGAGGACTGCCGGATCAGATTAATCTCAAGTATGGAGATTTCCATTGGACTCAAACCTTGGATTACGAGAATACAGCCTTCCGTTGCCGCCATTGTCATCAAACAGGACACCTCCAAAGTTCCTGTCCCCAGTTCCTTGACAAAAATAAGAATCTGAACTGCAAGCCCAAGTCCAAAAGTTGGAATCCTTGTGTGCCTCCTCCCCCTATGGACGATTCAGATTCCTCCAGTTCGGATGAGGAGGAAATTGTAGCAGATGGGCAGAACGTTGAGATTCCGCTGGAAGCTCCCTTGGACGATCCGGCAAACCCCTCCGTCTCTCAGATATCCCAGAAACGTTCTCATCTTACTTCGTCCTCAGACTCTGAGAAGGATATTCTGCCGCCAGGGCAGAATAGTCTTCAACTTGTTTCGGCTCAGCCAAACTCCACTGGATGGGTCAAAGTAAGCAAGAAAAAAGGAAAAAAAAGTCGTGTGATAGTAACAGCCCCCTCAGGGTAGTTCTCTCTGCTTAGTTCCAGTTCTTTGTTATTCCGTGCTCTCTATAGTCCTCTCATGGTTCTTCGCCAAGGAGCAAGGTGGAGCCTATCTCCTTAAGCTCCCTTGCTTTTCTGCTTCGCTTGCATGCAAGCTTGATTGTACTATACTCTTCTTATCTTAATAGAATTAGTCTTTACTCAGAGAAATATATATATATATATATATATATTAATTGTAAATATTAATAATAATAATAATTATTATTAATATAATAAATAATAATAATAATAATAATAATTAGTATTAATAATATTAATAATGATCATAATTAATATTACTAATAATAATAATCCTAGTATATTGTATTAATATTTAATATTTATTATATATGTTAGTACAATTTTTATTATGATTATTATAAATTAGAATTATTATTAATATATTTTAATAATTAGTTACCTTTAATATAATATAATATAATAAATTGTAATTATTATTTTTATTATTATTATTAATCAATTATTATTAATATAATAAATAATAATAATAATTAGTATTAATAATATTAATCCTCAAATATTGTATTAATATTTAATATTTATTATATATAATATATGTTAGTATCATTTTTATTATGATGTTATAAAATAGAATGAAAGGTCGCCTATGATGTTGTTCTTCTTTAGCGATAATTGAGGCGCTTTCCAAGTAGACATGGTGCTTAGTTTTTGAGGAGTGTTCTGCCAGGGCCGAAGTTCTCCTAAAAAACTAAGCACCATGTCTGCTTGGAAAGCGCCTCAATTATCGCTAAAGAAGAACCACATCATAGGCGACCTTTCATTCTATTTTATAACATCATAATAAAAATTGTACTAACATATATTATATATAATAAATATTAAATATTAATACAATATTCGAGGATTAATATTATTAATATTATTAATACTAATTATTATTATTATTTATTATATTAATAATAATATTTACAATTAATATTAATAATTATTATTATATTAAAATAAAAAAGTAACTAATTATTAAAAATATTATAATTGATTAATTAAAATTAACATTAATTTTAATAATGATCAACATAATAATAATTTATATTAATCAATTAATTAGCTAAAAAAATAATAATAAATAAATAAAATAATAAGAAAATAAATAAATAAAATAGCCGACATTAAAAAAAAGAGAGCCGACATTCATCTTAATTTACTCTCCTAATTAATATTTAATCTCTCAAATTAGCTCTTCTTCTATCAAGCATTCAAATGGTCCTGATGATGGATCTCGGTTGGGATTTGAAATGTTGGCAGAAAATGATTCTTATTGTGGATTCTCCGGTAACTAAGTTAGAAGAAATAAACCACAGAGGTCTTAAATCCAGAACTTAGTACTTGATATTTTTCCTTTGCTGTTTCCTATATAAAGTACTTAAGATTTGATGCTTTGAATGGTTTGGTTTAGTTAGAACATATTTTATAGTCATGTTATGAATTGATTCCTTTATCATTATAGTTTTTTTACTATTAGGATAATCGTAACTAGTGACATTGACATTATCTCTTTCATATACCTTGCAGATAACCTTGAAACAAACAAATGAGACCTTGGGTTGACATTCTAATATGCAGAGGTTAGTTGATCATTTAAGAACAATTAATTGTCTCAACATTTTGGTGATATCGTCGGGGAGGTTGTTAAAGAGAGTGCTACTTGTATCCATGAGGGTTAAGTATTAAAGCTAAAAGGTAAGAACTTATGCACACACCCTAGTAAAAAATAAGACTTGTGGTGGTGCCTGCCCTTAGCTGATACATTTAGGATTTCTTAGTGTGTATGAATAGAAAGAAACCAAGAACTAGGAATTAGGTAGAGAGAGATTAGAAATCCACCTCGAAAAATACCAAAAGCCAAGGTCAAGTTTGCCTTGAAAGAATGACATTCATAGACGAAATCATTCGAAAGGAAAAATCTCATGCGTCGGTAGTGTAGGTTTTAACCCTGTACAGAAATTACCTGCATATGAATTCTAAAACACAGAAAATAAACAATGCGAGAGCATAATACATAAAACACATATACACAGAGATTTTCCCCTGGACTCCAAAACCGGGACTACCAGCTTGATTTTTCATTATGTTCCTTTAAATGTTACAATACATATTTATACATGCCAAAGCATCCAATACCACGGACCGAAAACCATCGCGTCCAAAAAACATGTGCGAAAATCATGCACAAAACCATAGGTGGGTCCACCCAACCTAACATAGGGTCCAAAACCAAAATTTTCTGGGGCGCTGCCTCGAACCCCATAAAGTGGGGTTACGGGTGCCCTTCAAACCCCTATTAACTACATGGAAAGAATATAACACAACCCAACATTCTCCCACTTGTTGTTTTCTTTCCACAGGGGGCCACAAGAGAGCTTAGTCATTTTCCCACCCCTGAAATGCCCATTGTCTCTCTACACCAAGAGAACTTCTCAGAGCTCACAGATTTTGTCAATGCATCTGCACTATTCTTCAAAGTGTCCACCTTTACCAGCAACACCTTTTTGTCTTCTATCATATCCCTCACAAAATGATACTGAACATCAATGTGCTTTGTCTTTGAATGATATGCAGGGTTCTTTGCCAAGAAAATTGCACTTTCGCTGTCACAATCCATCCTTATAGCTTCATGTACTAACCCCATACTTGAACACAATATCTTCAACCAAACTGCTTCCTTGCTTGCATGAGTGGCTGCCATGTATTCTGCCTCTATAGTTGATACTCATCCAACTAACTGCTCCTCCAAATAGGTTAAACACATACCCACTTGTAGATCTTCTCTTATCCAGATCTCCAGCCCTGTCTGCATCAACAAAGCCACGAATATCTAACAATCTGTCCAATCCTGGTCTTCCTTGGTAGCACAAACCATAATCAATAGTGCCACGCAAATACCTGAAAACCCGCTTCACTGCTGTCCAATGCTCCTTTCCTGGTTTTGACATAAACCTGCTCAATACTCCCACTGCATGTGTAATGTCTGGTCTAGTACAGACCATTTCATACATCAAGCTACCAACTGCACTTGCATATGGAACATGGGACATGTCCTCTTCCTCTTCTTGTGTCTTCGGACACTATTCAGCAGATAACCTCATACCTACATGAATAGGAACCTTCACCGGTTTACTATCCTACATATTAAACCTCTGCAGTATTGTCTTGAAATGCTTCCTCTGGTTTAACCAGAGCTTCCTCTTTGCCTGATCTCTTTTAATTTCCATTCCCAAAATATAGTTTGCAGCACCAAGATATTTCATGTCGAATTTGGAGGATAATTGGGTCTTCAAATCCTGGATAATTTCTTTGTCATTTCCAACCAGCAACATATCATCCACATACAAGACCAGATAAATAACACGGTCACCAATTAATTTAAAACACACACAATGATATTCTTTGCTTCTGGTGAAGCCAAGTCCCCGTATAAATGTATCAACTTTCTGATACCACATCCTTGGTGACTGTTTTAACCCATACAGAGACTTCTTTAACTTGCATACCAGTTCTTTCTTACCCTTCACCGCAAAACCTTCAGGTTGCTTCATGTAGATTTCCTCTTCCAGATCCCCGTGAAAAAACGTTGTCTTCACATCCATTTGTTCTACCTCAAAATCAAAAGCAGCAACAATAGATAAAAGTAATCTAATAGAAGTTACCTTGGCAACAGGAGAAAAAATATCACCAAAATCAATTCCCGGCACCTGGGAATAACCTTTTGCTACCAACCGAGCTTTGTATTTCTCCACTTTTCCTTCTGCATTTGTCTTCTTTTTGAACACCCATTTGCTGCTAATGGGTTTCCTTCCAGCTGGCAACTCCACCAGATCCCAAGCCTCATTTTTGTGCAAAGATGCCATTTCATCAACCATGGCCTCTTTCTAGAGTTTTCCATCCTCTGAATCCACTGCTTCCTTCACAATTATGGGATCATCATCAGTAATAGACAAAGCAAAATTTGAACAGAAAGCAGATGGACTATACCTTTCTGGCTGCCTTCTTTCTCAAACTGATCTTCTCACAACGGGAGTTTGTGGCTCTTCATCTTCTGATTCCTCTGTTATTTTAGAGTCTGATTCTTCCTCCTTTAGCTCAAACTCTATCTTCTCAGGTTCCTTTGGTTGGACTTCATGTTTAATAACATCTTTCACCTCTCTAAACACCACATCTCGGCTGTACACAACCTTCCTTATTACTGGGTTCCAAAGCTTATAACCCTTTAAACCATCCTTATACCCAATAAAGATGCACTTTTCAGATTTACTATCCAACTTGGTTCGTTTCTCCTTTGCAACATGTCCATATGCATCACATCCAAATACCCTCAGATGTGAAAGAGAGGGTTTCTTACCAGTCCATACCTATAGAGGAGTCTTATCCTCCAACGCTGATGAAGGTGACCTGTTGACCAGGTAACATGCAGTCTCCACCGCCTCTACCTATAATTCTTGTCCTAACCTAACACCACTAAGCATGCTTCTTACCTTTTCCATCAACATCCTATTCATTCTTTCTGCAACTCCATTTTGCTAAGGTGTGTAAGGAGTAGTCTTTTGACGTGTTATACCACACTTCTTGCAGAAATCTTCAAATTCCTTCGTACAAAACTCTCCACCATTATCTGTCCTCAACACCTTTATCTTCTTCTCTATTTGGTTTTCCACCAGAGCCTTAATTTCTTTAGACCTCTCAAAGACTTCAAATTTATTCCTAATGAAATAAATCCATGTATTCCTTGAGAAGTCATCTATAAATGATACATAGTACATAGACTTACCCAATGATGGAACCGACACAGGTCCAAACACATCACTATGCACAAGCTCTAATATCTGTTTCGCCCTCTTACTACCAGAGGGGAAACACACCCGATTCTGCTTCCCATATACACAATTTTCACAGAAATCAAAATCCAGAGAGTTATTACTTATACCTTCTACCATACCTTTACCATGAAGTATCCGAAGGCCCTTTTCTCCAATATGTCCAAGCCTTTGATGCCATAGCATGGTCTTCTCTCCAGAGACCACTACATTTTTTGCTCCACTTTCAAAAACCACAGAACTATTGCACCCATCAATAACAGTTCTACCTTGCAGCTTGTACAGAGTTCCAATCCGAATTCACCGCATCAATACCAGTGCTCCCCGAACCATCTTGCAAGTATCCTTCTCGAACACTGTTTTTACACCTGCATCATCCAACTTGCTAATAGAAATTAGATTTCTGGATAATGCAGGAATATGTAGAACACCTGGAAGCGTTCTAACCCTTCCACCTTGCAACTTTAACTTTACTTTTCCGTGACCAACGATTCTAGCCTTCCTGTCATCCCCCAAGAAGACATCACCACCATCATATTTCTCATACTTGCAGAACCACTCTCTATGGGGAGTGAAGTCAAAGGATGCACCTGAGTCAATCAACCATGCCTCATGATCTACATGTGTACTTGAAGAAGCCAAGTAAACATCCCCACCTTCATCTGAGGTGGTTTTCGCCTCTGCAGAAGGAGCCTCATCAGATCCCTTTCCTTTGTCAGGAGCTTTAGATTTACAGTACCTTTTGTAGTGCCCTTCCTTTCCACATTTCCAGCACACCACCTTTACAGGTTTTCCTGGAGATTTAGATCTCCCACTAGATGCCTTGTTTTTGTTTCTATTCTGGGTTCGCCCTCGTACAGACAAGGCATCACCATTTTGGCTCTCCATATTTTTCCGTATCATCTCCTCCTTCAGCAAGGATGAGACTATTTCATCAAAATGAAAGGCAATTGCATTGCTACCTATTGCAATAACCAGAATATCCCACGAAGCTAGTAGAGAACACAACAAACTGATGCACTTATCTTCATCTGAAATTTTAATATCAACAGATGCTAACTGACTTACCACAGTATTAAATGCATTCAGATACTCTGTCACCGAGTCTCCATCTTTCATCCTTAGGTTATACAGCTTTTTCCGCAGGAATAGTTTATTCACCAGAGACTTAGATTGGTACAAAGTCCCTAACTTGTCCCACAAAGCCTTCGTCGTAGCTTCCCTTGATACATTCAACAATACTGAATCTGAGACACACAATCGTATTGTGCTCTTTGCCTTCCGATCCAAATTCTTCCATTCTTCATCGGACACTCCTGTTGGTTTAGTACCTGGATCTACCACGATCCACTGGTCTTTATCCACCAACGGATCCTCCATCCTGAGTTTCCACAACTCAAAACTCTGACCATTAAATTTCTTGATCTCTATCTTTCCACTGCTCGCCATCTTCTTTCACCACCAGAATCAATCTCGCAAATCTCCCACTGAACAGGGTCTACCACAGGCCCGAGTGAAACCCCTCGCCAACAAAGGCACCCCCTTGAAGCCAAAACTGCTCTGATACGAAATGTAGGTTTTAACCCCGTACAGAAATTACCTGCATACGAATTCTAAAACACAAAAGATAAACAATGCGAGAGCATAACACATAAAACACATATACACAGAGATTTTCCCTTGGATCCCAAAACTGGGACTACCAGCTTGATTTTTCATTATGTTCCTTTCAATGTTACAATACATATTTATACATGCTGAAGCATCCAACACCATGGACCGAAAACCATTGCGTCCAAAAACCATGTGCGAAAATCATGAAAAAAACAATAGGTGGGTCCACCCAACCTAACATAGGGTCCAAAACCAAAATTTTCTGGGGCGCTGCCCCGGACCCCATAAAGTGGGGTTACAGGTGCCCTTCAAACCCCCTATTAACTATGTGGAAAGAATATAACACAACCCAACAAGCAAGTCCCCGAAAAGTATCCAAGAAGGGATCTATTTTTAGTTCCCCTCGAGTGGCAGAGTCATCTACTGCAACTAATGCTAAGATTCATGATAAAACTTCAGGGCATGAGTAGAGATTTCACGACACACTTAGTAGGCATCTTAGTCCTTGTAGCAAGGGTGAGGGGAACTCTTGCAACCTAAGGGAAGGAAGAGGTGAGACAAGTGAACTATATCCTCAACCTTCTGAGCAGGAATCTCCTGCAACACCCAATGTGAGGAAAGAAACTGAAATTCCTGACTTAAGCAGTGCTATAAGACCCAGTCAAGGCCCAGAACCCTGAAATAATACCAACATTTTTCAATTAGTACCTCCTTACTATGAGATTCCTGAAGGTTATTAGCATATCTTTGATCAAATGGAAAACCTGGTAACAAGGATGCAAACCTCGACCATAAAATATCCCATCATTAATCCACAAGCCAATGCACCTATGAAGGCTATCCCACTTCAAAATATCCCAAACATTCATGGGATGGCCTCTGAAGATCTCGATGTATTTTTATTTTTATTTGATGTTTTATGTCGAGGATATGATTACACTACTGACCCCCAAAAATTAAAATTGTTTCCCTCTAGTTTAAAGAGAGCAATGTTATGATGGTTTATGAGATTAGGGGGTGGTACTATTAATTCATGGGACCAAATGAAACAAGATTTACTTACCAAATACCAAGATTATTGCCGATCCAAAGATCTAAGTGAAGAAATTTTCAAGATGACATCAAAATAAGATGAAACCTTAGAAGAATACATTGAAATATTTCAATACAACTTATAAAGATCACCATATACCACTTTACCTAAGGATGTGTTGAAAACTATTTTAATTAGAGGTATAAAAGATGAATCGATAGAAACACTTAATTTAATGGGGTAGTGTGATATTTCTAAATAAGAATTTCACAATATTGTAAAACTGCGTATCAGGTGTTCACATGGGAGTACACAGACTAAGCTTGGAACTCGTAACCCTCTCAGTAGAACTAACAAAATCACAAGAGGAGGAGTTACGCGAGCAGAGATTGGTAATCTTTTAAAAAAATTTAAAACTGATATCCTTTGTACACTGACTATATAGTTGGATTTTTTACAGGTAAAACAGAATTAGGTTGAAGCAGAACAAACATTATACATTTTTTTCCCTCATTGTCAGAAGAAGCATAGCCATAAAGAATGCCCGCTGGGCATAATCAATATATGTGCTATCTGTACCAAAGATCAGTCGACTAATCATTGTCCCTCTCTCCCTAGATTAAACGTTGTATTCAAGGAAGCTGAGGAAGAACCAAAGCCAACATATTTTATGGCACAACGATGATAATGGGCGAACCACCCCTCAGGTATGATGTAATACCCTTCTATGTTTTCTTCCGAACAATATGCTCAACAACCGTTTCGTGGATTAACTTGGCAGGGTCAACAACATCCTAATACTATCTGACAACCTCAACCATACCCTTCTTCACCCTAGAAAAATGAGTCATTTCATGTTCCTTTGTGGCCAAATCAACAGTATCCTGCACCCTCATGGAAAAATTTAACAAATAATCCATTCCCTCTGCAATAGTCAAATCAACCTACCCAAGGCCCAATATGGTCCCATAATTGACAACGTCCCACTAGACTGATCAATCAATCAATCGATGGGAACATTGCCTTAGTCACAACCACCACTACAACCCCCACTTCAATTTCCTCTAAACGCCCCACCTCCATTATGCCCTTAGATACCTTCACAACCAAATCTAAACCTGAACAATAGGCCTGTGCCATTTTTAGAAATACTTGAAACTCTTGATTTCTATCCTCCCTCTTTGGAATGTAATGAATTACGTTTAAGATCTGGGTGGACTATCTTTCCGGAAGATCATCCAAAGAATCGAGAGCAACCAAGAAACAAAAATCCTGCTAAGGAGAAACCCTTGATAGAACACCCTCCTTCTACTGCAATTATTACTAAAACAAAATCACCTATTAAACCAACCAAATAGTAAGAACCTATTAAAATTATGAACAATGCTCCCCCATTCCCTAAGAGATTAGCCATAATAAAACCACCTGCATATCCCAACTTTGATCTCATAGGGGAACTATAAAATTTATGTATCAAAATCCCTCTCCTACAGGCTATCAAAGATATACCTATCTATGCTAAAAACATTAAATATATATGTGTTAAGAAGCCTGGAAGGAAACCAAAAGATTCTCCTATAGTCCATGTTCTTGGGAAACTCTCTGATCTTATTATAGGAAAAAAAATACCTATCAAATATGACGATCCTGGAAACCCTGTAGTCACTGTTCAGATTCAGGGGCATAACTTCCCAAGGACCTTAGTAGAATTAGGAGCTACTATAAATATTATAAGACTCGAAACCTATGGCCTCCTTGGAATAACCACGTTAAAACAAACTCCAACCATGCTGGAACAAGCTGACAGATATGTAGTGAAACTAGAAGGAACTTTAGATGATATCATTGTTTATGTAGATTCCTAGGAGTACCCAATGGATTTTCTAGTCCTTAACCTAAAAATAAGTTGCAAGGACACCCTTTGATATTAGGCAAACCATGGCTTTCCACTATAGATGCATACATTATGTGTCAAACTGAAAGCATGAATATCGCTCAGGGAACTGCTGTCAAGAATCTCATTCTATACCCACCTGCTAGACCCAGAATGCCAGTTCACAATTTTAGATGGTTCCCTCCCGAATACTAGGAAGGTAATTTACGTTCTCCCATTACTATAGATAAAGCTCTTATCTTTAAAAGACAGACCGAGGATGACATAATTAGTGGCTTTACTAACCAAATTTCCATTGGAGGAAACCCAACGTATCATATGATAAAGTTGTACTTGACAATGAAGCCTAAGGAGATCCAATGGAGGTTTTAAATAATGATCATATACCTACGACCATAGTTCATAATAACATCCCTGTTGAAATTGAACCTGGCAATAATTTGAATATTAATTCCAATCTTGATGACATTCAGCATGAAAAACTGGTCCAAGTTCTTCTGAAATATAAACAAGCCTTTGCTTGGGAATATATGATATGAAGGGCATTGATTCACAATGATGCACACACCATATCTACATCGATAAATATGCTCGAGCCATTTACCAACCCTAAAGAAGATTAAACCCACATCTTAGGGACACAGTGAAATAGGAAGTTCAGAAACTCCTCAATGTTAATGTTATATATCTATTTTTGACAGAGAGTGAGTTTCACCACTGGTGGTAGTCCCTAAAAAGAATGACAAATGGATAATTTGTGTAGATTATAGAGAACTAAATAAATCCATGCAGAAGGATCATTTTCCTCTTCCATTTGTAGATCAAGTCCTTGATACACTTGACAGGAAGAAATATTTTTCCTTACTGGATGGATTTAGTGGATATAATAAAATCTAGATTTCTCCTGAATACCAAGATAAAACTATGTTCACCTGTCCATGGGGAACATTCGCATATAGAGTCTTACCATTTGGGCTGTGCAATGAACCAACCACTTTTCAAAGGGAAATTCTGAGTATTTTTTCTGATTTAATTAATAAGGGAATTGAACTATATATGGATGATTTCACCCCTTACAGTATTGATCTCGAAAAGTTTCTTGCATGATGTATAACTACTAGGCTATGCCTTAGTAATGAAAACTGCCACATGATGATGAAAAAAGGTGTAGTCCTGGAATATTTTATCTCTGCTGTAGGTATTCAGGTAGACCCAGCTAAGATAGAGGTAATTCTTAAACATCCTACCCCTCATACACCAACAAAGGTACATAGTTTCCTTGGTTATGCTGGTTATTATTGTCATTTCGTAGCACATTTAAAAAAATTGCAGCACCATTGTATGCATTAACTGGACACGTGGAATTTCAGTGGGTTGATAAATGTGATATTGCTTTTGCAGATGTAAAAAATATAGTTTCAACAACTCCTGTGTTGCTAGGACCAAACTGGAGTCTACCATTCCATATATCATTAGATGCATCAGATACGATGATAGGAGCAATTCTTAGACAAGAAGAGGATACAAAGCCCTACACAATTTATTATATTAGAAAAAACCTCACACACACAAACTTAAACTATACTATGACAGAAAAAGAGTTCCTGGCTGTTGTTTATTCTATAAATAAATTTCGTCATTATATAAAGAATATCTAGTCTTATTATACACTAATCATTCTGTTATTCGGTATTTAACTAACAAACTTGTTACCAATAGTAGAGTAACTCGTTAGTTAATGTTATTGCAGGAGTTTGACATTACTATAAAATACTAGCCATGAAATGAGAACCTTTTCACATATTTCTTGTCAAGAATTCCACCTATGGCTGACTCTCTACCAGTGGAAGATCAATTCCTCAATGAAGACATGTTTTTTGTGACCGTCAAAATGTTGTGGTATGCTGATGTTGCAAACTATTTAGCAGCCCGTAAACTACCATCACATTTGTTGTCCTGGGAAAATAAGATTATTATTCAACGCAGTGCATGATTTTCATGGATGGATGGCTATCTCTTCCACACAGGGGAAGATATTCAAATTCGTATATGTATTAGAGAATACAAAATCTATGATATCCTAAGAGCTTGTCATGATGAACTCTGCAAAGGTCATTTTTCCGATCGAAGGACTAGACATAAAGTATTACAGGTGGGCTATTTCTAATTGACAATATTTAAATATGTAAAAAAATATGTCCAGACCTACGACAATGGTCAAAGGATGGATCATTCCATTTAGGTTGATGAAATTCCCCTTCAACCACAAATTGTATTGGAACCATTGGAAATATGGGAAATGGACTTTGTAGGCCCCTTTAATGCAACTTCAAATAAGAAGACATATATTTTAGTCTGTACAGAATATGTAACCAAATGGGTGGAAGTGGTAGCACTCTCAACGACCATAAAAGAAGCAGTTATCAATTTTCTATTCAAACTATTTGTTTGATATGGGTTATATCGAGAGCTTGTAACTAGTGGGGAATCACAATTTACTTCTCATAAAATTTCTTCCACTTTGTAAAAATATCATATCAAACATAAAATTACCTCTCCTTATCATCCACAAGAAAATGGGCAAGTGGAAAGCACAAACATAGTCTTAGAGGTAATTTTAAATAAGAAAGTATATACAAACCACCAAGACTGGGCCTCCAAGCCTCTTGAAGCCTTATGGGCCTACCGGATGACTTGGTGCAACACTACTGGATTTTCATCTTATCAATTCGTTTTTGGTAAGGAACCTATCTTTCTGATTGAATTTGAAGTCAAGCCTCTCAAAACTGCTAAGGAATTCAAACTAGATATTATGGAGGCACAAAAACAATGCCTACAACAACTCAAAGAAATGGATGAAATGTGTCTTCTTACTTTACAATGCACAACCATAGTTCAACAATAGAGAGTTGAATGGCACAATCGACTGATTAAAAGGAAAACCTTTCAGAAATGGGATTGGGCATTGTTATATCTCTAGATTCCAATACTTTCTAGGTAAACTCCAAACGAGAGGTTTGGGTCCTTATGAAGCCACAAAAGTTTATGATAATGGAACAATATTCCTCACTATGATTGATAATTCCGACATCTCTTTCCTTGTCAATGGACACCAACTTCAACTGTATTATTGGGGTCTTAATACAGGTTTATAGATTCAGTCCCTCTTACATTTATTTATCAATCTGGGGTCCGTCTAGTTATTTCAAGGTTATCGTGCAAAGTCTATGCAGGCCACATGTTCCCTACCCAGTATTGAGCAATTACGAAATACAAGGTCCAAGAGTTCTACAAATCGAGTAACAACAAATTAAATAACACCAACTCTAAGTAACAACAATCCGAAGTAACAACAATTCTGAAATAACGAGGTAATAAAGTAGCAAATAAATGAAACAACAATCATAAAGAATTAACGATACAATTGAAAAGCATACCTATCCACGCGAACTGTTTCCAACAACACTTGATTTAGAGAGTGGTCCCAACTCTTCGATCAAGGTTGTGGCTGAGAATTATAGACTACACCGAGTTACAATAGGATGATATTTTCATTAAGTCATAAAAATGAATTACAAAATAAAGTTTTGTTGTTACACACCAAAGGAAGATCCTTCAATATCTGATCTGATCCATATGTGTATCTCCCTTTTCTCTCTGATTTGTGTCCTTTAAATACACAAAAAACAAAGGGAAATTTACAACAAACTGATTACAAAATGATTTCCCTTAAAATTTAGATTGATTACAAAATCTCAATAAACAAGATTAGATTTGAGAGATCTTTCCACCTTGATTCAAATGGAACAAGTCAATTTTGGTATTGCAATTGGAGCAATCTAGAAAATGTCTAAAACAAAAAATCTATGAAAATGTCCTTCGAAGAACCTTGATTTTCTCTCAATCCAGACCGAATTTTGGGAAACTGCTAATTGTAAAACAAGTTTGGTCTATTATACAGAAAACCTGTGTCTCATATTTTCAATATGCTTCTTCATTTACCCGAAATGTCCAACACAAAACTGTCACCTTTTATCCCAAGGAATTTCTGAGTTGGAATATTTGATTATGAGTTGAAGATCAAATTTGCAATCTGGAAGAGATCTTGGAGGCTAAAATGGTGAGTGATGTTATAAAAAAACCATCATTGGAAAAATCATGCATAATAATCATCAATTTATTAAAAATAAAGGAGAACAAGTATTAGTTATCCACAAGAGCATAAATAATCATGAAATGGAATTATATGATGAATTATGATAAATGGAACAATAGAAATGAATGAAATGGATGTTAAGAAGTGATAATAATAATGATAAATTAGTGGTCCAACATCTCCCCCAAACTAAACATGTTGCATGTCCTCATGCAACCCAATGCCTATGTATTAACCAAGCTGTAATATAATAATCAAAATGCTCACCCCAACTCATGATGTTGATTGAACAATAGGCTCCTTTCCCAAATGATTCTTTAAAACAATAGTTATTCAGTTCTAGCAATGTTGGTGACGCTGTAACATTTTGCACATTAACTTTCAACCTTATGTATATGAAGTTGTAGCAAAATATGATACAAGTAACAACAAACTTCATTAACCATTTTCTCAAAAACTACAAACTAGATCTTGCTAAAATTTTGCAAGAATATTTCTAATATATTAATACCCCTCCACTCCAAAAATCAGAGCTATATGATCCATAGATCTAGATATATAAGCAGAATGGTTGCACGTGACATTTCATGATTTCTAAAGTCTTACAAATTAGTTTAACTTGAAATTTTCTAGCTTTGTTCATTTTAATGATACCTTCTTGTTGTCTGAAAATCACAAGAATCTAGTTGATAGTTTTAAAGATATACACAAATCAATTTATGCACTGTATAAAAATGAATTTGTATGCCTTAAATGGGGAAGAAATGAGAAAACATATATCATCCATAACAATTCCTCCCCCAAAGTTAACATGTTGCATGTCCTCATGCAATACACTAAAAAACAAATTGAGGTGGTTTGTTGTTGAAATTATTGCTTGGTGTATAACGACATGGAATAAGGGAGATTTTGAGAATGAATAAGGAGATCGATGGATGATAAAGAATATTAATGACGTGGTCATGATAAATAAATTCATGAAAGAAACACCCTCCCAAACTAAAATCTTTTGTGTCTTTAAAAAAAATGGAAAGTGGTAAAAAAGGGGAAATAATGGTTGAAAAATATGAGTGATAACGCTCAGTGGTTTTTCATGACATTCTCCTAAAATTTTAATAAATCAAAAACTTATACTATTTTACCTCAAGTTTTACCTCTGTAAAAATGTGGAATGACATGTATGGACTAATATTTGTAAACGTTGATGTAGGCTAAGCTGATGTTGAAAGTGATGCGAAAGAAGGAAGCCATGCAAGATGAAAGAAAGTAATCAGAAAGTGTAGTAGGGTTTCCTTCCCCTAAACTGATTAGTTTCCCTGTCATCAAGATTTCTATAACACATCTCATGAGTATCCTCAATCAGTAATTCATCACCTCAATTACCTCATTATATATAAAAGTGACATAATCATGTTGTGAATTTCATGAGATAATAATGGATAAAAAGGGAATATAAAAGAGGGTAAAATGATGAGAAAAAGATGCATTCCCTAGACCCATAAACTTTGGTCATTATGAGCACAAAAATTGTGAGAATTATTCATCTCAGTTTTACTTCTCAAGTTCTAACCAATTACCTGGGATTCAAAATCAGAATTATGCCTCTTTATCCTATCCCAAAATAATAGTAGTGTTGTTAAGCTATGAATAAATGGAGATCGATTGAGCAAAGCAACTATCTTTGGTTAAAGATATGAAACTTGTAGAATAAAGGAATGATAAATTAGATGATACAAAATTTCAAATAGCAAATATCCTAAAGTTTCATCCCTAACATGTAAAGTGAATATTTATAACTGGATAATAGTTATAAACCATAACAATCACAATATAAGAACTGATTAAATATTACCCCATGAATCATGAGTTCTAGCAAACCTTATATGTTCAACAATAGGCTTTGTCGGCAATTAGTTTTGAGAAAACAAGGTAACCAAGTATATCATAGTATTGAATTAACTTCTATACCATAGACATGGCCACTGCTACTAGAAAACATCCATAGCCTCAACAAGGATGCCTTTTTAACCCATTGAGATGCAAGCGTACCATCTATTAAAAATAAGTACATAGTTACGAAAGAATTTCAATTTACTTAGATGTCCACTGAATATCATTGTTCTAGCTTGGTAACAAGTTAATAACAATGCCATTCAAAGGAGCTAACAAAAATGAACAAGTCGGCTCGTGATGGGACTTTTTGTCCTTTAGTTTTACGATCGAAGGCCATTACCTTGGCTTGGTGACTAGTAGTGGTAATGTCACTTTAGTAGGACCTATGATCATGGTAGGTTGGCTAGTGATGAGACCTCCTATCCTCTAGTTGACTATTTATGTTTATGGTTATTTTTAATCAACAAAAGATTACTTAATAGATGGGGTGGTAGGTCAGCGCCTTGAGAGCTAGGGATGGTGTAAAAAGTATTATAGTAACTATTTTCAACTCTGGTAATTTTTCTTCTCAAAAACTAATAACCTTCAAATGAATGTTGATAAATATATTTTGCTTTGTTAATATTGGGGTTGAGGAACAATTCATTAGATAGTGACAGAAAGATTTAAGTACAATTTTGTGGTCATCATCATAAATTTTACAAGATTAGGGACATGACAAATTAGGAAAGTTGAAAGTTGGCATGATGAAATCATCTTTGCATAATTATTCCTTAAAAATAAGATTATGTTTATAGATAAACAAAGATAAATTGACTACCCAATCATTGTGTCAAAGAGGACCTAGAACATTAAAAGTATTTCCCATTCACCAAGGAGGGAAAAAATTTCGGAAATACCTACATGTGTTGAATCAAATGTGAAAATTGGTCAATAACAATAGTTTAGCTTACGAAACAAAACTGTGAGTTAGAAAACAACTATTGTGACTTAGGGAACAACAACTGTAACTAAGGTAGCAAAAATTATGATTCAAGATTTATTTATCCAATAGTACCATTGTTGTATGTTACAACCTCGAAACTAACCATAGCATTTTAATCTTGTGGACATGGAGTATCATGTATAATTGTGGCAATACTTCCCAAAACTTACTCAATGGGCAATCCTAGCAAGGTGACATGGAGGAGGATTAGTCATCCAAAAGTCATAGTCACTTTACAAAATAATGAGGAATTAAGAGTGAATCACTCCTAACAAGACCTACCATAAGAGTTTTTGATATTATATTTGAGGAAACCATATATTGATAAGACCAGGGAACAAAAGTATAGATGTGGAACAACATCATGAAACTTAAGAAATTATTTCTTTTATTTTTGAAAACAAAAGATGCGACTTTGAAGTAAACAACACCTGAAACATAAAAACATAAGAGAAATCAGAAAAGAAACAACACTTTATTGAAAATAAATAAATAAATTAAGTTAAATGACTATGATTTTGGTTGCAGCAATGTTGTTTCTTAAGGGAACACCAATCTATTTCCAGGAACAACAATCTATCAATGGTGAATGAATGGAAAAAAATGATCTTTTGGAAAAATGCTTTGGCATAAATGACTTGGATCTTCAAATGGAAATCAATTCCTCATTTCTCTTGTTATGAATCCATTAAGTGATGAAAAGTCTTCATGTTGTTTTCTTTGTGTTGGTGAACAATAGCGGAAACAATTTTGTAACAAGCTCTTATGATCCATTTCTTTTTAAATCATGGCACCTAGAAAGACTCAAAATCATATGATGTCAAATTTATTAATAGATGCTTGGATGAAATTATCTTATTTCATTATCATTGCCTTAAAGAATCACTCGTTCATAAATTGATCTTCTTTATTCTCCTCGAACCTACAAAAAAACGAGCATCCACCTGCAATAAAACATGAAAACATGGAAAGAGAGAGGAGTATGAGATCTCTTAATCCAAGAAATTTGTTCCTCTATAAAACAAATCCACAGAAAGAAATAACAAAGTAAAATTTATTTGTCACTTGTGGGAGAGCAGTAGTCGACATACTAACCAGTGGTGTTTTAATCATAAATCCTTTGTTTTTTGTCTGATTTTAGTGATTCCAAAGAAAAATAAAAGCTAATTCAAACAATTATAACCAAAGAGAATAGGTTTTAAAATTCCATGATATGAAATGTCACATTTACTTAGAACAACCTGCATAACAGATCCATTTTTAATTTCCCAACTTAGACCAACAATTGATATTTTAAGCATAATTTTTTCGTTTGATAATGGATTGAACTGATTAAAATTGGAGAATAAATTAGTTTCATTTAAATATCTCCAATAAAAATAGGTTTTTAATGCATGAATAATTGATGGTAAAATATGTCAATGAACAACCAAAAAATCAGGGTTTTAAGAATGTTGATTTGCGATAGGTAGTCAATGTTTTGGCCATAACTTTATCATATAATATCAAAATAGAGTGATTTAAATTTATTTGTAAACTATATTCATAGGGGAATATACAATAGAAATAGGTTTGCAAAATCTAGTCATTTAGGCCTCAAAAAATATGACTGCCCCAATTCTGTCCCTCAGTTGCCTACCAGACACCCTGTCAATGTTTTAGTCATAATGTTTTCGTTTCAAATACAAATTGAGTGATTCAAATTGGGTTAGAAAGTATAAATAAAAGGCTAGTTAGGATAGAAATGGGTTTTGAGAATATACCTATTTGGTACCTAAAACCATGATTCTCCCGACTATTTTTTTAGAAATTTTATCAAACCTGCAAGCCATAAAATATGATAAATAAGCATTTTTTTCCAAAATGATGATTAGTATTTGTAGAAATATGATTTTCAATATAATATGTCTATATACACAAAGAAATTCAAATATCTATCACCGATATTGATTTACAAAACATATTGCAACAAACATAACTCTTTTTACATATAAAGAAATTTATGTATTTATCTCCTTATTTATTCTATTTTCTACACTAACCTAATCTACCTTGAAAAATAAAATATAATTACGTATAAGGGTACTTCCAATGGATTCATTTTCGAAATAAGGCCTCAAGTATGCACATACCCAAATTTGAAAAATGCATGTTAATAAATACTAAGGTATGAGAGACCAACTTCCCCATTAAGGATGCTGCCAAGAATTATTGAAGTTAGAAAGTAGACATAAACGGCTAGTTAGGATAGAAACAAATTTTGAGAATATACCCATTTAGTCCCTAAAAACATGACTGTCCCGACTAATTTTTTAGAAATTTTATCAAACCTGCAAGCCATAAAATATAATAAACAAGCATTTTTTTCCAAAATGATGATGAGTATTTGTAGAAATATGATTTTAAATATAATATGTCTACATACAGAAAGAAATTCAAATATATATCACCGATATTGATTTACACAGCATATTGCAGCAAACATAACTCTTTTTACATATAAAGGAATTTATGTGTTTATCTCCTTATTTATTATATTTTCTACACTAACCTAATCTACCTTGAAAAAGAAAATATACTTACGTATAAGAGTACTTCGAATGGATCCATTTTCAAAATAAGGCCTCAAGTATGCACATACCCAAATTTGAAAAATGCATGTTAATAAATACTAGGGTATGAGAGACCAACTTCCCCATTAAGGATGGTGCCAAGAATTGCTGAAGTATGGAGTGATGTCGCAAAAAAATGATAGAGTGAAACAAATCTTCAATATAATCTTGACTTTCTTGATTTCCCATAGTTGTCATATCATGAAGTTCTTATTGTTCTCGACGGGGTCCTGGACTGTGTTGATCCTTCCTTTCTTGACCTCTACTTGTGAGTTTTGGGGGTCTTCCTCTTCCCCTTGGTTTTATTTCCCTGTTCATGCAATCTAAGAGACAAAGAATTAAATCAAAACAACTAAAACAAATCTAATGCTCGGGTCTTGGAAAAGGGTTGGTACAAACCTTGCCTGACCAAGACAATAGAGTGGGTTTTTATAGTAAAAAAGGTAGAGAATTAAAAAAAATTAAGACAATCTAATGCTTGGGTCCTGGAAAAGGGTTGGTACAAACCTTCCCTGACCAAGACGAGAGAGTGGGTTTTACAGTAAAAAAGAAGAAAATTAAAACAATCAAGTGATCTAATGCTTGGATCCTGGAAAAGGTTGGTACAAAACCTCACCTGACTAGGACGAGAGAGTGGTTCTTACAAAAAGCAGAGAAAAAATCAAAACAATCTAATGCTCGAGTCCTAGAAAAGGTTTGTGTAAAGCCTCACCTGACCAGGACGAGAGATTGGTTCCTACGAAAAGTAGAGAATGTTGGGTGTGGAGCCTGATTATCTTCTGTATTCAAAGGTATCGCCACATTGGACCCTAGCCCATAAAATATTCGCTGCAGGGGGGTCCAGGGGGGCCGCTGTGACCTTTGGGAGCACCCCCTGGCGGGGGGATCGGGGACAACACCCCCGAAGCTAAGAATAGATGTAAAATTGCCTTGTAAAATGTTCTAATTTCGTAGTCAATCTGGGTCGTTCATTAGGTGGAGATCTGACGGTCGAAGTTATGTTTAATTTAGGTTTTTTTGCCCTAGAAGGCAACCCCTCGCTATATATGAGGGAATTGTATTGCGTCTATGCATATCTGTATTCTGAGTGAGGAAGAGAGAGGATATTGAGAGTGAAGAGGGAATTACAGTGAATCTGCTGTAGGTTGTATCTCTTTAGTTTGCTGGATAATATAAAAAGAAGGACTGGCTATTTCTCCGTGGACATAGCCCAAACTAGGTGAACCACGTATATCTGTGTCTCTCTTGTTTTATGCGTTTTCTGTGTTTATATTTCTGCAATATTTTATGTGTTCCATTGCCCTGTAATATATAATTCTCTAACAGAGAAAAACAATCAAAGCAATCTAATGCTCGAGTATTAGAAAAGGTTTGGTGTAAAGGCTCACCTGACCACAACGAGAGAGTTATTCCTACAAAAAGTAGAGAAAAACAATCAAAGCAATCTAATGCTCGGGCCTTGGAAAAGGCTTGGTGCAAAGCCTCATTTGACTAAGACGAGATAGTGGTTCCTATGGTCAATACTGGTTGTACTTTTGCGCCTTTGATACCCTCCCCAACAACAACGCCAAAATGTTTGGGTCTTAATACAGGGTTATTGATCTGAAAATGAATATCTTAAATTACTTTTAAGGTATTACAGACTCATGGGCATGGATTTTCCTATATTACTTAGTGCAACGGATCAATAAGATTGCGAATAATATAGACAATTGAGCAGTTAGAGAAACATAATAGACAACACACATAACACAACAAATTTAATATGGAGTTCACCCAAAACTCTTGGGCTACGTCTCTTGGTCCAGCCTTCAGTGGTGACCTCCCTATTATGTCTTCAAGAGCATAGTTTTACAAAGTGTGAGCTCAAATTGAGTCTCAACACAAAAGATGCAAAACAACAGTTGTTTTGCTTGAATCCCTTAAGCCTCTCTGAGTACACAGACTCTTTCTTTCACTCTCTGTCTCTGTTCTACCTCTTTATCTCAGTACTGCCTCCTTTTTTCTGTTTCTGTCAGTCTGTGGCTTTAAAGCCAATCGGCGTTGTCTGTTCATTTCCTCTTCTCGGGCTCTCTGGCTCCCGGCCTCTGTCCGCTCGAATCCCCTTCTAAGCGTTAGCAATCATGGCATAATGTCTTCAGGGAAGGTGGCCACCTGTTCTACAACGGAAGGGACCATCAGGCCTTTGAAATCCCCAAAAATAGTGTTCTCTGTTTACACAGAGAAATACACTGAAAACACGGGAAAAATTCGCTAAATCACTGTTTATCGGATTTCAAATATTATGAATTCCACCCTATATTCCATCGGGTCCGCCTTTCAATCGCTATCGCATGTCGTAAATGCCCGTTCCGTGGTTTCATCTATAAGTTCCATCGGGTCTGCTTCATCGTATCAGGCGCATTTCCTTTTCATTTTTTTTATTTAACGAAAATGCGAAATACAAAGGAAAATGTCATTTTCCGGATCTCAAAATATATAAAATATCATCTATAACTCCATCGAGTCCGGCTATTACAAGTCATATGTATATGGGCCCCGCTGTGTTGCACTGCTCCGACGCAATATTGCGATGTGATTGATCGCAATCGCATAGACCCCGAGCCGTTTGGTAAGCGCTCCTTGTATTTGCCGATTACAATATTGCGAGTTAACCTGGGCCATCGATCTGCGTGCTTGATCGACGGTCCTCATTGACCCGTGCTGATCACGATCGCAACTATCATATGGTCGCCTCCAATAGCCTCCGCCTGCCACTACCGATTGCAATATGTCGATTGGATCTGGAACGTTGATCGGCCAAATCCGATGACTCCTGTGTAAAGTTGTTTTGGCCTCTAATAGGCTCTATTCCGTTGTTTCCTTGTGTTTTTCACTCCCGATAGTGTAATCCGCCATTTTTAAAGGTTCTTCTTATGCCATAGTTTTGGATGTTTGAAGACTTAGAGGGTGTTTAGGATCCATTTTGGATCACGCCTTCCCACTGAAAAAGCTTTTGGACCACCAAAAGTTGGTTTTCAAGCATCAATAAAGTGAGGATACAACTTCCTCACTTGCCCAATTTCCATCCATTGTGCACTGTTTGGTTTTGAACCTTTGAGTCCAATTCTGAGGTACTCAATATCCCCTCTGCACATAGTTCTCACCTTCCTGTCTAGAACTGCATCTTCCTGAAAATCATTGAGATATTCAGGCAATAGATCATCAATAGAAGGAAACTAAATTTGCTCTTTGGGATCTTCAATTAGAGAAGGTTCAAACAGTCTCAAATTTTCTGCATTAACCACTGAATAGATGTGCATGTAAGTTGGTAAATCAAGGCGAAAAACATTCTCACAAATTTTCTCAAGTATCTTGAAAGGCCCATACCTTATTGGATTCAACTTCCTTCCTTCACCTTGCATTCTGTCTTTGCTGATGTATAGCCAGACTTGATCACCAACTTGGAAACTATGTTCAATTCGATGCTTATCATGCCTTGCCTTGTACTTGGTCTGGCTCTTTTCCAACTATTCCTACACTGCATGGTGAATTTCTTGGATCTGTTCAATGAACTTGGTTTGTTTGTCCACATCACTGTGTCCATCAACTGCTATGTCTTTTCCAAAGACAAAATCCAAGGGAGACTTTGGTGTAAAACCAAAACAAGTCTCAAAAGGAGATCTCTATGTAGAAAAGTGCTTAGCATGGTTGTAAGCATGTTGCACATAAAACAAATGTTCATCCCAAAGCTTGGGATGCTTGCTGCAATATCCCTGAGCAACTGAATTACTGTTCTATTGACCACCTAAGTTTGGCCATATGTTTGTGGATGAAAGGTTGTGCTCTTCTTCAATCTGGTGTCCATCAACTCCCACAGACTTGACCAAAACTTCCCAACAAATCGCGAATCTCGATCAGATACAATGGAAGTGGGTAACCCAAAATGAACCCAGACATGCTGAAAGAAAAACTTCGCTATTTTTTCAGCGATAATATGCTTGTTACAAGGTATTAAAATACACATTTTGTTGAACCTATCCACAATAACATATAAATAGTCATGACCTTTTCTAGATTTTGGCAATCCCCCCATAAAGTCCATGGAAACACTTTCCCAAGGACGAGAAGAAACTGGAAGTGGAGTGTACAAGCCTAATTTTCTATTGCTAGGTTTGCTTTTAGCACACATGGTACACCCTTTAATATATCTAAAAACTGTTTCACACATTCTTGGCCAATAGCAGAACCTTTGCAGCTGTGCAACTATTTTAATTACTCCAAAATGATTTGATATTAGAGAAGTATGTGCTTCCTGAATTATGTTAACTCTTTGAGTTTGTGGAATGCATAACTTTCCCAAATGATACAAGAGTTGGTCCTTAACATAATAATCCAATTCTTCTACTTGTTTGCCATGACTTAAAGTTGCATATACAACTTTAAAATCTATATCTTGAGCATATTGTTCAATGTAGCTTTCATGCATTACTGAGTTATGCTTAAGCATAGTAGATGCATTTATGATTGGTCTGGACAACATATCTGCAACTTTATTGTGTATGCCCTTCTTATATTTGATGACAAGATGAAACTGTTGTAGAAAACCCAACCACCTATAGTGTCTTGATTACTGCAATTTAGTTTGTGAGTGCAAATATTGAAGTGGTTGATGATCTGTATGTGTAATTGTTTCTTTGCCCATTAGGTAATATTTCCACTTTTTCATTCTCTGTACTAATGTATACAATTCTTTATCATATGTGGGATAATTAACTACTACATAATTAAATGTCTCAGAATGATAACATATGGGTTTACCGTGTTGCATCGACACTTTTCCCATGGCATAGTCATTGGCATCTGTTTCAATCTCAAATGGTCATTGAAGATCTGGCAGTGCTAGTACTGGTGCTATACTAATTTTTTCTTTTAAGGTGTCGAAGGCTTTCCGCTGTTTTCCTCCCCACTAAAACACCTTGTTCAATCTTGTTAAAGCATGTAAGGGAGTTGCAATCAAGGAAAAGTTCGAAGTAAACTTTCTCCAATATTTTGCTGCTCCTAGGAAGCTCCTAACTTCTATAGCAGATTTGGGTTTAGGCCAATTCACAATGACTTCAACCTTAGAGGGATCTATCTTCAGTTCACCACCCCCTACAATATGACCCAAATAATTTAAAGATGTTTTTCCAAATTCACATTTTGATAACTTCACATAGATATTTTCTCTTTTCAAAACATCTAGAGTCTCCTTTACATGCTTCAAATGTTCTTCCCATGTTTGACTGAAAACAAGAATGTCATCTAAATATACAATTACAAAATCATCAATAAAAGGTCAGAGTACATCATTCATAACTCTCATGAAAGTGGTAGGATCATTAGTTAAGCCAAAAGGCATAACCAACCATTCATACAGCCCTTGCTTTGTTTTGAAAGAAGTCTTCCATGCATCTTGTTCTGCTACTCTGACCTGATGATAGCCACTACGCAAGTCCAACTTGGAAAATTAAACTGCTTCTTCTTTTCCTTGTTCTTGCTTGCAGTGGGTTTTGATGATCCCCCAATCTATGGGTTCACATTCTTTCCTCTAGCCTCTAGATGTGTAGCATGAACTGATACATCATCTAGGCTAGTGGGGTTAAACATGAGAATGGTGTGCCTCAAATAGCTATGCAGACCACCTATATACTTCAACAAAGTTTCAGGTGAGTCTAGAGAAATGCCTAGAGTTAAATCTCTTTTTCTAAATTCCTAGGTATAACTTTGTACACTTTGCCCCTTTTAATTAGCAAAGAGTTTTCCAACTCATCATTGCTTGCTGCATATAAGATAGTGGATAGCATTATTTTTTAATGGCAGAAAAAAATTCACTCCAGGTAGAAAGAATTTTACCATGATTTTTCAAATCAACTTGTGTCTTGCCTTCCCACCACACTAGTGCAGTGCCTCCAAGGCGAAGGCTAGCCAACTGAATCTTTCTTCTTTTTGAATCGATGTTCTGCACCCTGCAATACACATCAATCTGTCTAATCCAGTTATCTAGCTTTTCTGCATTTAATTCTCCATCATAGATTGGCAAATCAAATTTTACATCTAATTTAATCAAAGATGTTTTCTTCTTTTTCTTTTCAAGGCTAGAAGGAGGAGTTGATGGAGGAGGCTCTTCCCCTTTCCCTTTGCCTTCTGAATGGGCAACTAGAAGAGGTTCCTCTGTTCCTTTTCCTTGTTCGGGTGTTGAGGTGCTTTCACCTCGATACTTCTTAAATTCTCGATACATTTCTTCCACCATGGCTCGCATGGCCATAAAGCTGTCCATGAACTGAGATTCTGATTCCAATGGGACTTCTCTGGCCATTCTCCTCTGAGCGTAGAATCTTCCAATCTCTGGATTAGTCTCAATAAGCTCTCCTTCTCCCAGTTTGAGCTTTGAACTAGTTAGCATTCAACAATCCAACACAAGCTTGTCTAACCTTAGCAAACCTAAAGCTCTGATACCACTTGATCTGAAACTGAAGATCTTAGATTATTTTTCAGGTATTACAGACTCATGTGCATGGATTTGCCTATATTACTTAGTGCAACGGATCAATAAGATTGCGAATAATATAGACAATTGAGCAGTTAGAGAAACATAATAGACAACACACATAACACAACAAATTTAATATGGAGTTCACCCAAAACTCTTGGGCTACGTCTCCTAGTCTAGCCTTTAGTGGTGACCTCTCTATTATGTCTTCAAGAGTAGAGTTTTACAAAGTGTGAGCTCAAATTGAGTCTCAACACAACAGATGCAAAACAACAGGATTTTTGCTTGAATCCCTCAAGCCTCTCTGAGTACACAGACTCTTTCTTTCACTCTCTGTCTCTGTTCTGCCTCTTTGTCTCAGTACTGCCTCCTTTTTTCTGTTTCTGTCAGTCTGTGGCTTTAAAGCGAATCGACACTGTCTATTCATTTCCTCTTCTCGGGCTCTCTAACTCCCGGCCTCTGTCTGCTCGAATCCCCTTCTGAGTATTAGCAATCATGGCATAACGTCTTCAGGGAAGGTGGCCACCTGTTTTGCAATGGAAGGGACCATCGGGCCTTTGAAATCCCCAAAAATAGTGTTCTCTGTTTACACAGAGAAATACACTGAAAACACGGGAAAAATCTGCTAAATCATTGTTTATCGGATTTCAAATATTATGAATTCTGCCCTATATTCCATCATGTCTGCCTTTAAATCGCTATCGCTTGTCACAAATGCCCGTTTCATGGTTTCCCTTTGTATTTGAAAAATACATTAAAACACTGAAAATATAAAAAAATGGCTTTATGGCGAACTTGAAATGATATATATTTTCATCTATAAGTTCCATCGAGTCCGCTTCATCGCATCGAGCACATTTCCTTTGCATTTTGTTTATTTAACGAAAATGCGAAATACAAAGGAAAATGTCGTTTTCTAGATCTCAAAATATATAAAATATCATCTATAACTCCATTAGGTCCGGCTATCGCAAGACATATGTATATCATCCCGGCTCCGTTGTACTGCTCCGACATGATATTGCAATGCAATTGATCGCAATCGCATATCACATAGACCCCAGGCTGTTTGGTAAGCGCTCCTTGTATTTGCCGATTGCGATATTGCGAGTTAACCTGGGTCGTCGATCTATGTGCTTGATCGACGGTCCTCATTGACCCACGCTGATCGCGATCGCAACTGTCATATGGTCGCCTCCGATAGCCTCCGCCTGCCACCTCCGATTGTGATATACCGATTGGATCTGGATCGTTGATCGACCGGATCCAACCGCTCCTGTGCAAAGTTGTTTCGACCTCTGATAGGCTCTATTTCTGTTATTTCCTTGTGTTTTTCACTCCCGATAGTGTAATCCACCATTTTAAAGGTTCTTCTTATGCGATAGTTTTGGATGTTTGAAGACTTAGAGGGTGTTTAGGATCCATTTTGGATAAGTTATAGATTCAGTCCCTCTTACATTTATATATCAATCCAAGGTCCATTTGGTTATTTCAAGGTTATCGTGCAAGGTTTATGGAGGCCATAGGTTCCCTACCCAATATTGAGAAATTACGAAATACAGGGTCCAAGATTTCTACAAATTGAGTAACAACAAACTAAATACCAACTCTAAGTAACAACAATCCGAACTAACAAAAATTTTGAAATAACAACAAGATAATAAAGCCACAAAGAAATGAAACAGTAATCATAAATCATTAACGATACAATTGGAAAGCATACCTATCCACACGAACTGTATCTAGCAACACATTATCAAGAGAGTGGGTCCAACTCTTAGATCAAGGTCGTGGATAAGAATTTTAGACTACACCGAGTTACGATATGCTAATATTCTTATTAATTCATAGAAAGGAATTACAAACTAAAGTTTTGTTGTTACACACCAAAGGAAGATCCTTCAATATCTGATCTACTTCATATGTGTTATCTCCTTTTTCTTTCTGATTTGTGTCTTTTAAATACACAAACAACAAAGGTAAATTTACAACAAACTGATTACAAAATGATTTCCCTTACAATTTATATTGATTACAAAATATCAATAAGAAAGATGGGATCTCAGAGATCTTTCCATCATGATTCAGTTGGAACAAGTCGAATATGGTATTGCAATTGGAGCAATTTGGAAAATGGCCACAACAGAAAATCTACGAAAATGTCCTTCGAAGAACCTTTATTTTCTCTCAATCTAGACTGAATTTTGGAAAACTGCTAATTGTAAAACTAATTTGGTCCATTGTGCACAAAATATGTGTCTCATATTTTCAATATTTTTCTTCATTCGCCCGAAATGTCCAACGCAAAAATGTCACTTTTTATCCTAGCGAATTTCTGAGTTGGAATATTTGATTATGAGTTGAAGATCAAATTTCCAATCTGGAAGAGATCTTGGAGGCTAAAATGGTGAGTGATGTTATAACAAAACCATCATTAGAAAAATCATGCATAATAATCATCAATTTATTAAAAATAAAGGAGAAAAAATATTACTTATCCACAAGAGCATAAATAATTATGAAATAGAATTATATGATGAATTATGATAAATAGAACAATAGAAACGGATGTTAAGAAGTGATAATAATAATGATAAATTAGCGGCCCAACATCTAGCACCAACCACTTACACAAGAATCTTTTCTTCATGAAATTAATAATGATGCTAATTTGTAGGTTGTAGCTAATCGGGGAAATGTCCCCCCAATCACAACCAGGTATACCTTTTCGAAATCTCTTTCATTTTGTACATAATGTGAATATCTTTTAATATTTTTATGGTATGTATATTTTTTTTTTTCACTTGAGGAAAACATCGCGAATATTTTTATAAAAATGCCACTGTCATAATCTCATCACAATTTTTGTTTCCTTAATCACAATTGTTGTTTCCTTAGTTACAGTTATTGTTTCCTTAATTATAGTGGTTGTTTCCTTAGTCACAGTTGTTGTTTCCTTAATCACAATTGTTGTTTCCTTAGTCACAGTTAGTATTTTCCGAGTCACAAAATTGATCATACTTTTTATTTCCTTCACCACAACTGTTGTTCCTTAGAAAAGATTACTATTTCCCTAGCTTGTTAATATTTCTGTTTCTTTAGGGTAAGCAATACTTTAAGCCCTCTTTTGATATGATGGTTAGACAACTAATTTGTCTAATGATTATTATAGGAGAATGTTTTAAAAGAATTCCTTATAAGGATTCTAAACTTCTAAAAAATTTAACTCCCCTGATATTTTAAGAAATGTATAAAAGTACTCATGATGCATTCCTTCTATCACCACTTAAGGAACTTTCTTTCACTCCATTTTTTAACAATTCTACGATCTTTTTGAAAAAATGAGTTTTAGAGACAAAATTAGTGATCCAGGTGGATGTTTTTGGCCACCCACCTATTCCACTTGGATCCCCGCCACTGTCTCTTTCAGTTTTTCAGTTTCCTTAATTGTAACATAGTTTACTATTTCTGGCAGTTTTTCGGGTCTTGAACTTCTGGAGCCATTTTGAAGCCCTAAACAATGTTTTTTGGGAAAATTAGTGCCAACATCTATTATCAAATGAACATGGCCACTGGAAAGTTGTGGTTCTTGGATAGATCTTTCTAACGATGTATTGTGCATGTCAAAAGAAGATTGTATGCCAAAATTACAACCCCGAGAAGTTGATGTACCAATTTATCCAAACGAGGCCCATCATTTTGGTGCTTCATCTCCTAGGGTTAGGTTTTTGGATGTTTAGGGTTTTCCATTGTTTCTCAATAATAAATAGGCATTCGAGCCTCATTGTAACACAGGTCAGAAGCATGTAGCTATCACATCTCTTCTCAAAGATAATCTACCATCGCCCGAGCTAGTCTTATTTCCATTATGTTTGTAAGCATATTTCAGTATTTGATATTAATGAAATGAAGTATTATTTCTGCTGCATCTCTATAGTTATGGTTTTATTTGTAATTTGTTGCGTTCTTGTTTAAGTTTGGATCAATTAGTGAGCTAAAAAGTAATTATTATAAAACTTTTCACACCATCCCTGACTCTTAATGAGCTAATATGCCACCCCATTTACTAAGTAATCTTTTATGATTAATAAAAACCACAACAATGCAAAGTGAAAATCAGATAGAGGATAAGAGGTCTCATCACAAGTCAGACTACCATGATCATAGAACCTAGTGGAGTGACATGACCACCTTTGGTCACCAATCTAGGGTAATGGCCTTCAGTCTTTGGGTATAAGGAAAAGAGGTCTCATCACAAGCCGACTTGTTCACCTCATTAGCTCCAGTGAATGAAATTGTTATTAATTGGTTTCCATGCAAGAATAATGGCCTTTTGTAGATACTTCATAAAAATAAACAAAATTTATGAATTTTTCCTACTATATGGGACACTCGCATCTCAATGGATTTTACAGGAAAACTTTTCGAGGCTATGGACACCTGCTAGAAGCAATGGACATGCCTGTGGTATTAAAGTTAAATTAAATATTACAATTTAAGTTAGCTATTTTGTCTCCTCACAATTAAAAAAAGAAGAAGAGATTATTAGAATTATTATGCAATTTTATAAAACCCTCCTAGAAAGTGGTGATGCTAGTTGTTCATGAGCAACTAATTATAATTCTGCATATAAGGGATACAAGCTTTTCAAAAATTCAGTAGTCTAATTATTATTATTTTTTTTCGTTTTTTCTCTAAAGATACTCCTTACGCAAGTATCATTTCCGTCCATCTATAGTTCCTAAAAATCTATGCATGCCTTTATTTCACTTTAATACTTTGGGTATTATAATAATCAGCTTCATCATTACGCCTCACGATATCCCTCGTCCTCCATTTCTATTTCTGACGGTTATCCTACCATGCCTAATTAATATCACCTTATCTCTTAATCGTGTCAAAGTTGTCAACCTATTAAAAGACTGATTGATGGTCGTGGTCAGCCTTCAACTTTATTGTGGGGACGAGGAGGTACTAATACATGATATGTTACCTGAATTTCCAAAAATATCATCGCATGTTATGGTTGTTGAGTTCCTATACTCTGTGCAGTGTTACTATCATTGTATATTTTGATTTTCGTTGTTTCTAGTTGCAAATTGATTCTTGTTGAACAACCAATAATGGTTGTCCATTCGGTACGTTATGAACCCGCTTCATTATAGGCCACGAAGCAGGCACGAAACATTTTGGACCAAACAGGATGGTTATAATACTTCAGATGATTACAGGGGTTTGATACTGAAGTAGCATTGGAATTCACAAAGAAACTTGATAATGGGGTAGAAATGGTAAAAAATATACATATATAGGTGAGCGAAGACATAATAGTAAAAGTCATAGGTTTTTCGACAAAGGGAGGAAAATGGTATGTAATACATACTTTTCTCCAGAATGCAACTCTCTTGTTTTCAAACCCTAGAGAAGAGTTGGTCAGGAAAGGAAAGGGGTATAACCGCAATTCATTGTCGGAGCCATGGAAATAATTAGCAGGAATCGTTTAGCGGTATATTACCTGTGATGGAAGGTACAATGTGGTGAGGGGACGTCATCTTAAATTAATGGCATCTCTAAGGCGAAAGGTAACTTTAAACCTTCCTTATTTTTTGAATTCGTTGTTACATGAAACCACTACTAGGCTAAGAAGATCCAAAGACCAAGTCTCGATCGTTAGTCATCATAGGCTTATTAAGTTATTAGTTGTAAGAATTTTGAGTCAAAGCACAACAGAGATGGGAAGGATTCCTAGGAAACCCTGACGCTGGCCAAAGAATTCTCTAATAAAATGAAGCATTCATAGAGACATCTGTAAATATTTTAGATAACAATGAGCAACTAGAAAAAGATAACGAGGACAATCAAAATGAAACTTTGATGATATAAGATACCCCACATGAAATTTCACAAACTTTAATTCCTCAAAAACTTAGTAAAGAAAAGAAAATAATGGCGTCTTTTCTAACCTCGCTACCTAAGAAAAGGAGAAGGTTGTCCAGGTTAATCAAGTTAGAACAAGGACAAAGTTCTTTAGAAGAAAATTTGACTCAATACTCACTAGCCCTTGAATAAACAAAACAGGAAACGAAGGCAGCTCATGCATTAGAAGGGTTGGAGAACTTATTGCAAAATGTGAATTTAGGTGAAGCAATGAATATTTCCATAGAGGAATATGTAACTCATCCAAAAAACCCTTATGACCAGAATGTTTCACTTAATTCGTTAGTTGCAACTACTCCTGCCGATTTTTCAACTACTATCATTCTGGAATCATTTGGTGATTCTGAAGTTGTTTCCCTCCAAGAGAATTCTGAGAACTCTGTCACTATTGTATTAGAGCCCTCCTCTCCAGAAGATATGGCTCCATTGTTTCTCCTTCAAGATTGGATTGGTGAAGATCATGATGACAATAATGATTTTCCAGTTGAACCTTATATTGATTCTCCTATCAATGAATTCTTGAAATATGGAGCTGATACGATACCAATGGAAGTTGATAATTCATCTATTAACCCTTTGACAGTTGAATCTACTCAAGAGATTACTATTGAAAAACCCGAGGTGATAGTTGTTGTTTCCCTTCCTTCTGCCCCAACAAATTTTGCTAAAAACTTTGTTTAAAGAACTAGAAGCACCAGAGATGTGAAATACAAAGAAAAAGGTAAACTCCACAAATAAGTTAATATATTAAGAAAATAAAACAAGAGATTTCAAAGGAAGGTACGATAATTGAAGAAATGGCTACAAGGTAGTAAGCAATCTCATAAGGGTCATGTGAAGAAAGTTGAAAGGAAGCTAGTAACTCACGAGACTGAAACCCAGACAAAACTCACACTTGTCTCCATTGAATGAAGTGTCCAAGCGGATTTTACCTTTGTTTCTACTGAAGTAGGAACTCAGACTAATTCTAAGATGCAAATAATTGATGTTCCATCTATTCTTGTTGAAGGAGAAACTCAACTTAGAATCACCACCTGTTTTTTTTAAAGAGGAGTGAAAACAAAGGCTATACGTCTTTATACTCCCTTAATTATAAAGGCTACCATTAAGGTCCTGAATAAAAACATGGAAAGACAACATGAGACTATAGCTAGATACTAGAAAGAAGTGGTGCCTCAGAAGGAACACCAGGAATTGCTTCAATAATTCAGGGCACTGGCAGTAACAGGAGATGAAACTTATGCAAAATTGAGAGTAGCTAAGAAGAAAATTAAGGCCTTAAAGGACCACCTTAATAAGGCCACAAAGAAAAGAAAGGAAATGTGCTACATCTATTCAGATGCCTTGGCATGCAGGTCCCCAACATGAAATTATGCCTTGTTTGTAGGAATTTATAGGGTAAGTTCCTCAAATCGAACACCAAAGGGCACTGCTCACAAATAGATCATAGATAGATACGCCAGTATTCTTGACATGGTTAAAACCCTCAAAGAGGGAAAAAGTTCACAACCTGAGCCAACACGGCCACTCTAGGAAATTTATTAATGTAAAAGAAAGAAAATTTACATAAGCTTCTCTCATGAGAAGTCACCTAACAAATGACCCTCAATGCTCTTTAAATAGAGATCATGGACCAATCGGGTGTTAATCCACGGATCAAGAGTCAGTAATACTGAGGAGAGAATGAACCATCATATCACTTCATGTCTAGAACATATCGTGACTGTCGGATTGTAAATTAAAAAAAGTACTACATACTAAATAAAAACACTTTACCTAACTATACACTAGACCAAGTTATACTTAATTATTTCCTATGTGTCGGAATATCCTAACATCCCCCCTTAAGAACAACTTGGGAGAGGATTGAAGGATGTACAAAGATGACACAATAGGAGAAGGAAGGAGGCATTAGAGCCTATCCCCCCTTAGTGACTGTTCATGAGAGAAGCTTATGTAAATTTTCTTTCTTTTACATTAATAAATTGCGTGAAGTGGCCGGGTTGGCTTAGGCCATGGACTGTTTCCCTCTTTGAGGGTTTTAACCATGTCAAGAATACTGGTGTATTGATCTGTGATTTGTTTGTGAGTGGTGTCCTTTGGTGTTCTATCTGAGGAACTTACCCTGTAAATTCCTACATTATTTTTTCTTGAATGATACTTGTTGCTCAAAGCCAAATCCATATAGTCTCGGAAACTGTATGAATTCAAAAATGTGTTGGATTTTATCACTACTTTCCATAAACAGGATGAGCACACAAAGTATCTTTTGTGTGAACTATATATGCACAATTTCTTTTTGGAGGAACATGTGAATGAAAATCATGTTCCATTTATTAGAGATATTTAGTTCCGGGCCTTCATATCATTTGCTCGAACCCAGGTGAAATGGGGAAAATATTACCACACCTTCCATAAGAGAGAGCATGGTCTTGATCTCTGGGTTAGAGGAGAGCCCCTAAATCCTTTTCACACACTTATTCGTCATAATATTTTCATAGAAAAACCTGGTATTTCTTCTATGCTTACACAAATTCATAACAATGTCTTACATTTAGGTTTGGAATACCTAGAAGATATCAGAGGCAAGGCTATTTGTGGAACCAAAGTGAGATGGCAAGCATCACCTAATGAAGTAAAAAACAAAGAACCCTTTGGCTTCCATAATTTTCAATATGCCATGACTAGAGTACATGACTATGTTCACATGGTATTGGAAAAAGGTATCAATTGGATAGGGTGCAGGTATAGATGTCCCATGATCTGGTGCCCTCAATCTTATTATAAATATGACTATGATCTATTAGAGGCAGGTAAGAATCTAGCCTTTCAGGAACTCAGAAGTAAGAACGGATTCAAACATAGAGGAAAAGAATCTTATGAAGCTTACTCCTTAACTACCTTGCATGTTAATCATTTGTTTGCATGAGGTCATGCAAAAAGGTCAGTTGGGGGGTGATGTTGGGCCTCATAATTGTTATAATTTCTTTACCTTATTTCTTAGTTTTTATATTATTTTCTTGATATTTTCTTGCATTTAGGATATGATAATTTACGTAATATAGATTCTAGAATAATTTGATGTACTTTAATTATTCTATTTCTTTGATGATCTTATTCGATCACAAAACCATTATTTACTCACGGTTGGATCCTTATTTCGAACAGGGATTTATCAATGACTTGGCACTTGATGTTGTTTCTTGGACTAATTGTAGAAGATCATATATCATGATGTTCTTCTAGCCAATTATGGCTATCTGAATGGAGTTGATTCCTATTTGGAGTAAATCGGTTAAGGAAAAGGTCCTGACTTTGTTATCCGAGAAATATTAAGAGTTTTGTAACTTAAAATTAGCATCTTGAGAATATTTAGATTCTCAGGATTGCTCTTTTATCAAAATAGATTTATTGTTTTTATCTTTTATAGTCATAATATAAAGATTAGGAATTGAGCCCCGAAAGAGGTTGTTCAACTGTAATATTTTTTACATAAGTCTTGAACTTACAAAGATATTGATAGTAATCTATCTTCTGTAATTCAATGAAAGTTTTCCTTATCCAGAGTTAATTTGTTGTTATGAGTTCTTTCACAAGACAGTTCAATTCTAGTGGTTTGGGTCTGATCCTCAAAGAAACGATGTCTTCATCTACACTATTAAATCTGCATTTTGTTCTTTCTCTTCATTTACTTCTTTATTTGATCTCTTTTGATTTACAATTGTTTGCTAGTCAAATTAATTATAAGATTACGTATTTTTATTTAAACAGAAATTATAGTTGGTTGTTGCAAAGTTGGATTTACCTTAGATGATTAATTTGGGATTGATGTTACTTCATTACTGTTTCTCATAGATTATCATAGGATTATTGAATTTCCCAACTTTGTGTTTCTTTTTGTAGAAGTTCCCTTCGGTAGTAAAGTTATGTAGTGTTGTTTCTTTCATTCTGTAGCTATTGTTCCCTAGGTAACAACTCAGTACTTGATAGTTTTCCTTTGCTATTTCCTATAGAAAGTATTTAGGATTTGATGCTTTAATTTAGAAACAAATTTTATAGTCGTGTTATGAATTGATTCCTTTAGCATTGTAGTTTTGTTTACTATTAGGATAATAGTAACTAGTGACATTGACATTATCTATTGCATATATCTTGCAGATAACCTTGAAATGACGAGACGAGACCTCGAGTTGACTTTCTAATGTGCATAGATTAGTTGATCCTTTAGGAACAATTAATTGTCTCAACAACATTCATGACACTAATAGAAGTTAATACAACAAAAAATGAGAGGAAAGAAAAGGAAAATAGAGAAAATATTTTATTTCTATAATTATTAATTTTTTTGATGTGCTTGCATGCACATTTATATTTTTAGTTTTTAGTTATAAGAGAGTGTTAATTGTTAGAGAGGTCTAGTTGTGTTCAGTTTCTGTCATAATGTTTGTTATTAATGGTTTTGATTTGATTGGCCAAGTGGGGAAAGGAGGGTGAAGCAGTGAGAAATGAAGTTATTTTATTATTGGAACTCATTAAAAGGTTAGGGAAGTTAGTATAATTTTGTTATTGGAACTCATTAAAAGGTTAGGGAAGTTAGTATAATTTTGTTATTGGAACTCATTAAAAGGTTAGGGAAGTTAGTATAGTTTTGGAAGTAGGCTAGATAGCCCTGAAAATCTTTTAAGTTGAGTGAAGAGTCATTTATTTTCCACCAAGTGCTACATATAGTACTTTTTTTTCTCCGAAGGTGGCAAAACCTATCAAACTTAGGTGTCAAACCAACAGTGAGGACAACCATCTCTGGCTGCTATCCGCGAATGTCGATTTGACTCATCACCATTATCAAGGAAAACCACGCCACCTGTAATAACCCGCTGGTGGTCCGTAAGGGAGCAGGCTTTCACTCTTGCCAGATGCCTCTGGGTCTTGGGCCGTTAACCTGTTTCCTTACGTCCGAGGAAGACGAGCTCTTAGCCAAGCAGAAGCAGTTTTACGGCATACTCCAGGCCGCACATATAGTACTTTTTACCAAAAGAAAGTAATTCATTTCATTTTTTTTATTAATTTATTATTCTTGTAATTTGTTTATATTGAATAGAAAATTTCATATTAAATTAATAAGAGTTTTAGATAGAAGAGGAATAACTGATTATAGAATTTTGTCATAAGAATTACTTGATGAATTTATAAAGACATAATTATAGAGCATATGAAAAACTTTATAATATTTTTTTTTTTTCATATTTATAATGCATCTTACGTGGTTAGCGAAATTTTCTACTTCAATCCATTGTAGACATACTCTTAGACATTTATATTGGTGGTTAAACAATATTAGATAATTTGCTTATATTTTCAAACTATGCTAAATCGTCATTTAATATATATTTTTTAATTAATTTAATAAAACTAGAGGCTCTTTTAAAGACACAACCCTTAGAGCTTTGTAAAAGGTACCCGAATGAAAAAAAAACAATTTTTTTTTAAGAAACTCACTTCACTCATATATTGTAAATTAAAAAAAATAGGAGGACAAGAACATATTACGTGAAGTTTACATATTTAATTTCATAACCTCTTGTTTACTATCGAGGACTCTCTACCAGTGAAGCTACTATTCAGAACTCTCAACTACTCACGCTGATCCATCAAAACTTATGTTCTAAGCATACTCTTAGACATTTTTTTTATTGTTGGTAAAACAATATTATATGATTTAATTATAACTTCAAACTACTATACTATGGTTTAATAAGTGTTTCTTAAACTTACATCATAATAAACATTCTTTTGTAAAGATAGAGCCTTTCGAGCTTTGCATAAGCTATACCAATGAACTATAAATAATCAATATTTTTTTTTTACTTTAAGGAAACTCACCACATCTCATTATAGGTTGTAAATTAGAAAAAATTTAAGGACTTGACCAGAATATATCGAACAAGTTACATATATAAAAATATCTGACTTAAGATTTTGATCTCAAAACTTCATGTTTACTATTTACCATCTCAAACTCTCAAGCTAACCCACCAAGCCACAAAGTGCATTAAGGCTAGTGTTGCAATGATTAAGAGAGCATAAACTATATGTTATTGGTGGCGATCCCGAGGAGGGACGCATGGCTATTGACCATTTAATTCTTCGGTTCCAAGTTGAGTTTGGTGGCAGGGTTTTTGGTGTGTGTCTTTATTGCAGTTTAATGTTTGTTGCCCGCCCTCTATACTAACCTCGGGCTTGCGTATCACTTTCACTGAGGGGTTTTGGAGGTCATTTCTCCTGTGCGATGGTTTTGCTCTGCGGGTGCTCTGTGTTCTTGCCTGGTATTCGCGATGGATGGTAAGTATTGTGCCCTGTTTGCTCCGTATGGCAGTTTAATGTGCTTTGTTGGTTCTCTGTGGTTTATTGGTGCTATGCCTCTGCTCGTTCTCTGTGGTCTGTCATTGCTATGCCTCTGCTCGTTCTCTGTAGCGACTCATTGCTCTAGTGTTTGGAGGGTTTCAGGTCCTCTTCCCCTCGCAATTATGTTTGTCTCTGTTATTTGCTTTGAGCTTGTTTCTGTTCGTTTTGTGGTGATTCGTTTGTTGATGTGGGGTCTGGTCATGGTTTGGCTCTGCAAATCTCAGGTCCCTGCTTGGTTGCTGCACAGAACGCCTCGACGCCCTCAATTTCAAGTAAGCTTCTACTTCCGATTTCAATTTCACTCCATGTTTTTAAAGGTCCTAATGCTCTGGCTCCTTGGTGAGCAGGCAAAGCGTGTTCATGGCTCATTTACTGGTGGAAACCCTCTATTGTGAGTCTTGGTTCTCGTCCTTCGTCTCGAAACAGTTCTTCTCCAAGTAAGGTCCTTGTTCTCCTTTTGAGTTAGCTAAATTCACTATTATCTTTGTTGATTTTTGTGGCTCAATATTGACCACTGCCCTACTCTATGGTGGTGTGCAAGCCCTTCCAGGGAAGCGCTACTCCACAACTTCATCCTGGGGACTGTTCGTGAGCTTGGGGAAACCCGGGTAGGGTCTTTCTGTAGCTATAGCGTTTTCTTGCTTGCTTTGTCGTGTGCCTATTTTTGCAGTAGTTGTTTTGTCGCTTGCTCTTGTTGTGACTCGGCTATACCCTTAATGTTTTGGGTCCTTTGTATCTGTATGTGATCTTTGAGGTGTTCATGCCCTCGCTGGAAGTTTTAGGCATAGCCTGTGGATTGTAATGTGTTTTGGTTTAATGGGTTTGGAACCCTTCACAATTTTGTACAGTGAATTTTTATTGAATGAAAAAAATGAAATTTCTATGTACAGGAAATATTGTTTTTGTTTAAATGCAAAATGTAATAGTACTTGGGGTTTGTTTTGTTGAGAAACAAAATCTATGTGTTGGTGGACCTCTGTTTGATTCTCGGTCTTGAAACGCTACTTGTTACTGTATGCTTGTCGATGCTTGTTCAAATCTTTGAAAAGAAATGGTTTCACTGTCTTTCTTTCATTTTGATTCCTGAGACATCAATGCACAAAGAATGTAATGAAATTTAATCTACTTTATTAAATGACAGATTTTAAATTGTTAACTATCATAGAAGTTCAAATAATTCTGGGTTACAACTTCAGGGCTCTCTCTCCTCTCTGGATGGTAGCCCTTCCATGATCTTTGATTTTTTCTTTTCAATGCACTATCAACAGTTCCTTTACAGTTTGAGGAACTGTTCCTCAGTTACTTGTCAGTTACTAAACAATTTCTTCAAACAAGTTCCTAACTAATCCTATTTTGCCTAATTTGAAAACTAACAATGGTTGATTCAGCCTTAATTTAAAATGACACAAAAATGAAACTAAATGAAACAGAAACTTGAAGTGTTTTCCTCTCTATCTGTCAAAAAAAAAAGAACATCTCCTAGCTATCACCTCTTCACTCGGATGCTCCTGCATCAAGCTCCTGGGGTAAATTAAACTCATGGCTCCTGTCCATGAGCTCTTTAATAAATTACCCGATGCTTTGAATCTGGCTAGCATCTAACCAAGAGCTATCTTCAATAGGATGACCCTTCCACTTGACTAGGTACTGCAAATATTCCTTCCTTCGAGTCCGTCTGGCCACCTGGGTATCTAGGATCTGTTCGATATCTAGAGGCTTTGTTGGGGGCGTTTGTTTAAGCCACGAATCATTCTCTTTCTGGGTGTCCCGTGTTCGTCTTTCCGAATCGTCTTCTTCATCTGTCGCAGTGTAGGGGTACAGATCTACCACATTGAAAATCAGTGAAATTCCAATACCTGGGGGTAACTACAATTCGTAAGCATTTGCAGAAAACATTCGAAGAATCCTGCAAGGCCCGATTTTTTTTCCATTTCAACTTGTTGTATTCTCCTTTAGGAAACCTTTCTTTGGATAAGTGTGTTAATACCAGGTCTCCTACGTTTAATTGTACCTCCCGCCTTTTCAAATCTGCCTTTTGCTTGTATCTTTGGCTACTGCCTTGTAATTTTAATTTCTCCTGTTCATGAAGATCACTGATTGCCTTTGTGAAATCTTCCCCATCAACACTCCTGCACTCCAACTGTCCCAAATAACATAACTCATGTACTCCACGTGGGTGCATTCCGTATAGGATCTGGAAAGGACTATTGTTCGTGCTTTGGTTGGGCGAATCGTTATAAGCAAATTCCACTTGTGCAAGCAAACAATCCCACTGTCGAGAATTTTCTCCAACCAAACTCCTCAATAAGTTTCCCAGACTTCGATTCACCACTTCAGTTTGACCATTGGTCTACGGGTGATAAGTTGAGCTGAAGTTTAGTTTGGTGTCTAATTTTTTCCATAGGGTTCGCCCAAAATGTCCTATAAAATTAATGTCTCGATCCAAAACAATAGACTTCGGCAAGCCATGTAATCTGACTATCTCGGTAAAGAACAAATGTGCTACATGTGTGGCGTCAGAAATGTGCCATTTTGGTGAAACGATCCACCACCACCATGATGGAATCGAATCCCCGTTGTGTCTTCGGCAGACCTAAGACAAAGTCCAAACTAACAGAGTCCCATGGTCTGTTCGGAATAGGTAAGGGTGTATACAACCCTGTGTTCTGGTTGTGTCCCTTTGCAAGCTGACACACTTTGCATCTAGTCACAAACCTCTGTACATCTCTGTGCATCTTTGGCCAATAGTAAAAGTGACTCAACTATTCCAAGGTCTTGTCTATGCCAAAATGTCCGGCTAAACCTCCATTATGCTTTTCCTGGATTAAGTTCTCTCTCATAGAACATTCCAGAATACACAACTGCCCTCCTTTGAACAGCAACCCTTCCTGCATATTATAGTCCAGCCATGAACTGTTATCTCTCAACAACGGATTTTGGCAAGCTTCATAAGCTTCCTTAAAATCTACATCTACCTCATACAAGTCCTTAAGATGTTCAAATCCTAATACTTGTATCGTACTTTCCTATAGGATCAAATTCCTCCTGCTTAACGCATCTACCACTTTGTTGGCTTGACCGCTGATGTGTTTCAACACAAATGTAAAACTTTGTAATTACTCCACCCACTTCGCATGTTTATGGTTCAGCTTTTGCTGTTTCATAATATACTGCAACGCAAAATTGTATGAAAACAAGACAAATTCATTAGCCAACAGGGAATGTCTCCAATGCTTCAACGCTTGAACACTGCTTAGAATTCCTTGTCATAAGATGTGTACTTCTGTCTACTTTCATTTAGTTTCTCACTAAAATAGGCTACTGGCTTGTCCTCTTGACTGAGCACTGCACCAATTGCTGTCCCACTAGCATCACAACGAACTTGAAAAAGTTTGTTAAAGTCTAGTAACCTCAAAATCGGTTTTTCAGTAATTTTCCTTTTGAGCAGCTGAAAGCTCTTCTCTGCCATTTCTGTCCAATGGAAAGGTTGATTTGTCTTCTTAATGGTGTCCAGCATTGGTGCACAAATCCCACTAAAATTCTTAATAAATTTCTGATAAAACTCTCCAATCCATGGAAACTCCGTACCTCAAACAAATTTTTGGGGGATGGCCAGCTAACTATGGTTGTAACCTTTTCTAGATCCATTTTTAGTTCATTCTCGGAAATCACAAATCCCAAATAAATTAATTCTTTCTTGAAAAAATAACATTTCTTCAAATTTATCAGTAATTTATTCTGCTGTAATTTTTCCAATACATACCTCACATGTCGAAAATGTTCTTCCTTCATCTTGCTAAATATAAGTATATCATCCAGATATACAATCACAAATTTTCCAATGAATTCCTTCAGCATCTCATTCATCAACTGCATGAATGTGCTAGGGGCATTACTCAATCCAAATGGCATAACCATCCATTCGTTCAAGCCTTCATTAGTCTTGAAAGTTGTCTTCCACTCGTCACCTTCTCAAATTCTGATTTGGTGGTAGCCGCTTTTCAGATCTATCTTTGAAAAGTACGCTGCTCCACTCAAACAATCCATCATATCATCCATCCGAGGTAAAGGGAACCTGTACCTGATAGTAATCTTGTTAATGGCCCGGGAATCCGTGCACATTCGCCACTCACCTCCTTTCTTGGGAGCTAAAACAATCGGAACTTCACAAGGGCTTAAACTCTCTCGAATCAGTCATTTATCCAACAACTCCTGCACCTGCTTCCGGATTTCTTCATTATCCTTCGGACTCATCCGATAGGCAGCCTGTTTGGCAAACTAGCTCTTGGAATAAAATCAATATGGTGACTAATGCTCTACTTCGGTGGTAATTTGTCTGGTAGATCATCTACCACAATATCACTAAACTCTTGCAGCATGTCCTGTATTTCTTTAGGTAAGTCGGTGACTTCAATATGGATCAATATTGGTTTTGGCCTTCGCACAACTGCATACTTCACCTCATCATCCTCCATCTATCGCAAAAACTCTTTTCCACCTAACAGTAGTGCTTTTGTCCCACTGGTTTCTGCAACATCCTCTTCCTTCATGGGCACTAGGGTATGCTTTATCCCATCTTTAAAAAACTTGTAACAATTTTTTGCCCCGTCATGGACAACCTTCCTATCATACTGCCATGGTCTGCCCAATAGAATATGGCACACATCCATAGGCATGATATCGCAAGTCACCTTGTCTTTGTACTTGCCAATATGAAACTCTACTTCACACTGCTCATCGACCAGTAGTTGGTGGCCTTTCTGCAACCACGACACCCTATATGGAGTTGGGTGCTTCAACTTCTTCAAACCCAATTTTCCCACCATTTCAATAGCTACCAGATTATCAATACTTCCACTGTCTATAATTAATTTGTAGCATTTCCCATGCGACTTGCATACAGTCTGGAACAATGCTTTCCTCTATGTTTGATCAGCTACTTCTTTAGCTGGTTTTAATAATACCTTGTTCAACACCAAGGCTTCCCCAGTCTCTGGCATATTTTCCACCTCCTGTGGCGGTGCCTCTGCTTCATCGGGCTGAGCGACATATGCTCCCCTCTGCCCAATTTTTTCATTTTTAGGACATTCAAAGGACCTGTGTCCCCACTTGTGACACTTGTAACACTAATAGGCATTTCCTCTGCCTCTGCCATTACCTCTTCCTTGTTGGTATGACCTTCCTCCTCTGGTGTTACCTTCCCTTTCACTCTGTCCCGAAGTCTTCGAACTACTGCCCTCTTCATTGCTGTTGGCAGTCCTACCTCTGCCAAAGGTCTGTCCCCGACCTCTACTAGAACCACGTCCTCTTCTGGCATTTTGTTTTCTAGCAATCTTTTCCTCCACCTTCAAAGCACTCTGATAAGCTTCCTCTATGGTCTTAGGGGAAAGAATACTAATTTCGTCTAGGATCTCCATCCGTAGACCATTCACAAACCTCACTGTTTTCTCAGGGGTATCTTCAACATAACCAACTCTTAGGTTAACTTTATAAAATTCTTCAGTATATTCCTTCACAGTCATCATTCTCTGCTTTAGGTTCTGTACTTGTCTATAAAGGGCAATTTGATAATCTTTAGGCAGAAACTTGCTCTTAATTATAGCAACCATCCTGTCCCACTTCTTAATCAAGGGTTTGTTTAATCTCCTCATTTCTGTCTATACACTGTCCCACCATAGAGCTGCATGTCCCTTCAATTTGGTGACAACAAACCTGATCCTCTTGTCTTCGCTGATTTCTTCATACTCAAAATATTTATCTAGCTCACTTATCCAGTCTAACAATGCCTCTGTGGACAAACTGCCATCATAATTAGAGAGCTCCGGTCTTGGCTTGCTGCTAGCCAACAAAACTGACCTCAATAGTTTAATTTATGGTCCTTCATCATCTGACCCATCCGTCGTGGCTATGTTTTCCTCCTCACTGTCATCCCCACCTTCCGGATCTCTACGCCTTCCTGCTTCCACTGCTGCCAAACGTGCAGTTAAATTCCTAATTTCTTCTCATAGCCCTTCATCTGCTACTCTTCTGATGCCTCTTCCTCGACCCCTTCTTCCTACCTCCTTTTTTACTGAGAGAAAAGGACAACCTGCTCTGATACCAAAAATTGGTGGCAATCCCAAGGAGGGACGCGTGGCTATTGACCATTTAATTCTTTGGTTCCAAGTTGAGTTTGGTGGTAGGGTTTTTGGTGTGTGTCTTTATTGCGGTTTAATGTTTGTTGCCCGCCCTCTGTACTGACCTCAGGCTTGCAACTAAGGAAAATCACTTTCACCAAGGGGGTTTGGAGGCCATTTCTCCTGTGCAATGGTTTTGCTCTGCGGGTGCACTGTGTTCTTGCCTGGTATTCACGATGGATGGTAAGTATTGCGCCCTGTTTGCTCTGTATGGCGGTTTAATGTGCTTTGTTGGTTCTCTGTGGTTTATTGGTGCTATGCCTCTGCTCGTTCTTCGTGGTCTGTCGTTTCTATGCCTCTGCTCATTCTCTGTAGCGACTCATTGCTCTCGTGTTTGGAGGGTTTCAGGTCCTCTTCCCCTCGCAAGTCTGTTTGTCTCTGTTATTTGGTTCGAGCTAGTTTCTGTTCGTTTTGTGGTGATTCATTTGTTGATGTGAGGTCTGGTCATGGTTCAGCTCTGCAAATCTCAGGTCCCTGCTTGGCTGCTGCACAGGATGACTCGGCGCCCTCAATTTCAGGTAAGCTTCTCCTTCTGGTTTCAATTTCACTCCCTGTTTTTAAAGGTCCTAACACTCTGGCTCCTTGGTGAGCAGGCAGAGCGTGTTCATGGCTCATTCACTGGTGGAAACCCTCTGTTGTGGGTCTCGGCTCTCGTCCTTTGTCTCGAAACGGTTCTTCTCCAGGTAAGGTCCTCGTTCTCCTTCCAGTTAGCTATTCACTGTTATCTTTGTTGATTTTTGTGGCTCAATACTGACCGCTGCCCTGCTCTGTGGTGGTGTGCAGGCCCTTCCAGGGAAGTGCTGCTCCACAGCTTCGTCCTGGGGACTGTTCGTGGGCTTGGGGAAACCCGGGTAAGGTGTTTCCGTAGCTATAACGTTTTCTTGCTTGCTTTGTTGTGTGTCTAGTTTTGCAGCAGTTGTTTTGTCGCTTGCTCTTGTTGTGACTCGGCTATACCCTTGATGTTTTGGGTCCTTTGTATCTGTATGTGATCTTTGAGGTGTTCATGCCCTCGCTGGAAGTTTTAGGCATAGCCTATGGATTGTAATGTGTTTTGGTTTCATGGGTTTGGAACCCTTCACAATTTTGTACAGTGAATTTTTATTGAATGAAAAAAATGAAATTGCCATGTACAGGAAATATTGTTTTTGTTTAAATGCAGAATGTAATAGTACCTGGGGTTTGTTTTGTTGAGAAACAAAATCTATGTGTTGGTGTACCTCTGTTTGATTCTTGGTCTTGAAACGTTGCTTGTTACTGTATGCTTGTCGATGCTTGTTCGAATCTTTGAAAAGAAATGGTTTCACTGTCTTGCTTTCATTTTGATGCCTGAGACATCGATGCGCAGAGAATGTAATGAAATTTAATCTACTTTATTAAATGACAGATTTTGAATTGTTAGCTATCATAGAAGTTCAAATAATTCTGGGTTACAGCTTCAAGGCTCTCTCTCCTCTCTGGATGGCAGCCCTTCCATGATCTCTGATTTTTTCTTTTCAATACACTATCAGCAGTTCCTTTATAGTTTGAGGAACTGTTCCTCAGTTACTAAACAATTTCTTCAAACAAGTTCCTAACTAATCTTATTTTGTCTAATTTAAAAACTAACAATGGCTGATTCAACCTTAATTTAAAATGACACAAAAATGAAACTAAATGAAACAAAAACTCGAAGTGTTTTCCTCTCTATCTGTCAAAAAAAAAAACACCTCCCAGTTGTCGCCTCTTCACTCGGATGCTCTTGCATCAACTAAACTTTGTAAGTGCTTATTTTATGAATCAAAGATACATTATTTGGGGCATATAATATTAGGAGGAATTGTAGTGGGTTTCAAAAATATAAAGGTTGTTAGGGAATAGTGAATGCACATTAATGTACATAAAGTGTATAGTTTTATGGGTTTCACTGGATATATAGAAGATTTATGGAAGGTTTTTCAAAGATTACAATTCTTATTATTGAGTCATAAGAGAAGAATAAGAAATTTGTGTGGATAAAATGATGTGAATAGTTGTTTCAAAGTTTTAAAGAATTATTGAAATCGTTTGTTAAATTAGAGATATAATAGATATGGATCATTAAGTCATAGGAGAAGAGAAAGAATTTTGTGTGGATAAAATGATGCGAATAGGTGTTTCAAAGTTTTACAAAATTATTGACATCGTTTGATACATTATAGATATAATAGATATGGATCATTGAGTCATAGGAGAAGAATAGGTGTTTCAAAGTTTTAAAGAATTATTGACATCATTTGTTATATTAGAGATATAATAGATATGGATCGTTGAGTCATAGGAAAAGAATAAGAAATTTGTGTGGATAAAATGATTTGAATAGGCGTTTCAAAGTTTTAAAGAATTATTGACATCGTTTGTTAAATTAGAGATATAATAGATATGGATCATTGAGTCATAGGAGAAGAATAAGAAATTTGTGTGGATAAAATGATGTGAATAGGTGTTTCAAAGTTTTAAAGAATTATTGACATAGTTTGTTATATTAGAGATATAATAGACATGGATCGTTGAGTCATAGGAGAAGAATAAGAAATTTGTGTGGATAAAATGATGTGAATAGGTGTTTCAAAGTTTTAAAGAATTATTGACATCGTTTGTTATATTAGAGATATAATAGATATGGATCGTTGAGTAATAGGAGAAGAATAAGAAATTTGTATGGATAAAATGATGTGAATAGGTGTTTCAAAGTTTTAAAGAATTATTGACATCATTTGTTATATTAGAGATATAATAGATATAGATCATTGAGTCATAAGAAAAGAATAAGAAATTTGTGTAGATAGAATAGTGTGAATAGGTATTTCAAAATTTTAAAAAATTATAGACATCTGTTTGTTATATTAGAGATATAATAGACATGGATCAAGTTTTTCTAGTACGTACAGTCACTTTAAAACCAGGATTGGATGGAGTATTAATGCGAAAAAGTAAGGTGATTGCATACTAATGCAAGACATAGACCCACCAAGAATCAGATTTGATTCTCAAAAGATTCCATAAGGGTGACGTGGAATTGGCAAGATTTCCTCTCATAGAAACATGACATATTTGGAAGTCTTTCTAATTATTTAGTTTTTTTTTTTTGTTTTTTTTTTTAACTTAGGATAATCTGTAACTGATGAGAGTTATCCTGAACAGACCCAAGATCAAATCTAACTGGCTGCCACTATAAACCTAGGCTACGTGCAACTACTTGCAAGCCGCACAATAGCAAGAGGAAGTGATTCCTAGTCAAGGTTTGTTTCCTTGTTTTAATGTGAGAAGGGTGACCAATTTATTGTAAGAATCAGGCCAAGAGACATCAAGCCCAGAGGGGCGAATATGTAATGCCTCGAATCCAAGTCCTAAGAGTTCGTAATGCATAATTTCCAGTATACGCAACCTGCAAATTTCTATAAATCTGTGCATGTGTTTATTTTGCACAAACCCTATTTTGTTGAATTACTGCCACATTTTGTTAGAGGGAGTTAGAGTGTTGAATCCTACAGGGTGAATGACGCATTATATTGTTGTATTGGGCCAAGGGAGGGTCGAGAATGAATGGGGGCGAGTCGACTCTAGGTGAAAAGGCGAGGAATTTAACCTGTAGACTAGAGATATTCGGGCATCAAAAGGTTCAAGCCTACGAGATTTTATCCCAAGAATGCATCGAAAGGGGAACCTCGAATAAGCCAACAACCCGATATGCCCGAACTAGCCCCATAGTGGAACTTCTGGTGTGTGCGAGGTCATGGATATGCCAACACAGGAGTTGAAGTAGCCAAGGACCATAATGGTGGTCTTGTACGTGGTTCTAGAGAGAGGATAGAACATTTGAAATTGGGGGATCTGGAGAAGTCCATGAGTTTCTTTGCTACACAAAAGGCCGAGAGATCCTGTGTTGTGGGCTTATAACCCATAGGTTCAAGAGATTGAACCTTGAGGGTTCGAATTTGACAGACCCCAGAATCAATTGTCATCATTTGGTATCAGAGCAGGAAAATATTTTATACAGGATGAAGGAGAACAATATCTGGTTGTGGTGGGTTAGAGGTTGTTGCGGCGATTCACAGTTATGGTTGTGGATAGAATTGTCAAGAGAGAGTGGGTAGCATGCAATAGCCAGAGAAGAGCAGAGGAAGTCCGAGAGGTTCCATAGGATGATGGAATTGTCAAGAGAGAGTGAGTAGCATGCAATAGCCAGAGAGGCGCTGAAGAAGTCAGAGAGGTTCCATAGGAAGTGAATCTGAGATGCCAAAAAACCTAATCAGAAAAGAGAACTTGGGGAGGTGTTAGTGGAAGTTTGGTTGCAGCTCACTGCTGAGTGCGAGAAGAGGCTCAACGATACATGGGAAGAAATAAGACCAACATAGAGATGAACAAGGTGCAGTAATGACAACACATGATAAAAAGATCATAAATATTTTTGAGCATAATAATATGGTGCAGAGGCATACCTCAAATAAAATTTGATTCTCGAAGGCTTCCCGAAGGGCGACCAGGCATTCTGCGAAATAAGACACGATTTCTTCTCTTGATTATTATGAAAAGACATGAGATATTTATAAGCCTCTAGAATGTGTTAACGAGCAGAGGAGATGATTCCTCGTTAGTGTTTGTTTCCTTATTTTATAGCCAGTCTGTGAATGTCAGAAGGGCAGCCAATTTATTGTAAGAATGATGCCGAGAGTCGCCAAGCCCTAAGGGGTGAATATGTAATGCCTCAAATCCAGGCCCTAAGACGTTGTAATGCATAATTTCCATTATATGCATCCTGTGCATTTCTGTAAATTTGTGCATGTGTTTATTTTGCACAAACCCTGTTTTGTTGAATTCCTGTCACGTTTTGTTAGAGGGAGTTAGAGAGGCCATATCCTACACGTTGACGGATACATTGCATTTTCTTATCGGGCCAAGGCAAGGTCGAGAATGAATGAGATGAATCCGAAATGAATGGGTGCGGGTCGAATCCAGGTGAGAAGGCGTGAATGACATTTAACCCGTAGACCAAAGATATTAGGGCGTCAAAAGGTTTAACCCTTCAGGCTTTTACACGAAGAACACACCAAAAGGGGACAAAACGTAAAAATGTGTCGAAGAGGGATCCAAGCAGCTGACCCCTGAGCTTGGGGTGGGACCTGCATGCTGAGACCCCAAACGAGGTTGCCCCGCTGAGTATGATTCAGGCCCTGAACTAACCCAAATTTGAGGTTTGGAGGTGTTTGGAATCGTGGCAGAATTTTGCTACGAGGGAACCAGATATGCCCAAACTAGCCTCATGTTGAGATTCTGTGAGATTGTTGATGCGTGGGAAGATATGCCCAAACTAGCCTCACGTTGAGACTCTGTGAGATTGCTGATGCGTGGGATGTCATGGATATGCCAGCACAAGAGTTGAAGTAGCCGAGGACCAGAACGATGGCCTTGTATGTGGTTCTAGCTGGATGCTGGGGATTTCTAAAAGTTCACGAGTTTCATTGTTGCACAAAAGGTCAAGAAAGCTAGTTTGGTATGCCCATAACCCACAAGTTTAGGAGATCGAAAACTTGGAGGGGTCCAATTTGACAAACCCCAGAATCATTCATCATCACATACACTTCAAGAAACCTTTGACCACATGAAGATAATTAAGTAACACAGTTTAAAACTTGTTGAGATAGTAAATGCATTAAGAATTTAGAGACATCACTTTGGTTGTAAGAAACCTTCACATCACTTTGGTTATAAGAAAACTTGAATTGAAGTTGGATCATTATGGACTTCAACCTTGATTTATGTAGTTATGTAGAATAACTTGAATGTTAGAAAAAGAAAGTGGTCAGAATTATTGAGTGAGTATGATTTTGATATATTATATACTAAGAGAATAATAAATGAAGTAGTAAATACTTTAAATTGTAGATCATATATTTTCTTGATTTTATTATTGATGATAAATTTAAAGATGAATAGTACGAGGAAGTTAATTTCGAATTAGAAAATGAAGTAATGAAAATTCCAAATATGAAGGACATTCTTGGGATAATAATGAATTATTATAATTACATGAAAGGGTTTATGTGCCATAGAATGATGAGATTTAAAACTTAATTTTAAGAAAAACTCATACGATAGTTTATATGGCTCATCCAAGAGTAAGGAATATGAATAAATATTAATGATGAGATTTAAAACTTAATTTTAAGACAAACTCATACGATAGTTTATATGTCTCATCCAAGAGTAAGGAATATGAATAAATATTTGAAACCGTTGTTCCTTTGGAACAAAAAGAAGAGAAATATATTCAATTATGTAGCTAGATGCTTTGAATGTTAGCAAATGAAGGTTATGCATAAGCATTTGACAAAATTACTGCAACCACATGTGATAGTAGAATTCAAATGGGCTGAAGTAATTTCAATGGATTTTATAGTAGGAATATCAATGATGTCAAGGAGTCATGATTCTATCTTTCTATCAGTAGATGCAACCACATGTGATAGTAGAATTCAAATGGGCTAAAGTAATTTCAATGGATTATATAGTAGGAATATCGATGATGTCAAGGAGTCATGATTCTAGTAGTAGATGCAACCACATGTGATAGCAGAATTCAAATGGGTTGAAGTAATTTCAATGGATTATATAGTGAGAATATCGATGAAGTCAAGGATTCATGATTCTATCTTTCTAGCATTATATAGTAGGAATATCGATGAAGTCAAGGAGTCATGATTCTATCTTTCCAAAGGTAGATTTCTTGACTAAAAATGCACATATTTTTCAATAATGTTTTTTACCAGTAAACTTCCGAGGGGCTACGATATGTCCTCTTCCCCGTAGCCTGGGTCACAATAGGGGGGATTTGAACCTAGGTCTTTCAAGTTTCAACGATTTCACATTTCTCGGATTAACCAATTGAGTTGCACCTCAGGACTTTAATAAATATTTCTTATCAAACATTGGAGATCACAATTTTTTTTTATTAATGAGATAATAAGATTGCATGGAATTTCAAAAGAAGATAGTTTTTGATAGAGGGTTAGTATCTACATGGAGATTTTGAACAAGTTTTCAAGAGGTGTTGGGGACACAACCTAATTTCAATATGATGTACCATCCTGAAACCAATGGATAAATAGAAAGAGTAAAGACATATTAGAAGATATGTTGCACATCTATGTAATGAATCAATAGAACCATTGGGAAGAGTTTTTAACCTTTTTAGAATTTGCATATAATGATAGTTATCAAAGCTTGTCGAATTTTTGTATGTAGATGATGTAGGACACCTTTCAGTGGGGACATGCTAGAAAATAGAGTCCTAGTTGGACCAAAAATAATCTAAGACATGGAAGAATAAGTGAATATGATTTGAGGAAGGTTAAAATAAGTGTAAAGATTGATAGAAAACTTATTAAAATTCACATAGAATTAATAGATGTTGTAAAGTTTGGAATGAGTTATTTTACAAGTTAGAGCCCAAAAGAGCTCCATTAAATTTGACAAAGGAGCCAAGTTGTCACCATGGCATGCATGAGTTGAATTCTTGAAAAGAAATATTGGTTTCTTATCATCTTTCATTACCATCATCATTAGATTGTATGCATAATGTTTTCCATATATTTTCTTTGCATAATTATATTTCAAATCATTCTCGTGTTATTGATTTAAGTCATTTGTAGTGTCAAACGAGGGGATCCTAATAGTTGAACCAATCCACATGTTGGATTGACATACTCAATAACTTTGACATCATTTGGTGGACCAAGTCAAGGTCTAGTAGGATAGTTATAGTCCCATCTCAGCTACTTGGAAGGAAAAAATGGATATGCATCAACAATTTTATTATTTGTTTTAGAACTTTGACACAGTTTCTTGAAAAGGGGGTGTATGTATTGCCTTCTTGTACTTTGACTAGTTTGACTAATTGAATCATATTACTTGAAGCCATTTTGACCATAAAATAATTTGGTTTATTGATATATGTTATGATGATGAAACTTAAAATCTTTTGACTATTTTGGATTGTATTTAATTGATGTGTTTCTATTGCTAAATGAGTTTTGTTTAATGTTCATATGATAATCATGGATAGATAAATTTTATAGTAATATGACATGATTGATAGTATTGATTCACATGGCTATAAAACATTAAAATGAATGCATATATATTTAAGATGCATCAATTTCTATATTTACTAATAGCTTACCAAGTGTGACAAGGAAGCCACATGTGCACATTGATGTGGGATTGCATCAATTTTGTATTGACTCTATATTGAGTTAGGGCATTGTTGTTGAGAAATCAAGGGGAAATTAGTTATGTGATTTCTCTTACTTTAATAACTGCTTGTGATTTTCTTATACTTAACTTCTCGTACTTGTTATTAGCTTCTTCTTTCACTTCATTATTATTATGTTCTTTATCATCAAACAACTACCAAACAATGAAGAACAATGAGACAAGAGGACAAAAAAAGTAGGTTGTTAGCTAAGGCCAAAACCTCTCCTCTTGAGAGGAAAACCCACAATAATTCTTCTCTTCTTATAGAATGTTCAGACAATGAATTCCAAAACCTAGGAAACTTGACAAAGATCCCTCCAAGACCAAGTCAAGTTGCTCCTTGTTGAACTTTCTTCAACCCAAGTCAAACTTGTCTCATAGCATATACTGTAGGAATTTACAGGGTAAGTTCCTCAGAAAGAACACCAAAGGGACACCGCTCACAACCAGATCACAAATCAATACACCAGTATTTTTGACGTGGTTAAAACCCTCAAAGAGGGAAACAGTCCACGGCCTGAGCCAACGCGGCCACTTCAGGCAATTTATTAATCAAAGAATGAAAATTTACATAAGCTTCTCTCATGCACGGATTACCCTACAAATGACCCTCCATGCGCTTTAAATAGAATTCATGGACCAATCGGGTGTCAAGCCACGGATCAAGTGTCGGTAATACCGAGGAGAGAATGAACCGTCGGATCACTACATATCGTGACCGTCGGATTGTAAGTTACAAAATGTACAACGGTAAAGAAACACACTTTACCTAACTCTATACCTAACTCTACACTAGACCAAGTTGTACTTAACTATTTCCTATGTGTCAGAATATCCTAACATCCCCCCTTAAGAACAACTTGGGATAGGATTGAAGGATTTACAAAAATGACACAATAGGAGAAGGAAGGAGGCACTAGAGCCTATCCCCCCTTAGTGACAACTTCCTGAACTCCAACCATAAATCGAAGTTTAGTGAACTTCGCCTCTGTGAGAGCCTTTGTGAAGATGTCTGCAACTTGATCATCTGTTGAACAATATTGCACTTCAAGAACATGGTCGTGAATGAGCTTTCTGATGAAGTGCATGTGCAGTTCAATGTGTGTGCTGTGCTAATGTTGAACTGGATCTTTGCATAGCTGAATGGCACTTTGATTATCACACCAAAGTGTAGTCGGATGCTGCTGCTGAAGGCCAAATTCTGACAAGATCTGACGAAGCCACAAGGCTTCCTTACTAGCTTCTACGGCACCACGATACTCTGCTTCTGCTGATGAAAGAGAAATGGCAGCTTGTTTCTTACAAGCCCATGTAATAGGTCCTGAACCAAGAGTGAAGACATAACCGGCAGTAGACTTCCGATCATCAGGGTCACCAGCCCAATCAGAATCAGTGAAACCAACCAATAGAGGAGCTGCTTCGGCACTGTAATGAATCCCAAACTGAACTATACCTCGAACATAACGAAGTATTCTTTTAGCTGCTTTCCAATGACTTTCACGTGGGTTTTGCATAAACCGAGCAACAAGGCCAACAGCAAAGGAAAGTTCAGGACGAGTATGGGTTAAATACAAGAGTTTTCCTACAAGTTGACGGTATAAGGTAGCATCAACTTCAGGAGAAGTACAAGTGACTGAAAGTTTGACTCCAGACTGAAAGGGAGAAGGGGCTGGCTTACAGTCTTCCATGTGAAAATGACGAAGAATATCACAAGCATACTTGGACTGGGAAAGGGAAATACCCTCCTTGGATTGCAAGACTTGAAGACCAAGAAAATAGTGTAAGTGTCCTAAGTCTGTCATTTCAAATTTCTTTTTAAGGCTGGACTTCACACGGTTTATAAGGTTGGGATCACTACCAGTGAGGATAAGATCATCAACATAAAGAACAAGGATGATAAGAGACTTGCCCACTCTCTTGGTGTAGACAGTATTGTCAGAATGACACCTAGAAAAGCCAGATTCTAAAAGAAAGCTATCCATTTTGGCATACCAAGCTCGAGGAGCTTGCTTGAGACCATAAAGGGATTTCTTCAGTCGACATACAAGGCTAGAGTCTGTTTGTATGAAGCCAATGGGTTGTTCCATATAGATTTCTTCATGCAAGTCCCCATGCAAGAAGGCAGATTTAACATCCATCTGATGGACTTCCCATTTGAAGGAAGCAGCAAGGGAAAGAACAAGGCGGATAGAGTTCATTTTGGCAACAGGGGAGAAGGTTTCAGTGTAGTCAATGCCTTCAACCTGTGAAAAGCCCTTAGCAACAAGACGAGCTTTATGTTTATCAACTTTCCCATCTGGTCCATACTTGGTTCTGTAAACCCATTTGCATCGAACAAGTTTTCGTACCTTTGGTAAAGGAACAAGATCCCATGTATCATTTGCCAATAATGAATGATATTCTTCATTCATAGTTGCTTCCCAATCTGGATGGCCTGAAGCTTCTGCAAAGGTGTCAGGATCATAATTTACTGGAGCTTGAGCCAGTAAAGAAGAGGCTCTCTCGAACTGAGAACGTGTGCGTCGCTGATCTGTAGGATCAACGACAAGATCACCTGCTGCATATCGAGTAGCACGAACCCATTTTGGAAGCTCAGGAGCTGAAGGAGGATCCTGAGATGGTGGGGGAGGATTGTCATCCTCACTTTCATCATCTGAAGAAGAAATGTTTTCAAAGGTAGAAGAGATAGGGAGAGGTGGCACATCCGCCGGACTGGGCTCGCAGGCCGATATATTTTCATCAAATTTTACATCTCTTCTAATGATAACATTTTTGGACTTAAATGGAATAAGTCTATAGCCTTTCACATCTTCAGAATATCCAACAAAAGTACATTTTTCACTCTTAGGTTCTAAAGCTTTATGCTTTTCATCTAGAATATGGGCCCATGCTTCACTTCCAAAAACATGAAAGTGACTTACATCTGGTTTGATTGAACTCCATGCTTCTTTTGGAGTGATATTCTTTAGAACCTTAGTAGGAGTGCGATTTATTATATAATTTGCACAGTTAATTGCTTCTGCCCAAAAACTAAGACCCAGTCCTTTAGATTGCAGCATACAATTAGCCATTTCCTTTAAGGTGCGATTCTTCCTTTCAGCTACACCATTTTGTTGTGGAGTATATGGAACAGTATGTTGCATTTAAATTCCATTCTCAGTGCAATAGTTGATGAATGCGTTTTTAACATATTCTCCGCCATTATCAGATCTTAACTTAAGAATTTGATGTCCAAATTGTTTTTCAACAAAGGCCTTGAAGGCCAAAAAAGTGTTAAATACTTCACTCTTGAGTTTTAAGAAGTATACCCAAGTGCGTCTGGAGAAATCATCAATGAAAGTTAAGAAATACTTGCAACCAGAGAATGACACAACTGGAAGTGGACCACATAAATCACTATGCACAAGCTGTAAAGGGGCTGAGGCGTGCCAAGAGGCACACTTTTCAAAACTGTCCCGATGATGTTTTCCGAGTACACATCCGGAACACACACCATCTCTGCAAGATACCATAGGAAGACCTGTCACCATATTTTCTTTACATAGATGCTGAAGGGAGCGATAGTTTAAGTGACCAATTCGCTCATGCCAAAGTTTTCTCACTTCATCGTTATGAGCAACAAATACTTAGGGAAGATTTGATGACCCAAAGTTGTGAAACTTATACAACCTTGTGGAATCATCAGCAATGCCAGTAGCCAAAATCTATTTAGGATCTTTTAAGTCCTTGATTACAACATCATGAGGTGAAAATTCAACGATTTTACCTTCACCTGAGTGAGTTATCTAATATACAGATAGAAGGTTGCAGGATAAGGTTGGAACACATAATACATCATTAAACTGACCATTGTCTAGATGAACAGTTCCAGTCCCTACAACATTAAGAGATCTATCATCACCAACATATATATTTTTGGTGTTACAATCATTTAAAGAAGAAAACATGGCTTTGTTTTTGGCCATGTGATAAGAAGCTCCAGAATCAATGAGCCACTCATGAGAATGAGAAGAAGAAGATACATTTAATGCATAACCACACCGAGATGATTGACAATGACACGCAGAAAGTGCCATTCCTGAAGATGAAGTTGAAGTTGAAGATTGCCCCAAATGAATGTTATGCTTCTTCATTGCTGCTTCCAAGGCTTCCATCTTTTTAAAGCATTTTGATTCTAAGTGGCCATCTCGATTACAAAAATTGCAATGTCTATCAGTCTTCTTCCATTTGTTTTTATTGGTCTTATCGTTTTGCTGAAATGATTTTTCATTTTGGGGCTGAAATTGCTTAGGACCCTTGTGTGATTTAGGACCATTCTTTTTAGGATATGACTTCTTAGGATTCTTTGAATTTGGTTGCTGCTGGGCGGCTAACGCTTTCTTGGAAGAGTTTCCAAGATTAAGAAGACCAAGGTGTAAGAGTTTTTCTTGTTCTCTTATTAAAGAATCACAAAAAGAGTCAAAGGAAGGGGGCTTGTAGTCTTTTCCTTGAGAAATGAAGGCTTCTCTTGTAGAATGGAAGGTGGAAACAAATACAGAGTAGGCTGGTCCCAACTTAGTAAGGATGGAATAAATAAGGTTACTATCTTCTTTCTTAACCTTAACACCTTCCAAAAGATATCTAAGGGTCTTGAACTTAGACAAGAAATCTTCAATGCAAGAAAAATTATTAGGGTCCAATGTAAGCAACTCATTTTCAAGTTGATGGGCTCTAATTTCATTTTTAATCCCAAAAACTTTATTGATTTGTTCCATTGCTTCATTAGGAGTATCAAGTTCTGCAATATGGAATCTAAGATCAGGAGAAATAGACATCCCTATCAAACCACGTGCTTGATCTTGTCTATTTTCCCATTTAGCAGCCTTGTCTTCATCTTTCGGTTTCTTTTCTTGGCCTGTGGCTATTCGGTAGAGACCTTTACTTCTAAGTAAATCCTCCATGTAGGACAACCATTGAAAGTAGTTGGTGCTGTCAAGGGTAACTTGGTATTGACTTTCCATTTCAACAGAAACTGAAGCTGAAGATGCTGAAAGTAAGTGTTCCAATGGATAGATCTCGAAAAATTAGGCTGGTTTAAAAAAAATGGCTCTGAAAAAGGCTTCCGGATGAAGAAGTTATGGCTTTTTGAAAAAAAGTTGTTGAAGTTGCCGACGAAGTGCGGGAATGTGCGGAAATGAAAAAGTCCGCCCCCACAAAATGGAGACTTGAACCCAAGACCTCTACTCTCTTAAAATAGCTTTGAACCAATTGATCTATACAAAAAATTTGAGAGAGAGAGAGAGAGAGAGAGAGGGGGGGTGCTTTGGGTTGCGTGCTTGCCTTGAGAAAGCTCTTTTTCCCTACAAAACACAAAACACAAAACCCAACACGGACATGCAAAGAAAACGAACCTTATGGCTCGAAGTTAGCTTTAGCCGAAAAACTAGATATTTTCAAAAATTGAACCTTGCGTCTCAAAGTTAGCTTTAGCCGAAAAACTAAATATTTTTCTCAATGTTTCTGATTTTCCGAGATCACACTAAGGTGCAAGGAAAAGAGCATACGCATGAGAAAAATCCTTCCTTTCTGTTTCTGATTTGCCCAGATCACATAGAGTCGCAGGGCAAAGAGCATACGCAGAAATGAAAGGTATAGATCCGGTTAAAAAAAAGCTAAATAAACCGAAACCGAAATAAGCAGAGAGAAAATAACAGTAAACTGCAAATAAACACTGTATACCTCCAGATCTTAAAAATGACGCAGCTAGGGCTACCGGAAACCTTTTCGCGTGAAACGAAAGGGGTTCCTCACTGGAACAGATGCTCCGAACACAACAGAGCAGTCCTCTCGGCCCGAAAATAGTCAGAAACAACAGATCTAGGAAACGGCAGTCGGATGCAGTTCTACCGGCTTCAGATTTGGATCACCAACGGACGCGGCCCTCAACTTGGCTCTCATACCATGTAGGAATTTACAGGGTAAGTTCCTCAGAAAGAACACCAAAAGTACACCGCTCACAACCAGATCACAAATCAATACACTAGTATTTTTGACGTGGTTAAAACCCTCAAAGAGGGAAATAGTCCACGGCCTGAGCCAACACGGCCACTTCAGGCAATTTATTAATCAAAGAATGAAAATTTACATAAGCTTCTCTCATGCACGGATTACCCTACAAATGACCCTCCATGCGCTTTAAATAGAATTCATGGACCAATCGGGTGTCAAGCCACGGATCAAGTGTCGGTAATACCGAGGAGAGAATGAACCGTCGGATCACTACATATCGTGACCGTCGGATTGTAAGTTACAAAATGTACAACGGTAAAGAAACACACTTTACCTAACTCTACACTAGACCAAGTTGTACTTAACTATTTCCTATGTGTCGGAATATTTCAGACCTGCAACTTCTTGACTGCAACTCGGCCTTATTTCAAAAACCCAAGACCACATGTGTGAGGTAGAATATGATGAATTCTTCCTTCTTTTTCCTTCCCTGGGATTAGTTTTCCTTCCTTGGCAATTTGACTTGTATACTAGACTAGCGTGACACCAAAATTAAACTTCTTGTAATGTGTATAATTTAGTCTACCTACAATATATTGATGCCCTAACCTTTCACATGTGTGGAAGGAATTAGCCACAAAACAATCCATAAAAATTCGGTTTATTTCTTCTTTTATTCTCCTCTCCTTTGCTGTTTAAACTTGTGCTTCTTTTTGCTTTAATGAACATGGATAAATGATCTTCAAATGAGGTCAATGTATCCTTATATATGGTCTTCCTTGGAGGTTGAGTGGTTGTTCGTGAGGTCAAGTTGTTGACTGCATATTGACAAGGTCTCGAAGGGTATTTTATGACACTTTTGACTTACATAAGATTTCTTTGACTTGATACATGATGCCCTCATGGGTCTTATACATATTACAATGACTCAATTGACTTCTTTGACTCAATGAAAAAAACCTAGAAGCACTCAATGGGTGCTTGACCTACAAATACAATAATCTTGAGCATGAAACCCATTCTAAAAATAATAATAATAATAAATTCCTTTTTCTCTTTTCATAAAATACATAAAATCATGAATACATTAGACATTATGAAGACCAAACCTAGTTACACATTTCAACACTCCCTCTTAACTAGGGAGGTATTCATAATCCCAACAAGGTACTTAGAAATTCTCATACCGAAGAATTCTCATAAGAATAGTTGGATTGGTAAGCCATCTCATAAGCTATTATTTCAACTTATCTCATTGCATCTCATCATATCAACATTGTCATATAGCAAGGTCTTGACTAAGAACTCTATCTCTCCACAAGAATATAGTACAATGTTGAGGAGACAATAACTAATAGACACCGTCATCATTGTCTCTCAAGGCACATACCCCATCCAGATGTTCAAGGTATAAACTTCTAGGACCATTCCCATCTTGGATTAACACATCCTCATGGAATTTTCTCTTCAACTACTCTTACCTACTGGATTCCCTACCTCATCCTCAAAGAGTATCGAAATCAATCTTAGATTCTTACCCAATCCTCCATTATTTATTCATAACATGAATACAAGAATGATGTTTCTATCTCTCCCTCTAAAATAGGGAGGATCTACTCGTTCCTGTAAAAGGAATATACCCAAGCTCCCTCTTAACAAGGGACTTGCCCAAGTTCCCTCTTAATAAGGGACTTGTTACCAATAGAAACTCTCTTTAGTGGAGATCATGGTACTATCAACTGCCTATAGGGATTCTTCTTTCAGCATCATCTCATGAACTTCAACTTCTTAATTATGGAGCCTTCTTCTTTGTATGTCATAGGCCATCTTTGTCATCACTTCCCTTCAATTAAACATCATGTTGAACCATTAGTCATGTCATCCTTCTCTTCATCTGAAAGTAATCTTCTAGTCCACATCTGGGTATCCTTCATACAACTACCTCTTCCAAGTCATCATTCTTTCATGATATTCCATCCAATCCTATGAGTGTTAGTTGTACGTGACTTCTACAACCTTCTTTCGGTAGCCCTATTTCAACCCAACCAAATTATTTCAAAAATCAAAATGAACATTAAATCAAAGTTACCTTTTTATGATGGCCTTTCTTCATGACATCTTCTTCCTGTATCACCATCCTTTCACATATTGTATGAACCCATCTCCAAGACATACATACCAAGGTTCTCATTCTATAACATATCCGGGTCTTCATTTCTTCTCCATGGAGATGTCACAGTTAATCCTTCTAGTTACTAGATGTTGATCACCTATCTTATCCTACATGAAAATAGATGCATCTTCTCACGAACTCTTCTTTCACCTTCTTTGCATATGGCTTCTTCATAATCTTCTATACCTAGTTCCTTTCATCATAGGAACCATAGTTTCCAACCACCTCATATTCTCCATGAGGTCATATTATGTAGATTTCATCTCATTTATATATAGACGAGTTCAAGGCACATTGTCTACATACCTTCATGCATCATTTTAATTGAAGAGTTTCTTATTCTTTCATCATGCTCATGAAATAGAGAATTTTAACCATTCTATCTGCAACCATATGATGACATGACTTTATCTAAATATATACATACCTTTTCCTTATTTTGGTCATCTAGACTTCCTTCCAGTAGCTTCCTTTCCTTGCCTGAAGATGAAATTACTTCAACCAACTTGACATGCTGCAATCCTTTGTCACCATACCATCATCCTTCTAAACAATGGATCCCACACAAGGTGAATGTCAATTGTCAACAAGACACTTTCTTCTTTCAAGTAGAGATGAACCTTCTAATGAAGATTCCAATGAAGGATCTTGATGATCCTCATTATGCAAATGATTCTTCCTAATGACGATGATGCATGATGATCTCCTCATGATGACTTTCTCCAACCATATAGACTTCTACTTCGGTTGTCCTTACATGCTTCTAATGAAGATGCCATGAGCTACTTCCTTTCTATCATGATGACTGCGTCAACCATATAGAATTCTATTTAAGCTATCTTTCCATGCCTTTATGATGATGTCATCTCTATCTTGGTTATAATGCATCCTATCATATTATTATGCTTCATACTTGACTTGCTAACTTCTATGCACTTGAAAAATAGGCTAAATGAGTGAAATACCTTCTAATAGTGGAGGTCTATCACTTCTTCCTTCTTTGATGTTATATACCTAGGGGGGATAATATGGGGTACCAAGGGAGGTACCCAAGGTAATAATGTAATAATGGGATGGGCCATAGTAATAAATAAGGTGGTTAACCCATGTCATGTAAGGGACCACAAGTAGTTAATAATAATGTAATGGGCCCATGGTATTAGTTGATGGTATGAAGGAACCATGGTAATGACCCATGGTATTGTATGTATGAGGCCTATATAGAGGCTAAAGACTCCAAGTCAAGGAATAGTGAAGGATTATTGTATGAACAGGCATATGGCTTGTGGAATGTTCTCCTTCCTTAAGGAGTGAATGTATGGTGTTGCCCTACCTTAAGGGTTTTGATCAATAAAGAATCATTTCTATCTATTTCTCTCTTATTGTTTCTGGGTATATTGTGTTCTCATATATTTTTAGATCAGATCTACAACAAGTGGTATCAGAGCACTTTCTTGGGCGCAAAAGTGGAATTTTTTTAAAATTTTTGCAGGATTTCGGGGGCGGCGAGTTTTCAGATCAGATCTGTACATTTTGGTGCAATATCTGCAAAATCTAATTGCATATCTATATTCTATGTGAAAAAATACCCGTTTTCAAAAAAAAATCGGGTGAATCGGAGTCCGGATGAAGGAGATATCGCTGATTTAAAAATCAGTGGGGTTGCAGACAATTTTTCGGGGCAGCAAATTTGCGGCGCATATCTGGAAGCCTTGGCACAAGATATGAAAAATATAATTGTAGATCTGGATTCTTTATGAAAAAATACCCAATTTCAAAAAAAAAAATCAGTCGAATCGGAGTCCGGATGAGGGAGATATCGCTGATTTAAAATCGGCTCTTTTTCAGAAATTTTGGGTGACGGCGGGAGAGTTGCAGCATAGATTTGAAATTCTAGTGTCTGGATCAAGATTTCTATCACATGGGTAGATGCAGAATGATTGTTCCATTTCTGAAAACAGGTCATAATAGGGATTCTGAGCAATATTGACAAAATTGTGACAAATTCAAATTTTCACCATTTTTTTTCAAAACCCTCTTCATGGCTTCTAGCAAGGTTCTATTATTTACAGGAAAAGATAATGGTCCTACTATTGAAGAATACATAAAAAAACAGAAGTGGTTATGGAACAACAATTGGAAATGGTGGATAGTGCAGAACTTTAGAGATGAGGCAACCACATGGTGGGGATTACTTAACCAAAAGAAGTGTTCCAATCTGCCCGATGAAGAATTTGAAAAATTACTTTTGGACAGATGGTCTCATGCTAGAAAACAAGATAAGGAGAAACATGTGGGGCTATTTCCTACTGGGATATCCTTATTGCAGGTTCATGGATTGATTCAGAAAGAGAAAATCATTGTTTCTATAAATCCTAGTTGCAAGCATAATTTCATCAATGTTACTTTGGCAAACAAATTGCAAGTTCCAGCAAAACAAATTGAAAATACACAGGTGGAGGATGAGGATGTTCAAGGGTATAAGGATTTGAAGATATCTATGGATAAGTATGTGTTGCATGGTGATTTTTATACTTCAGAGATGGATAATATGGATGTTGTTTTGGGATATCCTTGGATGGAATCCGTGGGTACTATCAATATTAATGTGCAGAATAAATTCCTGAAGCTCTGGTATAAAAAGAAGAAAATTACATTACAGGATATTTCCATCAATAAACAGGTAGAGTCCACGAAGGTTGATGCAGAAGATGTTCCAGGGACTGACATATCAGATGATGAGCAGTTGATGGTCGAAAATCAAACACAAACAGAGGTTGAAGCCGAAAAGGTAACAGGTGCTGACACATATGATGAGGGTTCAGTGGTTGAAGTCATATTGGAAAAGAAGACACCACAACAGGCACCACAGCAGGGTGAATTAAAGAAAAAGACATCGTGGGTTAAAACTTCAACATATCATCACCCACATCACCCCGCAAGACAACCATCAAGATGGAAACCAAGTAGTCACAAGGACAACAACCCTCGTATGACGGATAGCGAGGAGAGAAGATCCACCTACTACACATCAACACAGAAGAGCTGCCACGGTCAACTTCCATCTCAAGCGAGCGAGGCATCAACGAGATCGAGGGTTCACCTTTCTCTTGGATGGCTAGATGCACGTGCATGGTATCAGTGGACTACTCTTTTGAGTAGATCTTATTATTTGTGTTCTTCCCATGTTTCGGGGACGAAACATGCTTAGGGGGGTGGAATGTTATATACCTAGGGGGGATAATATGGGGTACCAAGGGAGGTACCCAAGGTAATAATGTAATAATGGGATGGGCCATAGTAATAAATAAGGTGGTTAACCCATGTCATGTAAGGGACCACAAGTAGTTAATAATAATGTAATGGGCCCATGGTATTAGTTGATGGTATAAGGGAACCATGGTAATGACCCATGGTATTGTATGTATGAGGCCTATATAGAGGCTAAAGACTCCAAGTCAAGGAATAGTGAAGGATTATTGTATGAACAGGCATATGGCTTGTGGAGTGTTCTCCTTCCTTAAGGAGTGAATGTATGGTGTTGCCCTACCTTAAGGGTTTTGATCAATAAAGAAGCATTTCTATATATTTCTATCTTGTTATTCTTGGGTTATTTCTATTATTATAATATCTCTGGGTTAGATCTACAACAAGTGGTATCAGAGCTATAATATTTGACTTCTTATTTTCAAGTTCTTCTACTTCTTCAATGACATGGGCTTCATTTCTTTCCTTTCTCTTCTTGTTGTCCTTCTTGAGTTTAGGAAAATTTCTTTTGAAATGCCCATATTCATTACACTCATAATATTGGATCTTAGACATGTCGATTTTATTTTGAAACTTCTTTCGAGGTTCAAACTTCCCAAATTTCCCTTTCTTCCATGTTAATGCTGCATATGATTGAGTTTGTTCATTTGTCCCAACATCGTTCTTTGCCTTCAATCTAGATTCTTCAATTTTTCATAATGACCACAAATCACTTAATGGAGTGGTTTCCTTCTTCCCATAGATGCTTGACACAAATTTTCCCCATTCATCAAGTAGTGCGTTGCACACAATGGTGGTCATCTCACGATCAACCATTACTTCTCCACGTTCTTGTAGTTGGTCTCTAATTTCAAATACTTTCATGAAACATGAAGTTATCCCTTCTTCCCTTGAGATTTTCAACTTGTAAAGTTTGGTTCTTAAAGATATGATTTCACCTGTAGTGCTTATAGAAAACAACTCTACCAATTTGCCATATATTTCCTTTGTTGTCTTCAATTTTTCAACATAAGGGATGTGAGAATCCTTGATAGAATCTCTAAGGATCCTTTGTGCCCTTATCTCTCCTTTCATGTACTTAAATAATGCTTGAGATTTCTCTTGTGATGGTTTTGTGATAGAGCCATTTACATATTTAATAACTTCATTCTCCATGAGAAATAAATCAATTCTCTTATTCCATGCAAGGTAGTTCGATGTCCCAACCAATTTATTGTTCTCCTTGTAGAATGAAGTCATTTGATTTGAGGATTGAGACATAAAAATATAGAATACTTACTTGTCAAGTGAAGATGCTTCTTAATGATGATATATTCAACTTGATGTCTTCATTGATGATGATCAATGTTGGCTTGTGGGGACCTGACCCAAGTTCAATGTTAGTTAGCCAAACAAATCCCTAGCGCAGACTGAAGTCTCACTCGAAGCAGTATGGGGGGATGCTGGAACCAAGTTTCCGCACCCTTGAGATGGATGTGATATCGTTTTATTCCAACTATACCTGCATTCACACAGGTTTCTTATCCCTCTGTTTTACCCTTCAGTACCTTCGCGAAATGTTACAATCGGCTTCCGCACAGCCCTAACCAGGGGTTGATAGGATTTCGCACTGCTAGGGCATCGAACTGTGATATTTCCCCAAACTACGCTAAGTATCTTACTTGATTTATTAACAAATCTTAGTTAGCTTCGCGTAAACCGATGTTCTTACTTGCGTTCTCTTAACCAATACAGTTATACACATTCACGCATCATATAAGCATTAGAAGTGAAACTCATACCCAATATAACTCTTACACAAAAATATCGTCACCATGATTATTTGCAGTCAGTATGGGTCTATCATCACTTGTACTGTCCTCCTAAGCAAGTCTAGGACCTCAGCTCTTCAAATCAAGCTTTGGAAGTGGGAGAAAGACATTAAAAATCAATGTAAATCTGGTTCCGCACTTTCTCTCATGGTCACCTGCGGTCCCGCACCTTCTGTGTACAAAAGTTGCGTACCTACCCGCTCTGTTCCTAACGGTGCAGGTGCGGACCCCTATGAAAGTCAAAAGGCGCAATTTTTATCTTAAAAAACTCACTTTGGGTTAATTCTAGAGTTTTCTAGAAGGAATTTTGACGTGGATTGTTCGCTCTGAGGTGGTTCATGCATCCCAAAAGAGAAGGAGCTAATCCCTTGACTAAAGGAGCTATCCCTTTGAAGGAGGACCTAGTAACTTCCCTCCATTGCACTATAAATACAGGCATTGGGGTGAAGACTAGAGAGGTTAGAAGCTGAACATTTTGAGGGTAAATGCTGGTGAAATTAAGACTCTTTGGTTGAGCTTGAGAGGAAAGATCACATACCTCTTGGTTCCATTGGAGAGTGAGTGAAACTTGTCAAAGTAGAGGAGACATCTTGTTGGACCCTGAGAGGAGCTTGTATAGCATCAAGGCAAAGGTTGTAAAGTTCTTCTTCTTTTGAATTAATACAATCAAACTCATTTTTCTCAACAAGTATCTTATGTTATTTGTTTCATGGACTCCTTGACTTTCATGTTAAATATGTTTTATGCAATTGGTTTTTCAGGTGCTATTTAATTTGTTTGCCTTGTTTGTGTTTGCAGATTCGCAAAGAGGAGCTCATTTGGATCAAAAGAGCGAGGGAATCCACAAGCTTGCGTTGGACCAAAGGTAGGCCCTAAAAACCCTTGTTTGCTATTGTTTATTGAAGCATATTTAGAGAAAGATAGTGTCTGGTTGGTTTGCTTGTCGTTAGGTCTTCTTTAGATTCTAGGAAGGTCTATCTTGTCCGCAAGATCGACTCATTCCGTGCGACAAAATGGCGACTCCACTAGGGACTTGATTGTTTTCTTTGTCTATACTTTGACCTGAGAAACTATATTTTCTGTTTCTGTTTTTGACTTGATGATTGTGGGATTGGGTGAATTTAGTTAATTTTGAGTTAGTTTTCATTTTTCATAGTTTTGGGAGAGGTACGCACCCTTTGAGTTAAGCACAATGCGTACTTGTCCGCACTTTTGCTTTGTGCACAGAGCGTGGACGCACCTGTGTAAACAGGTTGCCTGCGTACCCTGTCAAAAATTTGAAAAATTTTAAATTTTCCTCTTTTTTATCAGTTTAGAATTTGTTTATAGGTTTTAGCCATTGCCCAGACCTGCTTGTTCCCTGTCAAAAACTTTCCTTGGTTTAATTTCATTAGCATTAGGGTTTTAGGTGGAATTCTTAGGAATTTTGCTTGTTGGGTTTGTTTTTCGTTTTTGGTTGTGTAGTGGCTCTGAGCTTAGAAGCCGTAGGGACCTCAGATTACCTTGGTGTCTACTAGTCTTCTTATGAGTCTGACCATTGATGAAATCTCCCCTTGTTGAGGAATTCGCTTTGAGTTTTCTCATTTCAAAATTTCGAAAAGCTTGTAGTTGAAAGTTTGGAATTTTCATTTTTAAAAAAGGAAAACGAAAGATTGGTTGTTTTTTGACTAGTTGTGATTCTGCATAAATTAGTCCTTAGCTCATATTTAGCTAAGTAAAACATCCTCAAAAAGACTTTTAGTAGGCTTTGACTTCAAGTAGCTTTTATATAGTTTGTAGCTCTCAAAGTTAGTCATTTTCATTAGTTTTGAGTGTTTTATTTACAAAATACAAAAAACAAAATCTCTTTTGGAAAAGTTTGTTTTTTGTAGTGATTGAGTGCTTTGAAAAGAAAAGGGAAATTTGTGTGAAATAGCTAGTTGTCTCGTTTTGAGTGCTTTGGAAAGGAAAAGCTCTTCTTTTAATTTGTTTAATTGAGAAAGATTTGTGTTTACAAAGTATTTGCATTCTCAAACTCTTTCTTAGTTTAGAAGTTCATCTAAGAGAAAAGATTGTTTAAATCATCCTAGGTGCATCTTTTTAGTGATTTCGAGTCAAGTCTTTACACACGAGTTTCATCTTCGCCACCTCTTGAATTAAACAACAACCACTAAAATTAACACTTAAAGTAAAATTCACCTAGTAACATTTTATTTCTAGGGCTCTGATACCCCAACTTAGCTTAGGCTAGTGTCTTGGAGTAGGAGAGTAATTAACTCTCCAAGACAGTAAAAACAAACAAGTAGCTGTATCTTGTGGTAGGAAGAAATCCAATTGTTGCATTTATGCTTTGGGAAAGCTCCTCTTAAAGGAGAAGCACGAGATCGTGTCTGAACCAATGTGGGAATCAATCCTTCCTCATTGGGAACGACGCCAGATATTCACGTATTAAAAACGGTAAACCTCGAATTAACCATTGTCGAGGAGCCTGGGGTCACTTGTTGGTAAACCTTGGATTATGTCAAGGAGCCTTCAAGGGGATTGAGCTTGCTACTCTGCCCTTGCGTGCGTATCGGATCGTAGACTGTTCCCCCAGGTGTATTTGTCTCAGTTGGTAACCTTAGTGGCCATATTCTTTAGGATTCTTCCTAAGGTGACAGTGGTGGGAAGATCCCACTGTACCTGGAGCAGACGTCGGCTAGACTCACTTGGATTTTCTGGGGGGTTCACTTCACTCGAGACGGTTAAGTGGAGGAACTTGGTCCAGTCTATTCATTAAGCAGGTTGTCGGGGTAACTGTTCCAACCGCCATTTCTGTACTGAATTCTGCGACGTTGGATTTCATCACCAACTAGTGTTTTCGGTCCGGAAAGTTACTGTTTGTGTGTGTCTGATCTCTAGATTCTTTAGGCGTGTGATTCAAATTTGTTTGGTTCTTTAGAGGCTTTAGGTGTTTTTCATTGAGATTTTACTTTGTTTGCGTGTGAAGTAGTTAAAAGTTTTTAACTGTGGCTGAATTACCAAGACAGTCCCGTAGACTTCGGGGTCAGTCTCCTGAGTTTGTAACCGTGGCTGATTTATTGAGGAAGTCCCGTAGACTTCGGGGCCAACCTCCTGAAGAAGTCCCGAGCCATCTTGAAGGCTTGAAAGTCCTCGTAACTCCTAGTGGCAGTAAAGTTGGGTCACCTGAAGAAGGAGAGTCTTCGTTGGTTGTACATCCTGATTACCAAACTCTATAAACAGGTTATAATCCTGAATCTATTTCGGTTTCCGAACTTGCTGGTAGCTTTTCATCTACTAGTGATATAGGTGAAGAACTTGAGATATCTGAACCTGTTACTCCAATATCGGGGTTTGTCTCTCCAACTTCTAGTGGTCCTAATTCACCTAGGGTAGAAAGAGTAATCACCGAAAATCTTCCTTCTGGTTTGATAGCTATTGAAGAACTTGCTCCGGAAGAAGAAGTAGGCATCCCTATCCCTGAAAATCAACCTGTTATTGATCTAAGGGAGCGTGAATCAATTTTTTACAGTCCACCTAGAAATACTACTTGGTATCTTTCTTTGACTAATTATTTGGAAAACCCAGTGTTAAGTTTTTCACCACCTCGTGCTCCTTATCATCCTAGAGGTTTTTATACTCCCGTAAATATGTCAGGTCAGTTGTCCATGTTTACTCAATCGCCTGAATCTTTTTTGTACGGCGGTCCTTCTGTTCCCTCTGGGTATCAGTCACTTTCTGGTATTTTTTCGAGAGCATCTCCTCAACCCATTGAATAAGGGTTATTCACTGGAAGTAATGGTGCAAAGCCATTGAGCGTAGAAGACATTCTTATGATGTCAGGTTCTATTCCCAATTCTCAACCTCAAGGTGGCCAGTTACCGCCTAGGAGGCAGCCTCAATTAACGCCTGGGGGGCAACCTCAAGGTACACAATTTGCATCTGGGGGGCAACCTCAAGGACAGTATGTGCCTACGGTACAATACGTTCCTCAAGGTCAACCCCAGACTCAATATGTACCCCAAGGTCAACCCCAGTATCAATTTATACCTCAAGGTCAACCCCAGTATCAGTACGTGCCTCAGGGGTATCTACCCCAAGGTCGGTACTCGAACCAAGGTTTCCAACCACCCCAAGGTCAATCTTATGTTCAAGGAACGGGAAATGTACCTTTCAATTATCAATCCTACCCTCAACCCGGTTATGGTCCTCAATATTCTCAACCTGTTATGGGTCAGTACCCCAGAATGAACATAGTGTGGGATCCATCACAAACTCAACAGGTGTTGCAGCTAGGTGTATAGTTGTCATCTCAAGCTGGACAACCCTTAGTTTCTGGTTCACTCCAACAACCAGTCCAGTCTAACATTCAAACTTCTGTACCTTCGGTAGTTTCACAGTCTGGGCCTACTGCGCCTCATACCCCACCTACTTCTGGAGTATCGACAGCTCCGGTTTCTACTGTTCCTGTATCTACTCCTCAGACATCTTTACCACTGTCTGGATCCACCATTCAAACTACGGTTCAGATGCCTGTAGGACAACCTGTTTTAAGTACGGCTGTCACAAGTCAACCTCAATTCACCTATTAACCGTACCAGGGACAGTACCAATTCGGTCCTGCTGTCCAGCAGCCAGTTTATCAGTATCAACCGTATCCTGGGTACACTTATCAACAACCCCAGTACGGTCCAGTTAATCCTGGTTTTCCGGGAGGATACAATATCCCGAACGCGATTCCTATTCCTAGTTATCCTGGATATCCTCCTCTTGGGGCTGGTCTCATGACCCAGAGTTTTAGGGATCTTAATCGGACGTTACCATTTATCGCAACTTTGGACTTACCAGACTTGTCGCGCCTAACGAACGATCCGATTAATTATCTTCCGTTTTGGCCGCCAATGCCGAATAAGTTGCCCAGTGACATTCCCAAGTTCAAAGGTAAATCTGGAGAGGACCCATCGAACCATGTGATGACTTACCACCTCTGGTGTGCGTCTAATTCCATCACAGATGATTCGATCCATCTTAGACTTTTCCAGCGCACTCTAATTGGTCTCGCGGCCAAGTGGTACATTGAGTTACCGCGAGGCACTTTTTATAATTTTAGTCAGTTAGCTACCTCGTTTTTAACTCATTTCCAGTTGCCAGTCCGATATGACAATGGCACGGAATTGTTAACTTCGCTAAAACAATCGACATCCACGTATATTTCAGATCATATTCATGAGTGGAGACGTCAACGACGTTTAGTGAAGGTATTTATTCCGGATCAAATCTTGGTTGAGTGGTTTGTAAAATCTTTGTTGCCAAGGATCATTGAAGATGTTGCTAAAGCCGGAGTTGTTACTGAGGAGCAAGTGATTGCTCAAGCACAGTACCTTGACTTGGTCTATACTCAGTCAGGTACGTTACACGAAAAGATCCCCGATCTTCCCAAGTCAAATCAAATCACTGCAGCTCCTTCGGGATCTCATGCCGCTGACGGTATGATTGGTACGGTTAACACTAAAAGTAAGAAGAAGTCTTCCAAGAATTCTTCTCCTATCATAACCTTGCCTGATTCCCCGACAGGAGATTCTTCTGCAGAGGTTTCCGCCGATATTCACGTTGTAGAATCATCTACGGTTAAATCAAAATCCGGTGGGAAGAAGAAAGGAAAGAAGAAGAATAAAACGGACAAAAGTTCAAAGGAGAAACCTGAAAAGGCGAAATCCAATGATGAAAAGCGCAAACCTCGTTATCCATGTCTCATTTGTGACGAAGAACATTTTACAAGAGACTGCCCTCATCGAGCAGAGGTTGCAAAGATCGTCAAAGGTTCCCAAACTCCTACTATCTTGAAGGATCCATTTCCAAGTCAAGACAGTAAGATGATAGGTTCTTCCTCGAGTGCCAATGAAGAACCCATATTGATGATGTCCCATGTAAGGCTTGCGGCTCGATCGCAAGATTATGGTAGTAAAAATCCCGTTGATGTTAAAGAAGCAGAATCTTCTCATTCTAATCCATTAACCTCAGCTCCCGGTTCCGATCCACTACAGATCGAGAAACCTAATCCAGACTTAGTAATCAAACCGCCCGCCAAGGGTATACTTCGAAAGTCAGCTTTCAATCCACATGCGAGAGCGGCTCAAAATTATAACATTGTTGAGGATTTAGCTGTTTCACCCTCAGCAATGTCGGCTTTGGAAGTGCTGCAATCATGCCCAGCACAGCGTAAATTACTTTTGTCGGCTATAGGAGCTGTTGATGTTCAGGACTCGAACCTAATAATCTTTGATCTAGAAAATAGTACACCGTGTTTGCCTCATCAAATGGCTTTCCAGATTCCAGTGATAGTCAAAAACAGGCCTATTCATCGGACTGTAATTGATGAAGGAGCTTCAACGTGTATTATGTCGATACAGCGTTGGAGATCGCTTGGTTCTCCTTCACTAAATCAATCCCCGACAATTCTTAAGGCCTTTGATGGCCGTGGGTTTCATCCTTTTGGCATTCTACAGGATTTGCCTATAGGGGTTGAAGGAAAAACCGTTAGTCTAGATGTGGAGGTGGTTGATGCCTCTCTAGACTACAACCTTCTCTTGGGTCGAAGTTGGTCTTACGCTATGACAGCGGTCGTTCCATCGGTCTTTAGAGTCATAAAGTTTCCACATAATGGAAAGATCGTAACAATAGACCAGCTGGCTTATTTTTCATCCGACCCAGCCTCTTCGGAGAGTATTCAGCATGTCGGTAAAACGACTATCCCATATAAGGATGTTGGAGTAGGATTAGTTAAAGATGTCGGTTTACTGGGAACTTTTCCTTTTCCTCCAATCAATGCATCATCTTCATTTGCAACTATTCATATGATTACATCAGACACTATTTTTTATGACGACCCTTGGATCGTTCCTTCTGAATCTGAAATAGACTCATTTGGTAATTCCATGCCTTTGAGTCCATATGAAATTGCCTATAAAGCTGTGCAGTATTTTGCCGACCCGTGTTCAACCGAAAATGACTTAATGAATGTGGTCCGTGAGGAATCACTTTTCACATCAACCTCGGATTTAACTACGTTTTCTGAACTTGTTCACTCTGATGAGCAAATTCGTGAAATCCTATGTGTAGATGATTTACCATGGGAAGATCTCCATCACAGATCTTTGTTTTTACCTGAGGATGATCATTTTGAAAATGATTTCTCATCAATCTTTACGACTGAATATGTCAAGGAACCTCAGAATCCAATGAAACATCCCAATTCAGAGTTAAATTTGGGAAACATCTCTCGAACTATTCCCATTGACATTTCGGTTAAGCCCAGAATTGTTGAGAACATTCATATAGGTGCCTTGTGTACAGATGACGAAATTCAATTATATAAGGCCCTATTTCAAGAATTCCGCGACGTGTTTGCCTGGTCCTATGAGGAAATGCCAGGAATTGATCCCGCGATTGTTGTTCATGAGATCAAGACTTACCCGGACGCTAAACCCGTCCAACAAAGTTTGCGTCAGATTCACCCACGAAAAGCTGCTGCAATTAAAGCAGAAGTTGAGAAACTGTTGAAAGTAGGTTTCATTTATCTGATCCCGTTAACGGATTGGGTATCGAATATTGTTCTGGTTAACAAAAAACAGGGGGCAATAAGAATATGCATCAATTATAGGGACATTAATCGAGCCTGTCCAATTGATGATTGTGCCGGCAGCGAAATATTTTCCTTTATGGACGGTTTTTCCAGATACAATCAAATCAATATTCTACCTGCCGATCAACCAAAAACGACTTTCATTTGTCCATGGGGGACATTTGCTTATTGCAAATTACCTTTTGGGCTTAATAATGCTGGAGCAACTTTTCAGAGGGCGATGTCTTATGCGTTTCATGACATCAAGCACATTGTGAAACCCTACCTCGATGACTTGCCTGCTCATTCACTACATCGAGCTGATCACCTCGTCCATTTACGAGTAATATTTATGAGGTGTAGGCATTATCGTATTCGGTTGAACCCACACAAATGTGTCTTCTGTATAGAAACGGGCCGATTGCTGGGATTTGTAGTTTCGAAAGCCAACATTCGTGTTGATCCCTCGAAGGTCGAAGCTATTATCAATTTGCCTCCTCCTTCGAGTCTTCGCCAACTCCAAAGTTTGCAGGGGAAAGCAAACTTTTTACGACGATTCATTCCTAACTACGCCGAGGTTACAAAGGTTTTTACACGGTTGTTGAAACAAAATACTCAATTTTCTTGGGATGAGATAGCTCAGAAATCTTTTGATGCACTCAAACATGCGTTGACCCATGCACCATTGTTGCATCCTCCCAAATACAACCAGGATTACTTCTTATATCTCGCTGCCTCCCATTCCACCATTGGAATGGTCTTAGTTCAGGAAGATGAATTCGAAACGGAACATGTGATATATTACCTTAGTTGAACGTTAAATCCAACTGAGTTAAAATACTCACATGTGAAGAAATTGGCATTGGAAGCCGTTCAAGCTGTCCAACGTTTTCGTCACTACATTTTACTACGTAAAACTACGGTAATTTCGGATTGCAACCCTATGATCTACATTTTGACCAAACAACTGCTAGGGGGCAAGTACTCTAAATGGATCATTATCCTGCAGGAGTTCGACTTGGAGTTTGAGAAATCTAAGTCTAAGAAATCTTTAGTTTTTGCAGAGTTAATGTGTGACTTCCCGCGTGCTGACACGGAAACTGTGGCAGAGGAACCCATTGCGGACGAATCTTTGTTTCTAATCAACATTTTAGATCCGTGGTATGGGGATATCATCACCTATCTCCAGACCCAATCCTTTCAGCCAGAAATTTCAAGGTCAGAACGTCGGAAAATTCGATTCCAGTCCCAACAATTCAAAATTATTGGAGATACTCTTTATCGCCGTGGGGCGGACTCTATTTTTCGACGTTACTTAACTCACAAAGAGGCTGAGAGGGTTCTAAATGACTGTCACTCTGGAGCATGTGGCGGTCATATGTATGGGTATGCCACAGCCCAAAAAATATTGCGCGCTGGCTATTTTTGGCCGTCTTTGTTTAAAGATTGTATTACGGCGGTCCGGAAATGCCACAATTGCCAGATTTTTTATCGTAAGATGCGCGCTCCACCTGCTCCTCTCCACCCTATAATTGCCGTTGGTCCTTTTGCCAAATGGGGTATCGATTTTATTACATGTAACCCTCGCTCGGCCGGGGGGCATGCGTATATCATCCTTGCGGTAGATTATTTTACTAAGTGGGCCGAGGCGATGCCTACATTCGAGGTAGACGGCAAGACAGCTGCAATTTTCGTGTTCAATCATATAATTGCTAGGTTTGGTGTCCCACAAGCGATAATCACTGATCATGGGCGTCATTTTTGAAACGTTATGATGACCGAACTTACAGGCCAGCTTGGTTTACGTCACGATAGTTCAACCCCTTATTATCCACAAGCAAATGGTCTGGTTGAATCCATCAACAAAGTTTTAGTTATCATGATCCGACGAATCATTGGGATTCATCAGTCGAATTGGCACAACATGCTATTTTTAGCGCTTTGGGCGTACCGAACTTCAGTAAAAACATCAACAGGGTTCACTCCTTTCCAACTAGTCTATGGTTTGGAAGCTGTGTTACCCATTGAGTGCGAAATCCCGTCACTGCAAATGGCCATCAAGTTACTTCCAGCTACTTTCGAAGAGGAAAAGCATTTGTTATACTTAGCTCAATTAGATGAGAATCGACGTGATGCTGCATTGGCGATCGAGACTCACGCAAAACGTATGAAAGCTCAGTATGATCGGAATGTGACCCCTCGAAATTTTTCGGAAGGAGACCTAGTGTTATTGTATGATCAAGCTAATGATAAATTAGGCGCTGGGAAATTCGTTCCTATGTGGCATGGTCCCTATATTGTTAGGCGAAAGCTAGCAAAAGGGGCCTATGAATTGGTGGACTTTGATGGGGACTCTTTGGGTAAACCCAGAAATGGCCTTTACTTGAAGAGGTACTATGCTTAAAAGAATGGGGTAAGGAGGTTTTTAGTTAGGGTAGTTTTTCATTCTAGCTGGTGTGTTTTAGTTTAAAAACAAAAGTGTGCTTAGCTTAGAGAGTGTTTTTTCGTCATTATTCCTGCTTATCTTGCTTTTACTCTTGATATTGCAGATGTCGATGCCTCTTCAAACATACATTGGGTTTGCTGATGGTGCTTGTCGTAATACACGGAACATCTCTTCCACAGCTTGGGTTATCTATTCGCCCTCTGACGAGTTAGTTTCTATGCATGGGGTAAGCCTCGGTCAAACAACAAACAACATTGCAGAGTACAGTGCAGTTGTTGAGTTATTGTCTGAATCTATTTCATTTGGGATTCGGAGTTTGATAGTGAGGTTAGATTCTGAACTCGTTTTATTACAGCTTAATAGAGTGTATGCCATTAGAAATCCAGTGTTATTAAGATTATTTTTAAGAGTGCGTCTCTTGGAACATGAGTTTGATTATATTGAATATCAGCATATTCCAAGGTCTTTAAATACATTACCATATGCAATTGCTTCTCGAATGTTAAATAGACATTTGCAATAATCATACATGTAAATTTAAAACCATTCCATAATATGATTTACAAGATAAGTCGGTAATAGTGATATATATATATATATATAGGAGTGTGTCAAAAAATACATCGTCTTCGATCATAGGTTGAAAAACACCTTATGATCGGCAAAAATGATAAGTACAAAAAACAAAAATGTCACATGTGCCCACAAAAGGCGATCATCCTATCACTGGTGATGATCTCTATAAGAAACCACTGCCCGGGCCACCTTGCAAAGGAACCTCCTAAAAGGTCCCGGGACTCCAATCACATAGCGCTGAAGTCGACGAGGAATGTCGTCGATAGTGGTCTCAGGAATATCTCCTGTCAAGCGCTCAAGATGACTCTCCAACTCGGCCAAAACCTCTGCTGATTTGTCCTGTGGGGCTGGCACGAGTGCAACTGGTTGCCTCCTCTTGAAAGGCCAGAGAGCGGCTGGTCACTGTGGACCCACATCTGCATTTGAAATTTTTACTATCAGTTTTGAGACGATGGAAAAATAAAAAAAAAATAAATAGGAAAAGTTGAAAAGGATTTTACCTGACTCATCCCACTGCTCTCCTGGTGGAAGAGCCATGTTTGGGTCACCACGGAAATCTATCCCAGCGTAAGGGAAATCCTGAATGGAAAAGACCTGGTTTTCCAACCATTCGAAATACTCAGGTTTGAACCGAGCAACCTCTGTCCTCTCGTCCGGGTGACAGGCCATGACTGTGACCCATCGCATCAGTTTGGGCTCTCGAGGAAGCCCAGCTCCAACAGTAAGGTGCTATGGGATCAGCATAGGAACCCTCTCCAGGCCAAAACTCACGACCAAAGCCCCATAACCAAAGGTATTTAGTCGTCCGCTCTTGGCCCTAGTCAGTTGGCCTTTCACATTGGCCAGCACAGCATTGCACCAGTTAAAGATGGTGCCTCGAAAGCAATCAACTGCCATACGCATCTGGGATCTGATGGCAACATGTAATGCGGCAGCTCTGCAAAGTCTGGTGACAGTAAAAGCAATCACCATGAGCTCAGGATGGGATATGGTCTTTATGTCTATCCCTTTGTCTTTAGCCTGGCTGTTGCAGTACTCTAGCCAGAGGCTACGACAGACTGGCCACTTGGCCTAGTCCCGAATAGAGTCAAGTCCTCACCTCTCTTAGGCAAACCAGTCAAGAAATAAATGTCCTCCGGCTCGATTTCGAGCCGGTGCCCGCCAATGAAAAAGCACTGGTCCTGTATGCTCCATCTGTCAACCAGCCACTACAAGAAATCTACCTGAGCCCTCATGCCAGGAATGGTCCAAAATTTATACAGTACGCATGCCCTCAAAGCATCAAGTGAAGGCTAATGATTCCATGCGGCAGTAACCATGTCCTCATGCTCCCGTTCACGCCAATCTAGCATGATATACTCTCTGCATCAGGTATAAAGATTAATTAGATTGCTAGAAAACATTTTGATTGGTCCATTTTTGAGAAATTTTGGGTTCAAAACCCTTGCTGCGGGGTACACACCCTCCACGTTAGACACAGTGCGTGGGTCCGCACTTTGTCTACACGGAAAGTGCGGACCCCGAGCTTTTTCCCAATGGAGAAAAAGTCGGGGTCCGCGGGTCCGCAATGGTAAACCTGCGGACCCCCGCGCGCGGGTTTTGCGCCTAAAAACCCTCCCAAAAAATGAAATGAGGGGCTAAATCAAAAAACTAAACGATTGAAAATGAAGAGTAGGATGATGTGGATTACCTGGAGAAGACGACGCTCGATTCCGACAGTTGGATTTTCCACAATCTTCACGGGAAGTTTTCTAAGCAAAAGCACTATTTTCTCACCCAAACTCGAACGGTGAAAAAGAATTGACAAAGGCCCTTTGTATAAGTTTTTTGAGTAAATAAATCACAAATTTGTTTATGTTTCACTTTGAAAAGGTATTTTGCAACGCTTTTATCCATTTCAAACAGGTATGAGTAATGTTTGTGTTTTTGTGCAGAATAAAGGATTATTCAGGCGAAATCTATCATTTTCAACGAAAAAACAAGTAGAGTCATCTTTAAGCCCTTTTTTGACTCCTAAAATATGAAAAGATTGCCGAGCGTTTCTTTTACACTCGTTAAAACGGAATTAAAAGACGGTCTACTTACAGCTCTTTTCCGACCGTAAAAAAACGAAAAGATTGCCGGATTTTTGTCGTTTCGAATTCGATATTGGTTATAAAACGACGTGTCGTTGATCGCTTTTTTACTTTTTCGGATCAGTGACACTAATAACGAAAAGTACTCCTTGGTCGTAAAAGATCAAGCGGTTATCTCAAATATTATTTTATACTTTTTCGGGCTTGGGAGACACAAATTTATGAAAAAGGTCAACCCTGGAGTCTTCTTAAGTTTTTTCAGACTCTCTAAAATTGAAAAACGCCGAGTTTCTCCTATACTGGACTCGTTAAAATTTCACAGTAAAGGAACTGTTCAATTACAAACAGGAACGAACCACTCCTTCTTAGGGTTCGAATTTAAACTAAGTTGGACTCATCCGAAGGATGAGCTTATAATCAAGCAAATGTTATCCTCCTCAAGCTTGTCAAAAATAAAGATGTACTTGCCAGAAATGGTGGGGGAAAGGAGAGGAAAATGAGTCTGTTTGTCATACTTTGTAACCACTCTTGAACACGACACTTTTATTCACCTGGGTTGGGAAATCCTTTGCCTAACAGTTGATCAAACCACATTGAAAGTCTTCAGTCGGTTTCTAGGTATTAACTTTGGGTCAATTGTCACCAAGCCATCTGTCGTGTCGTTATGTGTTCAAGAGGTCACTGCCAATAAGCCATTCATCTGCAAAATATCTGTCATCCATCTTGACCATCCCTGAGTCAGTCCTTGCGACTAAATTTCTTCAACTTGATCTATGATTTCGTGTTGTGGGTTTGCCTACGACGGATCACTTTCTATCGACATCAGCTCATTATCTAGAAAGATGATCTAGAAATTGTCAGTACCTTGAGATCTGCATGCCTCAATGGCAGGTTTCTCGCCTTTGACGACAGTTTACATCATTGACTTTTGATCGAAGGATTCCGTGATATGTTCGACATCAACACATTTACTCACATCTCATGGATTGTACTGGGTACTTTGAGAGCCATTGACATCACTGGTGGTTTCTCTCACACTTGTTAACAGTTTACATCATTGACTGGTAATCAAGTGGTTTCTACCATGTTCGACATCAACACATTTATTCGCATGGATAGAATCGTACTATTTCGGGAAGTAGAAATGAAGACCCTGGATCTAGTTTCCACCATCCAGGCTGCGAGGAATTTTGTATTCATTATGTTGTGGACTATTCATAAACAGATGGTTGCGTCCATACTATGTTCACACGAGTCTATACTTATGATGTTTTACAAGATCATTCCTATATCAGAGCAGTAGATAGTTTTCTAGTTAGTTTTGATCTGAGTATGGGAATGCCTACCTCAGCGATGATATGATCTCATATATATATCTTGCATTGAATGTTTTTACAGGTTCCGACCGGGCTCTCCACAAGATGATCCCCAAAATGATAAAGTACTTCACTCTTCCTATATGATAAATGAAATCCTCATCTACTACAGACTTCGCACTTTAGGGGGCAATCTGTTACACAAAAATATCGTCACCATGATTATTTGCAGTCAGTATGGGTCTATCATCACTTGTATTGTCCTCCTAAGCAAGTCTAGGACCTCAGCTCTTCAAATCAAGCTTTGGAAGTGGGAGAAAGACATTAAAAATCAATGTAACTCTGGTTCCGCACTTTCTCTCATGGTCACCTGCGGTCCCGCACCTTATGTGTACAAAAGCTGCGTACCTACCCGCTCTGTTCCTAATGGTGCAGGTGCGGACCCCTGTGAAAGTCAAAAGGCGCAATTTTTATCTTAAAAAACTCACTTTGGGTTAATTCTAGAGTTTTCTAGAAGGAATTTTGACGTGGATTGTTCACTCTGAGGTGGTTCATGCATCCCAAAAGAGAAGGAGTTAATCCCTTGACTAAAGGAGCTATCCCTTTGAAGGAGGGCTTTATCCCTTTGAAGGAGGACCTAGTAACTTCCCTCCATTGCACTATAAATACAGGCATTGGGGTGAAGACTAGAGAGGTTAGAAGCTGAACATTTTGAGGGTAAATGCTGGTGAAATTAAGACTCTTTGGTTGAGCTTGAGAGGAAAGATCACATACCTCTTGGTTCCATTGGAGAGTGAGTGAAACTTGTCAAAGTAGAGGAGACATCTTGTTGGACCCTGAGAGGAGCTTGTACAGCGTCAAGGCAAAGGTTGTAAAGTTCTTCTTCTTTTGAATTAATACAATCAAACTCATTTTTCTCAACAAGTATCTTATGTTATTTGTTTCATGGACTCCTTGACTTTCATGTTAAATATGTTTTATGCAATTGGTTTTTCAGGTGCTATTTAATTTGTTTGCCTTGTTTGTGTTTGCAGATTTGCGAAGAGGAGCTCATTTGGATCAAAAGAGTGAGGGCATCCACAAGCTTGCGTTGGACCAAAGGTAGGCCCTAAAAACCCTTGTTTGCTATTGTTTATTGAAGCATATTTAGAGAAAGATAGTGTCTGGTTGGTTTGCTTCTCGTTAGGTCTTCTTTAGATTCTAGGAAGGTCTATCTTGTCTGCAAGATCGACTCATTCCGTGCGACAATAACAGATGCATAAACAAGAAATAAAGATGCAAAAATTATAGAATACTTCTTTTTATTGATAATCTCAGATTCTTACAGACTTGACTTGCCCTGCACACTCAACTGCAGAGCCTCTACCTACACTACGACCCAAAACTTAGACTTCTACTTAGAGCTATCTCTCATACATCTTTGTGATCTTCTATTTCTTTATCTACTTAGAGCTTAGCTCTATTTATACAATCCCATGGTCCGTGGACCATGGGTAGATCTTTTACAACCGACATTACATTCTCAAAATAAGGGTGGACAATCCTATGACTCTTTAACAACTACGCACTCCGCGACCACAAAATGCAAAGTCTTTACATTTGGATTACAAAAATTGGACCAAAATATGGGCTTTAAGCCCTAAAACTTCCCTTGGGGGATCCCACACCCAACAGGCCCCCAACACAAACATTGTGACTCACCCTCAAGTCACTCTGTAGGTGTAGAGATCTTAGCGCGAAGACCTCCTAGCTCTATTTGGATCACCGCAACATCGGTACCGCACTGAGCGACCGCCCGTTGGATTTCTTCCACGCATTGTTCGGTGACTACTGTTGAACTGTTGCTCTGAATATTCTATTGAGTTGCTTGTAGTTTCACGAGCTTCCCTTCAATGGAGGTTGTGATCGTGTAAGCCTCGTCAATCCATGGTTGTAGGCGTGCTTTTAAGACTGCTTCCTTATGCCAAGCGATATCCGCCTGTTCCTTGAGCACCTTTGCCTCCTACATCCATGCAAGCCTCTATGTAAGGGCAACCATCTGCACGGTCCCTTCTACCTCATCATACCTCTATTGGAGCTCGCGTGCCTCTGTCTCTAGGCACTCTACATTCAGGTCGTCCTGTAGGGTAGTTAGGACCTTGAATGATTGTTCAAACAACTACATGCAGTCTGCCACTACACTTTCAACCTCTGTTGTTGTTGTTGTTGTAACAACGATGGTTCGTTGTTCCCTGATCTCCAGCGAAGTTGAAGGTTGATCCTTCAATTGTAGTTCTGCGATCTGAAGGTTCAACTCCAGCTAAACCCTAGCCATATCTGCTCCAGCGCCGCACACCCTTGTGGCCAATTTGCGGATGCGCACCTCCACCAGTTCTTATGCCTAAATGTCCAACTCTGAGACCATCCGATAGGCTTCCTCCATAACCTGCATTATCTATCTGTTTTTCTCCACTGCTTCATTCGCTGCAGGCCCAACTGCTCAATGTTGATGCGCTGCTCGCTCATCACCTATAAAGCATGACTTTCCCAGGCCCTGAGTTCCGCAGTGACTCCATCCTATAAGAGGTAGAGTGTCTCCCGAGGGAGAGCGGCCATGTTGAATCCTACCCCTTTCAGATTGCTAACCCTAGGCCTATTGGCCTCATTTTTTGTAGTGAGTGCCCCATCAGGTAGCAGTACCGCGTTGGTCACCCTTGTGCGCAACATCTCCTCGACAGCTGCAGTGCCGATCACGAGGCTGGTGGACACTATGCCAGCCTGTGGAGTGCGAACCTGCAACTCCTATAGTTATGTTCGAAGAGCCCCCAATACCAGTTGTTGTTGTTCTTCAAATTGTTGGAGGGCCTCCGCGGTGACATCCCTCACCGTTTCGCCGATGTCATGCAAATCCCCCTCAGTGAGGGTGATTGGGTCGAAAGATGTCTTTGAGGCCTTTGTTTTATTTCGCAGCATTGTCTACTCTCACGGTCGTGGACGCTTGAGTTGGGTGGATGTCATCTGCGGGTCCGCGCCACCTTGTTCGGTCTCTATTTCTACCTCAGTGCCGGGCGAAGGTGACTTTTGTCCTTCACGCTCTTCTTCCCCTATTTTCTATTATTCTGCCACTTTCACGACGTCGCGCACTGCCTGGGCCTTAGCCTCTGCTTCCTCTTTCCTGCGCTTCTCTGCCAGCTATGCCATTTGAAGCTTTGTCTCTTCCTTCTTGCACTAGGCGGCGGACTTGTCCGTTTCTAACGCGGAGCCAACTGGAGTGTGCCACTCTGGCAGCCAAAACTCAAGGACTGCGAAAATGACATCATCAGTTGCCAAGTACGGTAGGTTGTGCCATGTCTTTGTAGGGTCCTTTCGCACCCTGATAAAAACATGGTGGAAATCTGCTTTGAACTCTGCAAATCTCTGTAGACTGGTGTATACTGTGGGCGACAATCGCGGCTTGCAATTGATCCCCATCCGGATATTCATCTCCATTAATATCCAAAGTATCTTGCTCTCCTTTATCTATTGCGTGTCCCTAGTTGCCCACAGTGAAGCGTACTTCGCTACCTATGGAAGGTCCGATGCGACCAAAGGGAACTCGTTGTCTTCGAGCAACTCCCATGCCACCAGTACAATCGACAACAGGAGCCACGCGTAGTGAAATGTTTTGCCTTGCTCCTGTGCCTCGCGGCAGTTCGCAAGGAACGCGCCACATAGATAGTTTGCCTAGTTGAACTGGACTCCTTCTGCATATTGGGCCGCTAGTGCAACTATGGGCGCGGGCACCTCATCCGTGAGACATTTCCGCATCACCTTCCCTACTAGGATTTGTGTCGCGACCTTGAATTCAGGGTTGTTAATGCTGGAGATGGCGTAGCCTCACTTCTTCTTCTCCAACTTGAACCTCTTCTTCATTGCTTCCGCGAGGGCCAACTCACCACCTTTTCCTTCGAAAATATTAGCTGGATCCTCCCCTGAGTAAGACAGTCGTTTAATTCAGTGAATCAAATGGTCTGTGATGGGAATGGGCTCCTCCAACCACAAACACCCATCATGCACTAAGCAGAGTAGCTTCCTGATGATGAAGATGGTTATTGGGGCGCAGTGGTAATGCGGCACCCAGAGCAGGTTTAGCAACTCGGCTTTCTCTACACCTTTGAGCCATGTGCGCGGATCCAATTCAATCGTTCCAGCCATCATGTCAATCCTCTGGCGCATTAGCTTCGCGGTTGATAAATGCTGGAACTTCTCGTGGTCTGCGAGGTCCCAATCTTCAAACTTCAACACAAGAACCCGCCACAAGTGCAGTCCCTCAAAAATAATATCGTCTGGGAGCAGCGGAGTTTGCAGAGAGCTCTTGCTCTCATCTATGTCCTTTGGCACCTTGGCTTTGCCCTTGCGCAGAGGAACATATTCAGGTAATCGGGTAATAGGGTCCACACCTTGGGTTTCAACTTCCATTTCCTTGCCCTCCTCCTCCACCAGGATTTCTTCAGACTCCTCCTCATCGGCCTCGAGATTAATGGCCTTCCCCCTTCCCTGCAAGGTGAGCTTGGTCCTCTGTGGATTTTTGGGCGAGACACATACTGGGATGATGGCCTACTTATCCTTCTTAGGTCGCGGTGTTCTAGGTGATTTAGGGACCTCAACTATTATTCTGACGCTCTCTGGGGCTTCCACTTCCGCAATTTCCTGCGCGGCTTCTTCGGCTATCACTACTCCTATGTCCATGGCTTTTGCGGGTGCTGTCATAGCGCTATTCCACAATTCTTGCACTGTCTCTATTAATTGCTCAAACAATGAATTCGCTTTCAGGGTCTCGAATAGGTCTCAGTTCATGTATACTTGAGCGCGCAAGAACTCAGTTCTCAAAATGGAAAGTGTTGTTCGTTGGACATCCACTTGTAATTTATAGGACCTTTTGAATTTGAATTCGACCGTTCTCCCCACATTCGGTCCATTAATGCTAGATTGGCGACAAATTTCCAAGAATCTAGCCCATAAAGTTCGCCTTAAATGCCTGCCGCCTGCTCCATTTGGCCTCAAACCAACCATCAAATCATGAATAGTGACTTTAACGGTCATTTTCCGGCCGACCCATGCGCCAGTGCAGCTGTCTTCGCGCTGTCGCAGACCCTTTGACACTTCGCTGGTTCACGCAGTCCTGAAATCGCGCAGATCCTAGGCAGTGTAGTTTATAGTCCCGTGCCTCCTTTTAGCTGTCTGGAGCGCTAAGACTGTGCTTCTATAGGCTAGTCAGATGGCAGGGCCACCTATGTACGGCTTCAAATGACTGCCATTCACTTTTCCTAGGAAGGGATCTCCATTCAACTTAACCAAATGGATTGCACCATTGTCGGTAATCTCCTTAATAACATATGGCCCCAGCCAATGCATTTTGAGTTTCCCTAGAAATTTATCAAACTTACTGTCATATAACAGCACCAAGTCATTCACCATAAAGGTGCGCAACTTAATATGTCGATCGTGCCACACCTTTTCACACTGCTTTTGGACCTGCTGGTGAAATCCAGCCAAAAATCTCTCTTCTTCCAACTCATCCAACTGCGCAAGCCTCTCTTCCAGGGCTCTGCGATCTGTCATACCTGTGAGCGCTGATATGAGCAGACTAGGCACGATGTATTCCATAGGCATCACAACTTCAACCCCATATACCAGCCTAAAGGGTGTATGTCCTGTTAACTTCTTGCATGTCGTCTGACAAGCCCATAATACTACAGGTATGCGTAGGTCCCAATCACTTCATTAAGCATTGCATACCTTGGTTAGCGCAGTCTCCAGTACTTTGTTGAACGCCTCCACTATCCCGTTAGCCTATGGGTGATAAGGTGTGCTCTTTTGATGATACACCTGAAATTCCTCTGTTAGTGCACTAATTGTCTCATGGCCTGACCATTCTTTGACATGCATCGCATGCCTTGCAATATGCTTTTGAATCCTGATGAAGGGTTGGCCACCAAACCCCTGCGGGTAGAATCTTCTGCGCGGTTGCTCTCCCTACGTAATGCCCTCCTGCAGCACCCCCATAAGCGTCCACGAGGATGCTACTTTGTTCAAATTCAGGTACATACCTTCACAGTATCTCATCATTCCCCATCTTGTATAGATGCCCAGTAATGACAGAGAAATCTGCCACGCGCACCACTAATTCCTTCTTTTGCTGGATAGAGTATCCTTTCGGCGCAGTTCCAGTTGTTAGAAAGTGTATTATATCCTCGAAATGTCCATCCGCAATGCGCACAACAAAGAGTTGCACGTCAGGTAATCCTTCCTCCAAATTAGTAGGCTCCTCTCCTGTCTCGATGCACGATAGGTGGTCAGGTCCTGCGTTCAATCGTCCAGGCTTCACAACAACTTCAAAATCATATTCCTAGAACAATAATAGCCATCTGCAGATGTGCCCCCATAACACAGGCTTAATGACCAAGTACTTTAGCTCGAAGTGGTCCGTATACATCTTAAAGTGACCCCCTAGCAAGTAGTGTCAATACTTCTGGAGCGCATACACCATAGCTAGCCCTTCACATTCAGTGGTGGAATAGTTCTTCTCTGCTTTGGATAATCTGTGACTTGCGAATGCGATAGGGTGGTCCAAACCTTCTCTGCCATCCTGTGTTAGTACTACCCCCAGCACTATACATGACGCGTTAACATGTACATGAAATTCTTTCTTCTAGTCTGGGAAGACTAGAATCAGCACGGTAACCATCATCTCTTTCAATATATCCAAGATTTTCTTACATTCATCACTCCAACAAAAAGAGACATCCTTCTTTAACAATTTTTCCATCGGCGTGGTGATCTGGGCATATCCTTTGATAAACTTTCTGTAATATCCCGTATGTCCCAAGGTAGCGTGCAACTGTTTCACACTCCGCACCGCTTCCAAGTTTAGAATCACCATGATCTTTGCGGGGTCTACCATCAGCCCTTGTTTGCAAACCACATGTCCCAATAGGTTCCCAAAAGGAACACAAAACAAACACTTCTTAAGGTTGAGCGCAATCTGGTATCTTCAACAGGTATCCAACATCAAGCGCAAGGTCGCTACATGGTGCTTAACCAGTCCAAATACAGTCCAGTCATTAAAATAGACCTCCAGGAACTTATGAATAAATTCCCTAAATGCTGCAACAACCACGCGTGAAGAGATAGCAGGCGCATTCTTTAACCCAAACGGCATTACAGTATATTGCAAGCATCCCCACTCAGTCACGAAGGTTGTCTTGCTCCTATCCTCCTACGCGATTTTGATTTGGTGGTACCTAGAGAACCCATTAGTGAAAGAGTATGCTTCCTGGCCACCTACATTTTCCAACACCTCATCTGTGAACAGAGTTGGGAAAGGATCATGCACGCAGGCGTCATTCAACTTTCTAAGATCCACGTATATCCTTATCTCATCCTTCTACTTCTTTTCTTGCACCACCATTGGGATTACCCAATCGGACTCTTCCATAGGCTCAATGATGCCTACTGCTAGCATTTTGTCTAGCTCTAAGCGGACCTTCTCCTTGTATTTCAGATTTAGGCGGTAAGGCCTCTACTTAACTGCCTTCACTTCGAGCTTTAGCATGATCTTCATCACTCCCAGGTCTTCCATTATTCCTTTCAAATCCATAAACTTAGTAGGGAATAAGTCTTAATATTCGTGGAGTAATTTGGCGACCTTATCCACCGTCGCATCATCTTAATAGTCTCCGATCTTCATGAACTTAGGTTCTGCCTCCGTACCAATGTTCACCTGTCTAGTTTTCACTGGCGCAGTTATATAAGGGTTCTCAATCTATGGTCCCTGAACCTCGCAGTGGCCTTCTGTCTCTGGAATGTTAATATTCTGCGGATCCTCATCTTCTTCTTCAGCAGTTACATTATAACATTCCAGCGTGCGACTCATCTAAGTAGCCCATTCAGGCTATGTCAGGTCGAAAGGATCCTGCGGTATCTTAAATATGTTTGCTTTCACCTCTTATAGTGCTTCCTCAATACTGTCAAACCCGTCTTCAAAACTAAATGTCATCATGAATCCTTTGCACAAGATATCCCATTCACCTGTCCCATGATGAAGTTCTGTTTCTACATACCAATTCTTTATGATAACATCCAGAGTATGACAGAATAGGTGAACCCACTTAGGTTGTGGCTTTCCTCCATAAGCCTGTGTCCACTTGGCCAGATGCACGCATGGATCATTCTGCCCATCGTATTTGTCTATCAGTCGCAACTTAGGCTTCCCAAATCGTGTTCTTATCATTTGCCTACATTCGTGCCAATCATCAAAACTCCCCTTGTGTGTACCCCACCATCTTGTGGGCGTAGCGCCCAGTACCCAGTCCAAGGCCTGAAGTCATTGTTTTTCTGGCACTTCCCTTTCGAATGCATCCAAAAAGATATCTACCTCATTTATACCATCATAAATAGGCAGATTTCTTACCTCTAATGATAAGCAACACAGCGACCTGGTAATCATATTGCAATTCAACGTAGTTACTTCATGTAACCGGTTCTGCCAACGTTTTATCTCCTCGTCGGAATCCGAAGTGCAGGAGCTCTTGCGCTCCCATGTAATCCACCCATCCGCAATGGGATTCACCTAATATTGGTCTCGCGTCGTTATCTTATAGATGCAGTCCAGATCGTCATCACTCTCATAGTCGCAGACCGGCTCTGTATAGCATGATCCTTCAGCGTGATCCAGGGGTATTATTAAGTGCAGTGATTTCTTCTCAAAGATCATTTTTAGCTTCTTCAGATTGATTATCCTGTTCATATCAGTAGCTCAGTCAATTCCCAAGAGCACGGGGTAGGGATTGTTGTCATCAACAATCTCTATTACTTCAAAATCTGCCAGTGCGCTCGCTCCCTCAATATCCACGGTTATTCCCTGCAGCCGCCCCATGGGTATTATTTTCTGCTGATTCGCCATCCTTAGCTGAATTGGAGACCATTGCAACGCAGGTCTCCCCATTCGCTCCCATGTCTGTTTTGATAGAACATTCATGTCTGATCCCAAATCCAAAATGACATGATCCATCTCGTATTCTCCGATCTGTGGTTAGTCTCATTTCACGTCCCATCCTTGTCTTATGCTTTTTGATCTTTCGGACTACGTGCGGTTCACCTGGTGTGGTCCCAACACATCTATTGATAAGTTCCTGTAATCCTTTCATAACCTTATTGTTGCGCAGTAACTTCATACAGGTTTCCAGGAAAGTTGTGAGCATGGATGGGTCCATCTCTGGCTCAGGCTTATCCTTGCTTCCTAAAGTGGAGGCCTCAGTGAAGCATTTCTTAGCTTCCATGAATGTTTCTGGAGCATGCTTCGAATGGAACTCAGCCTCTTTCGTCGGGGCTTTGCAAACCCATGTACTATCTTCCGACTGTTTTCCCTTGTCATCTCCTGTCGCAATTCCACTTCAGAGCACTATATTTAAGTTTGGATCTTCCTCACGCAACTCAAACCTCATCATCTGCAAGTTCTGAGTCAGGGGAGGTGGTAGCACTCCTTTTTCATGTATCCTGGCTATCAGCACAAGACAACCTTCTGTTTCATGATCAAACAACGTGCAATACTTGCACGACGGGCGCGATGGATCAGTGCAATCGCGGGCATAGTGTCCTAGTCCTCCACAATTTTAGAAAATCAATGATCTGCGACCTCTACCAGGTCTTCCTCAGCCTCAGCCTCAGCGTCGTCCATGCCACTGAAATCCTGTCTGCGCCATCCCTACATTTGGGTCAAGGGGTCGTGTTTCGGCCTGAAGCCTATAGGCGAGAGTTCTATCGATCATCAATTCATAGCTCCTGCAAGTTCGCTCATCATGGTCGACCGACCTACAAAAGTTGCAAAACAACTGTTGCGGAGTTTGCATATACTTCTGTAACAAGTGGCAGTTATCTATGGCATGTTTTTGGCTATTTAACGGATAGCGCACCACAAAGTAGGCATTGCGCTAGGTCTTGCTTGAGCTTCCAGCCTTAAAGGCATCGGTCCTCCTCCTGCAAGATAATTTGTGAATACCAGGCAGTGATCTTTGTCATGACCCTGACTCTTACATTTCACGCACCATACTTCTTCACGTACCTCTAGCCGAGCCGTCCTATCCTGCTTCAAGCTTTGCATCTCAAGGCACAGATTCTTCAGCAGCGCGTGGATCTGTTGGACTCCTAGATTAGGATCCTACATTGGGGTCTCATGTAGTCTCATGGAAATCTCCAAGGCCTCTGCCTGAGTTATTATCTTCTGTTGTGATAGCGCACTCCTTAAATGTGGTAGTAGCGAAGCCACAAGCCACTTGTGATGCTGTCCATCTGTCAAATTCATGTTGGCTTCGCGGATCATACATTTTAGCGTCTGATCTAGTTCCCAAGGCGTTTCACTTGGTAGCATTGTGAACTCTTTGAATCCCACAATTAACTGCGCTTCAGATTTAGGCCTGCTAAATTCCCTATTCAATGTTGTTTGGATGTCCGCTACTCTAGCTTTTGGGTTATCGTTGGAGTACTTAATATACTAGGTTAGCGTGCGATCTTGCAGAGCACTAACTAGTGTTGCATTCTTTATGATATCATATGTAACACCTTGACCTTCCCATACAACCCTCACAACGAACGAGAATTGGTTCGGGTCCTCATTTCCCAAGCCTTTGAGCAAAGGAAACTTCATTGTGTTTACCATACTGAATCACGGTGGTGGTGGAGGTGGTATGGGTGAAGTTGGAGGTGATGGCAGTAAAGATGGAGGTGGTGTGAGAGGAGGTGGTATTCGCGGAAATCCTTGTCTTATCAATTGAATAACACTTCATGGAGAGACCTTTGTTATCCCCTCTTCATCCCTTCACGGTGGTGAAATCAATGGGCTATACTCCGGACCCTTATTTCCTTCGTTTATGTAACTTTTTCCGCTTCGCGTAGACCCAAACATCAAGGTAACTGCATAAACCGTTTTTCACACAACAACATTTTAATCCATGTATTCAAAGATTTTACGTACTTACCTCGTGGTCCTTTGAAAAAGCATCGCTCTACCTCGCTATAGCTGACTGAGGTGTCGATCGTGAACTCAGTAACAAATACTCCTATAATGCGATCAAGCCAATGATCGATGACGCGCGCGATCTTATCCTCTGATGCTTCCAACCTTGGCACTAGTTCTGGGGTCCACACAATAATACCGTCAAGTTTCTACCTTCCTTGGCTATCTGCTAGATTCGCAATCCACTCGTATAGCTCAGTAGGAAAAGAGGCAAAAAATATTTCGTGGATCTCCGTATATGAGTATTGGTCCAACCACTATTCTTTTGACAGTCACAAGTTTCTGTTTTCCTGTGCCGCGAACTCGTGAATCATTCTATCCAACCAGACTTCAATTTCTTTCTTAGTTGGATTCCACTGATACGACATCACACATCTCTCATGCAGATTCTGGTCCTGACAATAGAACCATTTGTTGGCTTGTGGGGGCCTAACCCGGGTTCAACATTAGTTAGTCATCCCTACACTAATGGCCCTTTCGGCATCAGCCCACAAAGCGCGGACTGAAGTCTCACCCGAAGTAGTATGAGGGGATGTTAGAACCAAGTTTCTGCACCCTTGAGATGGATGTGATGTCGTTTTATTCCAACTATACCTGCCTTCGTACAGGTTTCTTATCCCTCTATTCTACCCTTCTTTACCTTCGTGAAGTGTTACAATTGACTTCCGTGCAGCATAACTAAGGGCTGATAGGCTTTCGCGCTGCTAGGGTAGCGAACTGTGATATTTCCCCAAACTACGCTAAGTATCTTACTTGATTTATTAACAGATCTTAGTTAGATTCGTGTAAACTGATGTTCTTACTTGCGTTCTCTTAACCAATACAGTTATACACATTCACACATCATATAAACATTAGAAGTGAAACTCATACCCAATATAACAGATGCATAAACAAGAAATAAAGACACATAAATTATAGAATACTTCTCTTTATTGATAATCCCAGATGCTTACAGACTCGACTCGCCCTGTGCACTCAGCTGCAAGGGTCTGCGTACTCAGCTGTGGATTTCTAGGCCTCTGCGCACTCAGCTGCAAATCCTCTACCTAAGGTACGACCCAAAACTTAGACTTCTACTTAACGATATCTCTCATACATCTTTATGATCTTCTATTTCTTTATCTACTTAGAGCTTAGCTCTATTTATACAATCCCATGGTCCGGACTGTGGGTAGATCTTTTACAACTGACATTACATTCTCAAAATAAGGGCAGACAACCTTATGACTCTTTAACAACTACGTGCTCCGCGACCACAAAATGCAGAGTCTTTACATTTGGATTACAAAAATTGGATCAAAATATGGGCTTTAAGCCCCAAAACTACCCTTGGGGGATCCCTCACCCAACAATGACTTCCTTGATGATGTCTTCTTTCTTCAAAGATGCTAATGTTTCTTTTTCAAGAGAGGGAGAATTCCTTGTTGCTTTTATCCCTTTGATGATGAAGTTCTGTTCTTTCTTCCTTTAGATGTAGAAATGTTTAGAATGTGGAGACTTCAAGGTGCTTTAAATGTGTTAAGTCACTTTTGAATGGAGGTTGGGTCTTTGATGTTTTCTTCTTCTACCACAGGTTGTGATGATGCATCCTTGTGATGTGATGAGCACTCCTCCTTGATGCTTTTGAAGATTGGATGCCCTTGATGCTTCTTAGTACTCCTGATGATTTCCTTGTGCTCAGCCCTTATGTATCCTTCTTCAATGGAGTGATCTTCAAGCTAGATCTTCTTCTTGTTGTAGTCACCTTAGCTCTGATACCATGATGAGAAATCAAGGGGTAGCTAGATAAGGTGACTTCTCTTACTTTAATAACTGCTTGCAATGTTTTTATACTTAACGTGTTGTACTTGTTATAAGCTTCTTCTTTCACTTGATTATTATTATGTTCTTTATCATCAAACAACTACCAAACTATGAATAACAATGAGACAATAGGACATAAAATGTAGGCTATTAGTTAGGGCCAAAACCTCTCCTCTTGAGAGGAAAACCCACATGAATTATTCTTTTCATACAACATGTTCAGATGAAAAATTCCAAGACCTATGACCCTTGACAAATATCCCTCCAAGACCAAGTCAAACTGCTTCTTAATGAACTTCCTTCAACCCAAGTCAAACTTGCCTCATAGCAGATACACTTCTCCTTTGACCAATATTTCAAACCTGCAACTTCTTGACTGCAACTCAGCCTTATTATAGAAACCCTAGGCCACATGTGTGAGTGAGAATATGGTGAATTCTTCCTTCTTTTTCCTTCGCTAGGATTAGTTCTCCTTCCTTGGAAATTTGGCTTATATACTAGACTGATGTGACACCAAAATTCAGCTTCTTGCAGTGACTACAATTTAGTCTACATTCAATAGATTTATTCCATAACATTTTGCCCGTGTGTAAGGAATTAGCCCCAAAACAGTGCCTAAAATTCGGTTAATTTCTTCTTTAATTCTCCTCTCCTTCGATGGTTAAACTTATGCTTCTTTTTTTCTTTAACGAGCTTGGATCAATGATATTCAAATGAGGTCGATGTATCCTTATTGATAGTCTTCCTTGGAGGTCGAGTGGTTGTCCATGAGGTTGACTTGTCCTTTCATGTAGGCCGACTTGTTGACTGCATGTTGACAAGGTCTTGGAGGGTCTTTTATGACACTTTTGACTTACAAAAAATTTCTTTGACTTGAAACATGATGCCCACATGGGCCTTATATATATTACAATAACTCAATTAACTTCTTTGACTCAATGACAAAACCTAGAAGCACTAAATGGGTGCTTGACCTACAAATAAAATAATCTTGAGCATGAAACCCATGCTACAAAATAATAATAATAATTTTTTTTTTATTTTTTCATCAGACACAGAAAATCATGAATACATTAAACATTATGAAGACCGAACCTAGTTACAAATTTCAACGATTATGATATGTCACATGATTAATGATAAACTTATAATTTATAATTGTGACTAGTTAATGGATTGATTTCAACATATGAAGATATAAGAATATGCTTTTTATTAGTCCACACACGGGTAATGGGTTTTATGGAAGGTATATAATACCATAAGAAGAAGATGAACCATGTCTCTATTACCATCTACAATCATTCATTTTTTCTTCTTTTAGGTTGAAAATTTTATGATGCTTTTACCCAGAGATTGCAGTTTGTTGTGAAGATAGGACACAAATTTGGTTACCCGAGATGTTTAGCTAAGGGGAATATAGTAAGGTGTCATTAGTATTTCTTAGTAACGATTAATCTCTCAACAAGTAGGAATGGTTGAACTAAATTGGTCTCCATTGTTGTAATTTTATCCCACAAAAGAAAATTAGATATTTGGAGAGCATGTGTGAACATAACACCTTTGGTATATATTGAAATATCTTTCTTGAAAAGCATGAAAAATTATGACACCCAAGTATCAATCATAATAATTATGATACATGGGAAAATATTTGACTGACATATGCATTTTATTTAAATTGGAAAAGTTAAATAAATGCACCAGTGATTGATTGAGTATATAAGTTATTGCATATTAAAAAAAATGAAAAAAATAAAATAGTTTATATAAAAGATTTTATAAAAATGAATGCATTTAGAAATTTGCACGAGAAAAGTGGAATTAATCCCTTGAGCATCATAAAATAAGGAAAACAAAAATGAAAAAAGATTTCAAATTCAAATGATTAATGCAAATATATACCTATGTTTATGAAATATTAATGAGATGCTTTAATTTGAACAAAATAGTAATTATATGTACACCCACTCAAATACAAAAAAAAAAAAAAAACAACTAAATAAATCATTTAAGAGTAAAAATATAAAAAATCATAATAAAATGATGAATAATCATTATTTTATATTTTAATAAAAAAGCTAATTAATTGTGCTTGTAAGTAATGGATGACTAGTGGAATAATAAGTAATTAGTAATGAAAGAAATTGCATTTTTCCCATGAAACATACATGTGACTTAATCCTCAAAACCTATTAAAGAAGGCTTGAGTTAGAGAGCTCACGAACCTTTTGCTCCCTGATGCTGGATGATTTTAAATATTTTTGCTGATGAATTGTTGTTGATTTTGGTTTATTAGAGTGTGCTTGAGGTGGGTCTTCCTCAAGAGCTCAAGGGTAGAATTGCATCTTCAATTATTAATATTGTGTTTTTTTAATGCAATTTCATCGTAATTCAAGGGTCTATTGGGAAGGAGAGTACTATAGAATTAATAGATAGCTAATTAGTAGAATTTCCAATAACAAGAGTAAAAACTAATTTTCAATAACATGAGCAAAGAAAATTTCAAACTTATCAAAAATTAAAAAAAAAAGAAAAAAAAAAAAAAAAAAAAAAAGTTGAAAATCAATTTTCCAATCTCTCTTAAATCTACTTTGTGGTCAAACATTATTGTTCTTTATGAAATCTTGATTTTGTCTCTGTAAGAAGAAAGTATTCTGATTTATTTTAGTTTCTCTATTAAGAAATGCATTGCTTAATTGTATATGCATTAAGGGTGGAAATAGTTAGATTATTATTTTGTAACTCTCCGTGAACACATTCCATAAGAATTTTTTTCATCACCTTTTTGACATGGATTTAAATTAGTTCTTACTTTTGCATTTATTAGTTGACCTATATGAGAATGTTTGAAACAAATTGACAGAGCCATTGTCATCCTAGTTTCTCTATTTTCACATCCATTTGATGAGAATGTTTGACTTGACATAAATTGACAGTGCTACTTTTTAATGGCGGGAAGTTCATTCTAATAAACATTAAAAATATTATTACTTAATCATTTCACTTTTATACTCGTATATTATTACTTAATCATTTCACTTTTATGTTCGTAATTGTTTCTTGAATTATTATTTTATTATTTGGTACATAATAATAATAACACGTTTTTATCTGATGAATTCTAAATAAAGTCGTATTTTTAAATTATATGATTCAGAGTTCTTAATAAAATTATAAAATTTGTTTTTAAATATATTTTTAAAATATTTACTTAATATTTCTATTTTCTCTTTATTTGATGTTAAGGAAAACATTTTTATGTGTAATTGAGGGTTTTTGGAAAAAAATGGAATACATTTTTTTCATGTTCTAAATCTCCAAGTTATTGAAATGTTCTTTTTAACATCAAATAAGAAAAAAATTCCTAAATAAGAAAAACATTGCATAAGACACAATAACTAATAACTCCTTGATGAGGTGTTTTCCTGCCATTCCATTCAAACTACGCCATGCTCTGGCAACAAGCCTCGATGGTGGTTTCTTCTAGGTAGTCGAGTCATAATGACCATGTGTAAAACCTAGGTGGCCAACAAGGTGGCGTCCCTTGTTGGTAGTGATGATCATTACACCTGGTGGAGTAGGACACAAGCGTGGCAGAAGTTTGTATCAACTAGAGGTCTTCATATGTGGTATTCGATGTGACTTAAATTCCTACAACATAGAGCATCACCCCTGCATGTCGTATAATCCCTGGTTATTCCATCCTTTTTGCCAATTTAGAGATGGGTTATCCTGCTCAGGGTCGATCGGATGCCACTTCTCTCCCGTATGACAACCAAGGTACGCTCATTAATGAGCAAATTATGGCTCATAGTCTCTCAAGGAAACCCCGTGGTTTCATTCTCTACATCTGGCTAGCAATGGACTCATACACTCTTTCTCTCACGTTTGGTTGCCATATATTTTCATGGCAAATGTCTTAGGGTGGCGAAGGGGTTTGTTTACAAGCACGCTCTCTAGAATTTGCCAAAAATTCCATAACACTTACAACTACAGGAGAATTTGTTTTAAGGACCTCTCTGTTATGTTTAAAGAGCATTAGGATGGAGGTATAGTTTATTGCTTTCTTTCTTCATCTTTCAAAGTCTGGTTTTCGGTGTGCTCCATTCCTATTGGGAGCCCCTGATCCAGGTGGATATTGGTGGCCACCCACCAATTCCACTTGGACCCCCACCATTGTTTTCTTCAATTTTTTAGTTTTCTCAATTACAACATAGTTTACTATTTTTAGCATTTTTTCGGGTCCTAAACTTCTGGAGCCATTTTGAGGCCCTAAACGACGCTTTTTTGGCAATCTACCGCCAACTATTTTTTAATAAAATTGTCTTTTCCATCATAATCCTCGGAGAGATCTTTCCAACAGGGTATCATGTGTGTCAAACGGAGATAATATGACCAAGTCACGACCCCAGGAAGTTGGCTATCCAACTAACCCCAACGGGGCCCATAAACCCTTGGTGTTACATCTCTTTGAGTTAGGGTGTTGGTTGTTTAGGGCTTGCTCTTATTGTTCAATAATAAAAAGGCCCTTGAGCGTCATTGTAAGGCAATTCAGAGACATGTAGCTGCCACATCTCTTCTCAGGGATAAGCTACCATCGCCCGAGCTAGTTTATTTCCATTTCCGTTACTAGACATATTTCAGTATTCTACATTAATGAAATGAAGTATTATTTCTATTGAATCTTTGTATTTATGGTTATATCTGTAATTTGTTGTGTTCTTGTTTAAATCCAGATCAGTGGTATCAGAGTGGTCTTCTTTTTCTCTGTTTTTCTTTGCATGTCCCCAACGAGGTCGGGATATAAGGAGTTAGGGCTTGAACTGGTCGAACCTTTGCAAGACCAACCTCGCAAATCCCGATGGCCTCCCATGGCGGATGAAAAGAAAGACGAGGGGGCAGGAGATCCTATCAAAATCTTGCTCGAAGAGGCCCTCGAGCGACAAAGGAATGTGATGATGGACAACTTTGCCCAGATCCTTCAGCGACTACCCAGGGGTGACACATCTACTTCCAGTAGCTACTCTGGAAGCGCCACACCCTTTAAGGTACAAGTTAACTTTGACATTCCCACATTTGAGGGTCAGATAGATGCAAATGCTGTAGATAAATGGTTAAATCTATTAGAAGGGTATTTTTCTGTTCATGATCTTTCCAGACAAGAAAAGATTACTTTCGCTCTTCTCAAATCCGCCCCCCATGTCAAGGATTGGTGGGAAACCTACTACGAACATAAGGATGAAAGTATAACCTCACTGTTTTCAGCCGCACCCACTTGGAATTCATTCCGAGATGCCATCAAGGAGCAATACTACCCTATCAGAAGCTATGAGGATAAATACATAAAGTGGACCACGCTGCTGTAGGGAAGGGACCAAGACGTGCCAGATTTTACCAATATTTTTCATTCTCTTCGCACAAAGTTGGGTATCATGGATACTGAGCAGCATTTGGTACTCAAATACTGCGGTTGCCTACGCAGGTACATCTAGGATGAGATGGAGTTCTGGGACATCTCCTCGCTCAGCACGACGTATCGATACACTGTCAAGATCGAGCAAAAGTTTAAACAGAAGAAGCTAGACTTTGGATATGCGAATCCAAAGCAAGGAAAAGGTGCCCCTAAACCACAGAACAAAGGAAAAAGCCAAGGCAGGGTGGCCCAGGACAACCCACCAAATCCGCAAGCAAAGAACAACACCATGAAGCTGAAGAAGGACACGAGAAAGTGGTGTGAGTTCCATAAGAGCTCCACTCACAATACAAGTGAGTGTCGGATCAAGTAGTCAGTGGTGGTCAAGCTAAAGGCTTCGGAATCAGATGCATGTTCTGACTCTGAGTCATAACCTGACAAGGGGAATGACAAAGGGAAGCAGATTATCGACGCGGAGCCCAACGCCACCGTTGCCACCATGAAGATCCAGAAGGAGGAACCCGAAGATCTAGAGGAGGAGGAGCGCCTCTTCCACTCCCAAGTGTGGGTAAAGGGTTCCCCGCTACAATTCATTATCGACAGCAGGAGCTAAAATAATCTCATTTCGGGAGAGGTCGTGAAGCGGCTAGGCTTACCGACCACAGCACATCCCAAACCCTACACCATCGGGTGGCTTCACCAAGGACAGATCTTCGCGTGAGCCAGCAGTGTCACCTTCCATACAACATCAAGCCCTTCATGGATAAGGTATTATGTGATGTTTCTCCCCTTGATGTTTGTGAAGTATTATTAGGCAAACCATACTTGTGGAAGCGACAGCTGTGTATGAATCAAGGCCTCATGGTGTTATTGTGACTTTGAGAAATAAGTTATATAGGATACTGGAGGTAGCACGGCCTACACCATCTCTTTGGTTACTGCAAAACAATGCAGTAAGCTCATTTCCAAAACCAGGAAATTAGTTTTCCTGATGATACGCCCTTAGGGAAAGAAGAAGACGGTGGCCACGACCTCCAGACAGGGCCCCTCCACATGACAACTACAGATGGACAAGGTCGTGGAGGAGTATGAGGACATATTCACCTCCCCCGCAAAGGGTTCCTCTACACTGCCAAGTCAAGCACTCCATCGATATGATCCCAGGTGCACCACTGCCCAATGGACCAATATATCAACACTCCATTTTGGAGAACGACGAAATCAAGAGGCATATTCAGGAGCTACTACACAAAGGTCACATCTGACCAAGTTCATCGCCCTGCGGGAGCCCGACATGTTGGTATAGAAGAAGGATGGGACTTGGAGACTCTGTATTAACTATCGGGTGCTGAACAAGATCATTGTTTGGAATAGGTACCCGATCCCATGGATTGATGACCTTATGGACCAACTAAAGGGGGAAAAATATTTCAACAAGATCGACTTGAAGTCAGGATATCACCAAGGACCAATAGAACCCTTCGATGTGTGGAAGGCTGCCTTCAAAGCCAAGGAGGGCCTTTTCGAATGGTTGGTTATGCCTTTTGGGTTGTCGAATGCTCCTGCAACCTTCATGAGGCTGTTGGATGACATCTTGCGGCCATTCACCAACTCATTTGTATTGCTATACTTGGATGACATCTTGATCTTCAACCAAAGTTGGGAAGAGCACCTCCACCACATTCGACAAGTTCTCCAAACACTGCGACAACACAAGCTATGTGCCAATTTGGAGAAATGCACTTTTGGCATGACCCAAGTTCAATATCTGGGATACATTATTGATGAATGGGGGGTGAATGTGGATCCAACCAAGATCCAAGTCATTCGGGATTGGCCATCTCCAGCCACTCTGACAGAGCTCCGCAACTTTCTGGGCCTTGCCAATTTCTACCGCAGGTTCATGTTGGGATTTTCTCATATCACTTGGCCCTTGAGTCAAGTCACAAAGGGAGGAGAAAAAGAAAAATTCTTTTGGTCTGAATCTCAATATAAGGCATTCACAAAGTTGAAACATCGCCTCTGCTCGACACTAGTCCTCGCATTACCAGACTTGCAACAACCAATTGAGATCGAGATAGATGCCTCTGACTTATGTTATTGGGGCAGTCCTTACTCAACACAGGCATCCAGTGGCATATCATAGTGAGACACTTTCAGACACAGTCCGGAAGTATCCCAATTATGACAAAGAGATGTATTCCATTGTACAGGCCTACCGACAATGGAAGCATTAGATTTTGGGGAAGGAAACGGTCATCCACACAGACCACCGACCCCTGCAGTTCATACAGACGCAAGGGAATTTGCAGAATGATCGCCATCAAAAGTGGTCCACATACCTGCAACAATTCCATTTGAATATCAAGTATAAGAAGGGAAGCACTAATAATGTTGCAAATTTCCTCATTCGACCACCAATCATGGCGTTAACCATTGTGCTCAACTCTTGTGGGCATGAGACTTCCGATTGACCACTTCTGTACAAAAGCGACCCAAAATTCGGCCACACATTCCAAAAACCCTTGGAGGGTCAGCATGTTCCATATTTTCACCTCTAGGATGCCCTGTTATGCCACCTAGGTCACCTTTGTGTTCCTTCAAGCGAGCATGCCAAGATGATTTGGGAAGCACACTACAGTCGGGTTGTTGGGCATTTCAGGGTCGAGAAAACGGTGGCAATACTGCATAAGTATTTCTATTGGCCGAATCTTTGACAGGATGTCAAGAAGTACATCATATCCTGCACTGCCTGTGCCATTGCCAAACCGAACATCAAGAAGAAAGACCTCTATACTTCGCTGCCTACCCCTAGTCGACCTTGGGAATCCATCTCCATGGATTACATGTCAGTCCTTCCTTCTACTAAGCATGGAAATGACTTTGTTTTTGTGGTCGTCGACAGGTTCTCAAAGATGGCCATTATGGAAGCCTGCAAGAAGAATATCATAGCAGAAGCCACTGCTAAACTCTTCTTTGAATGAGTGTGGGTACACTTTGGGATCCCATAGTCTATCATCTCAGATCAGAATAGTAGGTTCCTTAGTACATTTTGGTCCAATCTCTAGTTGATGCTGGACACCAAACTCACTAAGTCCACATCCTTCCATCCCCAAACTAATGGCCAAGCAGATGTTGTCAACAAGATGGTCGTACACATTCTGCGCATGTACAACTCAAAGCATCCACTCACATGGGATGAGAGCCTCCCTATGTTCAACATAGCTATAACTGGGCTCTCCACAGCTCGAATGGTCACAACCCTTTTCAGGTGGGCTTGGGATTCTAGCCACTATGTCCCATTGATGTGGCCATGCCATTTACAACCACTCAGACAGATTTAGCTCATGTCCAGTCCGAAACAGATAAGGCAAACAACTTCATTGAGCGCATCCAACATATCCGCCAGCAAGTCCATGACATTCTGGAGAAATCAAATTCCAAGTACAAGTAGCGACATGATCAACATCGAGTGCCACACAATTTTCTGGTGGGCGACAAAGTCTGGTTGCGTTTGCAAAAGGAATGCCTTACCGAAGCCTATTGGAAACTCAGACCACTCTGATATGGTCCTTACACCATTATCAAGGCTATGGAAGACAATGCATCTGAGCTCAGTATTTGCCCATTCCTTGGCCTACACCTAGTGTTCAATGTGGACTGCCTTCGGCCATACTTTCCACCATTACTAGACACATCCGACATTACAAAACAACTCACACCAACAGAGTTAAATCCATATTGCATGGAACAAGCTGCAATTGATCGAATCATGGACACGTAGATCAAGCACACTCGCTAGAAGAAGATCCAACTGTATCGAGTTGTAAAAGCATGCCGACTCCTTCACCAGGGACCAAGTTTAGCAAAAGTTTCCTCATCTCATGGAGGAACTAAACACAATGGGGACCATTGCTTCTTAAGGGGGGAGGAATGATCTAGGTGGATATTGGTGGCCCCCGGTCAATTCCACTTGGACCCCCACCATTGTTTCTTTTATTTTTTCATTTTCCTTAATTGTAGCACAGTTTACTATTTTTAGCCATTTTTCGGGTCCTAAACTTCTGGAGCCATTTTAAGGCCCTAAACGACCTTTTTTTGGCAATCTACCACAACGATTTTTTCATAAAATCATCTTTTCTGTCGTAGTCCTCAGAGAGATGTTTCCAACGGGGTATCGTGCGCGTTAAACAAAGATAATATGACCAAGTCACGACCTTGGGAAGTTGGTTGTCCAACTAACCCCAACGGGGCCCATAAACTCTTGGTGTTACATCTCCTCGGGTTAGGGTTTTGGTTTTTAGGGTTTTCTCTTATTGTTCAATAATAAAAAGGCCCTTGAGCCTCATTGTAAGGCAATTCAGACGGATGTAGCTGCCACATCTATTCTCGGGGATAAGCTACCATCACCCGAGATAGTTTATTTCCATTTCTGTTACTAGGCATATTTCAGTGTTTTACATTAATGAAATGAAGTATTATTTCTGTTGCATCTCTGTAATTATGGTTGTTGTTGGGTGTGGGATTGCCCCAAGACAAGTGTTGGGGCTTAAAGCCAAAGTTTTGACTAAGTCCACTGTGAAGACTCCGAGATTTGTGGACGTAGAGTGCGAAGATGGTAAATGAGTCAGAGGGTTGTCCGCCCTCATTGTTGTAATGTAAGGTCGGTTTAAGAGATCTTCCCATGGTCCACGACCATGGGTAGATATCTCAAACCGACATTAGATTACAACAATGAGGGTGGAAAACCCTCTGATTCATTTACCATCTTCGCGCTCCGCACCCACAAATCACAGAGTCTTCACAGTGGACTTAGTCAAAACTTGGGCTTTAAGCCCCAACACTTGTCTTGGGGGGATCCCATGCCCAACAGTTATATCTGTAATTTGTTACGTTCCTCTTTAAATCCGGATCAGCTCGAGTAATTTATCATCCTTGCTTTTACATATAATGTTTGCAAAGTTCATCCATTGTCTTCCTTTGGTTGAAGCATCCTCTTATTTTCAGTCCTAGGTCATTATCGATTAGGTTAATATTTATAGTTGTGCAAGTTGGGTTGACAAGAGTTCTTATACTAGCTGCACGTTGTTATTTGCAAGTTGGGTTAATGGGGATTCATATACTATCATCCAATAGTTATTTCAGAAGTCTCTTGTCTCATACTATGGTCTTTAATTCTCCTCCAGATCAAGTTTTTGGTCCTTTTTCTCCATAATTTTGGGTATGGACCCTCCTCTGAACTCTTTGCAGTCCTTTCCTCAGTGGCTCCTGAAAACTTGGACCCTGTAGGGATCTCCTTTCCTTGTGCAATTTTGTTTTGTGGAGTTTGGTACCCTAGTACCTTGTCCATATGGTTTTAATGGGGTCTTTGACAATTACAACAACTTAAACTTCAAAGTCATTTTCCCACCTTCACGTTTCCTATACCACCTTCGTCCCTCATGGTTCTATCTCATCTGTAGGTCCTCTCTAGTGAGTATTTCAACCACAGGTCGTAGCTATCTATTTTTCAAGTTTATCATTCTCATGGCGCCAAGGTTACATTCTTCCAGTCGCAGAGGAGGTGCCTCGGGGTCCTCTACCTTGCGACAGAGGAGGTTGTTTTGTGGGGAATCAGTTGCCAATTATTTCGATGTGATGCCCTTGGAAGTACGAAATGACATTCTTCAATTAGAGGCTAAGGAATTTGGAGATCATGCTTACTTTTTAGACTTAGATATTGGAGGAAGTAGCCTCAAGTGGATTCCGGATCCGGGGAAGTTTCATAGGTGAAGAATCCATTTTCTACATTCCATTACTCATCATCGTCAAATGGAAACTCTCCTCAACATGGTGATAAAAGATAAGTAGGTAGACAACTATAAACTCTTTGCAGGCCAGGAAGACATCAAGCACATTCTTAGGGACATAAGATATAACTTGGATGATATGGTTGTTTGGTTGTCTCGTATGGAACACTATGTAGTTTCAGACTCAAACACTAAGTCAAATGAGCACTAGGAAGTGTTAGAAAATTATATATTACGGAGCAATGGAACACATAAAATATTGCAGAAATATAAACACAGAAAACGCATAAAACAACAGAGACACAGATATACGTGGTTCACCCAGTTTGGGCTACGTCCACAGAGAAACAACCAGTCCTTCCTTTTATATTATCCAACAAACTGAAGAGATACAACCTACAGTAGATCCACTATAACACCCTCTTCACTCTCAATATCCTCTCCCTTTCTCACTCAGAATACATATCTACATAGACGCAATACAATTCCCTCATATATAGTGAGGGGTTTCTTTCTAGGGCAAAAAACCCTCAATTAAACATAACTTCTATCGTCAGATCTCCGCCTAATGAACGACCCAGATTGACTAAAAATTACTATACTTTTACAAGGAAATTTTACATCTATTCTTAGCTTCGAGGGCGCTGCCCCCAAAACCCCCCGCCAGGGGGGGCTCCCCAATGGTCATAGCTGCCCCACCCCTGGACCCCCTTTGCAGCGAATATTTTTCGGGCGGTGTTGCCGCCCCATTTCGAACTAGGGTCCAATGTGGCGATACCTTTGAATACAGAAGATAATCAGGCTCCACACCCAACAAGAAGGACCTGCAATCATGAATGATCCAACTCAAGCCTCGCCTCAAACCAAGTCAATTGCCACATCACCAGTCATAATTTTGGACTAAAGAGTCCAGAAAGAAATCGAGATGCTGGCTTATTTGAAAGAAATGGGCTTCTCTTGGGATTGGTCAACTTTTGTCTCTTTCGTTACACATATATGTATACAGTTCACAGTCTAATGTTCTTGTTTAGTCGTTAGTAGTAGACTGGTCTAAGTTTTTAGTAGCAAGACTGACTAGGTACAAATGCCAGTTCTTCATTCCTCTATCCTTTTGGTTTCCATAATTTTAGACACATCCACCCTATTATGAAAAGCAAGAAGAAAATAGTGGAAATGTGAACTTTTTCTTTGATATTAACATAAATCTATTAATAAAATTTTTAAAAAAGAAAGAAGAAAGAAAATCAAAAACAAAAAACTAGTAGCATAGTAACATTTGAATGTCCTTCTTTAAGAAAATTATATGATATAGATTAACTCAACACATGAGCAAGCGGTCTTATATAGAGGGCATAATTTATTTGTGTTTAGAACATAATCAAGTGCCTGTGACTTTTTGCACCCTCTTCAAATGTCTATGCTCTTCAAAGGAATTTACGACTACCAGTAGAGGACCAAACATGGACACTGACGTGGCCAACAAATTAGTTCTTGTAGTGTAGTGAATTTATCCATAAGAAGCCTATTTAGGTGTCCCAATATGGAAAAATATGAATGTGGTTAATATAATTATTTATGGTAAAGAAGGAAATGCACATTATTTATTCCCTTGTGTCGAGTGAGTGATGACCGGTCTAGTAGCCTACATGGTTAGATGTACCAAGTGATTGATGACTGGTCAAGCAACCTATATGATTTGACTTACCAAGACAAAAGTTATTTATATCGTTGCATGTACCAAGAAAACCATACATGTGTATATCAAATTGAATTGAGTTGAAGAATTTTAATAACTTCCACGAGACCAAAACAGTCTAATGGACCCAGATATCCAACCAACAAAACATCATACAATCAATTTTCTCTTCATAAAAACCCTCTTGGCGTGAATCATGATAAAAAAAAATTGTCGTCTTGTGAAGCTTTCATTCCAAAAATAACTCACACATATTGTCCACTTTTAGGTCTCTTTCAAACTGACTACGAATGTCTTTATAGGTAGGACAATCCATGATGAAGTTCCATTCGGTTTCAACCACTCATTCCTCACAAAAGACACAAGTTATTTCTTCCCACTCTTCCTTGGGAACTACCCATCTACCTGTTTCGCATCTAAGATGATGGGATCCGGTACTTAGCTGTGATATTAAAATCTTAGCCTTTCCCTTGATTTTTACACTCAAATAGGTCTTTTCATTATGCAACCATGTTGGGTTGAAATTATTGACATATATCATTTTTTTACGACCAACCTAATTTTCCCACATGGATGTCCTGAATTTATCAAGTACCCAATTTTTTACATACACTTTAGAATTAAGATAGACCTGCTAATTAATTCCCCATTTTCCCATCCATTTGTCATTCTGCTTCCTCCAAGTTTTCTTCCTATGCTTTAACTCTTCTGCCACAATCAACTTGGTCCACCGGTGTTCATCCATGCCATCCACCTTTTTAAAATATGTTAACAAACAAATGATTGCTAAAGCTTCCATTAGAAAAAATCTAGTGCCCGCTAACAAGATCTCATATGGGGCAATTGATTTGACTTTAAGGTTACTAGTGATTAAATGTTTTTGAATTCTTTCTACCTGTATCCATTTGTTGTCTGACATGCTGCTCCTCCAAACTTCGCACCCACAGAGGACAACCAAAGTAATAATCCAAAATGGGTTTTCTTGGTTTTCTAATCCCATAATTCTTCTTTCCTGCAACTATTCTGAAGAAGATAAGACACTCTCCATCCCCCTTGAATCCTTTTAGTTCTATATATCTCCCAACTGAGCCTATTGTGAAAAACAATTCCTAGGTACTTGTACTCTTTCACTAACTCCAAGGCTTTTCCCTAAAAAATAAAGCTAACTTCTTGTTTTTTCCTCTTCAAAGAGAAGATCATGAATTTAGTTTTTCTAGTATTTATTTGCATCTCCACCTCTTGATAGAAGAGCTCTAATGCCTTCAAATTCTCTCTCAAACCATGAGAAAATTTTACAATTAGAATAAGATCGTCTACATACAGAAGAAACTTCACCACATATCCTGCTAGTTGAACACCCTCTCCACTAGTGTTGTTCACCCATTCTTCCAGCTTATCAATATATAAATTGAAAAGCATGGGGGAAAGAGGGCACCCATGCTTAACCCCTATGTCACTACCAAATCATTCAAAAAGACCTTAATTAGTTCTGATTTTAGCGCTAATTTTCTCGTAAATTTTATGCACAATTGCTCTATAGTCCCTTGGAATTCCGAGCTCTTCCATTCTTCTCGAGAGCTTATCTCTAGGAATAGTGTCAAAAGATTTCTTGAAGTCAATGAAGTAGCAAAAGGCCTCCTCACTCTGGACATCCCAAAATTTTTCGATGAAGTGCCTAAGAGTGATGCAATGATCAATGGTAGAGTGCCTTGGCCTAAAACCAACTTTCCCTTTAGCTCTTTTACCCTCTTTTTCTGCCCAGTTGTTGATTCTATGCTCCAACATGCTCCCAAACAATTTTCCAAGAAGAGGATTGACCATAATAGTGCGGTAATTAGCAGGATTATTGATGTCTCCACTTTTGTAAAGAGGGATAACCATGCTCGTAGTCCATTCCACTGGAAAATTTCCTTGCGTGACCTTGTTGAATATCCTTTTAATGATTGGAGCCAAGGTCTCAACACCCCACTTTAAAAATTCTGCCTGCAAACCATCAATGTCTTGAGCCTTACCACTTGCTAATTTTTTTATACCCCGCTTGACCTCCTCCACTGAGAATAACTCGGTTGTAGAGTTGATTATGGGGGGATTAATTTTCTCTTGATCTCTCTCATAGAGGAGCTTCACATAATCTAACCACTGCGCCACTGATATATTATTGTTTGTTTTCTTTGTCTTTTGTTGTAGCTCCCGCCAAAAACCTTTGGGGTTGTTCTTTCCCAAAGCAATTAATTCATTCCTTCTCGCAACCACATAACTTTCTTTTTTAGTTTTAATAATATTTTTATACTTCTTTAGGGTTTCACTATTTGTCTCCTTCTTAAGTGACCTTTTAGAAGGCTTGCATTCTTCATCATACCAAGGATTAATTGGAAAAGTGTTTGAGACCTTCTTCTTAGGTCGAGATCTATGCACGCCTCTAAGGCTTTGTGGATTGGAGGGATCAACATATTGCTGTAAAAGCACTCTGTTCCTACACTTTCTTCTTTGAAATGTGTGTTATTTTTTGTCACCTGAAAGTGTTGTTCCATAGCTACAACAAAGAGCTCTTGATTTTCTTGGTTCATGAGGATTCTTCCTCTAGCATGCACTTTCTTTTAAGATTGTTGGTTTTGCACTTCCTGCAACTCACTTGTGTGCATGAACAACTTAATAAAGAGAGGCAGATGGCCTAAATTCATCTCAATAGGATAAGCCCCAATCTTGAAATTTGACAAATTGCAAATCAAGCTATGGGAGCATATCACATAGTCCACGACACTTTGACCATTGTAATTTTTACATGTGATGCCCTCAGATCTTGGACAAGCTTTGATGCCATTGCAAATAACCATGTCATAGAGGCTACATAAGCCTAACAACTCAATGCCAAAGTGGGACACACTCCCCTCTCCATCCTGAGAGGTCCTTGTCCACGCGTGATCCTCAATCTCTTCTAACCAAAGAAGGTTGTTGTCCATATTCTCATCACTTCCCAATTGAATACACTGATTGTTTGTTGTCCTAACATTAAAGTCCCCAATTAACACTATATCTCCTAACATCCTGAAGGCAAAGATATCTCTTTTTAAAGCACCAAAAGGGTCTTTGTTATCTAAATTTGTCTTTTTGTAAAACTTTGAGTTTTTAGGGGCAAAGTAAAATGCAACCAACCTGAATGTTACTTTGTTGTTAGTTATACTCAACCATATAAATTTCTTATTTGGATCTTCTTTTTCCACTTTTATTATTCTGCCCCACGATTCTATTATTAGAACTATGATCCATTCGTTCCCTTTGCCTGTTCCTATTTCTTAATTCCACACTGAAACCTTATTGAAACCTTCATATTCTAGAACTTTGCAGCCTTCCTTCTCATGGGTTTCTAAAATGATAATGATGTCTTTCCCTTTTGCTTTGGACCCCAAAACCGGTCCTCTTCTCCATGGAAAACCTCTACAGTTCCAACTTACCATGCTTAGATACTCTTGGGGGGCCGAATCCCTATTTGTGATTTGTTAAACGCTTGCTGATTTGGGCTTTCCCATTTTTCAGCCATGCCCACTTTCCTGTTTCTCTAACTAATTTCACCTTCTCCCATTCCTTCCTTTGATCTTCCTGTTGGTCCCATGTCAAGTCATCATCTAGATAAATGCGAGTGCCTCTAAGTAGCCCCCTATTTTTTAGGATAACTATTTTGTCTTTTGTGCTTCTTAAAATAACTCTCACATGTCTATTCCTTTTGCTTTTTGATTTCCTACCTATCCTATTTGCTTGTTGGATATAACTTGTCCATTTCAATTCATCCCTGAGAAAATCCCTTGTTAAAATATATGTTCTCTCTTTCTCTTCATAATTCTTTAAACCTTTGATGATGAAATTTGTGGCCTTGTCTTGTCTATCTTTTTCTTCTCTTATTTGTCTCTCTATGGTTTCTTTTTGCTCAACCAATGGTTCCTTTACTATTTGAGCCCAGGGTTTAGCCTCTTCTATTTGTTGTCTTATTTTGTTTTCTTTCATTTCCCTGTTTGCAATTATTGACTGAAGCTCTTCCATCTGAATTTCTTTGTTAGTTGTCCTTGTCCCTGTGTCTTTTTCCTCTACCACTTTCGCTTGCTGAAATTCCTATTTCAATGTGACCAATTATTGCTACGCTCTTTCCATACCGCTTTGTAAGTTTATTACTTGCTCTTTGAGGATCTTGTTTTCCTTTTCAAGTTTCCGATTGACCTCTAAAATTTCTTTTAACTTAAGATCATCGAATTTCCCTTTTAGCTCAATGAATTCAATTCTTTTCTTCATGCTCATGAGTTCACAAACATAGAGCTCAGATGACCATAACAATGGAGTGGTTGTGGGGTTGTATGTGTCCATGTTTTTTTCTTCTCTATTTGCTGGTGTAACTTTGCTTTCACCCTGCATTGGACTAGACCCCTCATGTGTTGATGATAAGATCACTTTATTTTTACTCCTCTACTAATGTCTGTAACTTGGTAGTAACACTTGCATTACTTTTAGTTGATTTCGATAGGATCCAAGTGAATTTTTTTCTTTATGATTGTCTTATATTTTTCTTTTTGGTTTGTCTGCACCTTAAAATCCCCTTGTACTGCTTCTCATTCACAAAAATCAACTTTTCCTTTGTGTCAAATGCATTAGTTTGATGCACCCTAGGGAAAAGGGAGCTCCAAGTCCCACTTACATTCTTAGTAAGAGTGCTCAAGTAGGGCTCCATATCTCCTCGTGAGATTCAGAAAGTGTAGTTCCAAGATGTGCACCAACCTTCATTCGACAGTGCCTTAAAATGAAACCCAATAATTACATTTAAAAAGTATGATTCTAGTGCACAACTCTCCCCTTACAACCCCTTTAAAATGAAACCCAATAATTGCATTTGAAATCCGATTACTATTTCTGAACTATTTTAAAATGAAACCCAATAATTGCATTTGAAATCCGATTACTATTTCTGAACTGTTTGATATGACTTTCCCTACCTCTGAGTTTCCTAAATGCGTTTTTTCCCGCTAAAACCAGTGCATAAAATTCTGGGAGCTGGAGACCCTGTCTCCATACTAAAATGCTCGTGCCTTAAAACTTTTTTCGTTAATAAAAATTTGATGGTCTCGGTTTTATAAAGCTATAGCTTGATGTTTTGAAATGAAGACAAAAACAGGGAAAATATTATGAAAATAAGAGACATGTGGGTCGGACCTGTCCCTTCAGTTGAAAATGAAACTGCCAATATGACGTCTTCACAGCTCTTACCACTAGTCTCACCTCAAACTCCCTCACAACTCTCAACGCAGCTCTCCACGGCTATCCCTCACGGCTTTCAAGCTCTCTCACCTCTGCACGGCTCTCACGGCTCTCCCTCGTAGCTCTTACGGCTCTCCCTCACAATAACACTGCAGACTCGAGGCTCTCCCTCACAATAACACTGCAGACAATTTACCCAGTGCCCAATCATGGTTAATTTCTCGTTGGAGAGATGATTGATGTTATTAGATGAATGTCATTGTAATTATTATTATTTTAATTTTTACTATTTTGAATAACTTTATACATTTGGTAAAGTATATATATATGTATGGTATATTTTATATAATTATTTGAAATGAGAAATTAATATCAAATATGGTACGACACCACTAAAGCTTTTCAAAATTTAGATTTTGTACCATTTTTGGTTCAAATGCCTTTTTTCTTATTATATAACTGCAAGTGTTTATGCTCATCCAATACTTTTTATATTGATTTTGCTATTATATGATGGTTTTTTTATAAATTGGGATTATGTTTTTATAATTTGAAGATAATCTCTATGACTCTACCCATGGTTTTTTTTCATCAACATAACATATAATGGCACTTATCATTTATTTACAAAAGAAACTTCATTTGTGAATTTAAGGACCCACAAAAATTTGTGGTTGAAAAGTAAGATTTATTTGTAATTTCAAAAATTAAAAGTTGACACCCATAAATTATTATTAAAAAACACAAAAGAAAATTTGAAAAAATAGAGAAAAACAAGTTAGGGAAAAAAATATATTAACATTATCTATTTTTTTTTCTAATCTCATTATCACGTTTTATTACTTACTAAATTAATTATACAGAAAAAGGATAGTAGTTATATTTACTCAATATTTATTACATAAATATGTAAATAAATGATTTCTTCTCATAACTTTTATATCTTTATTTTCCTAACTTATTTCTCTCTACTTTTATCCGAAGGTGGCAAAACCTATCAAACTCAGGTGTCAAACCAACAGTGAGGACAACCATCTCTGGCTGCTGATTTATTTCTCTCTACTTTTGTTTCAATATATTTTTCAATAATAATTTATTGATGCCAATTTTTATATTTTTAAATTATAAATAAATCTTTTTTTCAACCACAACTTCTCTTCAATCTTTTTTGTCTTTTTGTAACATTTGACCATTGATTTATATTAATATCCAAAAGACAAAATTACATTGGGAATTGTTTGGAGCTTGACCTGGTCAAATGACCAATAACTTGCTAAAAATAGAATAAAAGAGCAACCACCCAATTGTCAACAATTGACGTGGTGGATTTCCAACCATACCAAAAACCATAGATGTTGACATAAGAACATTTTACCCGCTAGTAGTAAATGCCATACAAGGATGTAGATGACAGAAAAAGGAACATACAAAAACAACCACAAACTATAAAACCATTAGATAGAAACGAAGTCAGAGATGGACCCATTTGTCCAAGGTGATCACCGGGTAATCTGGAGAGGTGTTTGCATTGACCATATTGATTGGTGGAACATCTATAACCACTTCCCCATTCTGAGGGTATTTGAATCAGTATCTGAATAAAAGATTATATAGTGCTCCGCTTTGTTCAGTCTAACCAAAATGTCATCCATATCATAACGGATATTCCTTAGTATCCTCTTCAATTCCTCTTGGTCTACAAAGAGTTTTTAATTATCTACCTATTTATCATGGAGCACCATGTGAAGAAGAGTCTTCATCTATCTATGTGTTGATATAGAGTGTAGGAAATACAATCTTATCTTTCTTAATTTGCCTGGGTCTAGCAAAAATTTGGTATTATCACTACAAACTTCAGTATTTGAGTGATACATCCAATCTCCAAACTCCTTAGCTTCCAAAGTGCATATTTCCTTTCTCACTTCCATAGGAACAACATCAAATAAATTCACAATCGACTCCCACCCAAATAGTAGGTGGTCTCTGGAAGAAGATGCCCCTAGAGCGCCTCCCCTACAACTGAGCAATCTTTGGCGAGGGACCATAAGAACCCAATACTTGCAGACGAACTAGACAAGAAAAGTTTGGAGCAACAAACTGAACTGACTATGCCAAAGGAATGGATAGAGTATCCCGTCTAAGACCCGAGATACCTAATGTAGGATGACAAAAAACTTGAAATTTCCAACTAGAAATTCTATGCATAAATCATCGAGGAACTTGCGAAAGAATAGTTCCTGACCCAAATAGACACTAAAAACTTTGTGAACCAAAGCCGAAGACTCATAGACTCCCTGTGGCTTCAGATATACCCCTTGGAAAACTCGAAGGTGAACAAAATTAGAACCAAATGGAAAAAGACCCACTATACTGGACTCCACAGACCAATACAGGAAAATTAAATGAAATTCCAGAGGGCTCAAGGGATTGAAGGTCTGCAGTGGGGAGTACAACAACCAATTCGAATGAAGGTCCATACATTGTATTATGCAAGGAACACACGAAAAACATTGGCTCTCTATACGTAACTACCTAGAACTTGTAGTTAGATTTATTGTTGCAGGATGACAATAAAAGAGGTAGATCGATGAAGAGCAATGAAGCTTGAACTGGCCAATCCTTGAGAATTTTGGTATGAAAACACAAGTGCAGGCGATCTTCTGAGAGACTGAAAATAATGGTGAGAAAATAATATGTAAGAGATAACAAAACTCCATAAAATACCATGTGTGAAGGACAACTGATGTTCTATACCTTGAACACACAACTAATGTTTGCCACCTTAGTTTGATACCTAATGTAGGAAGACAAGAAACTTGAAATTTCTAACTAGAAATTCTATGCATAAGTCATCAAGGAACTTGCGAAAGAATAGTTCCTGACCCAAATAGACACTAAAACCTTTGTGAACCAAAGCCGAAGACTCATTAACTCCTTGTGGCTTTAGTTATACCCCCTGGAAAACTCGAAGGTGAACAAAATTATAACCAAATAGAAAAAGACCCACTATACCAGACTCCATAGACCAATACAGGAAAATTAAACGAAATTCCAGAGGGCTCAAGGGATTGAAGGTCTGCTGTGGGGAGTACAACAACCAATTTGAATGAAGGTCCATACACTGGATTATGCAAGAAACACACAAAAAACATTATCTCTCTATATGTAACTACCTAGCACTCGCAGTTAGATTTTGTATTGCAGGACGAGAATAAAAGAGGTAGATCGATGAAGAGCAATGAAGCTTGAACTGGCCCGATCCTGGAGAATTTTGGCATGAAAACACAAGTGCAGATGATCTTATCTTGAGACTGAGACTAACAGGTGAGAAAATGATACATAAGAGATAACACACCTACATAAAATACCATGTGTGAAGGACAACTGATGTTCGCTACCTTGAACACACAACTAATGTTCGCCACTTTAGTTCGATACCTAGTATAGGATGACAAAAAACTTGAAATTTCCAACTAGAAATTCTATGCATAAGTCATCGAGGAACTTGCGAAAGAATAGTTCCTGACCCAAATAGACACTAAAACCTTTGTGAACCAAAGCCAAAGACTCATTGACTCCCTATGGCTTCAGATATACCCCTTGGAAAACTCGAAGGTGAACAAAATTAGATCCAAATGGAAAAAGACCTGCTATACCAAACTCCACAGACCAATACAAGAAAATTAAACGAAATTCCAGAGGGCTCGAGGGATTAAAGGTCTGCAGTGGGGAGTACAATAACCAATTCGAATGAAGGTCCATACGTTGGATTACGCAAGAAACACACAAAAAACATTGGCTCTCTATACGTAACTACCTAGCACTCTTAGTCATATTTCTTGTTGTAGGACGACAATAAAAGAGATAGATCGATGACGAGTAATGAAGCTTGAACTAGCTTGATCCTTGAGAATTTTGGCATGAAAACACAAGTGCAGGCGATCTTCTCTTGAGATTGAGACTAACAGGTGAGAAAATAATACGTAAGAGATAACAAAACTCCTTAAAATACCATGTGTGAAGGACAATTGATGTTTGCCACCTTGAAACAATAACCAAATTGATATATAAAGCTACAAACAAGATATAACGTTTACTAGATGAGAACCAAGGTCAATGCAGTATGCAAGACAAATGCCAAATATAATGCTTCCCCAAAGTTCTGCCATCCCAAGAACTTGTATGGTGGTAAGGTCATAAATGAACCTCAATCGACTGTTAGAGAAATTCATAGCCACATCCAATCCACCATATGGTAACAACTCCATCCCTACTTCAACTAAACAATTGGAATGTCGAATATCTTTGACAAACTCAATTGCCCAGTGTCCCACCCTTGTGAAATTAATATGACGAGACCGCCAATATAAGGAGCCATAACGTAAGCCAACGTCAAGCCATGTGTATCGTATGTTAAGCCAAGTGGAGGCCATGGCTCGCTATCCAAAGGCCACCTTCACCTTAGACCATACAAACCACCCGCATGCCACTTATTACCGGAAGGAGAGCCTCGCTGTCGGAGCACTGAAACATGAGTAGTTTTTCCAGTAATATAAGTCCAGTAAAGCACCCCTATCGGGAAACTTCTCTTCAATTCTGAAATCTACCGGGATGTTTCCTTCGTAAATAAAGGACAAAAGACATGTTAAGTTTGTCCTCGCCGGAATTTAAGATATTTTTGTAAATTTAGTATTATTTTTAATGCACATGGTTTTCCTTTAAGGTTCTATCCAATTACAAGATTATATTTTGTTAAGTTTTACAATGTGATATATATTCCAATTACTTTTCTTAGGCTCATTTGCTCTATCTATTTATCACTTCTTTATTTAAAGACATCGAATATAATATAAATCAGCAATTATATTTTAGGTTATAAAAATAGATTTGTAATTAGATAAAATGGTCATTGGTAAATATTTTCTATTTTTCAACTAAATAGTTAATTAATATATTACTATCATTTAAGTTAATATATTATAGATTACAATTGTAATATATTATGAGTTATTCTTATTAATACGGAATATAATGTTTATTAGAATAACCATATTAGAATAGCCATGGTGTGATTTCAATAATTTTGAATATTTTCCTTTCTTATACATAATTAATACATAATGCCAACTCTTATAATCATGTTTACTTCTGAATTTGTTTTAATTTTAGCTCTCTCTTCAAAGTATAAGATTAACTAAAATTTATCAAAAATGTGGTTAATGTAATTTAATGTTAAAAATAGAAACAAGAAATTTTAATTTAATTTGTCATTGAATTAAATTAGGAATTAAATCGAAATTCTATTATCATAGCAATTTGTAATAGTTAACTAAGTTGGCTTAGTAAATTCGAGTTGGAAGTCCATTTAGAGTGATTTCTAAATTTTAGAGGTCCAAGTTGAGTTCTTTTGAGTTGTAATTAATTAACTCAGTCTAACTGAGTTAAATTCAGTTAAACTAGTTCAAACAATTGGAGGAACTAGTAGGAGGTTTAGTATTGGGGACAAGCGTCGGTACAAGATTCACTCATAAATAACTCATGCATGTCAGTTTTGAGGAAGACCTAGTTGAGATTAGAGTTCAGGGATAGTGTACTATCAGTTGTATAGTTTTCTGAGTTGTATAGATGGTGCATGCAATTAATGGAGGGCCTATGGATGGATTGCGAAATTATGGAGAGATAATTTCCCAATTAAATATGGGTTAATTCTCTTAGGAATTGTGCAAGGAAGTAGGGGCTTGACAGACAACATAATTGGCTAAGTGTTTGCTTGAGCTGGTTTGTGAAGCAAAGAGATAGATTGTACTTGTGCAAGATTTTTTTGGGTTGAAAAAGCATTACATTTTCTTCTCAGATCTTCTGGTTAATGCAATATAGATAGTCGGGGTTTTGAGCAGTTTCTTTCCCCCAAAAAATATTGTGTTATGTGGGATTGAAATTCTTCCTTTTCTGCTTAGTGTTTTTCATTTATCAATTTTTGTTACTGTTGATGAGTAGAGTAGATGCCAGCCTTTTGTTTTAGCATATTACATAAGCAATTTGAATCTACAAGTAAAATCTAAATGGTATCGGAATTGAAGAAATTATAGAAAATAAGAATTCGAGTTTGTTGTGCACGTGAAATCGAATTTGCAGGTTCATACTTCAAAGTCAACAGTTTATCATTCTACGGTTTGAAACTTGGGTATGCCCTGGTGGGAAGCTCGAATTACATAGTTTGGAAGGAAAAGATGGAGGCAATATTGGAAGACAACAGGTTGAAGGAATTCATAGATCATGATATTCTGAAGCCTCCAACATTTGATGCTAAAGATTTGACTGAATGGAGAAAGTGTGTGGAAAAAGTGAGAATGATTATCCTAGAAGGAGTTCGAGATCATATTGTCTCGAATATCGTGGAATATCCACGGTAAGGAAACTCTATTTGCAATGTGGAAGACATTGACATACCTGTTTCAAAATAGCACTGACCACAGGAAGCTGGCACTGAAGGACAAACTCAAAAATATCAAGATGGAGAAGGGTGACTCTATTACAAAGTACTTGACCAAGTTCACCCAATGTCGGGATGAGCTTGGAAGTGTCGGGATTACTGTTGCGGAAGACGATCTGGTGAGCCTAGCAATTTTATGACTTCCCAAGAGCTGACACAATTACTAGGACTCAGTTAATGGGAGGGAGAAGCTACTAGAGTGGAAGAGATTGTGGTTTGACTTGGTACAGGAAGAGATTCGATAGAACACTAGAGATGGATCCTCATAAAAGCATGATGTATGATGAGGGGAATTGTGCCTTAGTGGGTAAGGCAAAGAAAGGGAAGGGGAAGTCATCCCATTCCAAATCAGATTCTTTCTAGGGTGGCAAGAAGAAGGACATGTCGAAAATCAAGTGTTTTCACTGTCACGACTTGGGACATTTTGCCACAAATTGTCCACATAATAAGGCCTGTAAGAAGCCCTCAGGAGGAGCAGCATGTGAGGCTCTTGCTTTACATTTCAAACTAGATTTTACCCTCATCTCTTGTATGGTGTCATCAATGATGGGTAGTGTGTGGTACCTAGACAATGGAGCTTCTTTCCACATGACCGATAACAAAGAGCTCTTTAGTAACTTGGAGGAGAAGGATCTCTAGATGCATATTGATATGGGTGATGATGGGAGGTATAGCAAAACCAAGATCGGTACAGTTACCTTTTAGAGGGAGTTTGGCTCTCCCCTCACTTTGCGATATGTTATGTATGTTCCTGGTTTGAAGAAGAACTTGGTTTCTGTCGCCATGTTGGATGATAAAGGCTATAATGTGATATCTGGTAAGGGAAAGGTGTTCCTTTGTCACATAGCCATAGGCTAGGTGAAGAGGATAGGGGTTCGAGTGCTCAACAAGTTGGAGGTAGAAGATTTTTCTTCCTTGAGCATTAAATCAGAGAAGGTGCAAGGCTGAGATATCGGTGAGTTGTGGTACAAGAGGTTGGGTCACTTTCACCATGGCACTTTGAAGATCATGCAACAAATTTCTACCGGTCTTCCCAAGGGTACACTAGAGTAGGTAGACACATGAAAAGGGTGTACATTGGGGAAGTACACTAAAGATTCCTTTCATGACAAAGACAATCGAGCACATGTGATCCTTGATCGAGTTCACTCAGATGTGTGTGGACTGTTTTCGACAACATTCATAACCAGACACATGTATTATGTTATATTTGTTGATGATTTTTCTCATAAGTGTTGGATCTTCTTCATGTAGAAGAAAGATCAAACTTTTGATAAGTTTTGTGAATTTAAAGCACTTGTCGAGAAATATACTGGTAGGAAAGTTAAATCCCATATGAGTAACAACAGTGGAGAGTATGTGTCTAATGAGTTAAAAAAATTATGTGCATCAGAAGGCATTCGACGGGAGTTGATAACACCTCATAACCCACAACATAATGGGGTGGCTGAAAGGAAGAACAAGAGTATTGTGGGATTGGCACGGGCGATGTTGCATGATCAGGGCCTACTGTTACACTTGTGGGTTGAAGCACGCAACACAACTATTTATTTGCAGAACATAAGCCCTCATCAAATTCTCGGGATGAGTACATCGGAAGAGGCCTTTTCAGGGAAGAAACCAGATGTGGCACACTTCAAGATCTTTGGTTCATTAGTCTACTACCATGTTACAGAAAATGCACGGAAAAAGCTAGAGCCAACATCAAAGTTGGGCATTTTTTTGGGGTACATTGATACACCTCACAATTATCGGGTGTACCTTCCAACTAACAGATGATAGTGGTTCACAGAGATGTAAAATTCGATGAAGAGAAGGCCATGAGATGTTCCCTTGAGAGGGATCTTCAACTACATGCAGTTGAGGATATTTTAGCTCATAAGGAGGAACCTCAAGATGATGTGGAGTAACCACATGCAGAGGATCAGGGAGTGGAGACACCCACTCATACAGAGTCTTCCAGAGATGGGATAAAGAAAACGAGAGAGGCTGACAGGTTATTGCATGATGCTAGAGATAATGTGGGAGTAACCACATCACAACGTAGGCAGAGGAGGTCACCGAAGAGGTACACTGCTACATGGATCTAATGATCAGATGTATAGAATTGAGCCATCCTCTTTTGAGGAAGTAATGCAACAAACAGTTTGTGTCGATGCCATGGTTGAGGAGTATGACTCCATTGTCAGGAACAATGTTTGGGATGTGGTCCCAAGACCGACAGAAAAGTCAGTGGTGAGTTCCAGATGGCTTTACAAGGTAAAGCAAGCAGTGAATGGTAGTGTGGAGAAACACAAGGCCAGGTTTGTGGCGAGAGGGTTTTATCAAGTGGAGGGGATTGATTACGATGAGAATTTTTCTCCTATTGCAAGGTACTCATCAATCAGGTCCATTCTAGCACTGTCAATGCAGATGGGATGGAAGATACATCAGATGGATGTAAAGACAACATTCCTCAATGACATGATTGAGGAAGAGGTGTATATTGAGAAACCTGAAGGATTTGAGACCTTCAACAGAGAGTCACATGTGTTTCGACTCAAGAGAGCACTGTATGGACTGAAACAAGAACCCTGTGCTTGGTACACCAAGATCGATAACTATTTCATCGGGTTGGGCTTCACCAAAAGTGAAGAAGATGCAAAACTTTACCATATTGTGGTTGAAGGAAAATTATTGATTATTATTTTATATGTCAAAGATTTGATTTTGACAGGGGATGATAAGCTGATCAAGTCTTGCAAAGAGGATCTTGGAAGAGAGTTTGAAATGAAGGACTTGGAGCTCATGCACTACTTTCATAGGATAGAAGTATGGAAAGGTGATGAGGAATTGTTTATCTCTCAAGGAAAGTATGCCAACGAGATACTCAATAAGTTCCACATGGAGAGCAGTAAACCCATGGAGACTCCTATAGCTAGTAATTGGAGGAATGAGGATGATACTTCCAGTGAAGTAGTGGAGGATACTATTTACAGGTAGCTTGTGCGTTCACTTATGTATTTGTTGAAAACATGACCAAACATGTGTTATGCAGTTAATTAACTTAGTCAAGCAATGGTTAAGCCAGCCAAGTTATATTGGAAGGAAACCAAACATGTGTTGAGATACCTCAGAGGAACTACTCAGTATGGTCTTTAATATATACGGAAAAAGGGAGTGAAGCTTGAAGGCTTCACCGATACAGATTGCACAGGGAGTCCATTCGACAGGAAGAGCACATCAAGTGGGATCTTTAGTATTGGGTCAAAGTTGTTTCTTGGTACAACGAGAAACATAGATAAGTTGCACTCAGTTGAGTAGAAGGAGAGTACATGACTGCTAGTCAAGAAACTTTTGAGGTTATCTGGATGAGGAATATTCTAGTTGGTTTGTTTGGTCAGAAGATGGATCCAACAATGATTTACTGTGACAATCAGAGTTGTATCAAACTCTTTGAGAATCCAATTTTTCATGATCGCTCCAAGAATATTGATATCTGGTATCATCATCTTCGAGATTGTGTGTAGAGGAGGGTTATGTTGTTGGAGTACATTCCCATAGAGGAACATGATGAAAATATTTTGGCAAAGTCCTTGTCAAGATGAAAATTTGCGTTTCAGAGAGGTAGGATTGGGGTAAAAAAAATCCCTTTCTTGTTGAGAGGGAGTGTTAAAAATAACAACAAGAAATCCTAATTTAATTTGTCCTTGAATTAAATTAGGAATTAAATCGAAATTTTATTCTCATAGCAACTTGTAATAGTTAACTAAGTTAATTTGACTTAGTTGGCTCAATAAATTCGAGTTGGAATATATCTAGAGTCATGTAAAGTGGCTCCTAAATTTTAGGGGTCTAGATTGAGTTCTTTTGAGTTGTAATTAATTAATTTAGTTTAACTGAGATAAAGTCAGTTGAACTACTTCAAATAGTTGGAGGAACTAGTAGAAGGTCTAGTAGTGGGGACAAGCACCAGTGCAACTTCATTGCTCCATCAGTGAACTGAAGATTCACTCATAAATAACTCATGCATGTTAGTTTTGAGGAAGACCTAGTTGAGATTAGGGTTCAGGGACATTTTACTATCGGTTGTATAATTTTCTGAGTTGTACAAATGGTGCATGCAATTAGTTGAGGGCCTATGGGTGGATTGCATAGTTACAGAGAGAGAATTTCCCAATTAAATATAGGCTAATTCTCTTAGGAATTGTGTAAGGAAGTAGGGTCTTGGAAAGCAACAAAATTGGATAAGTGTTGGCTTAAGTTGGTTTGTGAAGCAGGGAGATAGATTGTATTGGTGTAGGAATTGTTTGGGTTGAACAAGCATTGTCTTTTCTTCTCAGATCTTCTGGTTAATGCAATGTAGATAGTCAGGGTTTTGAGCAGTCGATTTCCCCAGAAAAATATTGTGTTATGTGCGATTTAAATTCTTCCTTTTATTCTTAGTGTTTTTCATTGATCATTTTTTGTTTATGTGGATGAGTAGAGTAGATGCAAGTGTTTTGTTTTAGCATATTAGATAAGTAGTTTGAATCTACAAGTAAAAAATATACATCCAATGAAGTGCAATACTTTTAAGATTCTTCATCCATATTATACTTAGAATCTCATTTGAATTCGATATCCATTTTTCTAATTCTTACAACTACACAACTTCCATCATTAAAACTATATTGAATGTATTGATAAACAAAGCTAAGCACAAAACTAGAAGACACAACAAGGTAAATTTCACAACTATAATAAACAAACTTATCTTGGAAATCACAAACAATGTCAACCGTTATATTTAATACAATTTTCTTCAAGAAAGTATTGTCATCACCTAACTTGTAAATTTTGAGCTCAAACTATGTTGTGGCCTTGTTTTTATTTAGTATGAATTGAAATGCATCTCTTTCTGATTGAAAAATTGCGTAGATATATGAAAATAAAGAGAGAGGAGCGATGGCCTGAAATGCAATCATTTAAAAAGTATAACAAGAGAGTGATATGCTTAGGATTCATCGTTGTTTGTTGATGAATTTCAACCAACCTAATCATGTTTTCATGATTAATTAACAATAATTCAGTGTTCCCTAGAATACATTACATCCCTAGTTATGTGTACTTCTAGAAAAATAATTTGAGCATGATTTCAACACATGCCCAATCTAGATTTTGAAATGATCATTCAAAATTTCATATCAAAAGCCTAGATACCTTATCAACATATAAAGTAGGAATATAATAAGTTCGTCAATAACTACCTAATCAAAACGTTTTTTTAATTTTGCAAATATGATTTTTTTGATGTAGAAATGCTCCTTGATTTGGGAACATGTACTAGTTCACCATATTAGTTACTTTGTCATGTATTGCATGAATGGGTGCCATGAGCATTCTCTTAGTGTTTATTGATTCATTATCTCTAGTATAAGGTAAGCATATTAATGGTTACCATATTAGTATTACATTGCTAGAAATCATGTGTATGAGAAAAGAATTTGATAATGCTTGTTGCTTTGTTGGATTAATAAAGTACCACAAAGGAGCAAGCTTCTAGACGTAATATTTTGTCTTGTTAGGCTTTTTTATGGTTCTATACTCTTTTATAGCCACTTTTCTTGGCTTTAGTTTGTTAAGTAATAACATGTCAATGCTTTAAAGTAGGCTAAGAGGCCATCCTCCAAAATATTCAAGTCCTCTGAAGATATATTGAATTGTTTTGATGAGATCATTACAAAAGAAAAAAGCCATTTATAGTACTTATCATGATACAATAAATGTTTCAAAGAAATAAAAGGCGGGATTTTTCTTCAAGGTTTATTAAAATTATTTCCATTATTTATTTCTTATATGTTCCTCTCATTTAACGAAATATTTCCTTGTACTTTTAACTAAAAACACACCATTTTCTAAAAGTAGGTGAATATACCCTCCTCCCATAGATTTGAGTCTTACCAAGATAGACTAAATAGTTTTAATGAGGTCATTGCACATGCAAAATCCATGTATATTGTTGATCATGATGTGGCATACACAATAATGAAAACAAAAAGTGGGGTTCTCCTTTATTGTTTACAATAAGCATTTCAATTTATTATTTCTATATCTTCCTCTCATGGATAAATCTTGTCTCATAGTTTTAATTAAGAGCACACCATTGTCTAAGAGTATTCCAATATACCCTCCTCCCATATATCTTAGTCTTCCTAAGATATATTGAAGCGTGACCTACAAGCTTCCATGGATATTCCACTGGGCAATTAATCATAATAGATCGGATAAAATTATACTTAAAAATATGAAATCTACACTATGAGGGTTTATTTCCTTTTAGTTTTCTAGATTTGTAATTTATCGTGTAATGCATATGCATGAAAATTATAATTGTGCAAAAAATATAGAATAACGACATAAAAACTTACAAATCATGATTGACACAACATATAACCTCGAAAACCCTTTTGGGAGAAAACCCAGTTGGAAGGTGAGGACTCTTAGCTCTCTTTCTTTGAATAGAAAATGACTACAAGTGCAAAGAAGTAAGGTTTGTGGCATGTGGGCTACTACATCACTCAAATCCTCTCTGTGTACTCTCTCACTATCCCCCGTGCCTACTGTGCTAATCTATAGAACACAACTATCTCCAAAGAATGGAACCCCTTTTCATCCTAGTGGGTACCACGTGGAAAATCCTTGTTCAGGTGGCAAGGGTTAAGGGGCCCAAACTTTAAATGGGCATAAATTTTATTCCAGAGGTCGGATTGCGGAAAATTTTATATCGCCAGAAAGCTCTCAACAAGATTAACCTGATGTTGTCATCCAAAGCAAGTTCCACACACTTTTGGTGAGAAGGAATTTTGTAACCCCATAATCATAATAATACCATGGAGGTTGGGTTAATTAAAAGTAACACCCCCCATTTAGTTGGGATTAGTCCAAGTGGGTGGCAGGGAGTACTACAGAGTGGTATCAGAGCTAAAGGTTATACACTTGACATTTGGAGATAAGATTTGGATTTTTGATAAAGAGTGTTAGAGCGCCCAGGTTTAGCACTTGGACTGAATGGACCTAGGAGGAGAAGTTTAAGACCTCTATTATACTGTGGAATACCACATTCGATGTTATTTAAAGAATGAATCATTTTGTGTGCACAAAGGTGTGTTGAATGTAGAATTTCACTGATGATTGCGTGTTGTACGCATGTGTTGATATCAACATTGTGAAAGGTAGAAATGTTAGATTCGGATATGTTATTTGTTTTCTAATTGGCATATTGAATTACAGATGACATGGCTACAACACTTGGTAAAAAAATGGGGTTGATTGCAAACTTAGTAATGATATGGATATAAACAAGTTGATATGCACTTTGATTCCTAGAATGTGTGGCTAATATGAATTCTAGACATGTGAACAATAACAGATCAACATACATCATGCCAACATGTATAGTGTTGTCATAGCAAGGTAACAAGTCAACTTCTTTATGCTGATATAACTAATAACTAGGTGTGTGTGACAACACCTAAGAAGACTCAATTGCAACAAGAAAAAGAAACATGCATATAGTATGGTGCAACACAACATGGAATAATTCCATCATGAGTAGGAAAGGGAAAGTTCCCATAAAAGAACATAAATCTTCAAGGGCTTGAAACCTGAGTTGAAGAGTTGCAAGAAAGAGAATGAAATGCTCATTAGAAAGAAAAAATAATGTACAAAGTTGAACACAATGTTGTTGTAACACCCGTCTTACATATTTGTTACAACAATCACCAACCTTTAAGGACAGAAAGGTACATCATAAGGTTGGAGAGAAAATAAGGCCAATTTCATGTTGGTACTGTGCAGAGGCACATTTGAGGAGAGACCTCCCTAACAAAGACTAAAAGAGGAAGAATAGTTCATGTGAGTTCCAACCAGATGAACCAACAATCTGTAACAAAGAAAGAGATGAGGGAGCATCCCCTCAAGCTCTTTATAATAATAAAAGGTCCCTTCTTGGATTAATTAAAGGGGTACTAGAATTTTGAGGTTATTATAAACCTTGGAAAGGACCCTGACTAAAATTTTGTGCATCTGTTGGCGATGAACATGTTGAACTCCAAAACTCAAGGGATTGAGTTTGTTGTGGGATAATGTATGATGTGTAAAGGGGATGTTTTACAAGACTCTGTTATAATTTTTGGTTTCATATTTTCCTTTTTGTTTTTGGTTGTTGACTTTGATCATGGCCATTCTGCTTTATATTTTTGTCATGTGTTTTTATTGCGGGTTTTCTCTGTTTTCATTCATTCTTCTTTCTTTTTGTGGTTTGGCCTTAGTGGTTTATTGGGTGTGGGGAAGGAAATAAAAGGAGCTATAGAGAAGAGCTTAATGAATCCCAATTGGAAGTTTAAGATCCATATTAAATCCTATACATAAGATAAATGGTAGTGGAAGGTATAATAAGATGAAACAACAACTAGGTAGACATGTCTGAGTCCACTCGAACAAAATAGACAACGATGTAATGACCATGAAAATGGCATAATAAGGGACTTCCCACACACACACACACACATATATATATATATATATATATATATATGAAAGAACAACTAGGTGGACATGTCTGAGTCCACTCGAATAAAATAGACAACGATGTAACGACCATGAAAATGGCATAAGAAGGGACTTCGCATATATATATATATATATATATATATATATATATATATATATATATATATATATATCTATATATATATATATATATATATATAGATATAGATATATTATTTATTTTCTGAATAAGAGAAAACACAATGAAGGTATAATGATATTGTTGTAGAATTTACCACTTCAGATCACCAGATAATGCAATATACTAAAGCAAAATACTTGATCTACTTCTACAAACAAACTTGCGGAAGCTTAATCAATTTTGAGCAAGATCAATTAGAACACATATAATAGGGAATGAGAAATCAATCACACATGAACACAGAAGAATACTCTGGGGAAAGCCTCAGCTAAAAATCCCGATCTCTGTATTATCATACAAGTGGAAATATGTCTGGATTACACAAAGCTTTAGCTCACAAGCTATCCAGCTCTTAGTACAATCACTCAATGCTGCTCATAGAATGAATAGACACAACATATGCCTTCCCTCAGTCCTCCAAGCCTCCTATTTCCTTGCGCAGTCTCTCCTGGGTCCTCTGGCTGTCACCTGTGTGAATTCACCTCTCACACAACTCACCAAACTCAGAAGTAACTGTGCAATCTCTAAGGAATGAATTCCTTCTGCATGCAAGAGATATCCTTAATGGAATATTCTTGCAACTGATAGTACACTATCCCATCATCTGATCTCAACTTGGTCTCTGACTGAACTGACATGCATGAGTTATTTATGAGAGAATATTCAGTTATCTGAAGTGCAACAGTTACTTGCATGCATGCATTAACTAACTGAACTCACAATCAGTTCCACAAACTGTTGGAACTAATCTAAGTGGACTTAACTCAGTTAACTGAGCTAACCAATTACAACTCAAAATACAACTCATACTAATCTCCTTAATCAAGGGATAACTTCCTCAATCAAAGGGGAAACTGTTGCATGTCTTCACATATACTTCATGTTTGATTTTCTACAACTAATTAACTGAAGATGAATTAATTAATTATTTTACAAACAACTGCTTAAATCAAATTCGAATTTTAATTCTTAGTTTTTGTTCAGGGACTAACTAAAATTGGAATGTATCCCGAAATGCTATTTATAGTAGTGCTATTTTTAGCATTTTCTTGTTGCTATTTTCAACACTCCCTCTCAACAAGAAAGGGATTATCTGTCAACCCAATCCTGTCTCTGTGGAACTCGAACTTGCATTTTGACAATGACTCAGTCAGAATATCTGCATCCTGTTCCTTGGTCGAAACATACAACAACAACATGATCCTCTTCACCACACAGTCTCAAAGATGATGATACTGGATATTGATGTGCTTGGACCTGTCATGAAATATTGGATTCTCAGAGAGTTTGATACAACTCTGATTATCGCAATAGATCACAGTTGGATCCATCCTCTGACCAAACAATCCAACTAGAATCTTCCACATCCAAATGGCCTCACATGCTGCCTGACTGGCAGCCATGTATTCAGCCTCTGCTGAGCTAAGTGCAATTGACCTCTGTTTCCTGCTGTACCAAGAAACTACAGCTGAACCAAGGTTGAAGATTCCTCCTGAAGTGCTCTTCTGGTCTGATGGACTCCCTGCCCAATCTGCATCTGTGAAGCCCTGAAGCTTCACTCCCTCTGTTCGTCTGTACCACAATCCATACTGAGATGTGCCTCTGAGGTATCTCAGCACATGCTTCGCTGCCTTCCAAAATAGCTTGGTAGGCTAAACCATAGCTTGACTCAGCTGGTTCACCGCAAAGCACAAATCTGGTCGTGTGTTCACCAGATACATCAATGAACCCATAAGCTGCCGATAAACAGTAGCAACTACTACCTCACCTGAAGTAGCATCCTCCTTCCTCCAGTTACCAGCTAGAGGAGTCTGCATGGGCTTGCACTTCTCCATGTGGAATCACCTGAGTATCTCATTGGCATACTTTCCTTTATACACAAACACTTCTCCATCCTTTTGCCACAATATGCCTAGAAAGTAGTGCATAAGAGCCATGTCTTTCATCTCGAACTTTCTTGCAAGGTCCTCCATGCAAGAATTGATCAATTGATCATCGCTTGTCAATATCAAATCATCAACATAAAGAAAGATGATCAATGGCTTACCTTCTACCATGATGTGGTAAAGGTTCTCATCTGCTTCACTCTTGGTGAAGCCCAACCTGGTGAAATAGCTATCGATCCTGGTGTAGCGAGCACGAGGTGCTTGCTTCAGCCCATACAAAGCCCTCTTTAGTTGACACACATGCGACTCACTATCGAAGGTCTCAAAACCTTTCAGCTGCTCAATGTACACCTCTTCCTCAATCTTCCCATTGAGGAACACAATCTTCACATCCATCTGATGGATCTTCCAACCCATCTGAGCTGATAGTGCCAACATCAATATGATAGATGAGTACCTTGCTACAGGAGCAAAAGTCTCATTGTAGTCGATCCCCTCGACCTGTGAGAAACCACAAGCAACAAACCTTGCCTTATGTTTCTCAACACTGCCATTAGCTGCTTTCTTTACCTTGTAAAGCCATCGGGAACTCACCACTGACTTGTCCTTCGGTCTTGGGACAACATCCCAAACACAGTTTCGAATGATGGAGTCGTACTCCTCCATCATTGCATCAACCCAGACTGGTTGCTGCACTACTTCCTCTAATGAAGAAGGTTTGGTCTCTACACACTCCCCAACTAGGGCCATGTAACCAGTGTACCACTCGGGTGACCTCCTCTGTCTGCGCTAAGAAGATGGCCGTCCCACATTCTCTCTCGCATCCAACATCAACCTGTCAGCTTCCCTTGAGCATTTTCGCCCATCTCTGGAAGAATTTGCATGAGTGGATGTCTCCACTCTCGGATCCTCTCCATGCGGCTGCTCTGCATCAGTCTGAGGCTCCTCCTCCTTAGGAACTAAAAGTTCCTCCTTTGCATGCAGCTTGAGCTCCCTCTCAAGTCATACTCGCATGGATTTTTTATCATCGAACTTTAGATCTTTGTGTACCACTGTCCTCTGACTGGTAGGCAAGAACACCCGATAGTTGTGGGTCGCATCAGTGTACCCCACAAGTATCCCCGACTCAGTTGTTGGATCTAGCTTCTTTCGGGCATCTTTGGTCACATGGAAATAAACTGATGATCCAAGATCTTGAAGTGGCTGACATCTGGTCTCTTCCCAGAAAAGGCCTCCATTGGTGTCTTCATCCCCAGTATATGATACGAGCTTTTGTTCTGCAATTATACTGCTGTATTGCATGCCTTAGCCCACAAATGAAGTGGTAGGCTTTGGTCATGCAGCATCGCATGAGTTGCTCCCATAATTGATCTATTCTTCCTTTCGACCACCCCATTCTGCTGTGGGTTATGGGGTGCCATGAATTCCCGTTTAATTCTTTCTGCTGCATAGAAGTCCTTAAACTGTTGGGAGACATACTCTCCACCATTGTTGCTACGCAAGGTCCTTATTTTCTTTCCAGATTCTTTCTCTGCCAAGGCTTTGAACTCACAAAACCTTGAGAAGGTTTGATCCTTCTTCTACATAAAGTAGATCCAACATCTACAAGAAAAATCATCAATAAAAATAACATAGTACCTTTGTTTAGCGGTGGAGGCTGTAGAGAATGGTCCACACACATCTGTATGAAATCGCTCCAGGATTTCTCCAGCTCTATTGTCTCGATCCTAAAAGGAATATTTCGCATACTTACCCAAGGTACAACCTTTGCATGTATCCATTTGCTCCAGTTTTCCCTTGGGAAGTCCGGTAGAAATATGCTGCATGATCTTTAAGGCCCCATGGTGCAAGTGGCCGAATATTCTATGCCATAGCTCGCCAACATCTTGGATCTGCACAAACTCTTCTTTGGAACTCAATGTAGCATAGTCGTCTACTTCCAGCTTGTAGAGACTCTTTACTCGAATCCTAATCCTCTTGGTCTATCCAGTGCCGATATGCCTCATGAATGCCTTTCCTTTGCTAAAGACTACATCATAGCCTTTGTCTTCCAACATAGCAATAGACACAAGATTATTATTTAGATCCGGCACATACTTTACATTAGTTAGGGTGAGAGGAGCTCCATGCTCCCTCTAAAACACAACCATACCTTCACCTAAAACATGATACTTTCCATCATCGCCCATCTCGATCTGCATCTGGAGGTCCTTCTCCCCTAAGGTACTGAAAAGATTCTTGTCGCTGGTCATATGGAATGAAGCTCCATTGTCCAGGTACCAAACACACCCCACCATCGATGAAACCATAAATGTGGTGAGGGTGAAATCCAATTTGAACTGTGAGGCTAGTGCCTCACCATCTGATCCCTTCGAGGATCCTTTCTTGGATTTCTTCTGTGGACAATTCGTAGCATAATGGCCCACCTCATGACAATGAAAGCATCTCACTTTTGATTTGTCAATCTTCTTCCCACCATGGGAAGAACTGGATTTGGAATGGGACGCCTTCCATTTTGGTGGCCTAGGTGCAGGTGATATTGACAAATGTTCAAACCCTGATACAACTTCCTCTAATTCTGGCGGAGTCCCTTCATCTTTCTCAACTGGAGTATCAGTCATCTATTTCTAGACTGTCTGTTTAATTAATTTTTCCCTTTTTGGCCACTATAACCAATCCTTTTGTTATTAATGGCCCAAAACTTCGTTATTGAGCACAATTTCATAACAGAGGCACTTAACACTATCGGCCCTGTTTCCCCAAAAGAAATGCGTTAACATGCAAAATACACTATCGGCGGGGTTATTCCATAAGAAATGGAATAACACTATCACATTTCTTCACCGTTGATCTCTTTAAGATCCAACGGTCTCAACGCTTCCCGACCTTGAACTTACTCCACCTCTGTCAACCGTTGATCTCACATCAACAGATCTAATGGGCCACACACATATCGGCCGGCTAACCTGTGCACTGGAAACTCACCCAGTAAGTGGTTTCTCTCTCTGTTCTCTCCACTACGTGGAAAAATATGTATGGAATCAGAGCCGAAGGGGAAATACCGCTTACAGTCTTTCGTTTGCCTGAAGTCCGCCCGCTGTTTCTTCAAACCTCTTCGGCTTGTTAACTATCGGTTAACCTCTGCGCTCGAACACCGTTGATCTACCTCGACCTCTGTCTGTGGTCTTCCTCCACAATCTCGACCTTCTGCTTAATATACTCAAGGTTTATGATAAACTCAATTAAAAAGAAAACCACGGAATTTACCACAATCAACACAATTCCATCCAATTTCACAAAACACCATCTAAACCTCGAATTTCACAATAAAACAGAGATTTCGAAGGAGATTATCCTTCGGGATTTGACAGAGAATTTATCATTCACATACACAGAACTAAATCTTCCAAATCTACTGAATTCGCTCCAAGGAAGCCAAATTTCTTCAACAGTCAAAATCCCTTTACAATAGCGTGAAAGTTACATAAGTACTGGTTCATCCTAACAACCAAATCCTAATTCAAAGGCTAAAATTTATTAATCCTATCTGTTCTACGAGGCATCCTCCTCGAGAATCTCCACTATAGCTAACTAACTAGAATTTATTACATCATGATCAAATCCTATATTCTAGCTCTATGCTTAACTAGGAAAACATGGAAATTGATGGCTAAAGGATTCCACTCCTCTGCTTGTAGATTTTTTTGTATTTTTGGAATAATTCTTCGAATTTGTCTTCAAGCCTTATGCTTCTGCATCAGACTCCTGAGGACAAAATTCTTCATGGGCTCCTGTCCATGAGCTCTTCTATAGAACTGCCCAATTTCTGTAGCATTTTTTCTATTACCCTAGTAGCTTTAGCAATTGGTTGATCCTTCCATTTGACCAAATACTGAAAGTACTCATGTCCTATGGTTTTCTTGAACACTTTCTTGTCCAAAATCCTTTCTGGCTGCAATTCCTTTGTTGTAGGTAACTGTTTTACCCAGTCAATTTCCTGTGTCTCTTGGTCTTCTTCTATAGCATATGCAATTTCACCTTCATACTTGTACAAATTAGCAACATTGAAAATTGGAGATATTCCAACATCAGGGGGTAATTCAGTTTCATATGCATTTGTAGAAAATTTCCTTAATACTTTGCATGGTCCAATTTTCTTGAACTTCAATTTGTTATACTCCCTATTTGGAAATATTTCCTTCCTTAGGTGTGCTAAAACCAAATCCCCAACTTCAAAGTTCACTTCTCTTCTTCTCATGTCTGCTCTATTTTTGTACTTGATGTTGCTATCCTGTAGCTATTGTTTCACCATTTCATGTATTACTTGTATTTCTGTAGCAAAATCTTCTCCTTCTGCACTTCTCATCTCATCTTTTCCCAAGTTTCTTAACTCAGATACTCCTTTGGGATGCATTTCATAAACTATATGGAATGGACTCTGCCTTGTACTCCTGTTAGGTGAGTCATTATATGCATATTCAGCCTATGCCAATAATTGATCCTGCTGCTTTGGATTTTCTGCAGTAAGACTCCTTAAAATATTACCCAAACTCCTGTTCACAACTTCTGTCTATCCATCAATTTGTGGATGATAGGAAGAACTGAAACTCAGTTTAGTTCCCAACTTCTTCCATAGTGTCCTCCAGAAATGTCCAACAAATTTGGAATCCCTATCTGAGACAATACTCTTAGGCAACCCATGCAATCTTACAATCTCCTTGAAAAACAAATTAGCAATGTGAGTAGCATCACTAGTTTTATAACATGGAATAAAATGTGCCATTTTTGAAAATCTGTCCACTACAACAAAAATTGAATCATTTCCTCTTTGAGTCTTTGGTAAGCCCAAAACAAAATCCATACTTACCATATCCCAAGGCCTATCTGGAATTGGTAATGGAACATACAAACCTGTGTTTTGGCTTCTTCCCTTTGCATATTGATAGACTTTACAAGTTTTCACATACTTTTCCACTTCAAATCTCATTTTCGGCCAGAAATAAAATTTGTTCAATTGTTCATAAGTCTTATCTATACCAAAATGTCCTGCAAGTCCACCACTATGTTTCTCTTTGATTAAGTTCTCCCTCATAGAACAATTTGGTATGCACAACTGATTTCTCTTAAACAACAATCCATCTTGTAAGAAATAATCCAACCATTTATTCCTATCCATCAAAACAAGATTCTTACAAGCTTCAAATGCATCCTTAAAATCTAAATTTGTCTCATACAATTATTTAAGAAAATCAAAACCCAACACTTGAAATTGACTCTTTAGAAGTAGTGTATTTCTCCTACTTAAAGCATCTGCAACTTTGTTTGATTGGCCATTTATATGCTTCAAGACAAAATGAAAGCCCTGAAGATATTCTACCCATTTGGCATGTTTTTGGTTAAGCTTTCGTTGCTGCATAATATACTACAATGCATGGTTATCTGAATAAAGTATGAATTCCTTTGACATTAGATAATGTCTCCACTTCTTCAATGACTGCACAACGGCATAAAACTCTTTATCATAAGAAGAATACTTCTTCTTTGAGTCATTCAGCTTTTCACTAAAATAAGATATATGTTTGTCTTCCTAACTTAAAACACCTTCAATGGCTTCTCCACTGGCATCACATTTCACTTTGAAAGGTTTACTAAAATCAGGTAGAACCAAAATAGGGCTTTTAGTGATCTTCTTCTTCAACAACTGAAAATTCTTTTCTGCTTCAGTAGTCCATCTAAATGGTTGTTTATCCTTCTTTATAGTCTCAACAATAGGAGCATTGATCTTACTAAAATTATTTATGAATTTCCTATAAAAACTAGCAAGACCATGGAAACTTCTTACCTCAAAGATACTTTTAGGTGAAGGCCACTCCATGATTGCCTCGGTATTCTCTGGATCCATATTCAATCCTTCAGCAGAAATAATAAAACCCAAATACACTAATTCCTCTTTCATGAATGAAAATTTCTTCAAATTCAACAAAAATTTCTCTTGATGTAACCTTTGTAAGACATAATTCAGATGTCTCATGTGCTCCTCCTTAGACCTGTTGTATGTAACAGCCCAAAATAAAAATGTAATTAATTATATTAATCAAGTAATTTATAATCAACATGCAATTATCAACTAATTAACATCAAAGTTCAAAACTATGAGTAGAGACACTTACCTGTGATTTCAGGGGAATTTTGCTAACTGCAACAAGGTTTTAGGGATGACTCTCCACCCAACCGTAAATCTTGCTACAATAGGCCACCCCCGAGCCCTCAATCAATGTACTACTGCCAGGGAATCCTTTGTCTTAGAACACTATTCTCCCAAGAGAATGAATGATAGAATCTTGGAATGATGGAATGCCTCCCATCTTCCTCACCATCTAATAAATAGAACAAACATTGGAAGGGGAACCACATGCACACACTCCATGTGTCTACATGCAACTTTATTGCTTTCTTGTTTTATTTCTTTTTGATAGCTTTACTGATTTTTTTACTGTTTTCTTGTTTTATTTCTATTTATATTTATTTAGAGCTTTAGTATGGTTATTTATTATTTATTACTATTTTTATTTTTATTATTTTTTATTCATTGTTTATTATTTATTTTTTAATATTTATTATTATTTATTATTATTATTATTATTATTTATTATTAAGGGACATTACATACTCTCCCACTTTAAGGAACTTCGTCTCGAAGTTAAGTTGAATTATTTATTATTTATTATTTATTATTATTTATTATTAAGGCTGGCCCCAAGGCTCGCACCCAACTTAGACCTCATCTGCCCGAAGGCAGGCATCCGATATGATACTCAACGACTTCGAGCATCTTGCAAGGCTGACCCACTCCCTCCACAACTACTAAGGCACACAACCCCAGGCATCGAAGTCCTTACACCCCCACCAGACTTCGACATCCCAATCCAATAACAGGCACCTAGCCTAGAACATCAGGCACTTGGCTTCCTCAAGATGGTCCCATAGCCCTTCAAGGGCTATCCATCAAGAGCTATACAAGACAAAGGAGCCACTGGCATATGTAGTTTTGATTGAGTTTTTCCCTAGCCCATATGGTGTTACTTATTCTCCCTCGTGCGTATGGGCTTGCACGAGATCATCAAATAAACCGGCCCTCTCAGCCCATTTGTGGAGTCCTGTCAATCATCACACCTCAACATGCAACCAATGCATCAACTATACCATCATAGTATCATAGAAAATAATCCACATGCCAAGTCTTGCATGTCATCATGTAACATTCATCATTGTTAACCGCAACATTATGAATAATAACGAATTGCATGCTCATGCATGTCATAAATTTGTACGCAACTATCACATGCTTCACCTCATGAAATACCATCATAAGTTAGAACATCAACATATTTGCATCATAGACATATCATGACTTCACATAATAAATGAACCAAATGTCAATAAACCTCATATTATAGCATCATAATTCCTATGCCACATTATGCATCTCATATCCATCATGAGTAAAAAAAAATACCTATCATCACGTAGTAAATGGATATGTCAATATACCTTGACATAACATCATAATGCCTATGCATATCATCATCATCATAAGGGTACATTATCACTATTGTAAGAAGTATATAAATATGAACCACATGTGCATAATCACCCTCATACCATCATATCTTGGAACACCATCAATATGAGAAACATCTCAATAATTATCAAATATAGAATAATACTCTATCATGATTCGTCAGAAAAGTCAATTTTATTTACTTTACAACCATTCAACTATGAACTAAGATTATTCAACATCCCTCTAGGATCTATGTTATCTCATCAGTGTTATTAGTGTTATGTTTTCATCAAGATACCAATTACTTTTTCAATAATCATTTCCACTTCTTTCGCTAGGAAGTTGACCATTTAGACCATAGGTATAATCATCTAAGTACATCGTTAAATTTCACATGAGCCTCATCATCTTGAGTCTTAATCTCTCATCATATATTCTTCCTTCCCCAAGGAAATTCTGGTAAAATTCATTGTTAAGATATTACTAGTTATACAATCATTATTTAAATCATCTATCTAAAACTTGAAATCCCTTGGTTTTACATCCATTTACCCTTTGGCTTAGTGATTCCACTACCGCCATATGCAATTGCATATAAACACTAGGTCATCATGATTTAATTTCATATCATGCTTAATTTACTTGCATGAGGGTTTGTTGATCCATGTTGACTTATACATACATTACTTAACAATTATCATTTTCATCCACAAAATATTTTCTTATCTCGTCAAGTTCCTATTTCAATACCACTTGATTGCTTTATCGTAAATTCACCCTTATTTAAGTTGGACAAGAGATTCTTGCTCATTAAATAGTATCTTTATTTTAGATTTTGAAAGAGTTGGAAATACTACTACCATCATTGTCCATGAAAATTTAAATGTGTGGTGTTCTGTGGAAACAACCTCCTTTAACGCTATGGGAACAAAACTTGATAATTTTCTCTATGTGAAGTCCTACTCATGAGTGCAAATCAGTGAAGTACAACCTCTATTAATTGACGCTCACTTCTTTTGTCAATATGTACACAATCCCTCTCAAGGTATCCTTATAAAATTTCTAGCTACATTCCTTCTATACTTCAACTATTAAACTATGTAGATCATCACTATGACCATTACCAATCATGTTTCTTGGTCCACTCATTAATACCCTTAAAAGAAATTTCTTCTTGATAGAACATCCCTTCATTTCCTCCTTCCCGATATTCATAGATATATTTTTATTTTTTCCTAGTCTTAATTTCCTAATATTCCCTGTCTACTAGCTTCAAAAATGGAAACTTCACTTCATTTGGTTTCTTTTCCTCCTCTCTTAAAAGCATAGCATTGATACACTTTGGAAATGTTGTTACTATTCCCCAACTTGGGTAGTACCCTATAAATAAATTCATTAAGATGGCTACCAAATGAAATCCACTTATCATTTCCTGTTTTAAGACATCAACATAATAAAATTGCCTGATCATACATCTTGTTATCCATAATTCATAGTTAATCACCTATGGAAAACTTTACAATGTGGCTCTCCCATTAGAGGGAAAAACTATTATAGATGTTGTTATGCACACAACTTATCTGATCCAAGTTGGCCATAATCACATGAGCTATCATTAGTTATCATCATTAGAAAATTTGCAAGTTTCTCCTTTCCATTTCTCCTTAGACAACTTTATCCAATATATGTAGATTAACCTTGAATCTCAAAACCTCATGTACATTATACTCAACATCATAACAATTAATTAAACTAAACTGAAATCATAGAGTATAATTTAGATGTATCATAAAGTTTAAACAATAAAACATGCTTTTAGATGCTCCAAAAAAGTATCTGTCTTAGCTAAGTAAGCAATCCATCAATGGAAATTTTGATAAATTTGATAAGCAATCATCATTTCGAACCTCAGAAATCATACTATTGCTGGACTGTATACTTTCAGTGGTGTGTGCGCTTTTAAATTTAATGCAAGGTGTATATTAGCTGTTCTTGAATATCTCTTTTATGTATGCTTAGTACTGTGCATGTTATTTTAATCACAATTTGGAAGAGAAACACCTACAAGATACTGTCTACCAACTGTTATAATACCACAGTGAACCAACAAGTAAACTCAGATTTCTTTGTGGAAATTTCTAAGATATTCTAAGTAGGTATCTTTTGACTATGACCGATATAAATGAGTATTTTTTGGGCTGAACCATTTCTTATGTTTCATGCTTGTGATTTAAATACTCTACGTTGTTCCTAAACTCTCATCTAAATAACTCAAGAAACAGGGATGCGTGCTCTAAAGAAGACTTTGCCCTTAATATTAAACCAATTATTCAACTAGAAAATGCAACACTGAAATGCAATGAAAATGCTCTAATGAGACAATGTAGATCAAGAGTATTGAATAACCTACTATCCAATTTGTGAAAGTAACACTTGCAATACAAGATTTCAAAAAAACCCTTCCAATGAGTCACAACAAAACTATATACCTTTAATCATGTGACTCATTTAGAAGTTTGCTTTGTTATATGGTTGTGATGGAATATAAAGTGTACAAGCACAAGTAGCTAGAGATAAACAAGCTGTCCACAGAGAGCTATGTGAGAAACACCTTGAATTAATAAACTTTTAGATTAGTGAAGCACTGTCACACCTTTAACTGTTGTAGTTGATTATAGCACTGTTCGTTTTATGAAACAACGTTTAGAAACAAACACAAACAACTAAAACAACACAAACAAACAAACAAGCACAAAAAACTCAAGAAAATGAGATTTCTATCAGTGGTTTTACCATGCAATGAGATTCTAATGAGAGTAGAGAACCACAGAGGAAAAGGCCGGTATCCAAACTAGAGAATAAATAAGAAAGGAGGCTCTCCAATAATGCAAATATCAATCTGCTGTCTATAAAATGGCACAATAATGCATAAGAAAACCAGTGAGGAACTAATGAATGTACCAAAATTTAAGTTATACCAACGTTAGTCTGCTGTCAAGAAGTCCGATTGTTGTAGCTTATTGCCAAGAATATATCAGTCCTTAGATACAAAAATTAAATGACTAATTAAAGCAAAACTGCAATGTGATCTGAGTCACTAGATGATCCAATCAGTCCACCAAATCACTTCAAATGATCACTGAATGCAAGATAAGGAGTACTAATGATCTAGATTCAAGCTTAGTGCCAATTGCAAAGGTAATATATCACTGTAATGTCAAGATCAGGCCTATATCAGACCTCTGAAAAAAAAAAAAAAAATATTAGATTTCTAACAGTGAAATCAAGTCAACCGCATATGCATGCAATGATAGCCACACTTACAGTTGATCCTCCAAAACAAATGGCGATACCCCTAGAATTTCAGGTCTCACTTCCATAATTTAATATCAGAATTTTGTAATGATTCTAAAGAAATAAGCTGCCTGTAGCTAGTTTAACAAGTATATCAGTCTACCAAAGCCAGATCAAAATGTGATGAGAAAGAAAGTTGATGAACTGTAAAAAGAAAAGAAAAGAAGGTTGATGTAGAGACCTTGTATGCTAAAAAAAAAAACACCACTAGAATAATGCAACCAAACACTGTAATAATACTATCAGTCACTCAATATCAAGATTCATCACTGAAGAAGCATAAAATAAGAGCCAAGATACTTAGATTATTGTTGTGATAATTATGCAGTGAATTTTTAACCAGATATGTATTAACCATGCCAAATTTATTTTTATAACCATACCGAGATCAAAGATTCATGATATTAAAAATCGAAACAATGTCTCCAGTTTTATTGTTAACATCTGCACTACTTGGATATTATTTCTCTACACAAGAAATCAACTGATGGTTTGTTCATAAACAAGAGCCTGGAATTTGTTTGTGAATGGTTACAAGACCTAATAAATTTAAAATGATAAAGGGCATGGGCTTCCATTATATTGAGATGGGGCATAATCACGTGACTCAGACTTAGGAGCCCCAGGAAAAGCCAAAAAACAATAATATGAACAGGACCAGAAATCTTGAAAAGCTTGGCAAATAAGTAAGGCTCAAGAAATTCTTAAAATAGGCAAATACCTATCAAAGTCTATCCAAATCTATCAAATGGTCAAAGTAAGTCAGATTTAGTAAAACTCATCAAAAGTTGCAGTGTCTTGGTCAAACCATCAAACTCATTACGTCTTGGTGAGTTTGACCAACTTTGACTGAAATTTTATCCAAATGAACTAACTTAGCTCATTGATTCAAACTCCTTTTTGAAAGCTTCTATTAAGGAATTCATTTTTACCTTTGTCCTCACACCAGTGATTGGCCTAATTGAAATCAGTGATAAACTTTGCATGGCAAGATCACAGAGGATTATCTGAGAACAATATAGCTAGTGCGGAATTTCGAAATCCTGAAACTGCTCTATAAAGTAAGAGGTAAAAATGTGTTCCTTCTACTATAACGTTCTTAGAAACCAGTTCATGGCCACATGAAACTGAGTTGCAATATTACTTATCTGTCTAAACGGTGAAATGTCATGTAATTTAATGGGGTTCAACAAGCAACCCGTTTATTTTTGGCTGAAAGAAAGAATGGCAGCACTGACAAATGGCATCCTAGATTTGTACAACGTATGAAAAAGATACAAAATACAAAACCTAGGATAAAAAGCACGGAAGGATGAAAATATACGGTGAAGTTGAGCTAATGTATTATATAACTAAGATGAGTTTGTTTCTGTTTCCACTTCCATTATATAGGTAGCTGTATTAAATCTCAAAAAATAAAATAAAATTTGAAAACAGTCATTTTGGCTTTGTAAGTATTAAATAATCTCAAAGCACCTCTAACTAAGCTTTAAACGTCCCCTGGCCCTAATTATTCTGGCACCACCCTGCAAAATTCGGAGCATCTTTGACTAAATCCGAACCAAAAAAATATACATGGCTAGTGTTAAAATTAAACCACCATGTGCACCCTGGAGGTTTTGCACAAGTTCTCCTGGAAGGTTTGCATCAACATAAAAGCAAAGTTCAATTCCTCTGAAATAAATGCAATCTTTAAAAGAAAAAGAAAGACAGATCAGTATGCAAGCTTAACCTCTGGTGCACTGCATAATTAACCAGTGTGATTTAGAAACCGACTCTTCTCAAAGGCTCTAACACAAAACAAGCACTCAACGATCTATCTACCAGGTCTAGCATAATAGCAGATTTATCACTGATCATGAATCATTGCCGGGGTGTCAAGCATGTCGGCTGCTCACAACGAATATTCATGTCTAGTGATCGTACAGGCTAGGGAGTCAAATAATTAATTAGGAACTCCTGGAAAATTTTGCAAAGGATTTTATTTATTAAATCCCTAATGGTTTGTGATTGAGTTAGATTGGCTTTTAGCTATTTTTTTTTAAGATGCCCATAAGCCCTAAGGGTTGAGCCTACTCTGATACCATATGTAACAGCCCAAAATAAACATGTAATTAATTATATTAATCAAGTAATTTATAATCAACATGAAATTATCAACTAATTAACATCAAAGTTCAAAACTATGAGTAGAGACACTTACCTGTGATTTCAGTAGAAGTTTGCTAACTGCAACAAGGTTTTGGGGATGACTCTCCACCCAACCGTAGGCTCAATTGCACAAAATCTTGCTACAACTGGCCACCCCCGAGCCCTCAATCAATGTACTACTGCCAGGGAATCCTTTGTCTTAGAACACTATTCTCCCAAGAGAATGAATGATAGAATCTTGGAATGATGGAATGCCTCCCATCTTCCTCACCATCTAATAAATAGAGCAAACATTGGAAGGGGAACCACATGCACACACTCCATGTGTCTACATGCAACTTTATTACTTTCTTGTTTTATTTCTTTTTGATAGCTTTATTGATTTTTTTACTGTTTTCTTGTTTTATTTCTATTTATATTTATTTAGAGCTTTAGTATGGTTATTTATTATTTATTACTATTTTTTTTATTATTTTTTTATTCATTGTTTTTTATTTATTTTTTAATATTATTTATTATTTATTATTAAGGGATTTATTATTTATTATTTATTATTATTTATTATTAAGGGACATTACACTATAAACTAATATATCGCCCAGATATACTATTCCACATTTACCAATAAACTCTTTAAGAACTTCATTCATGAGTCTCATACACATACTTGGTGCATTTGACAACCCAAAAGGCATTACTCTCCATTCATTCAATCCTTCATTTTTCTTAAAAGCAGTTTTCCGTTCATCCCCTTCTCTTATCCTTATCTGATGATATCCACTCTTAAGATCTAGTTTTGTAAAATACTTTGCTCCACTCAATCAATCCATCAAATCTTCAATTCTAGGTAAAGGAAATCTGTACTTGATTGTGATTTTATTGATGGCTCTTGAATCAATACACATTCTCCAACCTCCATCTTTCTTTGGACTCAACACTGTTGGTACTGCACAAGGACTCAAACTTTCTCTGATCAGTCCTTTGTCAAGCAGTTCTTGAACCTGCTTCCTAACCTCTTCATTTTCTGTGGGAGTCATTTTGTAAGCTACTTTGTTTGGTAGATTTTCTCCAGGAATCAAATCTATATGATGGCTAATGCTTCTAATGGGTGGTAACTCATTAGGCAAATCATCAACAATGATATCACAATAGTTGTCCAACATTTCTTGAATTTCAATGGGTAAATCATAAACTTTAGTAGAAGTCATTATTACCTTGGGCTTGCAAATTACAAAAAAATTTACTTCATTTTCTTCAATCTGCTGTAAGTATTCCTTTCCTCCTAGTAATAGAGTTTTTGGATCAGTCTTCTTTCCTGATGCATCCTCTTCTCCCATAAGTAGCAATGTATGATTAACACCATCTTTACTAAACTTGTAGGTGTTTCTTTTCCCATCATGCATAGCTCTTTTGTCATATTTCCAAGGTCTCCCAAGCAATATGTGACACACATTCATAGGCATCACATCACATACAATTTTATCCTTATATTTGCCTAGCTACAACTCCACTTCACATTGTTCATTCACTAACAACTGATGTCCCTTTTGTAACCAAGACATCTTGTAAGGTGTTGGGTGTCTCATTGTCTTCAACTTCAATTTCTCCACCACTTCTGTAGAGACCAAATTATCAATGCTGCCACTATCAATAATCATTTGACAACATTTCCCTTGAACCTTACACATTGTTCTGAACAAAGTCTTTCTTTGTGATGGTTCAACTATCTCCTTTGCTGGCTTGAGCAAAACTTTATTGACTACCAAAGATTCTCCTCTCTCTGGTACATTTTCTTCTTCTGTCACTGTTGCTACTTCTTCCTCAACTTGAGCAACAATTGCATTCCTCTGACTTGTTCCTACATTCTTTAGGCACTCAAAAGCTCTGTGTCCCAGTTTCTTGCATCTGTAACATCTTAATTCTCTTCCTCTGCCTCTGCCTCCTCTTCCTCTGGAAAAACTCCCTCTGCCACCTGCATCACCTCCTGTGGTTGCATGTTGGGTTGAGCTACTGCTAGCTCCATCTCTAGGTGCTGTAGATATTCCTCTACCACCTTGACTTCCTTTTCCTTGGAAAGTATCTTTTCCTCTGGTAGATTGCTTCCTCATGAGTTTTTCTTCAACTTTCAATACCACCTGATAAGCTTCTTCTACTGTTTTAGGAGACATTATACTTATCTCATATTGAATGTCCATCTTAATACCATTCACATATCTAGCCACCTTCTCATATGTATCCTGAGTTTGTCTAGCTCTTATACTTACCTTATAGAATTCTTCTGTATATTCCCTCACTGTCATAGACCTCTGTCTAAGATTCTGCATTTGTCTGAACAAGGTTTGCTAATAATTACTTGGTAGAAACTTACCTCTTAGCTTTGCTACCATCCTATTCCAATTTCTGATTGGTTGCTTGCCAAGACTCTTTCTTTTTGCCTGCACTCCATCCCACCAAAGTGTTGCATGTCCTTTTAGCTTGGTGACAACAAAATTTACTTTCTTCTCATCTTCTGTTGCTTCATAGTCAAAGAATTTCTCCATGTCATTAATCCAGTCTATTAATTCTTCTGGATTCGATCCTCCTTCATATATTGAAACCTTAGTTTTTGGCCTAATTGCGGATCTCAACACTGATTGGAAGAATCTCATCTCAGGAATAACTACTATAGCTTCCTCCTCTTCTTTAGTTTCAACCTCAGGATCACTAGCATCTCCATCATCTATATTTCTCCTTGTTGTTAATGCTTCTAATCTAGCCTGCATCTGTTGCATAGCTTCCATCACCTCAGCATTTACAACTGGTCGTCCTCTTCTACCATGTCCTTGTCCTCTTCCAACTCTGAAAGCCATATTGGACTTCCTTATCTTTATTTTGAGATTCAATTCAATGTAAACAGGTTGCTCTGATACCACTAATGGTGGCCTGGGTGCAGGCGATATTGACAAACGTTCAAACCCTGATACAACTTCCTCTAATTCTGGCGGAATCCCTTCATCTTTCTCAACTGGAGTATTAGTCATCTATTTCTAGACTGACTATTTAATTAATTTTTCCCTTTTTGGTCGTTATAACCAATCCTTTTGTTATTAATAGCCCAAACCTTTGTTATTGGGCACAATTTTATAATAGAGGCACTTAACACTATCGGCTCTATTTCCCCAAAAGAAATGTGTTAACATGCAAAATACACTATCGAAGGGGTTATTCCATAAGAAATGGAATAACACTATCGCACTTCTTCACCGTTGATCTCTTTAAGATCCAACGGTCTCAGCGCTTCCGGACCTTGAACTTACTCCACCTTTGTCAACCGTTGATATCACATCAATAGATCTAACGGGCCACATGCATATCGGCTGGCTAACCTCCACACTGGAAACCCACCCAATAAGCAATTTCTCTCTCTCTTCTCTCCGCTATGTGGCACAATATGTATGGAATCAGAGCCGAAGGGGAAATACCACTTACGGTCTTTCGTCCGCTCGAAATCTACCCGCGGTTTCTTCAAACCTCTTCGGCTTGTTAACTATCGGTTAACCTCCGCATCCGAACACCATTGATCTACCTCAGCCTCTATTTGTGGTCTTCCTCCACAATCTCAACCTTTCGCTTAATATAGTCAGGGTTTATGATAAACTCAATTAAAAAGAAAACCACAGAATTTACCACAATCAACACAATTCCATCCAATTTCACAAAACACCATCTAAACCTCGAATTTCACAATAAAACAAAGATTTTGAAGGAGATTATCCTTCAGGATTTGACAGAGAATTTATCATTCACATACACAGAACTAAATCTTCCAAATCTACTCAATTCGCTCCAAGGAAGCCAAATTTCTTTAATAGTCAAAATCCCTTAACAATAGTGTGTAAGTTACATAAGTACTGGTTCATCTTAACAACCTGATCCTAATTCAAAGGCTAAAATTTATTAATCCTATCTGTTCTTCGAGGCATCCTCCTTGATAATCTCCACTATAGCTAACTAAATAGAATTTATTACATCATGATCAAATCCTATATTCTAGCTCTATGCTTAACTAGGAAAACATGGAAATTGATGGCTAAAGGATCCCACTCCTCTTCTTGTAGATTTTTTTGTACTTTTGGAATAATTCTTCGAATTTGACTTCAAGCCTTATGCTCCTGCATCACATTTCCATTTCCTCACCTTACTTGCTAAGGCTAGATTTTCTTCATCATCTTGCTTTGATGAAGATCCATCTCTGGTGCTTCTCCTTATCTCCTCCTGCATTAGATCCGACCAAAGTCGTTCCCAATCTAATAGTTTCTCTCTTCCATTTACTGAGTCTTGGTAGCTATGCTAGCTCTTAGGAAGACCAAGGAGAGCAATACTCACCATGTCATCATCGGCTGTCATGATCCCTACACTTCCAAGCTCATCCTTGCAGGTGGTGAGCTTGTTCAGATATGTAGAGATTGTGTTGCCCTTTTCACACTTGATTTTCTGAAGCTTGTCTTTTAGCGCCAACTTCCTTTGATCACTGTTGTTTTGATATAGATCCTTCAATGTTTTCCACATTGAAAATGATGTCTCCTTCCCATGGAGACTCGATACTATGTGGTCTCGAACTCCCTCCAGAAGGATTCACCTCGCTCTAGCCAGATTTCTTCCATTCCACCAATTCTTGGGAATTAGCAGCTACGGGCTTAGGGAGTTCTTGATCAATGAAGTTCTTCAACCCGTTTTCCTCTAATATCGCTTCCATGTGATCCTTCCAGGCTATATAATTCACGCTGTCATCAAGGGCACACTTGATTCTCAAACTGTTGAATGCCATTGGTGAAATTTGAGATGTGATAAGAATTTGAATTCTATAATCAGGAACTTTAAACTTTGAACTTCTCCCTTCTTTGTACACTATTCTTCGCTTTGATCACCTTTTCTCTGATACCATGTAGAATTTTCCCACTGTAGATCACCAGATAATGCAATATATTAAAGCAAAATACTTGATCTACTTCTACAAACAAACTTGCAGAAGCTTAATTGATTTTGTGCAAGATCAATTAGAACACATATAATAGAGAATGAGAAATCAATCACACATGAACACAGAAGAATACTCTGGGGAAATCCTCAGCTAAAAACCCCGATCTTTGTATTATCATACAAGTGGAAATATGTTCGGATTACACAAAGCTTTAGCTCACAAGCTATCCAGCTCTCAGTACAATCCCTCAATGCTTCTCATAGACTGAATAGACACAAAATAACCTTCCCTAAGTCCTCCAAGCATCCTATTTCCTTGCGTAGTCTCTCCTGGGTCCTCTGGCTACCACCTGTGTGAATTCAACTCTCACACAACTCACAAAACTCAAAAGTAACTGTGCAATATCCAAGGAATGAATTCCTTCTACATGCAAGAGATATCCTCAATGGAATATTCTTTCAACTGATAGTACACTATCCCATCATCTGATCTCAACTGGGTCTTTGACTGAACTGACATGCATGAGTTGTTTATGAGAGAATATTTAGTTATCCGAAGTGCAGCAGTTACATGCATGCATGCATTAACTAACTGAACTCACAATTAGTTCCACAAACTATTGGAACTAATCTAATTGGACTTAACTCAGTTAACTGAGCTAACTAATTACAACTCAAAGTACAACTCATCCTGATCTCCTTAATCAAGGGATAACTTCCTCAATCAAAGGGGAAACTGTTGCATGTCTTCACATAGACTTCATGTTTGATTTTCTACAACTAATTAACTCAAGATGAATTAATTAATTATTTTACAAACAACTGCTAAAATCAAATTCGAATTTTAATTCTCAATTTTAGTTTAGGGACTAACTAAAATTGGAATGTATCCCAAAATTCTATTTATAGTAGTGCTATTTTTAGAACTTATATTTTTAGCATTTTCTTGTTGCTATTTTCAACAATTGTTTGGCCAGAAAGGTCATCATTTCAGAACCATCATAGGAGCAAGATAAGTGAACAATCTTAAAAAAAATGATCATTGTTTGAATTGTATGAAATGGAATTTGTACTTACCATCTTTTGGGTAACACAATGAGGTTATTTAAAAGGATTATATACTATATGGAACATCTATTGGGAAAGTGGGAAAGAATGACCCATTTTTGATAATTATCATTATTAATATGTTATACTTATGCTCTTGAAATTCTTGTGAGCATGAATGGAAACAATAAAGGTTGTAAACTAACAACATGTGAATAACATGGAAAAGGAAATTCTTGAATTGAATAGATGTAAAATTCCTTTATGAATTTTTCATTAGAATTATAAATGGCTAAATGAAGGAATTTATGACTAATGTGTGAGGCTAAGATCATTTTAGGAACTGTTAAGTATTGCAACAACAATAATGTTATCAACATGTTGGATCCTAGAAAAGGATTAGATGAAAGTGTCAGTGATAAAAACTAAGTAAATAACGAAATAGTGAGCCAAGGTAGAAGACCATTAAAAGAAGGGAATAAGGTAAGAACTCATTTAACTAAATTTGAAAACTATTGTTTCAAATTGATGCATGTTTTGCAAGGATACTCGGAAGTGGCATGAGAAAGGTAGGGAGCCTTTAGTATGAAATATTGTAATGACTTTGGGAATGCCTGATGAGTGAAATGGATAATTAAAATGTTCATGAACTTAGAGTCTATTGGAATGAATTTGTAATTGCATTATGAAATGCTTGGAATAAACCCGATGCACTTGTATACTACAATAACCACGCTATCTAAATTTGTTTGAATTTAGTTGAAGTGATAGAATTGTTATGGGTTTAACAATTCTAAAGTCACTAGGTTGTTGTTAATTTATGTGATTATATATATATAATCACTAACAAGTGTTGGTTGATTGAAAGATCAGGTTGCATGCAATTTGCTGGAATGCTTTTTGAGATCAAAGCCACCATGAAAGTTCAAAATCACATGCAAGGAAATCCAATGACATGACTACAAGTCCGATGTTTACGAGATTAAGCTTCTGGATGAAGTAAGGATTGGTTAATTAAAATTTCTGGTTTGAAATTTTTGGTTATATCTTGGGAAATTAAATGTTGTGACACAGGTGGAACAATGGAGTAGGGAGCTCTGGAGGAAGATTGCTGGGAAGAAATTGTGGCCTATGAAAATTTGTTTATCTCATGGGAGAAAGTCATAACCATTCCATTGCCTATAAGACTCCATGAATAGTGTAGTGGAATATGCCTGGCAGGAACTTAGCTATAAGATTCCATGCATGAGTCATTTTAACATGTTAGATGGCTACTGGGTTGTAAGATTCTAATGACTTACCCATGTAAGAAATCCTTGCGAAAAGTAGACTTCTTGGAATGGGGTTTTATTGGTCTTATATAGGTGAGTACCTTATGGGGGCCCATATAGGAAAGCCTTGGGACAAGTAGACTTACTAGAATGGGGGTTTCTTGGGCTTGGATAGGTGAGTAGCTAAGGGGGCACCATATAGGAAAGCCTTGGGAGAGGTAGACTGCCCAACATGATGGGTTACTTGGGCATAGATAGGTGAATAACTGGTGGGGGGAGAAATATACCCATGCTTACGAGGGATGTGAGCATGTGGAAGCCAATTGAGAGATGTATGAAAAGACTACATGGAGTAGTATATCCACAAGTGGAGATGTGCTCCAGATTACTATAATGCTTAACAAGTGGAGATATGCTTTAGATTCCTATTAGATGGATTTAAATATAGAGTTGGATAGAGGCTACATGAAGAATTTATCTCATTAGTGCCCAACATGTGGATATGTGCTTTGGATTTCTGTAGTGCGCAATAGGTGGATACGTGCTATGGATTATTGTAATGCTTAGCAGTGGATTTCATGGAGCCTATTCGGTAAATATAGATATAAAAACTACATGGAACTATGGGGTGTACATGCCACTCACTTATTGCAAGGTCAAGGAAGCAAAGAGTAACAAAAGATAAGTATCAATTACCAGATTGAAGAAATTCTCTGCTTAAGTTGTGGTTTGAAATTGATTTAAATTTTTTTATGGTTAACCTCATAAATAAATTTTCTTATGGAAGTATCTTTTGAAAATAATTAAAAGTATTACAATGAAACTCATAAGGCTCATATTCTTGTGATGTAGGAGAACTGTTAGTGCTCCAGGAAACTCTCCTAGGTTGTAGCTCAGAGATGCCTAGTAACATATAATCTTCAATATGGTTCTAGGAACTTATTGGGATGGGTGATGGTTTGGTTCAAGCCAAATAACCACTTCTACTCTATTTTCACTCCAGACATGCATGAACACCCTCAGACTATAAGGCTTTAGACCACCAATTCTCAACAATTTGGGAATTAGGTGAATAGACGAAGAATACTAACCACACCAGCAGATGCATACAAAATGTATGATGACCAGCTGCAACTAGTAAAGAAACTTGCAAATCTAATCTATCAATGCAGAGATAAGATGACAGTTATCTTGCATTAGATACAGAAGAAACCTGAGTGACCCACTCACTGATACATTCAATTGTCTAATCTAGAGATAAGATGACAGTTATCTAGCATTAGACGTAGAAGAAATCATGAATACAACACTTCAGGCACAAGCTTAGAATAGAGGAGAAATGGGCATTGAGCAATTAACAACAAAAGAATCTTGCATTTCTGAAAATGAAGATGAGACACTGCAAGTTACATAATATCTACAGTCTCCAGAAGTTGAACCGAAACACAATTTCCAACCTTGATTACATCTTCCTTCTGGCTATTTATAATCTATCATTACAATGGCCCTTAGCTGTTTAGGGATGGAGGGGTCTTAATTGACCACCAACTACCATTAACTGTCTGATAGCGTCTTTGAATGTAGTTGCTTTCTCCACTACGAAAACCTGATCAGTTCTGGTACCGTGCTGTCCTCCAAATGGTCAGATTGATCATGGCAGTGGAGTTCCATGACTGTTTAATTCAGTTTTTGAGTCGTTCCATGTCCTTTTCTCCTCTGGCCATGCTTTTCTTTTAATTCAGTTTCATGGTCAGACTGTCGCCAAACTGACAGAGTCGGCCATCTTCTTCTTCGCGTAATAGATAATATGTGGGGTATGGAGTGCATGGGCAGATGAACGGTTATGAGTGATCATGAATGGTGGCCTTTGGATCAAGGGATATGTGTGGTGGGGATCGCTTTTTGGAGGCTAGCGGTCATGGCAGGAGTGGAACATGTCCAGGCCATTGGATCTTCCAGCCGGCAGATTGGACGGTTATCGGGCAATGGAGATGTGCGGATGGTAACATGCGGGGTGGTTTAGTTTAAGTGGAAACAACTCTTATCAGGTGGGCATTGGGCGGTAAGCAAAAAATGTCAGATTTCGCCCGATGCCATTCAATGGATGACACGTAGTGGTGGGAAAGAGAAAAACTGCCCTCATTGGGCGGGTACTTTTTGCGCTTGTTTTCCACGTGATATGGGCGTTGACTGTTAGATTTGGCGAGGTTGATCTGACAGTGGAGAACGATTGGGCATGATACATTGATCAGGAGGAATGTGGGCCATTGGATCAGTGGGAAAAGATGAACGGCGGGGGGAGGTGGAATTACGAGGCGCCCTCAAGAGCTGTGCTGACAGCATGTATGGCAAATGGGTAAGGTTTTATGGGGGTTCTTGGCTAATTCACTTGTGGCTAAGATTAAAGAGGGTTTTGTCAAGGTATGAAGGTTAATTTAGGAAATGGGATGGGTAGGGTGTGAGCAAGGTAAAAGAAGAAGGGGAATGATGGCTCATGCGGGACCCCTTTAGGAACAACGAAGCAGACCGAGCCTTTCCTTCTTCCTTTAAAAAAAATCAGCACTGTATCTCAGGGCTAACACTGGCTCCTTCTGGGGATGAAATCCTCTCTGTGAGGTTTCAAGAACCGTAAACCACTGCCTTTTACATAAGGAACAAGATCAGAAATATTACCTAGTATTCCATTAGACATGGAGTCTATCTAAGCCTACACTAAAACTTTGAAAAATAACATATTTAGAATACTGAGGCCTAAAAGCCTTAAACAAAATAAACTTTCAAAAACTGCCCATTGACTAGGCTATCGAAAACAGTTTCTCCCTCCAAACTTTGCAGCATGAAAATATTGTTTCCCTAGACCTGAGAGATGACAAATGGTCCTGTCCACAGAGCATCAAATTTATCATGATTGCCTTTCTTTTCCTTCAGTGCATCCCATTTGAGGACCCAGTCACCAACCTGAAGATTGTCCATCTTTGCCTTTCTGTCAAAAGCTTCCTTGATTTTCCTTTGATGTATTGCAGACCTCTCAATCAGTTGATCTCTGATCTGATGAACTTCAGCCAAGTCACTCATCCTCCTTGCCATGTCACTTTCCTCGTTCTGCTCTTCTTGCAAGAATTTGGCCACATGGAGGATCAATTGGATTGGGAAAACAACCTCAGTGCCATATACCAACTTGAATGGAGAATTCCCTGTGGACTTCTTGGTGGTGACCCTGTCAGCCCACAATGCAAACTTTAGTTTGGAATCCCAGTTTCACTTGTTGCCTTCCAATAGCTTTTTGATTATCCTTACTAAGCTTTTATTGGTTGATTCTTCTAGGCCATTACCCTGAGGATAATATGAGGTTGAATGCACTAATTTAATGCCCATTGATTCACACATGTCCACCAACTCTTTTGCCCTGAAAGCTACTGCATTGTCTGTAACCAATTTGTTTGGGCAGCCAAACCTGGTGAAAATGTTTTTTGTCAAGAATTTCATGACAACCTGGTGATCAGCTTTCTTAGTGGGGATGGCCTTGATCCATTTGGTAAAATAATCAGTGGCTACTAAAATCCATCTATGCTGGCCACTGGAATGGGGATTAATCTCCCCTATGAAATCCAAACCCCACTGCTGGAAAGGGCCACTGGTATGTATTGGCTTCAGGGGCAAAGATTTCAGTTGTTGCCTTCCTGCAAACCTCTGGCACTTGTCACAAGATTTCACAAATGAAAACACGTTAGAGAATAGAGTGGGCCAATAATATCCAGCTCTCAGGATCTTGTGGGCCGTGGTTTCCAATAATAATGTCCTCCACAGATGCTAGAATGGAACTGCTGCATGACTTCCACAGAATGCTCTTTGTCTAGACATCTCAAGAGGATTCTAGATGGGTCCCTCCAATAAAGCAGGTTCTTAATAATACAAAATTTGGCTGCTCTAAGCTTGATGGTCCTAGCCTGGCTTGAACTGAACCCTGGGGGGACTTCTAGCTGCAACAAGAAATGAACTATATTGGAATACCAATCACAAGAAGCCAAATTTTCAGCTAATGACTGGTTCTGCCTTTGTTCTTCTATTACCTCCTCTGCTTGTTCAATCTCTGAATTTTCACCTATGCAATTTATGTCCAGCAAACTGCAATTTTCCTCAGCGATAAGCTTAGCCAGGCCCTAGACTTTGATAAGCTTGGTGGGCTTTACCTCTATGCTGAACTCTATGAGCTTTGCAATCCATTTAGCCCTTCTTCCATCAACATCTGGCTGTGTTAGGACATCCTTTACTGAGGTAGAAGGTACATAGGCAATCACCTTGGAGTGCAGAATGTAGATTCGGAATGCCTTTAAAGACTTAATGAGAGCATAAGCCTATTTTTCAATAATGTCATATCTTAATTCAACATCCCTTAAGGTTTTGCTGAAGAAGGCCACTGGGTGCTCTGTACCTTCATCATTTTTCTGCAACAAGACTGCTGCAAGGGTGTCACAGGAAGAAAAAGAGAAGATATGGAACTCCTTGTTATAGTCTGGGCTGATTACAGTGGGGGCTTCCATAATAGCTCTTTTGATGGCTTCAAAAGATTTTCTTGTTGCATCTGTCCATTTAATCTCTGATCCCTTTTTCAGCATGGAGGTGATATGTTTCACTAGTTCTACAAAATTGGGAATAAACCTCCTCACAAAGTTGATCTTACCCAAAAAGGATTGAATGTCCTTTTTTGACCTTGGGACAGATAATGTCTATATTGCTTTAACTCTTTCTAGGTCGATCCTGACACCTGTAGTAGAAACAATGTGTCCTAAAAGTTTGCCTTCTTCTAAAGCGAATTGTGACTTCTTGGGATTTACTGAAATCCCAAACCTTCTGCACTTTAGAAACACTTTCTTCAAATGCTGCAAATGATCCTGATGACTGCTGGAAAAAATTGTTATATCATCAAGGTAAATCAGGACAAACTTGTCCTTCTCTCCCACAAAAGCTATATCCATGGCCCTCTGAAAGGTAGCCCCGACGTTCATCAGTCCAAAAGGAATCTTGGAGTACATGAAAGTGCCCCAAGGAGTAGTGAAGGCAGTCTTTTCTTGGTCCTCTGGATGTACAACAACTTGGTTGTACCCTGAAAATCCATCCAAGAAAGACATGACTCTAGCCCCTGAAACCTTTTGCAGCAAATGTTCCATCTTGGGCAGGGGATAGTTGTCTTTCTTAGAGCATTTGTTCAGGTTCCTGAAGTCAACACACAACCTAATTTCCCCACCTTTCTTCCTCACGACTATCGGGTTGGCTACCCACTTCAAATACCTCAGGGGAACTATAATCTTGGAAGCCAACAATTTCTTAATTTCCTTTTCAATCAAAGGGAGTAGCAGAGGGTTTATGGGTCTCAGCTTCTGCTTGAAAGGGATGGTGTCTTTCTCCAGTGGGATCTTATGTTGAATGATGTTTTTGTCATAAGTCTTAAGGTCACTGTATTCCCAGGAAAAGACATCGGCAAATTGCTTCATTAGGGTGCAGTATTTAGAACTTTGGGCAGTAGACAAGTGGGTGGACAAATTTACATACTTTGGATGATCTGGGCTCCCTATGTTATGCCTATGGGCTGTAGACTTATTTTATTTTTGGGCAGTCTTATAGGGTACATCATTATGGTCAAACAACTCTAGAGGCACCAACTCTTTAGGTATATGGTTACTAGGTAATTATACAATGTTGTCTTGGCCAATTTTGTTTCTTAGCCGAGACTGGTGACATTCCCCCATGGCTTCATTCTCTTGATCAATTTGCATTTTGGAGAATTCATCAATGACTTGCAGAAACCTATTGACTTCATCATCATCCTCGAAAACTTTCCAGTATTTGATATTATCGAGCAAAGATGGTCTATATCTTACCTGAACTTCATAAGCCAATTTAGGGGGCATGGGAGGGATAAACATGCTAGCAGACAAAGCGAGAGAATCAACAAGCTGATTTTTGACTCTAGGAATATACGAGATACAAAAGCTACTAAAAGAATCTTTGAGCCTCCATACCTCATCTCTGTATGCTTTCAGCTCGGGGTGCTTTGCTTGGAACATTTTGTTTACCTGTTGAATGATGAGATAAACATCTCCAAACAACTTTATGTATCTTATTCCCATTTCTTTAGCAGCATTTAAGCCTAATATCAAAGCCTCATACTCTGCTATATTGTTGGTGACCCGAAAATTCAGCTTGAAAGACAGATGTATGCATTCTTATGTTGGGGATACCATCACTACACCTGCTCCTGCAGCTTCCCTAGAGCAAGATCCATCAAAGAAAATATCCCAAATCTGTGGCCCTTCCTTCTCTATGACCTGGCATACTGGTTTCTTGAGCTACACTGAGGCCAGTTGGGATTCTTCAATTTGGATAATACATGCTCCAAAATCAGTGTCCATAGCATAAATGGGATGATTAGTGGGATTCTTTTCATCACTGATGATATATGCCAGCTGGGCTTCCCAGTATAACCTTCTTCTTTCTCCCCCAAAAACCAGGACAGTGGCATAGGATAGGTCATTTTGCAATGTCCCACCAACATCTTAATCCATCCTCTGGAAAGTAGCATGCCAAACTTAAGGGGGAAATCTGCTACTACAATATCCATCATCATGCTCTTCATGGGCAGCTGAGATAAGGTGATGTCCAAGTCTTTGATCAACCCTAGACATTTCACTTTTCTAGAATCAAAAGAGAACAAGTCATGATAAGGTCTGGTGATATCAAGGCCTAACTCATCCATGACAACCTTGGGCATTAGATTATGACTGGCGCCTGTGTCTAGTAGGAAATTGTGAAGGATTTTGTCATGAATGGTCAAGGAGACATAGAATGATGGGGAATTGTCATCAGAAGGTTCAGTCATTGAGCTAAGCACAACTGCAGGTTTGTCATCTTGTAAATCCACATAGTCATTTGATGCTTGTGTGGCCTTAAGCTCAAGGGCTTCAAGGATGGGTCTCTTAAAGGTCTCATTCTTTACTAGTTCTATCAGAGGTATAAATATTTTCAGCTTCTGGATTTCTGATTCAAAACTGAAAGGAGAAGGGAACTTGTTAGGGCCTCTCACCTCTTGAGCTAGAGTTTTGAGAATGATGGGATCAATTGCTAGTCGTTTTTGCTTGTTAACTTGCTGCTCTACAAGAACAACAGTCTTTTGGACAGGGGTCTCCTTGGCGCTATTCATCTTTGACCTCAGATTATATCTTCGCTGATCTTCAGTTTGTAGAACAGCCTCGCTATCCCACTCTTGGTTGGTCTGGTCCCTGAGTAATGACTCTTCATAGGTAGCCAAGGTCAAAAAGGGAGCACTGCCTTTGTCTTCCATGCAATGGATCTCATCATCTTCTTCAAACTGCTCTTCTTCCATGACTACATTCTGGAAAGGGGTCTTCACTCTTTGGTCTTCATTAGCATCTTTGCCCCTTTGCATGATCTGCAACTGCTCATTTGCTCTTCTATATGGATTCGGATTTCTAGGAGCAAAGGTGTTAGGAACTCTTCCTTTCCCTGAATGTTGCTCAACCTTCAGCTTGGAGATTTCAGAGGCCAATGACTCTATCATCTTGGTCATTTTGTCTATCTTGGGGTCTGAAGATGAAGAAGATTCACCCCTCTGTCTCCTTTGATCAGCATGTCCTTTGAGTTTCTCTGCAGCCATAATATTAGATTCTACCTCCAAGGCTGCATCCTGCATCTTAGCCAGAGAAGCACATCTTCTTTCTCTCAATAGCAGGCAGAAGTCAGAATCAAAGGCATTGGCATAGGTGAGCTTGGCAGAGGTGGGAGTAGGTTTCACTTCAACTGGTATCTTGCTGTACATGTGGTTGAACCTTTTATTGAAATCGGACAATGACTCCCCATTTTCCCTTTTTAGGTTGCCAAACTCAGTATGATAATAGAGCAGATCTTTCTTATCCCCCCAATGCTTTAGGAACACATCATCTAAGGCCTCAATGTCTGTTATAGACCTAGGGGTTAATTCTCTGAACCATTTTCTAGCCTCTCCATCTAGGCTTTGGATGAATACTCTCATCCATACATCATCTTCACTAATATCTAGGTTATCAGCATAGCTATAGAATGACTCAAGATGTTCTTCTGTTGTGACTCCTTCTATCCCAGTGAACTTAGGCATGTACTTCTGATATTCTCCTACAGGCATGGCATTCAAAGGAGTAGGCAATACCAAGGGCCCATACCTAGCAGCTATGATTCTTTCCATTTTAGTGGGTGCTTGTGGGCCTACCATGACTGGGGTAGATGAAAGAGTGTTGGCAGCCTGAAAGATAGGAAGTTGAGAAATGACTGATAGGGTTAAAGGAATATGATGGACAAGAGGGGAGGTTTCCTTTGGGTTGAAATCCAAAGGAGGACCTAAAGAATAAGGAGCTTTATGAATCTCCGAAAATTTTTCTTCACTGCTAGTGCTAAAGGCTATATTATCACATGTATGTGTTCTGCTACAAGCCTTTCTCAAAGAGATGCATAAGCTTGTTTAGGTTTAACTGATCTTGATACTCCCTTTTGTGATGTCTTTCTTTCCTTGATAATCTTCTCAGGGTCAGATACTGGGTCAGTTGGTGATTTCTGAGGATTTCTCCGAGTGTGCTCACAAACTGAGCTAGAACTATGATGTGGATTCGCCAAGAGTTTCGGCCTCCAGTAGAGTCGCCAGCTAGATGATTACAACCAAAAATGTGTCCAAACTTTGTCTATCATCAAAGCTGGATCTGTGTCGTTCTCCCAGGGAAGCTGAGCTTCAATCTCCTCTCCCCGACAACGGCGCCAATTATGTTAGTGCTCTAGGAAACTCTCCTAGGTTGTAGCTCGGAGATGCTTGGTAACATATAATCTTCAATATGGTTCTAGGAACTTATTGGGATGGGTGATGGTTTGGTTCAAGCCAAATAACCACTTCTACTCTATTTTCACTCCAGACATGCATGAACACCCTCAGACTACAAGGCTTTAGATCACCAATGCTCAACAATTTGGGAATTAGGTGAATAGACAAAGAATACTAACCACACTAGCAGATGCATACAGAATGTATGATGGCCAACTGCAACTAGTAAAGAAACTTGAAAATCTAATCTATCAATGCAGAGATAAGATGACAGTTATCTTGCATTAGATACAGAAGAAACCTGAGTGACCCACTCACTGATACATTCAATTGTCTAATCCAGAGATAAGATGACAGTTATCTAGCATTAGACGTAGAATAAATCATGAATACAACACTTCAGGCACAAGCTTAGAACAGAGGAGAAATGGGCATTGAGCAATTAACAACAAAAAAAGCTTGCATTTCTGAAAATGAAGATGAGATGCTGCAAGTTACAGAATATCTACAGTCTCTAGAAGTTGAACTGAAACACAATTGCCAACCTTGATTACATCTTCCTTTTGGATATTTATAATCTATCATTACAATGGCCCTTAGCCATTTAGGGATGGAGCGGTCTTAATTGACCACCAACTACCATTAACTATCTGATAACATCTTTGAATGTAGTTGCTTTCTCCACTACGAAAACTTGATCAATTCTGGTACCGTGATGTCCTCCAGATGGTCGGATTGATCATGGCAGTGGAGTTCCATGACTGTTTAATTCAGTTGCTGAGTCGTTCTGTGTCCTTTTCTCCTCCGGCCATGCTCTTCTTTTAATTCAGTTTCATGGTTAGAATGTTGCCAACCTGACAGAGTTGGCCATCTTCTTCTTCGTGTAACAGACAAGACGTGGGGTATGGAGTGCATGGGTAGATGAACGGTTGTGAGTGATCATGAATGGTGGCCATCAAATCAAGGGAGATGTGTGGTGGGGGTCACTTTTTGGAGGCTAGTGGTCATGGCAGGAGCAGAACATGTATGGGCCGTTGGATCTTACGGTCGGCAGATCAGACGGTTATCAAGTGGTGGAGATGCATGGACGGTAACACATGGGGTGGTTTAGTTTAAGTGGAAACAACTCTTATTGGGCAGGCATCGGGCGGTAAGCGGAAAATGTCAGAACTCGCCCGATGCCATTCAATGGATGACACGTAGTGGCAGGGAAAGAGAAAAACCGCCCTCATCGGGCGGGTAATTTTCGTGCTTGTTGTCCGCGCGATATGGGTGCTGACTGTTAGATCTGGCAGGGTTGATCTAACGGTGGAGAATGATCGGGCATGATGCATTGATCGGGAGGAATGTGGGCTGTTGGATTGGCGAGAAAAGATCAACGGTGGGGGGAGGTGGAATTATGAGGCGCCCTCGGGAGCTGTGCTGACGGTGCGTATGGTGAATGGGTAAGGTTTTATGGGGTTTTTTGGCTAATTCACTTGGGGCTAAGATTAAAGAGGGTTTTGTCGGGGTATGAAGGTTAATTTAGGAAATTGGATGGGTAGGGTGTGAGTGAGGTAAAAGAAGAAGGGGAATGATGGCCCATGTGGGACCCCTTTAAGAACAACGAAGCAGACCGAGCCTTTCCTTCATACTTCAAAAAAAATCAGCACTGCATGTCAAGGCTAACATGAACTACTGAATTGTCCAACATGAGGATAGGAGGCTGACTTCAAGGCAAACAATGTTAGCTAAATAATATTAGCTTGCACAACAACAATGCACTGGAGTGGAAGACTTTAGGAAAATGGGCCATTGTTGTGACACTGGAACCTTGTGATATGCACTTATTGCCATGAGGTATGCCATGAAACATGTGTTGTGTTATTCAAGCAAGGTAGAGAAAATTCTTCTTGTGCGAGGTAGCCTTTCCAAGGGACTGAGGAATTAGAGAAGGGGATGCCTAAACTTGGAAGTTGAATGACTGCATGGAAGTGGAAACTAATTTCATGAGGGAGTAATGAAGCAGAGAAAGATATGACAAAACTTGAAAAGTGGATTGGTTTTCACAGAATCATGTGCATATTAATTAGGATCAGAGATTCATCGAGTGTGTCTATGGAAGTAATGAGCTAAATTTGTTACCTAATGGAGCACTGAGCACAGTGAACGACATGGCTAGACATTGGAGGTAGATCCCACTCCAGAATCAAGTGAATAAGTAGGTCAAGGTGCAATGGAAGTACGTTGGACCACATGAAGCCACTTTGGAAATGGCTGTTCAGATGAGGGTATCATACCCATTTTTGTTTCCTAGATAAGAAATTGTAAATGTAAACATGAACGTAAAAAGAGTTGTGTATATAAATCTTGCTGTAAATTATGTGTTCAGGTATAAAACACCAAGGATGGTGTTCCTCTAAGGGGGTGGGGTCTAACAACCATTTTTGTCACCCTCATGTAAATATTACTATATGAATTATTCATATAAGTTGATGTAAATTATAAATGATGACTAGATTGAGAGTCGACATGAATTCATATTCTACAGAGGTGAAGCTACCTGGGAATGACTTGGGGAAATTTCCAAAATTTGAATTCTACAATTAGTTCCCACCTATATCCTTGTTGAATTAAAAATAAGCTGTACAATAATTGAAACTGGTGTATGCGTGCTTGAGCAGAGGATGTGTTAGCTCTAGTTAACATGCAACATGACAAAAATATACAAGAAAACAAGGATGGATGCATTCAAGAGAATGAATGCATAGAAGAGGAATAATAATGTGTTAAGTGAAGGGTATTCAAAGAAATTAAAAAAAAAGAAGAAGTTTAGACAATGAAGGAAGCTCATGGAAGGAAAAAGACACTTGGTGGAGCTACTAGGAATGAGATTTGGATTCTTGTGTTGGCTTAATAGGTGGATATTGATTCTTTAGATTCATGTGTTTGGTGAAATCGGGCGGGGACTAATTTCCCTATATTCTAATGGATTTTAATAGGTGGGGAAATGGTGTGCTCTAGAGTCTTGCTAGATTGCAGGTGGAGGCACTATGGGCCCTGAATTCCTGAATAATGAAACAAGTGGAGATACTCCGGGCTTTGGATTCTTGTAGTAATTGATTGGCACAATGCTCTAGACTCTCTGAAGTGTTGTTTAGGTGGAGACACTATGTGCTTTGGACTCTTGGTTGTCAGGTGGAGGCACTAAGTACTCTAGATTCCTATGTGAATTTGTTACTTAGACTAGTGTCAATTCCCTTGAGAACTTCACTCCTCAGGCTCTGAATCTGGCTTGGGGCTGGTTAAATACAACAAATAATAACAGTGTAGCTATCATACAATTGGGAAAATGGTTGAAGTACCTCTCTCAGTTTCCGGTCTTCTAAGCTATATAGATAAGTGTATTTACTTGTTTCCACTATGAATACTCAATGATGTTGTTATATGAAAATGGGTGTATCAAAATTATCAATGAGGAGTATGTATTCTTGTGCATTGTAATGTGATGGATTATGTGAATGATTCTCATTATTTTAAGGGACTTGTAGATCTTATGATGCTGATATGCTCCTAAGTTGCAGAGTTACCTACATGTTATGTTTGATTGATTGACATAACCAATTGACTATTATTGTGTGTGATCTCCATTATATGACATGCATGAACATCATGACATCTTCTATGCAAATGAAATTGAAGGCCCACAAAAAATAATATGAATAACCATTTAATAAGCCCAACTAAACTTTTATGGTGTGTGTAAAATTGAAAAGGAGTCTTTGTGTCTTAGAACTAGTGAATTTTGTAGTTAAAGTGCTGCATATGGCATGCTAAGAGACTGCGTTGATTTATGTTGTGTATGATGGGCTACTACTTTCTTTTCTAGTTACAATCCAATACATAAATCTTACTACACATATGATGAGGATGGCTATCTAGGGAAAATGAATACCTTAAGGCTTTAAGCCTGGGTTCACAAAAAACATGCTTGCTTGTGAGTCGAATGAGCTTTGCTGAAATTGTAAAAGATTTTTTTTTTTTTATAAAGGCAGAGCATTAAACTTAATCTATGTGATTACTACTAATCCTATGGTTATGTTCCTAATGATGGTGATTAGCACTAATACTATGATGTGTTGAGTTCCAAGAGCACGATCTCTAGAGTTAGCATGGAGATGACAAAAGGCACGATGTTAAAGGGAACGTGGGATAGGAAAATTCTTGTTAATTGATGAGGAATTAATGTTGCACCATGCTAGGATTTCCATGAGGTTCTGGTGGGAGTTGACACTATCAATAGAAGGTATGCGACAAGTAAAATTTCTTTCACCTACCACCAAGTCTTACTGTCACGCCACGGGGGTGAGACAATTGTTTATTTCAAGTGTGGGTGTGTTGATGATGAGGTATGGTATTGCAACAAGAATTTTGCAACTCCCAAGGCTACCAGCTTTAATTTATCAACTAATTACATGTGTAAAATTCTATATTAGACATTGAAATATTTACACATATCCCTAACACTGGCCAAAGAAAGTGTCTTTTGGTGCTATTGTGATTATAAAGTTACTAATAAGATTGATTTGAACTGAGATTTCATTGTTTGATTGGAAATAATTTTGTTGGTACTATTAGTCAATGGCTTCATTGAAATCAATACCATTAATAAGTTTTGAGCACTATGTATGGGTATTAGAGTAATAGACATAACTCGAGAAATTTTTTATCTTAGCACCTAAAATAAGCTTCAAGGAATTCGAAGGAGTGTTGATGATGAGGTATGGTATTGCAACAAGAATTTTGCAACTCCCAAGGCTACCAACTTTAATTTATCAACTCAAGATTCATACAAACTTAAGATGTGGCAGTACTATATGCACAGTAAGCTATGCTCTGCTCAAGTTGCTCTGAGGCAATGAACCAAACCAAGGTATACAGATACCATTGGATCTAGATTTTTCAAGAATGAAAATATATTGCATAAAAGGAAGTTCTAATCTACTTGCAGGAATGGAAATGTTAATCTACTTGCACAAACGAAAATTCAACTCTATTTTGTAGGGATGGAAATGTTAGTCTACTCGTAGGAATGTAAATACTAACCTACTTGCAGAAATGTAAAGACTACTCTACTTGCAGAAATGTAAAGGTTACTCGGATAAATGTAAAGGCTAATCTACTTGCGAAATGTAAAGGTTACTCACATAAATGTAAAGGCTAATCTACTTGCGAAATGTAAAAGCTACTCTACTTGCAGAAATTTAAAGGCTACTCTACTTGCATAATGTAAATGTTATGTCATAGGAAAGCTTAGTCTATTTATATGAAAACACAATGCTTAAAATGGAAACCCTAGCTTAGGAAACATAAAAAAGTTAAGGAAAAACTAATCTAAATTGCATAAAGTAAAGAGCATGAAATCAACCCTCAATCACTGCATTCAAAAGAGATTATATCCTAGTAACAAGGTTCATTGAGTGCTTCATAAAATAATCATGTAAATCATCATTGTACCATTCAATTCATGAACTTGTTTACTAACCCTAATTGCAGAGATGAATTGCAGTGGTGAAGAGACAAGTCCTAAGTGGTCTCTAATCTTCCTCAATCTTGGTTTCAAAGCCTAAGGGGAATTATGAAGGGATAGGAGGAAAAAATCAAGCTTTAAGGACAATTCTAGTCAAGTTTGGACAGATTTTACAACGTGCTACAAGATGCTACATGATTCTATAGGATCGCTATAGGATGCTACATATTGATTGCCCTGTTTTTTTGTAGGATTGAAACTGTGAGCATTTTGAGGGTTGAAAAGGTAATTTGAAGGTGAGGAAGGGTAGTGGAAGGTGGTGGAAGGTTGTAAGAGGCCCTTTCCGAGCTTAGTTCCCCTTAGGGGCCCATATTTCACAAGGAGAAATGCTTATGGTGGCCTTTAACGAACTAGAAATGAACTCTTGGTGATAAATTTTTTTGAATCAATTGTGAGGGAGGAAGCAAAAAGATAATGGTATGATGACAAGTGGACTGATAATGTTGTACTCTCGAATCTGACCATTGGACCTCCACACCACAAATTATTCAATCATGCAAAAAATCTAGAGCATGATAACAATATCAATTACAAAAAACTAAACTAAAAGGAAATGACGAGTTGAATTTCACTCAGGATCTTCCTACTTGATAAAAATGAAACCTATACTTTTATGATTTCCAACACACAACTCACAACCACACTTCCCAAAAAGGGTGAGTAGTAACTCTACACAGACAACTCTTTCATATGAATAAAACTTGCAAAAATGAAATATTGATAATCCGAAGTACATGAAAGAAGACATAGAATGAATTGTACAAATGAGAGAGGATAGAGTTCCTAGGTTGGGCCCTAACCCAAGGGAAATAAGCCCTCTAGACACACTTAGATTTAAGGCAACAAAATACTTCTCATTAATCTCAAAAAGTGCTCAAGTACATGGAAATGAAAATGATAAGTAAAATCTCTTGGACTAGCAGTCACTATTCTTCTCTAAAAATTCAAATCCTATTGAGCCCTTGGGCTTATTTATTTATACAAAAATGGATGATGGTCTACATTTGAGTTTTGGAGCATACTATGGATCTTGTGATTGTTTGTTCCATAGTCACTTTATGGTTGATCAATAATTGTCGAAGTCACTTGCATACACGTGTTCAGTCCATAGCATGTTCATGAGTGCATTATTTTTGCAAGCTTGAATAGGAATAATGCAGTCCATCAAGAAAATGTCTATGAATGTTCAAGCTATTATGACAGTCAGTGCATTCTTTCAATTGATAGTCTCTTACTTTTGGTTGTGATTGTACTTCTATTTCAGTGATTTTTTCAAACTATCTTTTTTGCGTGCCTTCTCTTTTATGAGTGTTTCTTTGATGTTTTTTATTGTCGATTTTTCTTGATTTCACATTAATTAGCGTCATTTTCATGTTATATTTTCTTTTGCATGTGTCGCTTTCACCATTGTTCACATATTGCAAGTGTCGTTCGCACTTTTCTCTTCATATAGAAAATGTCATATTTTGGCATGGGAAGTGTTGCTTATCATATAAAATGTAGTTATAGTTTGTTTCAAGGGGTGACCTTAGTGCTAATGAGTCATTCTTACCATGTAGACATGCATCACACTCATTCCAAAAGTTTCAAGCACTGTCACACAAGTGTCGTGACTGTTGTTGCGAAGTGTACCTTTAGTGTCACACTTGGGAAAAGTTGTCGCAATGTTATCATATTGAGGAAAGTATGTTGTTCACGTGTTTTGAGTCATCAATGTTGTGTCATCAACTGCTCTAAGTGTATGATCATATTCAATTTTTTCTACTACTCACTTTGGTCTCACTAATCCCACACTTAGACAAATTTGGAAAAGTGTCTTTCCTAAGAAAATCAACCTCAATCAACCCTCTTGAACTATGGATTGCATAGTATCAACCCTCAAGCACCAGAAGTGCCTCTTGGAACTATGCACTGCACAATATCAATGCTCATTACCAACCCTTGAGCTCTAGAACTGCTCAATTTTTGCCCCCAGTTAGCCACAACTACGCATTGCGTAGTGTCAAGCCTCAAGCTCTTATCCTTACACCTTGAGCTACAATATTGCACAAACCATGTGATTTTTCTCCCTCTAGAACTACACATTGGGAAAATTCAAGCCTCAAGCATCAATCTTGAACCCTTAAACCCATCAACTGCATAATCTCTTAGCTTGTTCTCCTGCCAAAACTACACATTGGGAAACTCCAAGCCTCAAGCCTCAACCTTGAGTTCTTGAGCCCATCAACTACATACACCTAGCTTAGCCTCTTAGAACTGCACATTGAGAAACTTCAAGGCTCAATCCTTAATATTTACCTCTTGAATCCCTTAACTGCGTAGTTCCCTAAGTTTGTCCTTCCAGAACTGTGCATTGGGAAACCTCAAGCCTCAAGCTCCAACCTTGAGCTATTGAGCCCCTCAATTTCACAATCCTTTGACCTTGGCCACCATGAAATTTATATTGCAGAGTCTCAAGACTTAGTCCCAGACCTTGGCCTCTAGAACTGCACAATTCTTGAGTCAGTCACTCATCTAGTCACCCATTCTAGGCCTAATAAGTGATTTCATGAAACATGTTGGACTAGGAGTTTTTAGACTAATGTCAATTTGTCATGAATGGTTTTCAATTGCAGGTAATCTATATTATCATGAAAAGATGATGATGGATGAAAAGGAGAAGGAGACCATTCTAGAAGACACCTAAGGATCCGAAGAGATAAGATGTGTTGGGTGTGGAGCCTGATTATCTTTTGTATTCAAAGGTATCGCCGCATTGGACCCTAGTTCGTAATGGGGTGGCAATGTTTCCTATAAAATATTCACTGCAGGGGGGGTCCAGGGGGGCGGCTGCGACCTTTAGGAGCCCCCCCCAGGACCAGGGGATCGGGGGCAGCATCCTCGAAGCTAAGAATAGATGTAAAATTGCCTTGTAAAATGTTGTAATTTCATAGTCAATCTGGGTCGTTCATTAGGTGAAGATCTGAAAATAGAAGTTATGTTTAATTTAGTGTTTTTTGCCCTTGAAGGCAACCCCTCGCTATATATTAGGGAATTGTATTGTGTCTATGTATATCTGTATTCTAAGTGAGGAAGAGAGAGGAGATTGAGAGCGAAGAGTGAATTAAAACAGATCTGCTGTAGGTTGTATCTCTTCAGTTTACAGGATAATATAAAAAGAAGGACTGGCTATTTCTCCATGGACGTAGCCCAAACTGGGTGAACCACGTATATCTGTGTCTCTCTTCTTTTATTTGTTTTCTATGTTTATATTTCTACAATATTTTATGTGTTCCATTGCTCTGTAATATATAATTCTATAACAATTGGTATCAGAGCCGAAGGTCTTTTTTGGTTGATAAACTCACAGGAGAGAAGGGTTCTTGGTTCGAGTGGGAGCAATGGCGGAATATGGTAGGTTTAGGGTCAAAAAATTAAACGACAAAAACTACCAGCTGTGGAGGATGCAGATGGAATATTATCTGTATCAGAGATATCTGTACCAACCATTGAGCGGAAATACAAAGAAGCCGACGAGTATGACAGTCACAGAATGGGATATTCTCGACAGAAAAGCACTTGGAACAATACGGCTGTGCCTAGTGGCGTCGGGAGTGTTTAATATTTCAAAGGAAACGACAACAGAGGGTTTAATGTCGACATTGGCCAAACTATATGAAAAACCCTCAGCCTCAAATAAGGTATTTCTTATGAAGCGTTTATTTAATATGAAGATATCAGAAGGTAGATCTGTTTTTTTTTTTTGACAATAACGGTTATAATTTTTATTTATGGCGGCAAACTGCCTGCCGCTAGCTCTTACAATTCAGCGTTGACAGAAAGAGGAATGTCATGTATTGCTTTTTTGACAAGCTGTCACCGAGATCAGGAGACAGGGCACCAAGCGGTTCATCGCAGATAATTGGGTTGTTCGCTTCGCCTAGATGGGTGTCCCGCAGAGATGAAGGTTCCGCATAGATGAAGAAGCTGCCTGGCAATGGTCATTGCAACGCCCAAGGCCGGAGGACTTCCCTGAGCATTCCTTGGACGAGCAAAACAAAAGAGGACCGGTGCTATTGTTTGATGGAAATTAATGAATCCGCGGTTACTTTGGAGGGTATACAGCTGACATGAAGAAACTTCAACGCCCAAAATTGCATTCCTCAGAACTACAAGTCGATTGCCGCCTGTAGGAATTGATAAGCTATGAGAATGGAGTAACCAGTATTCAGGAGTGAGAACAGGGAAGGTTCTGATCTGGAGCTGAGATGACATTTGAGGGACGATTGTGGACGCTTTGCAAATAAAGCTCTGACAGGAGACAGAGTCATTGATAGGAAGACTGATTGAAAACAGGCCTGAGATCAAAGCTTTAAATAGTTTAATAATACCCTGAGGAGAGGTCCCGAGTAGCAGGGGAAGGAGGAGCAGAGTATTAACCCTTGGAGCAATTAGGAGTAGAGGTCTGGACAACAGAAACATCATGGAATGGGACAGGAGGAATCCATCGAATTGACCACCAGAGATCTTCGATTACAGAGGGAGCCAAGATTGGCCTCCATATCAGCTTGAGAGTTGAGTTTCCTTAATATGTGGTAGAAGGAGATTTTACTGAACTTGGGCAGTAAGAGCTGAATTTTTTTGATAACAGTGGCTAAATGAACCTGATGAGGAGTCTTATGAGAGGTCATCGCCTGGATGATGAGTCTAGAGTCTCCAAAAACACATAGAGAGAGGATATTTCGATTAATCGCCAGGTTCAGCCCCTGCCACAATGCAAGAGCCTCCGCTCTGTTATTGGTTTCGATGCCCAGACCCCAATGGAATCGCAATTCTGTTGATCCCCCAGGACTCAGAAGAACCCCACCACTGCCAGCAACCCCAGGGTTTCCTTTAGAAGCCCCATCGAAGAATAAACAATGTTCATCTAGGGATGATCTCCACTTGATGAACTCCAGTTCCTCCAGCCTAATCTCCCAGTTGGCATGGACAGGTGTAGGAGGAGTGGATCTTTCCTTCAGATTCGGAACCAGTTCTTGGAGCCATTGCTCCTCTTCTTTGACCAAATTCATTTCATTCCTTGAAGTAGAATTGGCTTCCAAAGCCTTGCCTAGCAGAGCTTTGATTTTAGAAATAACTCGTGTAGAATTGTAGCTTTCACCTCTGAAAATCCTATTATTCCTCTCCAACCACAGCTTCCAGCAGATAAATTTAGGGATCCACATCCAACTTGTTTTGAGGAGACTTTTTTTTTTAAGGCAAAAGGGAGATAGGCTGGCCCAAGTTCGGAGAAAAGTAGGAATGCTTTCTGGAAGGTCAAAATTTGCTGGGCCTAACCTCAGAACTCCCCTCCAGACTACCTGAGCAAAGGGGCAAAGCAACAGCAGATGATTGACATTTTCTTCATCAGACAAACAAAGGGAGCATCTGGAAGGCCCTTCCGTCCCTCTTCTTCTCAAATTATCTCTGGTGAGAATGCTATTGTGCGCAACAGTCCAACAGAAAAAGTCAATTTTGGGGAGAGAGGGGAAATCCAATATAAATTTCCATTGAGCTGGGTCAGGAGGAGCATAAGGGACAGCCATTATACTTTTGTAACCTTCGGCAGCAGTGTAAGAGCCTGAGAGGGAGCCCCAGCCTCTTTTGTCTTTAGAGGTGACCTTTGAAGGAGCTTTTCCTTGAAGCAGATCTAGCAAAAGTGAAGCTTCCCCCTGCAACATAAGGGGAACCTCCCCCAGATTCCAGCAGTCCCAGAGCCTATCTGGATCATTCTTCCAGGTAGATATGTCCCACAGGGTGTGCAAGTTGGAGGACTGAAGCCAAGCTTTGATATTTGTAAGACCATCCACATGAATCAAAGGTTGGTCACCCAGAATTGAGTCTTCCCAAATTTTGATCTTTCTCCCATTACCAGGGATCCAGTAAAGATGATGGCTGAATTGCTCCATAGCAGATCTGCAGAGGTTGAAGATCGGAGATCCTTTTAAAGATCTTGGAGGCTTATCCAGGCATCTCAAGCGATGCCCTTGGAAGTATTTCTTTCAAATGACTCTTTTGCTCCAGCTAGAGTTTTTGGAGACTAAATTCCACAAGATCTTGGATCCCAAAGCAAGGTTTTGAGCAGCCAAGTTACGCAGGTGAAGGCCGCCTTCCAGAAGAGGTCTCTTGATAGTCTCCCAGCTCACTAAATGGAACCTTCTGTCGTTGTTGTTCCCACCTTCCCACAGGAAACTTCTCAACAGACTGTCCATTTTGTTGAGAAAGGTTTTGGGGGCAAGGAGAATAGAGTGTTGATATAGAGGCATACTTATAAGGATCGACTTCATCAGGATGACTTTTCCTGCATTATTCAGCCAAGAGGCACCCCAAGCTTGGATTCTGTTCTTTAACTTGTTGAGTAGCGGCATCCAATGAGAAACTTTAGGTTTGGATTTGAAGATTGGGATCCCGAGATATTTAAATGACTCCCAATTTCGAATTCCATCCATTTCTAAAAGCCTTGCAATATCAGACAGCTCCTTGATCGAGCAGTTCCAGCCATAGATTGAGAATTTTCGGTAGTTAATTTTGCTGCCTGAGAGCAACCTGTAAATGTCCAGCTCCTTCTTGAAGGATCTGGCACAGATTATGCTGGCTCCTCCAAGCAGCAAGGTGTCATCTGTGAACTGTGCATGATTGATGTCCTTCACCTTGTGAGTCGATCTGAGGCTAGGCAGAATTTGAATCTTCTGATTATGATCAAGCTGGAAACTGAGTACCGAGGCCTGAATAGCATATAGGAGTGGAGACAAGGGACATCCTTGTCTAAGGCCCCTAGAGGCTTGGAAGAAGTCAGTTGAGCGGCCATTGACCAGAGGCGCGATCCATGGCGAGGCAATACAGGCATTCACCCAGTTTATGAAGGCTGTTGAGAAACCTAGTTTCTTCATCACATTGAACAAAAAATCATGTCTCACCCTATCGAATGCGTTAGCCAGATCGAGCTTAATAACCATACCTTTCTCGTTTCTTTGGCAGCTTGAGTGGACAACTTCTTGCACCAGCACAATGTTGTCCAATATCTTTCTTCCTTTTATGAATCCACCTTGATTTTCAGGGATGATGGCTGGCAAAATATTCTTTAACCTGTTGGCAATTATTTTGGAGACCAGCTTGTAACTTGAATTGCACAAGGATATGGGCCTAAATCTGCTGAAGTCGGAAGTGCCTTTTTCTTTTGGGATCAAGGCTAGAAAGGCCGAGTTGATGCCACCGCCCAGCTTTGCACAATTCTGGGACTTTCTGAACATTCTCAATAAATCTTTTTTAATTGTCGACCAGCAGGTCAAGAGAAACCTGACAGTGAACCCATCAGGGCCTGGGGCTTTATCAGGCTCCATGAGATCCAGAACTTTCTTAAGCTCGTCCAAACTGATCGGAGTAGTCAACATGGCATTGTCCGATTCCTTAACGCTCTTGGGAATTAAGTCCATCGGGTAGGCATGAGGATCAATAGGGGTTTCTTCAGGGGACGAATAAAGATCTTTGAAGAATGAATAAGCAGCTCTCTTAATGCCATCGAAATCCTTAACCACTGTGTTTTGGTAATGTATCTCAGAAACTGTTTTGAAATGCTTTCTAGCTTCGGCATGTTTATGAAAGAAGCTGGTGTTTCTATCTCCGGACTTTAACCATAGATTCCTAGACTTCTGTCTCCAGAATTCTTCCTCCTCCCTGCTAGATCTGTGTACCTTTTTTTGCAGCTCGACTTCTTTTTGGAGAAGATTTTGTGTTACAGGACTATGCTCCATAGCTAATTGATGAGCAGCAAGACTGTTGAGAGATTCTTTTCTTTTGGCAGTGGGTGTTTCCAATCTTTTTGCCCACTCCTTAAGACTTCTTTTTAGTCCCTTGATTTTCTCTTCCCACACAAAGAATGGGGAACCATGGACAGGCCTATTCCAGGCTTCAGAAACCACATCTTGGAATCCTTCTTGCTGAATCCACAGAGGACTGAAACGAAATGGGATGGGGCCTAAATTACCATCCAGAGAAAGCTCGAGGAGGATGGGCTTGTGATCAGAAATGAGATTTGGTAGTATTTAAGAAGTGGCCATAAGACCGCATGTCAGGAAAGACGAGTGGACTAGGAATCTGTCCAAACGGGCAACAATGTGGTTGGGGGCTAATCTTTTGTTGGACCAGGTGAATTTGCCTGAAGAAGGTTTAATATCCTCCAGATCCCAGCCCAGCATAATATCTTCAACCCATTCTCTGGCAGGGTCCCTGACAATGGAGCCTCCCTTTTTCTCATCAAGAGCAAGGGTGACATTCAGGTCCCCTGCAATGATAATATTTCCTGGATTTTGCTCTGAAAGAAAAGATTGAAGCGAGTTCCAACAAATTTTTTTCTCGCCTGGCAAAACAGGAGCATAAAGATTAAACATACTTACTTGTTGACCAGAATCTTTGTGAAGGAGCTGAGTGAAAAGCCAGTGGGGGCTGCCTTTTTCTTGAATAAGATCATAAATGGCGTTGTTCCAAAAGGTGGCTATTCCACCAGAAGCGCCTCTTGCACTAACCGCTCTTCCTTGACCTTTTTGCCAAAAAACTTTACTGGATTGGAGGAGAAGAAGTTCCTCCAGCTTAGTCTCTTGGATGAGGAGGATTTCAGGCGAATATATTCTCACTATGTCTTTTAAGGCTTCCTCTTTCAACCTGCTGCCTAATCCTCTACAGTTCCAGGAGACGTATTTCATTATTTACTGACTTGAGGGATTGAGGCTCCTTTTGGAGTCCTGTTGCTCTTGCTCCCAGATCTCGTATTCATCATTCCTTTGAGGGTTTTTTGGGAGCCTTGGAGGACATCTAGATAAGTTTTTTCCTCACGCTGTTTCTTCTTGGATTTCCGACCCCTAGTCATTTTGATAGGAGTGACTTGCGAGTTATTAGTTTCGGAATCTCTCTCTTCTGAATCTTCCTCAGATTCGGAGGCGAGACTGATGTGCTCTTTGTTGCCTTCTTTACCCCTCTGACCATCATCAACTGGTGGAACCGATGATTCGGCTTCAGTTTCTTTCACTTGCTTCGAGTTATTTCTAGTTTTCTCTTGTGTCTCCATGGCCTCCACCTTTTCTCTTGAGGAGGAGCCATATTTGAAATCAGCATTGATCTTTGGATTAGGTTGTGGCTTCCCCAGCGGTGTGGAGATATTCTGCCCCGGGGGCTTTGGGACAACCTTTCCCTTTTTAATTTCTTTCCATCCTTCCTCTTCAACCGTGATCCCTGCTGGAGCTTTTGGGCAGTTTCGCTGAAAGTGTCCATGCTCATGACAGGTTCGGCATTTGAAAGGCAGCTGCTCGTAATCCAGCTTCTGATAATGCTGCCATTCTCCAACTGTGAGTTTGACCGCTTCTGGCAGACCGGCTTCCAGATCGACTTCCACGCAGATTCTAGCGCAGGTATATTGGCCCTTGTGATCAGCTTTGTCAATGAAACGACCCAGCCCATTTCCGATCTTCTGCAGGGATTGATAGCTCCAGCAGTGTATCGGGAGATTAGGAAGGCGAACCCAGACCGGCGCCTCCTTAGGGACATCGACGGAGGGATCGAAATCGGGGCTCCATTTGTTTAGGTACAGACCTTGATTTCCCATAAAATACGGCCCGTTTCTGAACACCAAATCACGATCTTCTTTGGATGTAAATTCAAAAATGAAGTAGCCTCGTCCCACAGCATAACAGATCACGTTGTTTTTTAGCTGAGGTCTCCAGTTTCGCTGAATCCATTCGTCCGTGATTTTTGTGGATGGCCAACGGCCCATAAACTGCCCTACTAGGCCTCTGTCAGCCAGAGCTAGAGCGATTTTGATCGATTGTTCCTCTGGGAGAGCAATCTCAGGAATCTCTTCAAGTTTTTTAATGAACTTCGGCACCTCTGAGAACTGGCGTTTCTTCCCTTGCTGCTTTAAAAGGCTGCGAAATGCTTCTTCAGATGATATTGGAGGGGTGGGAGCGGCCTCCCCGCCCCCAGGACCGCTCATGGTTGCGATCTCGATGGCGGCTGCAATCCTGGTTCGAACTCTGCAGAGCAGAGCAGAGCGCGAGCTAGGTCAGAAGGTAGATCTGTTGTTGATCATTTAATGAGTTTAATATAGTTACTAGTCAGTTCAGTTCTATTGGGGTAACTTTTGATGATGAAGTTAGGGCTCTGTTATTTCTGTGCTCATTACCAGAAAGTTGGAATGGTTTATTTATGGCCATTAGTAACTCTGTCTCTGTATCTAGTACTTTAAAGTTTGATGATGTTGTCGGTGTAATCCTTAGCAAGGAAATGCGACAGAAAAGCTCCGATGAGACATCAGGTAATACTTTGACTACAAAGACTAGGGGAAGAAAAATGGAAAGAGGAAAGAGCCCTGGATATCATAGTAAGTCTAGAAAAGGTAGATCCAAGACCAGATCGGGGATAGTGTGCTGGAAATGCGGGAAGAAAGGACACCTGAAGAAAGACTGCAAGTATCGAAAGGGAAAAGAAGGAGACGCGCAGCAAGAACTAAACATGAAGCAAATGTAACAGGTGATGTGTCTTTGATTCTTTCATTAGAAAATATTATTAATGCCTGGGTGGTAGATTTAGGGGTCTCATTCCATTCCACACCTGATAGGAAATATTTTTATGATTATGTTCAAGGAGATTTTGGACAGGTTCGATTAGGTGACGATAAACCCCGTAAAATCATTGGAATGGGTACAGTTTTCATAAAACAACAAAATGGAAATTAGTGGCTATTGAAGGAGGTAAGGCATGTTCCAGATATGAAGAAAAATCTGATTTCAACAGGGAAGTTGGGAGGTGAAGGTTGCGTAACTACTTTCACAGATAAAACCTGGAAGGTCACTAAAGGATCCCTGGTAATAGCGAAAGGAGGAAAGGTTGGTACATTGTATTTATGCAATGGTATTTCTAATTATGTTAATGCTTTAACCTCTATAGGAGAAGATATGGCATTGTGGCATCATAGGCTCGGGCACATGAGTGAGAAGGGGATGCAGATTCTTCACTCAAGAAATTTGTTGCCAGGTTTGAAGCATGTTGATTTAAAATTTTGTGAGAATTGTGTTTATGGAAAACAGAAGAGAGTCAGATTCCTCAGAGTTGGGAAAGAAAAGAAGATCGAAAAATTAGAGCTTGTGCATACGTATGGGGACTTGCTCAGGTATCATCTCTTGGTGGCTCTCATTATTATGTTACTTTTATTGATGATGCAACCAAATAAACCTGGATTTTATGTATTCGAAATAAATCTGATGTATTTGATACTTTCAAGAAATGGAAAGCTTTGGTTGAAAATGAGACAAGAAAAAGGTTGAAGTATCTCAGATCAGACAATGGAGGTGAATATTGCAGCAAAGATTTTGATAGGTACTGTTCAGAGAATGGAATTCGTAGAGAGAAGACAGTTCCAGGAACACCACAAGAAAATGGTGTGTCAGAAATGATGAATAGGACAATCAGGGAGCATGCAAGGTGCATGAGATTGCATGCAGGATTGCCTTTACAATTTTGGGCAGATGCTGTAGATACTGCTGTTTATCTAATAAACAGAGGGCCTTCAAGCTCCTTGGATGGTGGTATTCCAGAGGAGGCATGGATAGGTAAAAAGGTAAACTGCTCCTTTTTAAATACTTTTGATTGTGAAGCCTCTGTCGACATTAATAAAGAACATAGAACAAAGCTTGAGGAAAAATCAAAGAAATGTACCTTTATTGGATATGGTGTTAATGATTTTGGTTATCACTTTTATGATTATGAAAAACACAAAATCATTAGGATCAAAGATGTCATATTCAATGAAAAGGTTTTGTATAAAGATCAACTACAGAAAAAGAAATAGGAAAAGGAAAACAGAGAATACACAATGCTTGACGAGATCACAGGAAAAGTGATGGTGCTTGAAAATCATAATGATCAATAGCCAGAACAACAACCACAATAGCAACAAACACCTCAAACACCTGAAAGTGGTGTTAGAAGATCTACTAGGATAAGTAGACCCACTGAACGATACTCTCCTTCATTATATTATGTATTGTTGACTGATTCTAGTGAACCAGAATGTTATGAAGAAGCAATGCAGGTAGAAACCAGGAAGAAGTGGGAGTAAGCCATGAAAGAAGAGATGGACCCCTTAGCACATAACTAGACTTGGGACTTAGTCAGATTGCTTGCAGGTAAAACAACATTGCAGAATAAATGGGTTACAAGTTGAAGGAAGAAGATGGAGGTAGAAAAAGGTATAAAGCTAGACTTGTGGTGAAAGGATTTGCACAGAAAAAGGGTATAGAATTTGATGAGATATTTTCTCTTGTTATTAAAATGACTTCAATCAGAACTATTTTAAGTCTAGTAGCAGTTGAAGATTTGCATCTTGAGCAGTGAGATGTAAAGACAACCTTTCTCCATGGGGATTTGGAGGAAGAGATATATATGCAGCAGCCACAAGGATATGAGGTAAAAGGGAAGGAGAAACTAGTGTGCAAGTTGAAGAAGAGCTTGTATGGCTTAAAATAGGCTCCAAGGTAGTGGTATATAAAATTTGACAAGTTTATATTTGAACAAGGTTATACCAGATGTCACTCTGATCATTGTGTTTATCTCAAAAGGCAAAATGATGGCAGCTATATTATATTGTTATTGTATGTAGATGACATGCTTGTTGCAGGTTCTAACATGCAGGAAATAAATGTGCTCAAAAGAAAATTTGCAAACACATTTGCAATGAAGGATTTGGGTGCTACAAAACAAATCCTTGGTATGAGAATAACTAGAGACGGGAAGAATCGCAAATTAACATTGTCTCAAAGTGAGTACATAGAAAAGGTGTTGAAAAGGTTTAATATGTAGAATGCAAAACGAGTTAGTATACCTTTGGCTAGCCATTTCAAATTAAGTAAGGAGGACTGTCCCAAGACTCAGGAAGAAATGGCTCCTATGTCTAAAGTTCCATATGCATCAGCTGTTGGAAGCTTAATGTATGCAATGGTCTGCACAAGGCCTAATATTGCACATGCAGTGGGAGTTGTAAGCAGGTACATGCACAATCCAGGAAAAAAAAAATGGATGGTGGTGAAGTGGATTCTCAGGTATTTGAGAGGTACCACAAATCAAGCATTATGATTTGGTGGTTCAAACATTGCTCTACAGGGATATGTTGATGCAGATATGGTGGGTGATAGAGATAACAGGAGGAGCACAACAGGGTATGTGTTTACTATAGGTGGAATAGCTGTCAGTTGGGTCTCAAAACTGCAAAGTGTTATTGCACTCTCAACAACAGAAGCAGGGTATGTTGTTGCTATAGAGGCTAGTAAAGAAATGATTTGGTTACAAAGGTTTTGGATGAATTGGGTAAGAAGCAGGAGTTGGGCAAGTTATACAGTGATAATCAGAGTGCCATGCATCTTGCAAAGAACTCTGCATTTCATTCCAAGAATAAACATATACAGCTCAAGTACCATTTCATACGGCCAACGTTGGAAGATGGATAGTTGAAGCTGGAAAAGATACACACTAGCCAGAATCCTGCAGATATGTTAACAAAAGTTGTAACCAGGGAGAAACTGAGAATCTTCTCAGTTTCAGTTGGTCTTCAAGTATGATGAAGAAGATGAGAAACAACCAGGTCCAAAGTGGAGTCATTGTCTAGTAAATGAAGCAGCGGTGGAGTTGTTATAATCAGTCTCCAAGTGGGAGATTGTTGGGTGTGGAGCCTGATTATATTATGTATTCAGAGGTATTGCCGTAGGGGGGTCTAGGGGGGTCCTGGGGGGGAGGCTGTGACCTTTGGGAGCCCCCCTTGGCTAGGGGATCGGGGGTAGCGCCCCCAAAGCTAAGAATAGAAGTAAAATTGCCTTGTAAAATGTTGTAATTTCGTAGTCAATTTGGGCCGTTCATTAGGCAGAGATCTGACGGTAGAAGTTATGTTTAATTTAGGGTTTTTTGCTCTAGAAGGCAACCCCTCACTATATTCGCTGTCGCCCATAAAATATTGGCTGCAGAAGGGTCTAAAGGGGGGCGGTTGCGACCTTTGGGAGCCCCCCCAGCAGGGGGATACGGGGCAGCGCCCCTGAAGCTAAGAATAGATGTAAAATTGCCTTGTAAAATGTTGTAATTTCGTAGTCAATCTAGGCCATTCATTAGGCAGAGATTTGACGGTAGAAGTTATGTTTAATTTAGGGTTTTTTGCCCTAGAAGGCAACCCCTCGCTATATATGAGGGAATTGTATTGCGTCTATGTATATCTGTATTCTGAGTGAGGAAGAGAGAGGAAATTGAGAGCGAAGAGGGAATTACAGCGGATCTACTGTAGGTTGTATCTCTTTAGTTTGCTGGATAATATAAAAAGAAGGACTGGCTGTTTCTCCGTGGACGTAGCCCAAACTTGGTGAACCACATATATCTGTGTCTCTCTTGTTTTATTCATTTTCTGTGTTTATATTTCTGCAATATTTTATGTGTTCCATTGCTCTGTAATATATAATTCTCTAACAAGATGATCATCAAGCGAGAAGATGAAGGAACACCAAAGTACAACAAAAGATCAAAAATCAAGACCATGTTGAAGACTCCTTACTTTCAATCTAGATGGAGGAAGAAAAGGAACATGCATCATATTTCAAAAAGGCTCAAATACAGCAACAACAAGAATGGCTTGACATTGCCATGTCATCAATGTCTTGTTATATCTTGTCGAAGTGTCATGTCATCATTGGCTACATCATTTCAGGATTATGTGATTTAAATGTATATGAAAGTTAATGTAAAATGGAAGTCCAAGAGCCATGTATAGAGTGTGAAAAGTCACGAGGGAGTTGAAAGGTCATAGGGAATTCAAACAGTCATGAGGGTTGTCTGAGAGTCACAAAGGAGGTAAATATTCACCCCATTTGTTATATATACACCCTCATAGCTCATGCAAAGGAATTTTGACCTTGGTTCCTCCTTCTAGATGTTAGAGAGGAAGATAAAACTTGTCTTGGAGGAGCGAGTGAATACTCTAATTCTCCACTATTAGGGCTAGTGGTGTTCACTATCTTGATGTATCTTGGAACTTTTACTTAATTCAGCAGATCGTTGAGCTAGCATGATTGCATGCATATGTCATGAATATTGTAAGACTAATCTTTAAATGTTTACGATGTATGTTTTTTTCATATATACTAAGGAAATTGAACTATTTTTACAGCTTTGGTACTTATCTTGTTGAAGGTGTGTTATATTTGCTTTAATAATCGTTACTCCCTTGTGAACTATTTCGCTGGTTGATCAATGATTTATTCATATGTATATGCTCGTGTGCCTTTTCTAGATTAGTACTATTACCTGCCTTTAAAGGGTCTACTTTTCTCTTCCCTTTCGGTAGAAGGACCTTGATACTTTTTGTAGCTAAACATTTCACAAGGCATTCTCACTTTCTAATATGAAAATACCTGTGTATTACTCTCATGTGCTGAACTTTGTAGCCAAGAAAAATATATAAGGATACATGGCAGCTAGGCCAATACTCCAGATGGGGCTCCTACTCCAAATGGTGTGAGGTCTAATTGGGAGTTCACATCAAGGAGACCCCCTTGGTTGATAGATTCCCAAAACCATGAACAAGAGGGTTTTTTCCCTCCAAAATCCCTAAAAAGGTGGATCCAACTCCCTGAGATCCTCGCAATCTTTGAGTGCATCAACTATTAGTAGATCATCGGACTGTAGGTGAGTAAATATAGGGAATAAGTTGAGTTGTAGGTGAGTAAATGCAGTGGAAAATCCTCATACATCTCCTCTAACTGTCTCCAACATATTTCTGCACAATAAATGCACCCTTTTCTTGCACATTAATAATGTTAGGCCACAAGCTATGATAAACATCCTTTATTATTACTAATAAACACATTATAATAAAAAAGGTGTTAACAAATGAGAGGAGAGAGGTAGATGTATGGTGGAAGATGACTAGATGGGCCTTGTTATATACCTATTAGTGGGGCCCATTAGTTGATGTTATTGATGGAGGGTGCGATAGGAAACCCTCTTTGTGTTTATACATAAAACCATCACTTTTCTCGAAGGTCTAGGACCCAATGGGACACTAACTTAAGTTGAGGTGGTTGATGCTACTTAGGAAATTGATGATGAGTGCATGTGATGTGGCAAGACTATCGATATGACACACTATTAGCGTCACACGTGGTATGCAGAAATGGCCCTTTGGAAAAGTAGACAATTTCTAGATGACATGTGGCACTAGTAGAGGATGCTACATGATAGGATGATGTCACCCTGACATCAACAAGGCATAGTAGGAGAAGGTGACGTGGAGGTTAGACTGATGTGGCAGCTAGGAGACATGTTGCCAGGATTTTTTGGCATAGCCTGGCGTGGGAAATTCCACATAGTATTGAAGTGGACATGGACGTGGCTAGGTTACACGTCACCATGGACCTTAGAGCCCTAGTAGTATTTTGTAGTGCCTATTGATGGTGGCCTTTGGAAGAAAAATCTATGGAATGAGAGCCATCCTCTTACATAACATATATGTTCATGTCCTGACGCACTACAAAGGTTTGAATGGGGTAAAGTCTGAAGGAATTGCATGGTTCCCGTTGGTGCTATGGCACTATGATATGGTAGGCACCACGGTGGACCTCATGTGAGGTGGCTATGCCACATGGCAGATCCTTGTTAAGGTGACAAGGGTTAAAAGGCCCAAACTTCAAATGAGAATAACTTTCAATCCAAAGGTCAGATCAAGGAAAAGTTTATATCGCCAGAAATCTCTCGATGAGATGAACGTGATGTTGTCATGAAAAGTGATTTATACACACTTTGGGTGAGAAGAAATTTTCTAACCCTATATGCATAATGAGACAATGAAGGTTGGGTGAATTAAAAATAAAACCTCCCATTTAGCCAGGATCAATCCAAGGGGGTGGGAGGGAGTGTTACAATACATAAGGCAAAGGGTAGTAAATTTTACCATATTGATTTTGGTATTATATAAGGCTTGTTTATGAAGAGAGAGGAGAAGGGGTAAAATAATATCCAACTTATATTTTTAATACAACCTTAAATTTACCTTCATACAAATCTACATGATGTTTTGTTTCTAATAATACAAAAAATAAGAAACATAATCATAATAAAAAGTGTTGAGATTGTGCATGATGACCTATGTGTATTGGAAAAAGATAATAAGCTACATTAGGATACAATATTAGGAATTTGTAACATGTTCTAAGAGATATTATATTTAAATGATGGATCATGTTTTGATGAGGTTATTAAGAATTACTGACACATGATGTATATATAGGAAACATGTATTAAACTACATGATATTATAATAACAATTGTAGTTATATTGGGATTTTCAAGGTGGGGAAAGGGCTAATGCACTTTCTTCTCTTCTCTCAAAGAATGGAGTGTGAGATAATGAAGGCACTCTTTCACCTTCTCACTTGAATTATAGAAGTATAAGAAAGAGTTAATACTATGTCTCCTCACTAGGATGATAAAAGTGTGAGAAAGGATCAATGCTCCTTTTCTATCTTCCTCAAATTACCGAAGTGTGATAAAATGGAAACTTTCCTTCTCTTCTCAATCTATTTACAAGAGTGTCATAAAGAGTTAGTGTTCCTTCTCTTCCTTTCTTGACTTCAAAATTTTGAGAAAGAGTGCATGCTCCTTTTACTCCTCACATGAATTGAAAAAGTGTAAGTAAAAGATGAAAATCCTCATCCTCATTCAAACATAGAAAGAGTGGGAATGGGCCAATACTCCTCTTCCACCCAAAAATGACTAAAGTGTGAGAAAATGTTAAATGTGTCCCTCATCCTCACTCAAATTACAAAAGCATGAAAAAGGTCCAATATTGTTTCTCCTCACTTGAATGAAAATGTATGAGTAATATTTAATACTTCTTCTCCTCCTCACTTAAATTGAAAAAGTTTGAGAAAATAAAGGTTCTCCTTCTCATTATCAATCTATTTACAAAATTATGATAACATGCATACAATCCTTTCCCTCCTCCAAATTACAAGAGTGTGAGAAAATAAAGTGTGCCATCTCCTCCTTACTCTAAATACAAAAACATGAGAAGGGGTTAGTAATCCGGAAGGGGTTAGTAATCATTCTCCTCCTATATTGAGTAATAGAATTATGAAAACATAACATGTGGCTTTCTATCCTCACACTAATTGTAAGAGTTTGAGATGGAATTGATAAACTTTCTCCTCCATTGTATTAAAGAAGTGTGAGAAAGGGAATGTGGTCCTTCTCCTTATCCTTAAAATGAATATTGTTAAAAAAGGTACATTCTCCTCCTCCTTATTGGAATTATGAAAGTGTGAGAAGGGATAGTGCTACTTCCCCTCCTCCCCCAAATTACTAAAGTGTGAGAAAGGGTTAGTGATATTTATCCACCTCCCTTGAAATGCTAAAGTGTCAAAAAAAGAATGTTCTCCTTATCCTCCTCCCTCAATTTAATAAAGTGTGAGAAAAAAATATTATTCTCCTCCCCACTTGAGTGAAAAACATGAGAAAGGGACAATTTCTAATATCCTCATCGTTTAAATGAACTTTTTTGAGAAACAACCAATTCTCTTTCTCTTTTGTTAAATTATTAAGACATCAAAAAATAAAGGTACTCTATCTTCTTCTCAATCTAATTACAACAATGTTTTTGGAAAAACAAGATAAGCAATTTTGCCACACCTCTAGATATTCTAGAGACAATCAAATAATAGTCCATAATTGACTAATTGGTTAGATGAGTAATTTCCTAGAGGTATTTGATTAGTTGGTCATTTAGATTAAACTAGTGGACTAATGCATATAGCAAGCTACAATTCAAGGAATTTATTATGCACCCTAACCAATCTAATATGACCTCATATTCCTCACTTCAAGGGAATTGGTTAAATGCTGGTAGTATATAAGGGGTCAATCTAACATGATATGACATGCATGTTGTGTATTGATATAATTTAGTTTCTTATGCTTCTATGTATGTTGAGTTATTATTTCTTATGCCTAGGTGTTGTAATGGTGTATTTACACATCACCTCTTCTTGGAATACCTTGCTATCTAATCTACCTAATTATCTACTTCTCTAACATGGTATCGTATCTTTTGATTTGAAATCAAGCCTATTGTGTACTAAGATTTTGGAGGATGTCTATTGCATATGTTCCTAACAAGTTAGACCTATTTAGTAGATTGAATTGGTGTTTTGAACTTCAGATTTAATTTGGGAATATATCTATATATTAGCATAAGTGTTCCAAGAAACAACTCATGGTTTTGAATAACTACAATTATGGGATATGGGCAACAAATATGGAAACACTATTGAATTAGGGGAGTTTTTCCTAATTTATAGGGTCATTGAATTAGGGGTTGGTGGTTATATAGATTATTATATAATATTTAGTGGGTTAAGGGTTAATAGGTTGATTAATTAAGGGTTATTAGGAATACAATTTAATGAACAAATGTTAACGTGTAGTTGTTAGGGGGTTCATAGGGCTATGAATCTAGGTTGTGTGTTAGTGGGATGGGAGGTTAGTGGGTTAGAATTTGAGAAAATAGGGTTTACGTGTTAGTGGGTTAGGGGTCAACTAATGAGTGGTTAAGAATTAATGGTTAATAGTTGGTAAAAGTGCTAGGAGTAGCGCCTTAGGAAACAACGATTTATTGGTTAGTGGGTTAGGTGTTAGTTGATTAGTATATAACAGTTTAATATATAGATGGGTTATGGATTCGGGGTTATAGGGGATATACACTAGATGTTTAGTAGTTAAGGATTAATGACCATTAGTTAACCAAGGTAGGGGTTATCAAGTTTGTGTGTTAGTAGTTATAAATTAGTGGTTTAATAGAGATATAGTGGTTAAGGGTTAGTGGTTAATGGATAGGGATTAGGGGTTAGTCATTATTGATTAGTGGTTAGGAGTTATTGTTTATATTGGTAGGCATTGGTATGGGGTTTATAAGGGACAATTTTGAGATGGAGTATATAGGGGTGAAGAGTAATATGTATTAAAGGATTTAATGATCAAGGACTATATTGGATAAGTATTAGAGTCGATAAGAGTTAGGGGTTATATGAGATAGAGATTAGGGGTGAAAGATATTACGAAGGTCAAAGGTTTTAGGGTTGAGGTGTCATAAGCATTAGGGTTTAATATTTATATGGATTACATGTTCTAAGGTTTAAATATTAGAGTGGTTAGGGTTGTAGGGGATATGGGATAAGTTGGTTATGTAGTAGGATGATATGGGTTATAAGGTTGTAGGAGGGATGGGTACAACATCCTATTTTGAATATACATTTTAATGTTGAAAATGTTGTATAAGTGTGGTGAAAAATGGAAAATACCTTGATTTCTATCTTCTTTCTATAAGGTTCATTGGTTTTTATTACATCATTGAATATATGCTAAAATGGGGGTCCCAATTTCAATTTTAATGATAAAATTTATATAGATGAAAACAAATAAAGGTAGCTATCAAAATTAATGAATATAATGCAAAAAAGTCCACTAATCATGAATTGTGTTATCTTCACCATTGGGATGTAAATAAATGCATACTTGGAGATGTATTTAATGATGTAGTTATTAATGTAAGTAAGATCACAATTAAATCCCTAGTTACATTTCACTAGATTTGGTCATTAGTAGGTATACCATTAAGAATATTATTTTGGTCATACTTATGGTTGCGATACTTTCACATTTTGGAACATTACTATGGTTAAAATACTTTTACATTTTGGGAAATCACTTGAGAAATCTCTCTAGTTCAAAATGACGCTCATAAGGGAATCCATAATAATGAGCAATTTTTGACATAGATACCATTTTTTTAAACAATAATGATTTTTTTTGTATTCGATCAAAATATGCACATGGTTCGTAGTAAATCCATCAAGAAAAAGTCTATGTCTTTCAGATTGATATTTTTTATTAAAAATCAAAACCATCTTCCTCAGAGGTACATTATTCACACATACAAAGGGGAGAGTTTTTGGAGGTGAATACCTTCCAATAGAGCCCCAAAATAAAGAAAAATTTATGGTACATGTACTCCTAGTTTATCATGTAACTTTATGTTGTGCGAATTATCATTATAATTATTACTAAAGAATGAAATATGACCTTAATTGGCAATTAACCATCAATTCACCAAACTTTAGATTGAATCCTAGATTGGCACATCCATACACTTCATTATTATTATCCCATAGTATGTGATTATAACCCATAATAGGGATATCTTTTATTTCGTTCTTGACATGTTTTAAGATATTATACAAAAAATTATGTCTCGAAGATGAATCTTTAACCATGTGATGAATGATAATAAGATAGTTCCCCAACGCAATGAGAGAGGAAACTTGATTTTGTTTGGCAAGGAGGATTCCTTGTAGTAATCCATAGGCTTCTACCCAATAATTTGTCATATTTACCAAACCCCATAAGTATTATAATACTTTTTTTTTATCAGGACCATAGATAACCCCTCCCCCTCCCACAACCCCTTAGAGCATTTTTATGAATAACTTGGGAATTTTTTTTTTTTTAATAGTTTTTGGGTGATACAAGACCCAAAATATAAGAAATGTACTCAAGGATTTGGTTCCACATCTGTTTTCATTTCAATTATGCAAGTGGTCGCCTTAGTAAGCATGTACATTCAATTGTGACTCGTATTGTGCCTAATATGAGATAATTGCAAGAAGGTTTTCAATGTTTTGAGATCTCATTGCTAAATGCAAGTCCCTTACCCTTTAATCACTACCTTTTCCATAAAAGCTCAATATTGCATAATGTATTAATTCATTTATTGATGATATGTCATAACTTTGATATTTAGATCTAATCCTAATTCATAGGGACCAAATCATGAACCTTTTGATTGATCTAGATCTTTCATCATTCTCGACCTAGAAATATTAGCATCGTAATCATACTAGTATGATGAATTCTATTTTTTGATTTAGGTAACTATATTTATAATGCAAGATTTATTAGTGTAACAATATTTTATCTTACAAATATATAATTAAGAATCATAAATGGAATAATTCAAGATTGACATTCACTATAAAGAATAATTATAGTTGCATTGATGATTGTTCATGATGAATTTGATCTCTCTTTTAAAGCATCCTATTGAGTAGTTTCATCAACAATATAATCCTATAATCCTTCTTTCTATTTTTTATTATTGGTCATGCTACAATAGTCTCTTCTTCACAATTTTTAAATAATGACCTTTATTTTCTTCTATATTTTTACATCTACTAACAACTTTAATGAGAATGGAACATGATCTTGTTGCAAGTGTTGTTTGGAACACATGTTTACCAATTTGATCCTCTTTCCAAACAAGTATGTAGTTAGGTTTATTCGATTTCATGGTTGGACCATTAGTATTGATCTTAGAAGCTCTTGCTATAATCACATCTTGATCGGACCACCTTAGTATTCAACATCCTCTTATTTTCCAACATTATTTCCATTTCATGAATACCATTTTTTGACAACATTATGGAATTAAGTTCCCACTTCTAATTTCTATCGCCTAAGTTCATTTATGAAAACATTTGTTTGTTTTTCCAATTTTGAAAAGGTTCATGGGAATATTTTGGGCTACTTCGAGGGTAATTTTTTTTAAAAAGCTTTTTCTTTGAGATCTTATTTTCAAAACATCATGGTTATACATTATCAACATTCATAATTATTGGACATTCCTTCCAAATTAAACATTAAATTGAGATTATTTCAAATATTTATTTGTCTATTTTTTCCCAAATCATTTCCAAGTGAATAACTAGGATAGACAATGGGATTCATATTTACTTAGTTAAACACAAAATTCAACTCCTTTGATGACCATCATATGGTCTCAAATAATTTTCTTATTTTTCTACTTTCCTTTTTTGTCCCAAAGTCATTCTCATAGGGTTATGGTGGTTGATAGTGACTCAGTGCCCCTGATGGATTCTATCTATGCAAACCATAGGCGTTGGTGCAAGGGAACCACAAATCATTTTTTCAGTTTCAATTTATGCAAACATAGGCATTGGTGGAAGGGAACAACAAGTCATTTTTTCCCAGTCACGCAGTCTGTAAAAACATAGTTTAAAGATCACTTCGGAACTCCCCAACCAAGGATGTTTTTGGAAAATCACTCGCGAGTTACCAAATAGACCCAGCTTTGCACAAAACATAGATGGAGGAATTTTGAATTTTGTCTTCCTTTGATTAGAAATTGACCTGCATGTTTAATGGCAACTTTCCCTTACGAATTTCCTTTCTTCTGTTGGCTTGATACAGAGTGCTCTGTATTCTCGAACCTGTAATGTAAATGACTTCTTCCAAATGTAAAGAACAGAGAGAATACAGTGCATGAATTCCTCATTCAACACAGTAATTTAAAGACCAAATCAATTTCAATCTTCAGATATTAATATTACAGTTCAAAAACCTCACAAATGAATATGCAAATAACTATCTCACACATACTTACAAATTCGATTTGCTAATAAAAAAACACTCTTCTAAGAAATGCTGTTCAGTTAACTTCAATATCACACAGAGAACAAAAACCCTTGCTCCCATACACACTCCAAAATATCTTTTTTAAAATGTTCCTCTCTTTTTGTTTCACAATTGAAAAAAAAAAAAAAAAAACTATCCAAGAAATGAGTTCACGGATGTGAAACCAATTTCCCTTAGCTCTAACTCCCTACTAACTATAAAATCATGTTTTTTAACTAGATGTTCCTAACTAATCTTAACTAAATATAAAAAAAATTTCATAAATAAACTTTAAAATGTTCTAGCGTTGGCAAGTGATCAATCCATCACATTGCTAGGCTCTTGGTCTGACTTTAATAACTTATCATTTTTATGTGCTCAGCCTAATGCACTTGCATCAAAATCCCCAAGAAAGAAAATTTTTATGAGCTCCTACTCATAAGATATTCTATAGAATGACCTGCTTTCTGTAGTGCTGCTTCATCCATCCAAGTAGAATCCTCTATCGAACAGTCTTTCCACTTCACAAGATATTCCAAGTATTCTTTCCTTCTGGTTTTCTTGGCAACACGTGTATCCAAAATTTGTTCAGCCTCTAAACTCTTTTCCATAGACATTTTTTTCAACCACTGTTGTTCCTTTCCTTCATCTTGGTCAACATTCCTATAAGCTTGATCCGCATCACCAACTGTGTGTGAATACAAATCGGCTACATTAAAAATGGGTGAAATGCCAATTCCTAGAGGTAACTCCAACTCATAAGCATTCACTGAAAGCTTGCGGAGGATCTTATAAGGTCCTATCTTCTTCATTTTCAATTTTTTATATTCTCCCCTTGGAAACCTCTCTTTTCTTAGGTGAGCTAGAACCACATCTCCCACTCCAAAGTTTACCTATTTCCTATGTAAATTTTCTCGTTTCTTGTAGCTGTTGCTTGTATCTTGTAATATTTGTTTTACTTGCTTGTGCAACTCACTCATGGCTATTGCAAAATCCTCTCCATCAACACTTCTATGCTTTATCTTTCCCAAGTCTCTTAGCTCACAAATTCCCCTCGGATGCATGTTGTACAAGATCCGAAATGGGCTCTTTCCCATGCTCCTATTTGGTGAGTCATTATAGGAAAACTCATCTTGGACTAGCACATGATCCCATTGCTTTTGTTGGTCACCCACTAAACTCCTCAACAAATTATCCAAACTCTTTTTTATAAACTCTATTTTCCCATCAGACTTTGGATGATAGGTTGAGCTAAAATTTAGTTTAGTGCCAATTTTCTTTCACAAGGTCCTCCAAAAATGTTCGTTGAATCTTGTGTCCTGGTCAACGATTATACTTTTTGGAAAACCATGCAACCGAACAATCTCATCAAACAACAAATTAGCCACATGGGTAGCATCACTAGTTTTGAAACATGGAATGAAATGAGTCATATTAGTAAATCTATCCACAACTACAAGGATTGGATCATTACCTCATTGAGTTCTCGGTAAACCTAGAACAAATTCCATACTCACTGAATCCCAAGGTTTGTTGGTAATGGGTAATGGCATGTATAGTACAACATTATGACTTCTCCCTTTCACATGTTGACATACCCTACACTTACTCATGTACCTTTGTATATATGCCTTCATCTTAGGCCAAAAATAGAATTGACTCAGCTGCCCAAGTGTTTTCTCAACACCAAAGTGTCCAACCAACCCGCCATTATGATTTTCTTGGACCAAGTTTTCCCTCATTGAGAAATTGGGAATACATAGCTGATTATCCTTAAACAATAGCCCATCTTGCAGCATAAACTCTTTCCATGGACTGTTGTCCCTATTAACTAGGTTTTACACACTGCAAAAGCTTCTTTAAAATCGACATCAATGTCATATAAGTCCTTCAAATGATCAAAGCCTAAAATTTGTATTTGACTTTCCTGCATGATTAATCATCTCCTGCTCAAGGCATCGAAAACCTTATTTTCCTTCCCACTAATGTGTTTCAAAACAAAATTGAAATTTTGAAGGAAATCCACCCACTTTGCATGTTTATTATTTAACTTATGTTGCTGCATAATGTATTGTAAGGAAAAATTATCCATGTATAGAACAAACTCCTTAGGCATCAAGTAATGCCTGCAATGCTTCAAATCTTGAACCACCACATAAAATTATTTGTTGTAGGAAGAGTATTTCTGTTTTGACTAATTTAACTTCTCACTGAAATATGCAACATGATTATCTTCTTGGCCCAGTACACCTCCAATGGCTATCCCACTAGCATCACATCTCACTTGAAAGGAATGGTTGAAGTCTGGAAACTTCAACACCGACTTCTCAGTGATCTTCTTCTTTAATAGTTTTTTTTTTTGGCTGCTACTTTCCAATAAAATGTTTGCCTATTCTTCTTGATGGTGTCAATGATAGGTGAAAAAATGCCACTAAAATTCCTGATAAATTTTCTGTAGAAGCTAGCTAAGCCATGAAAACTTCTCACCTAAAAAATGTTCTTAGGTGAGGGCCAATTTACAATTGCCTCTATCTTCTCTGGATTCATTTTCAATCCATCCTTAGAAATCACAAAACCCAAGTATACAAGCTCACTCTTCATAAAAGAACACTTCTTCATGTTAATCAATAGCTTTTCTCATCGCGGCCTCTCTAAAACATACTTCAAATGTCTCAAGCGCTCTTCTTTAGTTTGACTAAAAATTAAAATGTCATCAAAGTAAACAATGATGAAATTACCAATGAACTCCTTCAAGACTTCATTCATCAGCTGCATAAAGGTACTGGGTGCATTTGACAAGCCAAATGGCATGACCATCTACTCATACAAGCCTTCATTGGTCTTGAAAGTTGTCTTCCACTTGTCTCCTTCTTTGGTTTAAATTTGATGATAACCACTTTTTAGGTCAATCTTTGAGAAGTAAGTTGCCCCACCCAGGTAATCCACCATATCATCCATCTGTGGCAATGGAAACTTGTAACGAATGGTGATCCTGTTGATTTCTCTAGAGTCAGTGCACATTCTCCATTCTCCACCCTTCTTTGGACTTAGTACTATAGGTATGATACACAAACTCAAACTTTCTCTTATTTGTCCTTTGTCCAACAATTCTTGGACTTGCTTCCTCACTTCCTAATTCTCTTTGGGTGTCATTCGATATGTAGCCTTGTTCGGAAGTCTTTCTCTCGGTATCAAGCCTATGTGATGACTAATGCTTCTTTTGGGTGGCAACTCACTTGGAAATTCATCAACCACAATATCATGAAACTCATGCAACAACTCCCAAACTTCAATAGGTAAATCTACAATTTTAGTGTTCAGAAGTACTACCTTTTTATTGCAAAACACTGCATAGATTACCTCTTCTTCATCCATCTATTGTAGAAATTCATTTCCACTAAGCAGTAGTGCTTTTGGGCTGCTTGTTTTAGATGTACCTTCCTCTTTCAATGGTACAAGAGTGTGCTTGATGCCATCCTTTTCGAACTTATAACAATTTCTCTCTCCATCATGTGTCACCTTCCTATCAAACTTCCATGGGCGACCCAAAAGAATGTGACAAGCATCCATTGGCATTATGTCATAAAGCACCTTGTCTTTATACCTTCCTATCTAAAACTCAACTTCACTTTTTTCATGCACCAACAATTGGTGTCATTTTTACAACCATGATACCTTATAAGGTGTGGGGTGCTTAATATTTTTCAATCCCAATTTTTCCACCATTTCTTGGGAGACTAGATTGTCCATACTTCCACTATAAATCACCAATTTGCAGCATTTCCCTTTTGCCTTACGCATTGTCTTGAATAAGGATTTCCTTTGGACTGGTTCAGTAGTGTCCTTTGCTAGTTTTAATAGGACTTTGTGCATCATCAACGCCTCTCCAGTCTCTGGCACATTCTCTACCTCAGGTACTTGTGCCTCTACTGCTTCGGTTTGAGCTATGTATGCACCTCCCTGTCCCGTATTGTCATTCTCAGGACATTCAAAAGATCAATGACCCAATTTGTTACATCTGTAACACCAACAGACAATCTCTCTACCTCTTCCTCTACCTCTACCTCTAAGGTAAGATCTTCCTCCTCTACTGCCACCTTCTTTCTCTAACTGCCCTTGCTGATTTGAGTTTCCTTCATCATTCTTTTGCGCAAGAAGCTTTCCTCTTCCATTTATCTGTCCTTTCCCTTTGCAAAAACCACATCCTTTGCCAGAAATTTGCTTCCTAGCTATCTTTTCTTTTGCCTTCAAGACGCACTGGTATGCTTCCTCTATTGTCCTCAGAGAAAGTATGTTGATTTCATCTTGGATATCTAGTCTCAAACCATTGATATAACTTGTTGTCTTCTCTAGGGTATCTTCTACATAGCATGCTCTCAAATTCACCTTGTAAAACTCTTCGGTGTAGTCCCTCACTGTCATCATCTTTTGTTTAAGATTTTGCATCTATTTGTAAAGAGTTAGCTGGTAATCCTTTGGCAAGAACTTACTCTTCATCTTTGCCACCATTCTATCCCTGATCTTGATCAATGGTTTGTCCTTCTTCCTTCTTTCAGCCTGTACATTGTCTCACCATAGTGCAGCATGGCCTTTCAACCTTGTCACAACGAACTTGACTCTCTTATCCTTGTAAATTTACTCATACTCAAAGTACTTGTCCATCTCACTGATCCAATCTATTAGATTATCATCTTTCAAACTGCCATCGTAAATAGAGATTTCAGGCTTTGGCCTTGAACTTGAGCCCAATACTGCTCTCAACAACTTAATCTCAGTAACTTCTTCAATAGGTGCTACTCCTTCTTCTTCAAGTTCCTCTTCGGCCTCACTAACATCTCCACCTTCAAGATCCCATTGTCTCCCTACTTCCATGGCTTCTAACCGAACTTGTAGTCTCCTTATCTCTTCCAAAGTTCTGCATTACCTGCGGGTTTGCCTCGGTAACCTCGTGCCCTTCTTGCTCACCTATTCATCTCTCTATATTGTAGAGACCAACAATGTTAAGGCTCTGATACCACAAATTGATGGATGCTATCTCTACAAACCATAGGCGTTGGTGCAAGGGAACAACAAATCATTTTTTTTTAGTTTTAATTTTTGCAAACATAGGCGTTGGTGCAAGGGAACAACAAGTTGTTTTTTTCCCAGTCATGTAGTCTGTAAAAACACAATTTAAATATCACTTCGAAACTCCCCAATCAAGGATATTTTTGGAAAATCACTGGCGATTTACCAAATAGACCTTGCTCTGCACAAAACCCAGATGAAGGAATTTCAAATTTCATATTCCTTTGATCAGAAATTGACCCGCAAGTTTGATGACAGTTTTCCCTTATGAATTTCCTTTCTTCTATTGGCTTGATACAAAGTGCTTTGTATTCTCAAACATGTAATGTAAATGACTCCTTCCAATACACAAGATTTGATGGAAATTGTGATTAAAAGATTAACTGTAATATGGTTCTCTAGGTCTATATTTTAGTCTCATCCAAATGTAAAGAATAGAGAGAATGCAGTGCATGAATTCCTCATTCAACACAGTAATTTAAAGATTAGATCAATTTTAATCTTCATATATTAATATTACAGTTCAAAAACCTCATAAATGCATCTGCAAATAACTATCTCACACACACTTACAAATTCAATTTGCTCATAAAAACCCACTGGTCTAAGAAATGTTGTTCAATTAACTTCAATCTCACACAAAGAACAAAAACCCTTGCTCCCATACACACTCCAAAATCTCTTTTTCAAAATGTTCCTCTCTTTTCCTTCACAACTTAAAAAAAATTATCCAAGAAATCAATTCACGGATGTGAAACCAATTTCCCTTAGCTCTAACTCCCTACTAACTATAAAATCATTTCTTTTGACTAGATGTTCCTAACTAATCTTAACTAAATATAAAAAACTTTTCACAAATAAACTTTAAAATGTTCTAGCCTTGGCATGTGTTCAATCCATCACATTGCTAGGCTCTTGGTCTAACTTTAATAACTTATCATTTTTATGTGCTTGGCCTAATGCACCTGCATCAGCCCCCCTAGAGGTCATTAATATAATTTATTTATTAAGTGAGATCATATTTGCAAGTGGCGTTTGGAGCATTTATTCATCTTGTTTATCCTCTTTTCCAACAAATAAATGATTATGTTTCTTATACTTCTTAATGAGAGCATTATTATTCATCATAGAAAATCCCACCTTAGGAACTTCTTAATTATAATATTACCTTAATTTTCCACATATTCTTTTCCATCACCATGGCCATTTCTTAAAAATCATTTTTCACAACATTATAGGATGAAGCTCTGACATATAACTTCTTCTCACATATAACTTCTTTTTCCTAATCTCATTTTTGGAATGGTTTATTTGTTTCATCAATTCTATAAAAGATTCATGTGAATATTTTGTGTTTCTTAGAAGATATAGTTTTGAAAATGGTCTCTTTATTGAGATATTGTCAGTACCTTTGTAGTTAAGGGGGTTTTGTTGTAATGTTTATTTTTTCACTTATGCCCATATCTTTTTGAGTAAATATCAAGGAGGGGTGTTGAGATTTATTTTTATTAGGTTAAATGCATAATTCAAAACTTTTAATGAAAACCATGTGGTCTCAAATAATTTCATTATTCTTCCAAATTCACTTTTTCATCTTGAATTCAATCTTATAGAATTATGGTGGTTAATATTGACCTGGTCCCTTAGTGATCATTAATATAATAAGCCATCTCGTTTTTAGCACACCTATATGATACTATTTTCACCTTAATTTTTACATGTATGTAATATTCATTACGTCCCAAACACTTATATTTTGGGTTTATCTTATGATGCATTACTTATTTGTCTCTAGTAAATTAATCACATGCTATATCTTATGATGTATTTCTTACTGTCTCTAGTAAATTAATCACATGTTATATCTTATGATGTATTGCTTACTCTCTCTAGTAGATTAATCACATGTTATATCGCCAAATATCTTTAGCAATAATTTATTGGAGAGAATTTTCTTTAAATCTATTCCTTAGGTATATCTTCCTCCAAAATTACATATTCAAGTATGTTTGGGATGATTTTATCACATACATAATAATATTGTATATAATTTATATGTATGTTGCTTTATTATTATTATTATTATTATTATTATTTTAAATTATTATATATAATTTATAGAATTATGTGTGTTTTTGTTAATGTATACATTATTATCAATATTATTTTAAATATATCTTTTTATAGATTTAACGAGATATGTTAAGGTAAATGTAAATATAATCTAACTTGTTACTTTAACATTTAGAATTGAATCAATGGTGGAAGAATTATCTAATTTAAGTTTTAAAGCATCTATGTTGTGACTTCCACCAAACTAGTCTTCATTTCTTAAATAACATTTCGAATTGAATCAATGGTGGAAGAATTATCTAATTTAAGTTTTAAAGCATACATGTTGTGAATTCCACCAAACTAGTTTTTAGAAACCATGCCCCAACCTTCTTGAGAAAGAAACTTTTCAAAAGGGTTGAAATAAACAAAATATTAGTCATGAGCCAATAAATAACCCATAAGCTTGTAGGTTTTAACCCCTCAGCAACAAAAGCGTCCCCTTGAAGCCAAAACAACTTTGATACCAAATGTAGGTTTTAACCCTGTATAGAAATTACCTGCATACGAATTCTAAAACACAAAAAATAAACAATGCGAGAGCATAACACATAAAACACATATACACAGAGATTTTCCCCTGGATCCCAAAACCGGGACTACCAGCTTGATTTTTAATTATGTTCCTTTCAATGTTACAATACATATTTATACATGCCGAAGCATCCAATACCATGGACTGAAAACCATCGCATCCAAAACCATGGACCGAAAACCAACGCATCCAAAACCATGTGCGAAAAATCATGCACAAAACCATAAGTGGGTCCGCCCAACCTAATATAGGGTCCAAAAACAAAATTTTCGAGGGCGCTGCCCTAGACCCCATAGAGTGGGGTTACTTGCACCCATCAAACCCCCTGTGACCCCCCCCACTATGCAATCGGCGCAGTGAAGGGGGGGCTTCGCCCCCTCCTCTAACCCCCCGGTTAACTAGGTAAACTAGTCGTGGAAAGAATATAACACAACCCAACAAAGCTAGACTAGACGCTTTTGTGAAGAACCCCGTGTATCTCTTGATAAGTTGATTAAGAACATCCAAAACATTGTTTAAAGATTTTTTTGTTCCTCATGCTTAACAAAAACTTATATATTTGTTGAAAAATTTTAAATTGTGAAAATAGAAAATAAACAATCTACCATCACTAATTAACACATAACTTATACAATATAAAACCATATAATTTCAACAACAAAACCAATATTAAATCCTATAGAAAAAGGTCCTACGATAAAATAAACTAAAAAATATTTTACACACCAATAAAAATATATATATATATATTACTCATTATAACACAACTAATTGTTGAAACAATATTTTGAATAAATAAAACATGAACCACCAAAAACATATGATTTAGTAAAACATTACCACTCACATGATTAAGAGAACAAAAAGCTGACTAATGACACTCACATGATTAAGACAACAAAAAGATGACTAATGACTCTACTTAATGAAAGTACCGTCGTATTTAAAATTCAAACACAAAATCAACCAGGAAATACCTTTATAATCTATTGCGACATAAATTAAGCGAAAATGTGGTCTCACTGTATTAGAGTATCAATTAAAGTATCATAGTGATTGAAAGTCCTAGGGTCCACACAATGACCTTAAGCACGATATACATTCTTTTACGTATTATCTATTTTCTCTGAAAGCGAAGGGCAAAAAAAGTCTCAAATTAGGCGTACAATCAATTGTGCGCAACACTGCAACCTAGCACCGGAAACGAGATGTTCCATCAATTGTGCACAACATTGCCACCAAGTTGATGCCATGTAACTCTTGATAACAACCCTTGAATCAACTTTATCAACTTTATCAACTTATCTGCCTGGTTTCTCACATTGTTTTCATGTCATATTCATTGCCACCAAGTTGATGCCATGTAACTCGTGCGAACAACCCTAATCAAATTTATCAACTTATTTGACTGGTTTCCAACATTGTTTGCGTGTCATATTCAGATTAGATATTTGATGCTTGATACCGCTCCATCTCAACTTACCACCTCGTTACTGGTTGCCTACAGTTGTTTCCATGTCATGCTCAGATTAGATATTTGATGGTTAATATTCAATTCATACAACTCATATGGTTGATTTCCAACCATGTCTGCATGTCATGCTCAGATTACGTATTCAAAGGTTACTAGTAGGTAATACTGCTGCGACGCGTACTTTTTTGACAGTTGATATTTGAGCTACAAGAGACAAAGTCAACCATGGAGAACTACCAGAGGGTGAAGGGAATATTGCTGAATTGGAAAAATAGAAGGCAACCCCCGACTTAACAAGCAAAACCCTAAACAGAAGGCAACCCCCGACTTAAAAAGCAAAACCCTAAACGGAAGGCAACCGCCGACTTAGAAAGCAAAACCCTAAGAAAAGCGCGGTTACCAAACAATATGGTGCAGTCAAATCGATGAAAGTTGAATGGAAAGAGATTTTTCACTGTAGTGTCATTATATCAACCTTTGGTGGGCCGGCCAACAACTGACTTACTTTGACTGAATTTACAGAAAGCAAGAACGTTCATTCAATTTGAGTGATATGGCACTAATCATGAGCAACCAGTGTGATCAAAACAGGTAATGATCAGTAGGACCTCAACGCTGAATTATCAAGTTGCGATCAGCCATCAGGTAATTAATAAATACATCACATTCGCCATCGCGTTGCTTGTTGCAAGACATAAATAATTAATTAAGGACACTTCAGCACTGAAATAATCAGAACTAAAGAGACGGTGAATAGTAAAGTTCCACTTACAAAAAGCAAAGGAAAGAATGCAGATTACAATACAATCCAATGATTATATCCACCCAAATCTGTGAAATGATCATGTCCACTCAATTCTACCAATGGCTTTTCAGAATTCATTAGAGTCTCGTCGTGTTCGATTAATTTTAAACGGTACAACTTTTCGAAAGGCATGGCAGACCTTGCATCGTATACAGATATCTTTATCGTTTTGTATAGAAAGATTAACATTGATTTGTATAGAAAGATTAACATTTATTTTTCACTATTCATATAACAGTGAATAACAATATTCATGAATAATAATTTAATTTTAGTTATAGAGTTTAGGCTTTTGTGATCTATATTAAGTTTGTGAAAGATTTTTCGGCGAAAATCACATGAATACCATTTGTCGACGCGTTTTGAATCAACTAGTGTGGTTCATGATCAGGACAAGTTGAAGAAACAGATCCAGCTTAGCATGTTAAATAATTTGACTCTAGGACCGGAGTCAAAATTATTATATTAATTTAATTAGTAATATTTAGGACCAATCCCTTAAAAATATATAAAAATATATAAAATATTTTTAATGGGTATTTAGTTCAAAAAATATTACCCCGGTCCTAGAGTCAAACTAGTCGTTGGTCAAGTTAGCCGTTGGAGGCTCTGCTAAGACTATTTAACATGCTAAGCTGGATCTGTTTCTTCAACTTGTTCTAACGATGAACCACACTACACTAGTTGGTTCGAAACGCGTGGACAAATGGTATTCCATGTGATTTTCGCGGAAAAATCTCTCACAAATTTAATTTTAGGTTGAAATTAACCTAAGAATTTTTCATTGGTTGAAATTAACTTCTTAACAAATATAATTGGGTTGAAATAAATTTTTCAAAAAATATAATAGTGTAGGAGGAAAATTAATATTCATTTGTACAGGAGATTAAGATTTATTTTCTTTTTCATAAAAATATTTTTAAATGATCTAATTTTAAGGTTAATGTTAAGTTAAATATTAAATTGTACACATATATTTTTATGATTTTGTATAAAAAAATTAACGTTCATTTGTATAAAAATATTTATAAATGATTTAATTTTAAGGTGAAGATTAAGGCTAAGGTTAAGCAAAACATGAAATTGGTGTACACCTTTTTTTATTAGTGAGATAAGGAATCTATTTTGTGTAGCAATTTGATTAGTAAAGTTTATGAAGATGTACATACTCTTTTTTTCAAAAAGAAAACAACCATCTAGCCAAACATCAAAAGGATAACGAATCATTACAGTGCAGGTCAACATACCCTAGCATAAAAATGAAAGAAAAAAAAGTCAACATACGCTATTGTGTATAAATTTAACCTTGTATCCACTTCAAAGAAAAAACATTCTCTTAACCCTACTTTTAAATTAATAAAATCAATTTTTTAAAAGAAATTACGGTTAAAAAGTGAGAGTGAAGAATCCTATTTTACCCAATCACCTCAAATAACCCCAATTAACTAGAAAATTAAAATTCTTAAAAATCATATACATAATTAATTAATTAATTAATTCCATTATAAAATTTAAATTTCACAAACAACAAACCTATTTCTTTTATATATATTTAATTTGATTATAAAATTTGAATTTCACAACCAACAAACCCAGCTTAACCTAGACATTAGTTTATATTAAAATAATGTATATTTAAATATTTAAGTATTTTAAAATTTTAAAAATATATATAAATTCTATTTTTAAATTAAAATAATATAATATTAGTTTTATTAAAATTATATCAATATTGATGTAAATTTTCATATTTAAATATTAATAATAAATATTAAAACTTATATTTTATTAAAATTAAATTTTAAAAGATCAAACTTCTTTCACACATAAAATATAATTATATTTTAGATTTGGAGCTTAGATTCTGAAGTTGAATTGTTTGCAAAACAGTTTTCCATTTTTTTTTTTTTTTTTTTAACACTAGGATAATCGGTAACTGGTGAGAGTTATCCTGGGCAGGCCCAGGATCAAATCCAACTGGCTGCCACTATAAACCTAGGCTAGGTGCAGCAACCTGCAAGCCACACATAGCAAGAACTTATGCAAAACAGTTTTCCATTTTGACTACTAAATCACAATTCAGCTCAGGCTATGTTAATTTATTAAATCTGGATTGCTTACCTAAACAACCTTCCATCCAAACTGCTGAACTAAAGCCCATGTAACTTGTTAATTTATTAAATCTGGATTGCTTACCTAATCAACCTTCTATCCAAACTACTGAACTAAAGCCCATGTAACTTTATAATAATTTATTCTGAATTGCTATTGGATACCAACTCAAACAATGATATTAAATCTATATTCCTTACCTAAACAAAATTCCATCCAAACTGCTGAACTAAAGCCCAGGTAACTTTATAATAATTTATTCTGAATTGCTATTGGATACAAACTCAAACAATGAGAAAAAACAATGGAAACATAACCTTAGATTCTGAAGCTGAATTGTTTGCAAAACACTTTTCCATTTTAACTACTAAATAAAAATTCAGCTCACTGTATATTAATTTATAAACAACATTCCATCCAAACTGCTGAACTAAAGCCAAGGTAACTTTATAATAATTTATTCTGAATTGCTATTGGATACAAACTCAATCAATGAAAAAAAAAACAATGGAAACATAACCTTAGATACAAACTCAATCAATGAAAAAAAAAACAATGGAAACATAACCTTAGATTCTGAAGCTGAATTGTTTGCAGAACACTTTTCCATTTTAACTACTAAATAACAATTCAACTCACTCTATATTAATGTATTAAATCTGGATTGCTTACATAACAACATTCCATCCAAACTACTGAACTAAAGCCCAGGTAACTTTATAATAATTTATTCAGAGTTGCTATTGGATACAAACTCAAACAATGAGAAAGGTAACTTTATAATAATTTATTCAGAGTTGCTATTGGATACAAACTCAAACAATGAGAGAAAACAATGGAAACATAACATATCAGTTTCCTTTCAAGCTATAAAATAGCCGTCTTTTTCTTTAATGGATTAGCATTGAATAAAAACAAGCACACAGGGACATCTCCCCCACATTTGAAAACCTTATTAGACTCTGCAAATTGCCATAGTCTTCTTGTTATTCTACTGTGTCAGTCCTGATAAATCCCAAGAATCCCCACAAATGAAATTTTACAGAATGGTACTGAACGCAAAGGGACTAACCTCTAATCCCCACAAATGAAAATTTACAGAACGGCACTGAACACAAAGGGACTAACCTCTACAAATATCCATGAAAAAGTTGTTAACCATATCAATATAGAAGGGGCAGGTAAGGCGCGAATAATAATACAGAAACTCCTGTATGTCCAACCAGTCCTGGGGGTCGTCGTGCTCCATCACCATTTCTTTCAGCCTCTGCTCAAATATAGCGCAGGCCTCCGCCTTCAATTCCGCTAAATTTGACGAAGCCGATGGTGATGGAATCTCAGATTTCATTTTGTCAGACCCATCCCGAGCTTTTCTGCTATCAATACTTCCCATACCTTCACCTCCGCCATTTTTGTCGACCAGGCGTCCATTTCTGATATTTCCAAAGTTGAGAAAACTGCCGATGACCATTATATCTTCCCGGACTCTGCCATCGCCTGCAGGGGCCGATTCGGTTTGGGCCGAATTATCATCACTGGGTTTGTTCAGCTGCCCGGATTCTTTCATGGATTCAACATAAAAATCACTGTGGGAACTTTGATGGGTGAGGAAGCTCTCATAAATCTTGGGCTCCCTGCATGCCAAGCCGAGGAAGGAAGAAGCCTTGGGGAGCTTTTGGTACCCACCGAGCAGAAGGTCTTTGATGGGTTCAACGGTCCGGTGATGCAAAAACTTCCTGAGTCGAGAAAATAAACGCCTTCCTGCCTTTGGGATCAGCATTGGTCTTTCCCGATCTCCTGCCCTGCTTTTAGGGAATCAGTTTGTCCACAACCCACAAAAGTTTTTATTTTATTGTTAGGGTTTTGCCTTGAGATGGACACATGAACTAAGTAATGGACCTTAGAATGGTTAACATTAAATTAAAATAGTATATATCCAAAACGTGCTCCTTCATCTTTGGGTATTGGCCACCTTTGGTCACCTTTCTTTCATTGTGGATTTTTCTAACTCACTTCACTTGAACATGACTTTAGGGTGACATATATCATATTCACTACCTAACTATATGTGTCCCATGTATTGAACGCCAATATTGGAACTTGGAACATAACATAGACAAGGCATCTTTTTCACCCCGTCCTAAATGGCCTTTGAGTAGATCTATGCTGCTTTTCTTCCCACCAACTTTAGTGGGTCCTTTTCTCTTTCCACATAGTTCGATTTTAATATGTGTACACTATTGCAATTATGAAAAAGATAAGCGTATAAAAATAAAAGTCATAAAGACATACCATCATACTTTGGATTCTATTTGATGTGCCATTATTCATTTAAAAATTAGTTATTATTGAGGGTGCATTCCATGGCAGGAATAACGTTATTTAATTAAATTAATTTTTTTATTTAATATTTTTAAAATAATATTTAAATTTATTAATTTTATTTTTATTAAATAATATGTGATATTTTAAAATAATAATGAAAAACTTATTAATAAATGATAAATGTGTGGTCCAACATCAATGCTATTCATATCTCAACAATTAGATACATTTATTTAGTAATTAAAAAATTATATAATTAAAAATATAAAAACTTAAAAATATAAAAACGATATGCATAATAATGATAGGATTGTTGTTTTTTATTATAATTTATTAAAAAACTAATATAAATTAAATAAAAGTAAATGATAAAAATATTACATTATTATTAATTATGAATGTGTATGTTTAATTTTCTGAGCTACATGCACATTAAAATATTGAAGGTAACATTACGGTATTATTGGATAAAGAGCTTGGTGCATTTAAAAGTTTTGAATGGTAATTTTGAATGTACATGGAAGGTAATAATTATTGTATTATTGGATAAAGAGTTTGTTGCATTTAAAAGTTTTGAAAGGTAATTTTGAATGTGTTATGATATAAATAGGAGTTTGTTGGATTTAAAGTTTTTGAAGTATTATTTTATTTTATTTATATTTTGTATATTTAAATGGTCAATTTCTGAAGAGTTGTTTTATTTCATTTTCGTTGGACAAATACTAGTAAATAAATGAAAGTAAAAGTTAACTTGATTTTTAGTTTTTCAAAAATTGTTTTTATATTTAATTAAAATTTTAAAATAATTAAAGTAATATTTAGTGACAAGGACCATTAATAATAGTCATTTTCATTAGTGACAAGGACCATTAATAATACTTATTTTCATTAGTTAAATATTATATTAATTTTTAAATAGAAAATAAATGAAAATAGAAGTTAACTGGTTCTTAGTTTTTCTAAAATTGCTCTTACATTTAATTAAAATTTTAAAATGGTTAAACTAATATTTAGTGACTAGGACCATTAACAAATTAAACTTTAAAATGTTTAAAGTAATATTTAGTGACTAGGACCATTAACAATAATTATATTGAAAAATGTTAAAATTATTTTTAAAATAAGTAAATCCTAAAATATTTCTTAAAGTTTTCGAAGTATTATTTTGTTTTATTTATATTTTTTATATTTAAATGGTTATTCTTTGAAGAGTTGTTTTATTTCATTTTCATTAGTCAAATATTATATTAATTTTTAAATGGTAAATGAATGAGAATAGAAGTTACCCTGGTTCTTAAATTTTCTAAAATTACTTTTACATTTAATTCAAATTTTAAAATGGTTAAAGTAATATTTAGTGACTAGGACCATTAATAATAGTTATATTGGAAAATCTTAAAATTATTTTAAAAATAAATAAATCTAGCTAAGATATATTTTCAAAAATTAGATATAAAAGAGAAATATGCTTATAGTTATATCTTTAATAAAAGTTTTGGGAAATTATCCTATTTTATATTAAATTTTATATATTTTATCTATAAAAATATTTTTTATTATCATTACCTTTATTAATAAGTGTTATGTGGAAAGATTTAGTGGTCTGATCTAAAAATAACAAAAGCAAAAACATTTGCGTTTTCCTTAGAGAAATTAGAAAATGGAGGAGAAAACCTATTTGGAGTCCAACGCTAGTCCTCCTCTTCTCTTGGCTTGTAGACTTTAGGTCCAGCTCCAATTACGATAAATTGAACCTGCAAGATAATTACAACGAAAAAGAGAACTACAAGACATCCATAGCATAAACTAATATCTCTAATCAATGAGTCAAGAAGGAATTAAAATACATAAGCATCAAATAGATACAAGTATAGGAAAACAAAGTTTTTTGTATTAATGAAATATAGGAGAAGATTACAACATTTTTGCAGTTCTTGACAATGTAGATATCTCCCACCAAACTTGTCCTTCCTTAGACACAAAGTTAACTTTCAATCTCAACTCAATGATGGTAATAGATCCTTGGGTAACAAGCAACAACATCAGGGCATATCTAAGAGTCTCCAAAAGCCAACCCAGACTCTATGGGAGGTAGTGAATTTACAGGGTAAATAAGGTAGTTTGGGTTTTACCAATCAAGGACTTAGATCCACTTATGAGGGAGGATTAGCTCTAGGGATAAGAGATAAGATCTATAAAATAGGGGTTTGAGATTTCAATCAATAGTAAATGGTTAAAACCGCCTCAGAAGCTTTTAGAAAGAGATGTTTCGTATTTTTTTTTTTAATTATTTTTCTCGAAATTCTAGAACCATCACACTTGCAACAAATACAATCTTCATTTCTCAGTGGATGTGTCCAATTATGCAACATGCAACCATTGCAGGTGGTGTATAGGACAAGGTGAGATGGGCTAAAAAATGAGTTTTTAAGCTGATAAACCTAAAATTCTTGGAATTTTTGGAGAAGTAATGTTTCAGGCTTTGCAAAGGGATAACAACAAGGTGTCAGGATGTTTATTGATTCAGTTTCCAAGAAATTTGAAAGAATGTGACAAATTTACTTGTAACAATAGGAAAAAATCACATTAATTATACCAATAACAAAATCATTTTTGAATTAAATGAAATTAACAATTGTCACCCAGTTTATGCACCATCACAATGAATAATGAATTTGGATACACTACATGGCTCATACTACATGGGTTAATTAGGATACATTGTATGGCTCTTATGCTCTCTCTTGCTCTCTCAATGAATAATGAATCTTGGGTACACTGTATGGCTCATACATGGGTTCATTAAGATACATTGTATGTATCATATAAAAGCTCTCTCTCTCTCTCTCTCTCTCTCTCTCTCTAGTGAAATTCACTCATATCCCCATTCTGGTTTAGAGTCATTTTCCTTGACATGTTCCATTCTCATCCAACATTGAATACTCAATGCCCTCAATTGTCTAGGCCAAATTGGCTAGGAATTCTTGATTTTCCTCCTCCTTAGACCCACCTAGTTATTAATTTTCATTATTATCTCACTTTTACCATCCTTTCTAAATTATCAAGTGAATTATGTGTTCTTCTGAATCAAATTGAAAGCGAAGTCTTTCATGTAGCTTTGGATTTTGTTATCACTTTCCTCCTCTCATTGGTCTCTCTATCTCAAAGCTCAAGCTCCATATTTCCTTGAATCCTATAGGAACTCTCAAGTGGCAAAGGGAAATATATAAGAACTCAATAATGGTCTATGTAGAGCTTTGAAGAATGAGGCAGTTGATGGAGATCTATGAGACTAGAATCAATGATTTGAAACAACAATTGAGAATCCATAAAGACAAGATTCAGGCACAAGAAAGTCAAATTTCTTCTTAAAATTTGTAACTCATGACAAACAATTTACCCCAATTAGGACCTACTGGTAAAAATGGTCTTATCACCTGATTCATCCACCTTTTCCACTTTAAAAGCATGAAGGTGTATGAAAAATAATATAATTATCCATTAGGGATCATACCTCCCCATTTTGGGAGGCTTTTGGTCCCCAAAATATTCTACTAAATGAGGGGAGGAACTTTTTCCTCCACCTTCTCTTGGGTGTACCATAGCCTAGCTTGTAATATGTCCTTCCAACCCAATCTTCCAAAGGTCATGTTACTGTTATTTTTTATTTTTGGACCTCTTTTGTAAAATTGTATCATCTGATAACTCTTTCTGATAATCTAGTGCTAAAACCTTTATAGAAGGTAGAACCTGTTACTCTTCCTAATCTAACATGGAAGGCACATAGAATTTTAGATTATCTACATTCACCATTGAGTAAATGCACATGTGTGGGGATATATTGAGTCTTATTCTAGATTCAAAACATTGTTTAAAAAGGATTATTATGGATAAGATTCTAGAAATAAAATTTTCAAATTTTGACCATCACATAAACTTACAAACAAGGATCTGTAGGAATTATCTCCCATATTCTCCAATATCTCAAATGTACCATATCACAGAGCCTTGATTTTCTTACTAGGAACTTGTAGCTTCTCCTTGCTCAACTATAACCATACTCTGTCTCCCATCTTGAAGAACTTCATTTTGTGTTGATCATGCCTAGCCTTATAATTTTCTTGTGATTTCTACAACATCTCCTATACCTGTAGATGGATTTCATGATCTTCTAAAAAAAATTATTCCCTTAAGGCATCCCCTATAATATCCTCCATCACCCCTCCTTGATGTCAAAGGTGAAGGTGGAAAATATCCAAAACAAGTTTCAAATGGGGCTGTACCAGTAGAAGTATGGACTACTCTATTATAAGTGTGATGTATGTATATCATATTTTTGTCCCAAGTCTTCAGATGCTTCTGATTATAACCCCTCAAAAGTTGCACCAAATTCCTACTAACTAATTATGTTTATCCATGTCTATAGATGGAATGCTATGTACCTCTTCAACTTCATGTCCATATTCTCCACCACAATGTAGTCCAAAATGCACTGAGAAATCCTGTGTCTCTGTCTAAAATGATACTCCTTGGTATCCCAAAGTGCACCCAGACATGTCGAAAGAAAAATTTCTTTTCTTATTTCTCATTGATGGTCTTTTTACATGGAATTAGGACACACATCTTACTGAACTTGTCATCTTCCATGAAAAAATAGTCATGTCCCTTCATGGTTGTTGGTAAAACTCCAACAATGTCCATTGAAATTATTTCCCAAGGACAAATGGGTACCAAAAATGGATGATATGGTTCCTATTTCTTGTTACTAGGTTTATTGGTACAACAAAGTATGCATCCTCTTACGAACCTAGCTACCTATTCTTACATCCTAGGTTAGTACACAAACCTCTGCAAGATGTCCACTTTCTTCCCTATAATAAAGTTCCTTGCACCCTGGGACGTGTGAGCTTTTCTAATCAGTTTCAATTTGTCACCTTTAGGAACACACAACTGATCCAACTAGTAGAGTAACTCATCCTAGAGATGGTATTCAACTGCGTTGCCACCATTTTGCACATGAATATGGATTTGCAACTGATGAAACACCTCCCTAAAGTCCTCCTCCTATAAATATGTATCTTTATATGCATCATGGGTGAATGGATCCATGTGCATTAGAGTTTCCAAAGTTGTGATATTTGATGTGGGTGGCCTTGAAAGCATGTTGGAAATTTTTTTCACGTTACCTTTCTTTTACTTGACCACTAAAAACCTATTATAGGAACCCCATCCACTTGTAATGCATGGTTTGTTGTAGCTTAATATGTCATTGTAGGTATTATAGTGATTGGTGATCTATGTGGATTACTATATCATTTTCCATTATATAGTGTTTCCACTTCTTCATAGCTTGCACCAAGGCATAGAGCTCCTTGTTGCAGTTAGGGTAGTTAAGAACCGCCCCATTAAATACTTCAGAATGGTAGCATAAACATTGTCCTCCCTGAATCAAGACCACTCCTATAGCATACTGATTCAAACTATTTCATTAGGGGAATTTTAGGTATAAAATGGGCCTCCTAAGTAAAATACTAAAATAATATTTAAAATAATAAACAAGAGTCATGGAATTTTAATAGAAAATAAAATAAACTACTTTATTTTATTGTATTTTTGGATGATTTCCTTATATGTTTACTCAAATACAACACACCCCCTTACCACCCATCATCCTACTAAGATAGAAAGAGGTAAGTTACTATGCTGACCCAAACTCCAAGGTATAATTATGGAAACATGGTCTATTTTTGTTTTTTAGTTTTTGTTTCAGTTTTTTTGTTTAGTTTTTTTTTTTAAATATTTTCGGACTTCCTCAAAACTTAAAAAGGATAAGATCGTTGTGTTCTTCTTGTAGATACCTTTCCAACGATATAAAAGTTTCCTCAATTGGGTTTAGGGATCAAAATATATGAGCCCTCAAAGTTTCATTAATGTACTTTGACACCTTCATAGTCCTGCCACATGGCACCCACATGGCTCCGTCACATTGTGCTCATGTGGCCTCCATGACACAACTCTATTGGTAGTTTCTAACTCATACATGCTCATCACAATGTGGAAATTATGCTCTAGCTATTGACCCTCTCATGCTAGGCCACGTCCTCCCCTTTCCATGGCCTGCGAGGCCTATGTATATATATATATGACATATATGAGGAATGCGAACCCCTCTACACCACCTCACCCTGAGAATAAAGTCTCAGTGGTTTCCTTCACAATCCCTCATCGAAGTTGTTGGGGAATAAATTCCAATGTTACATGGAACCCCTTCTGGCAATACCACCACGTCAATCTACTTACAATGCTCAACCAATCGTGTGCGGTATGGCATCTCATTTTCACACAGGAGAATGGCATCCCTCGCTATAGATATAAGAAAATTACCATGATATAAAACACATACATGAAATCCACATGTACTATAATAAAATTTTAGGAATTTAACTTACAAATGCATAAATTTTTTTATAAGAAAAACTATAAAACATTCAATAATTTTAGTCAGTAAACCTTATGCACCGACATCCTACAACCATGTAAAATTTGTTAGAGATACACATTGAATTTCATAATGGAAATCTTTAACCTCATAACTCTCATCTAATTGCATTCATCTATAATAAAAAAATTGCCAAACTAAAGGTGGGACTTCAATTTTCCACCCAAGCTTAGACTCACTGTACCCAAACTTACTTGAAGTAGTCACCCCCCAAGCTAGACCCATGATCTGAGGGGATTTTTTTCAATAGTTTTAGCAGGAGGCCATACTCAACTCAAAACAAGGCATGGATTACTTATAAAATTAGGTCGTTTATCAACTCTTTAGCAAACACCCTGAGTGGTTTCTCAACAAATTCTTGGCAAGCACTCATTCCCATTTTCCTCAGAATTTCTTGAGCTCCTCTAGGCCACAATTTATCTTCCTATGGAATTTCATTCCCTCAAATTTGTAGGTCTCTCCAACACTTCTCACATGCTTCCCCAAGAGGAAAGTCCTTGCTGAACATTGCTATGCAATTGCCTTTTTATATTTTTTCATGGGTGCCTCTTCATGCTCCTCTTGGACTCTTCATCTCCTCATGGAAGCTTCTTCTGATTTTCTTGATAACTGCATCAGAAATTAAATAGCTGTGCCAACTAGGTCCACACAAGTTTATTTTCCTCATCCTCAGATCATGGATCTATGATCCTACTCTTTAGGCCTATTCATAAAAATATATTCATTTATAATCCAGAGTATAATTACATTACACAAATAATGGGAAAAGTATACCGGGGGTGTAACAAACCCCACCCCCTTAAATGCAACACCATCCTAGGTGTTATAATCACAATGACTAATTAAACATAAATTTTATTGAGTTAGCCACTTTCATGGCTCCTTTACAATTTCCTGGTGATCTTGTTGTACCCATCCCATCTTAATAGATTTTTCTTCTTCCTAGAGTGTTGTTTGCCTCCATATCTAGCATTGATGTCCTTTGCACTCCTTGTTCTTTCAATGGATATATCCCTTCCCATTGCTTCCTAGAACACCCCCAATGTGCTTCTAGTTCCAACCAGTCATTTTCATGACCGTTTAAAAATTGATATCATTTTCTAGAATCCCCTTCTATGCTTCCCTATCCCTCGGGCGATCTAATCCCCCTTTTGTGTAGTCACTCACCTTCCAAGTTTAGGCATCCTCTTCTCTGCTTCTTAGTCCCTTAGGTGAACCATTCCTTACAAGGCTTCCTCGCATTAGAAGGATTTCATAACCAACGAAAGTCCTTGCCTCAATATTTTCATACTAGTCATAGCATGCTTCATGGGAATCAGTAGACAATATTGGGTGCTAGTGTCCCATATTGGTCTTGTTCCTGAAATATTTAATCAGTGTGTTGTTGTGCACTCTAATATCTTCAAGCTACTACTATTCACCTTGTAGCCAATTCCATCCAACCAAACTGGGCAACTCCATGCTTTCCTACATCATAGCACATAAATCTCCATGAGTTTCATCATAAGGAAATTGAAATAATTTAAATCATACCTTATTAACAACTTATTCATGATGTGAACCTTGCAATTTCATTTTTCTTCCTATCATAGAAAGTCAAATTAGCTCATAAACCAACTATCATAAATCAAAATATCAATTCATGTTCATAATTTGGAAATTAATAAAAATTAATGAAATATTGATACTTATCTTTGGATTGCTCTTTACTTTACACATAGTGGGTCAGTTGCCAATTTGGGAAGTACTTAGTGGCCTTCTTTCCTCTCGTACACACAATATATTGATTGTGAACCCGGAAAAAATCCAATGCCTTCTCTTCTCTTCTCTACGACACACTGGATTAGTTTCCCCACTTTATCAAGCACTGATATATATATATATATATATATATATATATATATATATATATATATATATATATATATATATATATGTATCTATCTATCTATATATATATATATATATAGATATAGATATATACACACACACACACACACACACACACACACACACACACATATATATATATATATATATATATATATATATATATATATATATATATATATATACATACACACACACCCATTTTCTTCCGCACGAATATGGGAACTACCAATCCTGGTATTATTTTGTTGAAAGGAATATAGGTGTATCCAACACCTTCATAGGCCTAGGAAACCCCCAATTTCGGTGGATTAGATGTCCTAAGACTGGCGTAGACAATCCCATACCTATTTTTCTAGTCACAAAGGCCCAAACAGTCCCATACCTACCTATCCCATCACATTAGACATCACACAGGCCTACAGAGTCCCATACTTGTCTATCCCAACATGGTAAACATCACAAGGGCCCAGTCAATCCCATACCTTATTATCCCAAAACGTATCACAACACATGCAATTATACACAGTGTATAGAAAAACACATACACATATACTCGTGATACAACATAAGGGATACACATGGTAAAACACAACACATATAAAATACAAATGACATGGTACAACATGTACACAACAATATTGAATATCTAGAGACCACAAAATATATATCAACATACGCTAGGAAACAACGCCTCTAGTGTATTTCCCATGCTTTACCACATGCATCCACAGCCCAAATCCCAAGTCGATGGTTTCTTCAATTATCCAAGCTTGTCCAACATGAAGTTTATCACACAACTTTCATTCTATTGATATATCCTTCAACATTCTCTGTTCATAATAATATAAACACAAGACCAATATAAGAATCATATTCATATAATATTAAAACCATAATGACTGGGATTTGCTCGTGATAAATGGACTCCCCATTCATCTAGGAATCTCATTGGATAACTTCATTATATTATTCCATCAATAAATTCACATAATCATCCACTAAATTTTAAACCATCATTCTTTCACAAGAATAATCTCTAAAAAAACCTGTTCGTCACAATGGCTTAGCATACCTTAAGTAATCAACCATGTTCATGAATCTAACACATAATCATAGATATATATATATATAAAGTAAGTTCAAGGTTTAGAGAACCTTCGTTGTGCCATTTTCATGGCTTCCATTTCATTGTCCATTATTTTTTATGGACCCAACCAACCTTCTTGGTTGTCATACTACTGTCCACTTAGTCATGGACATATCATACATTAACACATGTCAAATAAAACCAGCGTTTTAGATAATTCCCTCTTTTTTTTTTTTTGTTCTCACAAGAATTTTTCAACTTGTACATGATTTCATTCCTACTTGTTGTCATATTTAGGAGTGATGCTCCAACATTTACCAGCATTGGTATTTCCTGGCACATCTACCAAGCCCAACCTTTCTCATTTTGTTCATGCTCTCTATTAATGTGTAGCGCCTCCTCAAATCTCTTATCAGAGATTCGTGGCTTCTCTGTCACACCCAAAAAAAAATTACTAAGACCCCAAGCGTGAAATTCGTAAGGAAATTAAACAAGAAACAAACGACAAGAATACAAGAACAAAAAGTACACCAGAATAATCATAGAAAAATTCCACCAAAACAACATGGCCATGCACAAGTCAACAATTGAGGCAATGAACATTTCATGAGGCCAATAAATTTAAAACACAACATGTAAACATTAAAATAAAGAAGTCCCAAAAATTGGCTCGATTCCCATGAGTCTCAAAGTTCAACGCGTCCTTCATTTTTACATACATACATACATGCATGCATGCATACATACATACATAACACATAGATACATACATAAAACATCCTTCATATATATATATATATATATATATATATATATATATAGATATATATATATATATATATATATATATATATATATATATATATATATATATATATATATATATATATATATATATATATATATATATATATATATATATATATATATATGCATGTATGTATGTATGTAGGTATTAGTCCAAGAATTTTCATGAGGTTTTCAACAACCTTGAATTCTTAATTCCCTTCAAGTAAATCACAGGGGAATTCCTTTTCAATATATGTATCCATATATTATGGAGCTTGAGGGGATTCCCCCTCCTCCTTTTCAACATCTTTCATAACGATTCATGTCCATGTGGCTCATATGGATTTCCCTCCTTTTTTCGTCGGTGGGAACAATCTCTTCTCATGTGTTCCTCCCCATATAACCAACATGATATGGCCTTATTTTCCTTCTTAGACTCAGGAGGCCTCTTCTTACCAATATCATTTTCCCCTTTTGAGGATTTACTTTGATATGTCAATTCCTGTAGATGTTTTTGTAGTTCAGATTTCAACTTGTCCAGTTCTTATAGCTTCATGGTGAGCTTCCTAATTTCTTACTTGCAGATATTTAGCTTAGCTTCTAAGTCCTTGAGCTTAGCCTTCTAGTCCCTGAAGGCTCTTTCTCTTCCAGAGGAGCTTCCCCTCTTTACTTCATGCCATGTTCCACTTGTCATTTTCCCCTTGTTTTTTCCACTGAGTCTTCCTTTATGCTACCAGAGACACTTCAGATGTTAGTGTCTCAATGAAATATGAACAAATATACCAGACCTTCAATAACTATTTAAACCCTCATTAAAGCTCTTCTTCTATCATCATTCAAGAATGTCCTGATGATGGATCCCCGTTGGGATTTGAAACGTTGCTGAAAAAATGGTTATTACTATGGGTTCTCCAGCTTCAAAATTAAAATATATATATACCAGCTGCCATATTTCCATGCTAAGCCAAGCACACTACCCTAAAATTTTTCACACATCTCAAAATTTTCATCAGGCACATGTCTCAAACTAGAACATAATTTAACATATACATAAACATGGTTTCAAAATTCATTTTTTCAGACACACACACACACACACACACACACCTCTTTACCAAGACCACTGGTTATGGCATCTGCAATCTCATCAAGTTAGTTAAAATCCATATGTTACATCAACATATGTCATCATTATAATTTTAGAAATATCACATTTATAAATGCATCATAGATATGCGTGCAGTCTTATATCAACACCAAACCTCTCAATCATAGTGCTACACCTAGTACCCACTTGCATAAGCAAGTGATTATCTTGCAATAATACAATAACCAATATTGGTAGGAAATCATCAAAATACATTACTTTAAAATAGAGTATAAAATGTAATGCCTCCAATCTCACCAAGGTTCTTTGCCATGTATTATGTAGCCCATGGAAGTCTCACATCCTAGTCAATAGATATATATATATATATATACATATATATATATACATATATATATATATATATATATATAGATATATATATGTATATATATATATATATATATATATATATATATATATATATATATATATATATATATATATATATATATATGTATGTATATATATGTATGTATATATATATATATATATATATATATATATATAGATATATATATAAAATTCAGACACAAACTAGGATAATACAAGTAACACAAGGATTTCCCCAATCCCTCATATCACATAAAAATTCACATATGCATTCATCCAAGTGTGTGTTGGTGTTCAGATATGAATCATGCAATTCGCCCAATTCCACATTAATTGTCAACCCAGGTCTCTACGAGTTATTTCAAGGCTATCATGCAAAGTATATGTAGGCCGTAGTTTCCCTACCCAATATTGAACATTCAATTATAAACTTAACGATGTGTAACAACAAGTAATAACTGTAACAAAAAATAAGAGTAACAACAAGTAATGAATGTAACAACAATATAAGTAACAAACAAGTAAGACTCACAACAACACACTGATAATCATTCAAAACAATAAATAACTCAATTGAAATAAACCTATGCACACATCTATCCAACAACACTTGGTCAGGAGAGTGGGACCAACTCCCTAATCAAGGCTGTGGCAAGATCAAGAAGTCACAACATGCTCAGAAGATCATAATTTCATTAATCAAAATGAAATTACAATGTATGTTGTTACAGATTCAAAGTTAACGTAATTCTCTGCGATCGTAATTGTTGGCTTTCAAAACCCTATAACTCTACTTATACAATTTATTAACACTAACAACTCCTAGAATTACGACAATTGTCTGCCTACAATTACATAGTGGTTCCCAAAGAAAAACAAAATATAAAGATAACAGTGCATTGATTGAGAGGTTTATCCACCATTGCAGCGGATGTCTCAAGATGGCACTACCAGTGTGATGGTCACCATTCATTAAACCATGGTCCTTATCATCCTTCCTCCAAATCTGAAAGAATAATCAAATAAGCAAGCCACTAAGGAAAAAATCCCCTATGACTATGCTTCATTTATTCATGATTCATAACATCATGACAAGAGGTATACCTATGCGGTTTAGAATGTAAATTGACCAACAATGGTGTAAGATGGATATAGGAAACAGGGTAAAAAGGTGGGTAAAAACATGCAAATTTAGACACCAACATCTCCCCCAACTAGTATTTCTACATGTCCTCATGCATCTCGTCGCCTGCGCAAATCTAGGTTGGAGTTGTGGTGATCAACATGAAGCTGTGAAAGATCATATTTTGCAGCCATTTCTGTTCCCAAAGGCTTATATCCATCTGTCTGGAGGACTTCCTTCCACCAATCCTTGCCTACCATGTAAGCTGGGGTATACTGATCGGCTGGAAGCTAGATAATGGGGAACCAAAACCTCAAACCCATCCATCAGATCCCACGAAGCTGCATGCATGCAATATACCGAGGTACTATGTTTAAATCCCGAGCAAAGTTGGGGGCCCCAAAAGGTTCACGTATCCTGACGGTTGATGACGATAGCATCCACCATTTCTGGTAGCTATCTTGAACCTTCTACTGGAAAGTAAAGATTTTTTTTGTGCACAGGTCAACACACCATTTCTAGGTTGCTAGCATTTGTCCTTTCCATCCTTCGATCTCCAAGAAGGTGTGGTGTCTATTATATACATTCATAGACTGAAAATTCCCCATTCGAAGGACAAGTGGTATGTTTGCTTGATTCTCTTAGAACATGTCAAAGGCCTTCTTCCACTTAATCTGATTAACTGTGTAGGAGGTAAAGGCTCTTAACTGAATATTCCCCACGTATGGCACTGGGTTGAATGATTGATCATCTCCCATAAATTAATCATGCATATAGAGTTTGCACATCAGGTGCTGGTTCAAGGTATTATGACTCTTCAAGATACACAAAAATTGTATCGGGTCGTCTATTACATGGCTGATTTCCTAATGAATTCTTTCTAAACAAAAGAATAAATATTGTTCATGGAGGAACAAAGAATACTTGTGGGCAAGGGGTTGGCAAACCATTACCTGCTATGCCAGAGTGAACATTTCTTCCTTATTAGCCTTCAGTAGTTGCATCTGCTCTTCTAGTTCCTCAATTTTCTTCTTCTGCTTCTCCCACCTTTGTTTTTATTTCTCTATCTGCTCCATGTAATCAGTAACTATTTTCGCAGCTTGCTCATGAACTCCCCTCACTCCTTCCTAGTGGGCTTCTAAAGGAATGGTCCCCCGTTGAAGGCGAGATGCAACAACCTGCCATTTCTGAATCTCTACAGTCATAAAAAATTATTGTGCCTCGATCAAATGAAAAAACGACTTGGTTTGTGTAGCCGTGGAGGTTGTGGGCCTGTCTTCAGTATGCACTACTACTGAAATGATTTCGGCCCCAGGTTTCACAGCATTCTTCTTATGCCTCCTCACTTTTCTCCGTAAGCGCAGTACTTGCCTCCTTAGCTTGATGATTTCCATTTTTAGCTGCATGTTTTCTTTGAATTGTGATTGGTACCTTTCTTTAAGAGGAGGCCTTATTTTTTCACATTGCTCAATAAATTCTTGTTTGATAGCAACCTCCTCCACTTGTCTTGCAGCTGGTGTGTGGTTTGGCGGATTGACATCAAAAAAATTGTCAACTAGCTCTTTCTCTATTCTGATTTCCTCTATATGTTTCTCAACTCAGGAATATCCTCAACATATTCTCCTTCAGGTCTTAGGATGTCCACATCTTCCCTTGGTGGCTTTGGAGTCACTACATGCCTTTACGGGGTCGTGTCTTCGACACCCTTCTCCTACGACTGCTCCACTTCCCGACCATATTATCATTCAGGTCTCGAGACATCCACATATTCCCTTGCTAGCTCTAGAGTCATTACAGGCCTTTGTGGGGTAGTGTCTTCAACACCCTTTTCTTGCGATAGCTCCCCTGCCCTACCATCTTCTTTCATCTGCTCAAAAGTTGTTTCTAGCCCTTGTAGGTTAGTTTCAACAGCAAAATTCTGCTCTAATGGCCCTGTGTAGATAATATCAGCTGTAATTTCTTTGGTTTGTCCTTTGGTCAACACTAGTTCTTGTGTGACAATGCCTACCACCAATTCCTCAATTTGTCCAATTTGTTCACCAATCGACACTAGTTCTTGTGTACCAGTGTTGACAATGGTGCCTTTAACTACATTGACAAATATTAAGATCGGGGGAGAGGCTTTTTCCTTCACCAGACGTCTAGGGGAATGAAAATTCCTTGCCCCTCTTGGAAAAGACGTAAAAAGTGGAGAACAAATATTTTTTTCTTCAATGTCCATTCTCTTAATGCCTGCTGCCTCATGCCTTCCTTCTCCTTCCCCTGTGTTCACTGGATTTTCTGTTCTCCCTTTTTCTTTTTCTGCCTGTGCTTCTTCCAACCTGTCCTCCTGCTCAACAGTTGACACTGGTTCTTGTGGAGCAGTGTTGACTACGGCCCCTATTTCTTCCAAAGGTTCCTCATTCACTTGAACAGGTGATGATGGTTCTTGTGTATCAGCACCACTTGCAACTTCATCCAACAGTTCTTCATTTTCTTGGGAAGGTGATTCTTGTTCTTGTGTGTTAGCACCACCTGCAGTTTCATCCAAGGGTGATGATTCTCTCCTCAAATTGGCGGTCAGCGCTAGTTCCTGTCGAACAATGTCAATTGCATTCTCTTCTGTTTCCATTGATTCTACTCCCATTGGGCTAGCAAATGACACTGGTTCTTGTGGAGAAACATCGTCTACAACCTCTTCTTCTACATTAATTATTCCTTATCCTCCCTTGCAGGTATCATAGCTGTAAGTTCTTCCTTTTCTAGCTTGGTGAACTATGGCCAAGCCACTAAAGTTCGAGACAGAGCATGCACCACTAGTAGTCTAACCAACCCATGATTTGTAAGGACCGCTAATTCTTGTTGAGACTGATGAGTAGACTGTGCCATTAACTGAAGAATACTCCATAGAAAATATGGCATATCTAAATAATGAATATGTGCATGCTAAAACCGAAGGCTTGCAAGAAGCTTGAAATGATACTTAAACAGGGTAGCAAACTGACCTTCGCAAGTAATATACCTCATGACAAAATATGCAACCTCAACCCATGGGTGCAGAAAAGACTTTTAATCATACCCACTACCCTTCTGGATTGCTGTTTCTCCAGCCTCCAAAAACAATTCCAGGAACTCTGGAAAAGGACATTTCCGAAAAAACCTTTTCTTCCCTCCTTGTGACAATCCACTAAGAATCAAAATTACTTCCTCTGTGACGGAAATATCCAACCCATGAACTCTGGAATTATTTCCATCTAAGTTAAATGTGAATTTGACTATGATATCTTCGAAAAATCCCTACAGCCTCTCAAAATACACATGTCATCCTACATCTAAAAAGACCTGCCATACGTCTGGATTGCATTGAACCTACACTGTGTTTTTTGGTTCGTGCCTAAAGGCTTGCCCGCATTTTGCAGTTGCTCAGTAGAAATAATTGGAGTAACAACAAGATCAATGAGGAGCAGTGTCGGCAGGTAAATTTACAGTGACAAGGTTGTGGTGGCAACGTGTTATAGCTCCAAATCTCACTCTTGGGGTTTGTGATGCTGCACTCATGGTCCAGGGCAACCCCTCCTTCCAGACTTGGTCCAAAATTTAAAAAACAGTGTTTTATTCCCTATACGTGACATTGCCCTGAGATAAACACGTGTATACGCGGGTCTGTGTATACCCAACCCACGTATATGTCTTAAAACACTTAAAAAAAATTAAATCTCCTTAATTTCAGGCAGAGATTGCGGGTTTTACCTGCTGATCACCTGTTAGTGCCCGTGGCCCAACTGTTCCCAACGAATTCCCAACTAAAAAACTACTTTGGGAGAAGTATAAAAAGGCTTCAATGGGAAGGCCTAAGAGGGGAGAGAAGGGAGAAAAAGGTTATTATGCTGAGATTTCCCTGACCAGGTCTGAAGATCCTAGTGCCTCCTGCACTTCCCCCATTTACAGGAAACCCTTGTTTCCTTGTGTGATGATGTATATCTACTACTTGTGATATCATGGAGTAAGTCATGGAAGGAATTTGTTAAAGGCTTGAGACTAGGAGGATGGTTCCGCTTGGAGCCTGCAAAAGGACGAATCAAGTGAAATTATTCCTTTCTGTACTTTATTTGTCTATAATAAAAGAAACACTTGTCTTTGTTCCTGACATAAATCTTCTTCATGTTTATGATATCCATGTTATGATTCATGTATGAATGGTTGTTTAATTGCATAACTAACTACCTTTCAATATATTATGAAGATGATTTCTTTATGATGTTTAGTCCATATACTGCTGTAATTTCTTGAATTGATTGTTTTGCAAGTTGAAGGAGCAAAAAGAACTCCAAGAAGGGTTTGGACCCTGGAAGCATATTCTCGAACGAAGGACCCCTAGGTACGCCCCTTATCATATAGTTTGCTTATATTAGCATCATGGCTGTATGGAATGTGTGTTTCTCTGTATAGACAATTTCAGTCTGCTAGGGTATCAGCCCAAAACCCTAGGGGAACTTTTCCCTTAACAGAATTGGTGACTCCACTGGGGACAATAATATTATTGTTCCTAGTTTGGTGTGTTCAAGCCAATCAGGGCTCAACTGTTTGTTTGCTTGTTGTTGCTGTGTAGTTTGTTCCTGTAGGAACTTGAATTGTAAGTTTGGTCAATTTCTTCAGACTGTTTTTTATTTTTTCTTGAAATCTTTTATATACGTTGTTTTTCTTGTTTACAGAAGCATCAATACGCATGTTTCCTTAAGTGAACCCGCATATACGCAGGTTTCCTTAGGCACAGTCGCGTATACACACAACTGTACATCAATACAGTCACGTATATCTTGCAATTTTCAAGATTTTTTTAAATCTTTTGTTTTTGAAGGTTTGTTTGTTGGTTTCATTTAGTCCTAAACAATTACTTTCCAGTGTCAGTTGTTAGTTTTACAGCAAGTATCTGATTTCAAATTCTCTCTGATTGTGAGAAGTGTTGGTCTTGTTTTTGTTTTTGCAAGCGTCATCATTTTTTGTTTAAGCACGCAAGATTTCTTGTTGGGAATCTTGGCTGCTCTGATTCATCAGGGCAGGAAGATTGATCTCAATATTTGTGTTAAATCTTGTTTTGGTGACCTTTTTTTTTGCTTGACAAAACTACTTTTTGTGACCATCTACTTTTCTTGTTTCACGAAAGTTGTTGATTGACACTCTCTTGAAAATTGTCTTTTTGATCTTTTGGTATTTGTTGCCAAAGCTTTCATTCCTGCTTTTGATTGTTAAGAGCATCTTTAAACACATTTCTTTTTGTTGAGTTTTCATATATTGTGTGTTGTCAACTTGCAAAAGTGTTTGTTGCTTATTCTTCAATCATAAAGTTTCAGTCTTGTTGAGAGCATTTTTGAAAAGACATTTTTGTTTTTGCTTTTGAAGAAAACTTTTTGAAAAACTTGGTTTTGATTTCTTGAACTTTGTTTTGATTTGGTTTCGTTTTGGTGAATGAAAGTGCATTTTTGTTTGTCTTGACACTTGTTTTTAGTGTTTAGACGAAATGAATGGTGGCAACTCATATTCCATCTAAACATTTTAAGTGGCAAAATAAAAATTGATAAACAAGTAACTTTCATTTCTTGATTTAGAGTAGTCTTAAGTCTTGCATCAGCATGTACTCATTGCATTAGGATAGATTTTCACGTATTTTTAGGCATCCATAGCTTTGTTAACTTTTGTGAGTGTGTAGTGTGAGTAAAAGAGAAGAAAAGAAAATTTGTTGTTTTTCTTCAAGTTCCTCTGAACCCTGTAGAAATTTCTTTTCATCGAAAAATGAAAACAAGTGCATTTGCATGTAGTATGGTTTTTATTAATTTCTTTTGTGTCAAAACACCATTAGTTTTGCTTCTGCTTATCCCTTGACTTAAAGAACAGCCCATTTAAAAACAAGCGCTAGTTAAAATATACTAGAACTTTTTATAATTGTGAAGTTAGACACACAAACAAGTTTTAGGATATTTTAGGGCCTTGGATTAGACGAGTGGAGAGATAACTCTCCAAGGCCATTTAAACTGTCAAACATAGGAGTCTGAATAGTGAGTGAAAATCCAATAGCGTTAGGGAGACCAGGAAAGCTTTGGATCAGGGAGTTAAGCACGAGGGTTCTTGAAGACAGGGAAGAGAGATACCCCCTCTCCTACTTATTGAATCTAACCTCAAGACTGTTCCGCTTGGCTTCTGATACGAGTTGGTAACCTTAGTTGCTACTCCTAGGGATCTACACAGGTGGCTGCGAAGGGGAATCCCGTGGCACCTGAGGTCGACGTTGTATAACTTTCAACGGTACTACTGGAGGGCACCCTTGTGAAGCTTAGGGGCTTGCACCGGCACAGGTTGTTGTTAGGAGGTCATTTTAACTTCCTCTGTTACCTTCGCTGATAAGACTGGGCCGTCATTATCCCAAACTATCTTCGAAAGGCCCCTTACTTCACTTTCTTGTATTTTGGTGTCCGGTCCTCATCACCCGGAGTAGAAATACTCGAAAGTTGTTTGACTGGCTGATATCTTTTAGGGACTTTTTAGTGTGTGCTCTGTGCTCCTAGTTGGCCTAGCTTTCAATTTTTTGAGTCTTTAGCTAGATCTTAATAAAAAATTCAAAGTGGCTGACCGATCACCTAGACGGTCTCGAAGACTTCGTGGTCTTTCACCACCAAGTTTAGAACCTTCTCCCAGAAGGCACAGAGGTAATACTGCCGGTGGGTTTCAACCCATGGTAGCTAACGCATTGGGGATTGATCCTCCTCTCGTGGGCATTAGTGTTCAGAATAGGCTTGGTACTTCTACAAAGCAAGAGAGGAACACTCCAGTTCTTTCTCGAGTTCTCTTTCATATGGAAGATAACATAGAAGTAGAAGAAGTTCAAGAGTCATTAGCGGCTCCGAATTCTCCCTTACCTTCTAGTTATCCAGAAGTATTACGATACATTGGGACTCCGACGCATAGACCGTCAAGTCCAGGTCACACTACGCACTTACCATCGATGACCACTACTGGAAGCATGGCTTCTACTACAAGTGCTACAACTATGCAGACTCCAACATCAGTACAAGGGGGAGGAAATATTTCCATCCCCTCTGCATCTTTATTTGGGTCTTTTGCTAGCACATCTTTAGCTGGGTCTACCTCCATTCCCTCTACGAGTGGAAATTCCCAGGCCAATGTTTTTAGTACTAGATTCTTCCCATTTGGCACCCATTCACAGGGTATTCCATTAGTTCTGTTTAGTGCCTCCACATCCATGATGGGTGGATCGGCTTCATTTCAGGGTTTTCCTTTTGGAAGTGGTCATATACTACATTCCAACCCGACAGTAGGATCTATGCCTTTTTCTTCTACAAGACAAAGCAGAAATACTTTTCAAGGTTGGACTAACCCTGCGGTTAGTGGCATGGGAACTGGGAATCTATTTTTCAGCCAACAAGGGAATGGGTCATACTCCACAGTTAGTTCGTTTCGAAGTATTCCTCCCTTAGCTTCTGCTTGGAATCCTTATCAGGGGTTATCCACTCCTTATAATCCTTTAGGAGGAAGCTTCTCTGGTTATGGAGGTTTTGCAGCCGGAGTTGGTCAAACTCCGATTTTTACTGGATCACAAGGCTTTCCTTTTGGTTCAACCGGTTCTGCTGGATACTTCAGGTAGCCTGGTGCTTTTTAAAATCTAGGCCAATCTTTTTAGAACTTTGGGAACTCTGCCCAATCTGGGTCGAATCCCCAAGGTCCTCCTAGGATTCCTTTTCTGGCAACTTTGAACTTACCGAATCTCACGAAATTAACAAACGATCCAATCAAATACAACCCGGCCTGGCCTCCGGTCCCAACCAAACTCCCTTCGGATATTCCAAAATTCGAAGGAAAGGGCGGTGAAAACCCAGGCGACCATGTAACCACATTCCATTTGTGGTGCTCATCAAACTCCCTTATTGACGACACAATTAGGTTGATACTTTTTCAATGCACCTTGACTGGTAATGTGGCCAAATGGTATATAGAGTTGCCAGGGGGTAACTTTACATATTTCGCTGACTTAGCCACTATTTTCTTAAATCATTTCCAGTTTCTTGTCCGTTATGATGTCGAAACTGAACTTCTGGCCACTTTTCGTCAGGACAAGGCAACTCACATTTCTGACCATATTCAGGAATGGAGACGGAGAAAGAGGCTCATTAAAGCCAAAATCCCTCCGGAATACTGTCTCGAATGGTTTTTGAAATCTTTACAACTTGAAATCTCTAAGGATGTCTCCATGTCTGGAGTCTATTCTGAGGAGCAAGCTATTTTTAGGGCCCAGCAATTAGAATTAATTTACTCTCAGTCTGGGATCCTTCAAAAAATCTTTCCAAATGCTCCTGGGTCTCAGGTTGATATAGCCAAATCGAAGCCAGGCCCCCATGTGGATGGTATCGTTGGATCGGTAGACATGAATGCGGTGAACTTGTTGAGCCAATTGCAACAGTTGTCTTTACAAACTGCTTATAACAACCAAGTCACATTGTCTAACCCTTCGTCTTCCCAACCCTCTTCGATTAATGCCATCCAATCCAACCGCAAAGGAAATCAAAATTCCAATGGGAAGAAGAAATGACGAGGTAAGAAAAAGAGTCAAGATGGGAAGACTGATGCAAATAATCCTTGCAATAATGCTGGTGGTGGTAGAAATGAGTCTAAAAAGAAAGTCAATTTTCCATGCAAGTTATGTGGTGGAGACCATTTAACTCACCTTTGCCCCAAGATTGAAGATGCTCAGTGCTTGTTAGGGCAGCAAGGGACTTCTAGTTCTCAGGCTGTGTTAACCAACCCTTTTCCCCAAGGGCAACAACTTCTTGCTGGCACGAGTTCAAACCCTGGAACCTCCGCAGGGGGCAACCAGGAAGGGGAAAAGTCATCAAATGTTTTCATGATGGGTTCCAATGTCCATGTGGCCACTCGGTCATGTGATTACGGTGAAGTCGAAACTTCCAAGGACAAAACTGCTCCCGGAAATACCGACCTTCATATTGAGCGACCCCCTGTCGAGACTATACCACAGATACCGAAAGGTTCCGCTAAACGCGCGACTATTAATCCTAATGCTAGGGACGCCCAAAACTACTCCATTGTTGAGGATCTGACCCAGATTCCATGCGCCATGTCCGCTTTAGAGGTTCTCCAGTTGTGTCTGGCTCAACGAAGTGCTTTACTTTCCGCGATTGGGGCAGTTGATCCAACTAACTCTTTAGTGCTCACTTTCGACATGTTAAATGTCAAAAAGTGACTCCCTCATCATATGGCTTTCCAAATAAAGTCTACATACCAGAAAATTAACATTTTTCGTACTGTTATTAATGAAGGAGCTTCCACGTGTGTCATGTCGATGTCATGCTGGAAGGCTATTGGATCGCCTTCGGCTGTTCCTTCACCTACCGTCCTGACTGCATTTGATGGTCATTCTCATAAGTCGCATGGGATTATCTTGGCCTTTCCCATATGTGTTGGGGGGAAGGTCATTAACATTGAAGTAGAAGTCATTGATGCTAACCTAGACTACAATCTCCTCTTAGGAAGGAACTGGGTATACGAAATGGACGTCGTTGTTTCGACTCTGTTTCGTGTCATTTTCTTTCCTCATGAAGGGAAAATCATTAAGGTTGATCAATTGGATTATTGTCCAGTCGACCCCCAGGAAATATCTGACTCTACTGTTCCTTTAGTGGATAACCCTCATCCCCCTACTGAGAATCTAGGAGTTGGGATGTATTCCTCATTGATGGGTACCTTTGATCTTCCCTATCTTATTGCTAGAATCAATGTCGTTTCATCATCTAAGGAGTCTCCTAAAAAAGAGTTCTTCCGAACTCATTATTTTACAGACCCTTGGACCTTGCCTTCACCTACGACCACATTAGATGAAGGACAAGTTAAATGGAATGGCATTCCCTATGTCTGCAGTTGAGTTGAGATACCAGTCTATCGTTGACTCTGCAAACGACCACTCTACTCCTTTTTCTAAGGAGGAGCTAGATGGTGATGTGGCCCCGGCTTGGACCCTTAATTCTACCTTTGCCCTGGACTGCTTAGATACGGTTTTACCATCTGAAGAAGCAATCCTCAAAGTAATGATGGGTGTAGATCGACCTTGGGAAGACTTACACCATCGTTCATATTTTCTTCCTCCATTGCAGGAAGTAGAGTCTAGGTTCTCCGAGCTCTTTACTAGTGATGTTTGTACGATATCAAATCCTTTGGCTCTAGCACACTTTTGTGCCGAAGGTAATATGTCGGTGATTTCTAAAATGATATCTATAAAAATCTCTAGGGACCCTAATGTAATCGAGAATATCTTCATCGAAATCGAATGTTCCCCTGAAGAAATTCAAGTTTACACCAAGGTTAATTTTAGGGGCGAATAATAGCCCAAAGGCGAAATTTAAGGTTTTTTATATTTTAATGGGGCGAATTTTTAATTAAAATAATATATATATTTTTTTTTTTATATAATTAGCCCTCATTTTATTTAAAAATTAATTTATTTTTTTATTTTAGCCCAGGGCGGATAAACTAACCGAATCGTATTTTCTTAAAATCGCCCCATTTTGATATTTGCTCCCAGTTTGGCAGATCAAAATCGCCATTTCTGATTTACAGTTCGGGTTTTCTGGTTTGGAAGTGGTTTTTGAGGGTCGATTTGGTCCTGGCAGTGGTTTGTGAGGGTCGATTTGGTCCTGGGAAGTTAGATTTGTTTTGAAATGGAGAGCGGAGCTTAATTTATTTTCAAATGGAGGGCGGCTCCCTGTTTTCACGGATTCAGTCCGTTGTTTTCATGAATTCCGGATTCAGGGTGTATATGGCTCCCTGGTCCTGTATAAAAATGGTTTTGAAATAGGTTTTTTCATCATAGTTCACAAATCTAAATGTTCTAGTTAGCAGCAGCAGTTTCAGTGCGATATTCTTGCATTTTCATTGTTCAATCTGCTTATTCTTCTCTTGTTTTGGTATCCATGGTTTCTTGGATTTGAACGGCTCATGCCACTGCAGCAGCAACAACAACAGTCGGTACTTGACAGAATTGTTGGCTGAGCGCAAGAAATTAGGCCCCTTTATGCAGGTCCTGCCTATCTGTAGCCAGCTTTTGAATCAGGGTAAGTTGGCTTCATATGTCTTGTTTTTCTTCAAGTTTGAAGTACAGGAGAAGATAGTTGCTGAGTATGATACAGATTATCAGTTGTTCTGGAAGGCCAAATTAGGTGGATTCATGCCTCCTGCAGTTGTTCGGTGATAATCACTTTGCCAGTGAACGCTGAATGCTTCCGTTGGTTTGGAAGCAAATATAACCGTGGTTGCAAGAGACCATGATTTTTTTTTTAATGGTTGGATATCAAATTTTGTTAAAGATTCTCTCCATCTGCCTGTTACCCAGAAGCAAAAGAAAATAACTAAAGCTGAAAAAACATGTAGAAGTATCATTATGCTGATTTGGATTTCATATTTTGGAAAGAAGATTTCGCTTCAAAATTAACCTGAATCGTATATTGACTTTTCAGGAAATGGTCCATTCTGATTGTGGCCGAGGCCTTGTACTGTGGTGGAAGTATTGAGGAAGTGATGACTGATAATGACCTTTTTACATCTGATAGAAAAGTTGAACAGAGATCATAGTTTTCAACACGTGAGTGCGTTTCAACATATGAGAACTTTATAAGGTATGCTGAACTGTATTGAATGTTGCTTTATTTTGCTGCCAAGTTTATCCATGGTGACTGTTTTTATATACAACACTGGAGTTGCTCGTAGTATGCTTAATATTTGACTAGACCATGTCGAGCATTGCAAAAATTTGCTTTTCGCTTAATTTTACCCATGGCTGAATCTCTGCTTCCACTTATTCTGCTATGTTTTTCAGAGCATGCAATGGATTTTTCATATTTAACATTATCTTGCCATTTACCCCGGTCATTTGGACTTTGATAAACCACTGACAACACGTTTTTAACAAGCAAAGTGGCCTACATTGTTGAACCATTCGAGGAATGATCCAAGCATGCCTGCCCATGCATTTTGTATAGTGCACTCTAAAATGGTCCACTTTCAGGTTTGGTTAACCAAAAATACTAGGACCCAAAGATAAGAGTTGCATGTAGCTATTTCCAGTTACACAAGATGCAAGATTGCACCAATAAAGAATTAAGAACCTGGTAACCTATGGGAGTGCCTACACTATGAAGAACTATGTTTTGAGTTTGGGAAAAAAGACACCCACTTAATATGTAGGATTTTGCTTGAATAGAGGACAGGAACAACTCTAATATTGACCAGATATCTTACACTCCACTAAGGCAATGAGAAGAAGAAACACCGGATCAAACCAAGAAAAAAGATTCCGGTAAAATGTATAATGAGTGAAAAGATAAGAATGCTACCATGCAGGCAATGCAATAATAGCCTTCAGATTTCCCTCCCTTATTTGTCAGGCTTATTGTATTACCCAGCATAACCAGACCCCTGAGCATAATAATAATTCTTACCCTCCATCCCATCTAAATCATCATCTCCGTTCTTTGATTATTGAAATTGAAACACCATTCTGTCTAAACCCTTATCTTCCATCTGCGTGGTAATCATGCCTTCTAGAAAAAGTTAAAAATGGCGGTGCCTTATGGATATGGCAGATTCTGCATGTAACTTGAACTACCAGGTTCCTCCTCCCTTTCAGAGTTTTGACCAGTTGTGTAATAATGGGATGCCCAAGGTTCTTGATGGGTTGCTTGGCTGTATATCTGAATTTGATTAAAATCCGGTCTAACTGCTTGGCCTAATCTTTCCCAATCATTTGGATCTGAGTTGTAACCATAGTTTGAAGCCACCTCTTGAGGATTCTGATAGGGTAATGTGTTTGTACCTTTGTAGGTATTGTCATTCAGGTATGACACAGTGGACAGGCTAGCTTCAGTAGCTGTGAAACCAGGCCCTGGATTATGTCCTTCAGAACCATGCATGAAGCCATTGTTTACTGGATCTACATATGATACAGAGAAATTATTGCTGGGCTTTTTTGGTTCAAAGATGTTCACACATTCACTAGTTTATGGAACAACTACTATGAAAGAAGGATCAAAGAGGCCATCAAAATAGAAACTAATACAAGTTGTCTTTAGCAAGATGATGGATTAAAGATTAGTTGTAGACTTGTAGTTGGCTTTCATCTCTTAGGAATAATGAAGTGCAAAGCAACAACTGAAGTTTTTCCCTGTGCTCAGTAGTCTAGGTTGTAGGTTGGGTTCTCACACTTGCATCTTAGAATATTTTATATCATGACAAGCATAATCAGCTTACCCCTTTTACTGTGGCTTAATAATGATAACAAAAGTCTATTATAATTCATGTTCAACCGATTATACAATTAGTTCATTAACAAATTAAGGAAGCATGTAAATATATATACCGAGGAAAGATGAAATATCTTGACACTAAAGTCCTGATGATGAACATTAGTTTGTGGGCTTAAAACATCAAAAGAACTATGAACCAAATCACATATACTCCAACAACCAATGGAGGAATTCCTTCATTCATCAATGGATGAAATGCCTTCATTACTCAAACTGCAACTTTCAACGATCTAAAGTTATATTACTTATTGTCCTAATAAAATTCAAGTTTATCATTTATAGCTTACGTGTGTGTAAGTTACATAATTAAAATCAAGGATGCTCCCTCATAAAATGGAAAGAAATAGCCAAACCAAAATAAGGCAAGGCTGTAGTTTGAGAGTTTAAAAAAATACACACTATTATGGCAAGGCTGTAGTTTCCAAGAGCATATCGAAAGTAATACAGGGGCAAGTTTGTGGCATCAAGTCATAGGGCAAAAATATGTGGACCTATGATCTTTGGAGGAATGGATTAGACTTCCAAATAAAATTGTTACAAATGTCTCAATGGTTAAAAGGCTCTTGTTCAATCTTTTCCTCTGCTGGGCAATTGGCAATGTGGAGAATAGGAAATGGATTGAATGTGAAAATAGGTGAAGACACCTAGCTCCACAAGATTAATGAAGAAACTATCAAGACCCTGGCAATGGCATACTCACTCAAGCTGATGTTATGTCCAAAATTGATCACCATATAGAAACAGCACTGGAAATTTGCAAGGTCAACAGGCTTGGAAGGAGGTTCAAAGGACAATCGAGATGGCTATGTTAACATATTACAACTAAGTACAATGTGGAGAATAGGAAATGGTGAGAAAGTGAGAATAGGTGAAGATCCCTAGGTGAGGTTTAAAAGGCTCCAGGAGATTAATGAAGAAACTATTGAGACCTTGCATAACAATGGCACACACTCAAGCTGATATTGTGGATCCAAATTTGACCACCATGCAGAAACAACACTAGATATCAGCAAGGTTCTTGATGGGTTGCTTGGCTGTATATCTGACTTTGATTAAAATCCGGTCTAACTGCTTGGCCTGATCTTTCATTAACAAATTAGTTCATTAACAAATTAAGGAAGCATGTAAATATATATACCGAGGAAAGATGAAATATCTTGACACTAAAGTCTTGATGATGAACCTTAGTTTGTGGGCTTAAAACATCAAAAGAAATATGAACCAAATCACATATACTCCAACAACCAATGGAGGAATTCCTTCATTCATCAATGGATGAAATGCCTTCATTACTCAAACTGCAACTTTCAACGATCTAAAGTTATATTACTTATTGTCCTAATAAAATTCAAGTTTATCATTTATAGCTTATGTGTGTGTAAGTTACATAATTAAAATCAAGGATGCTCCCTCATAAAATGGAAAGAAATAGCCAAACCAAAATAAGGCAAGGCTGTAGTTTGAGAGTTTAAAAAAATACACACTATTATGGCAAGGCTGTAGTTTCCAAGAGCATATGGAAAGTAATACAGGGGAAAGTTTGTGGCATCAAGTCATAGGGCAAAAATATGTGGACCTATGATCTTTGGAGGAATGGATTAGACTTCCAAATAAAATTATTACAAATGTCTCAATGGTTAAAAGGCTCTTGTTCAATCTTTTCCTCTGCTGGGCAATTGGCAATGTGGAGAATAGGAAATGGATTGAATGTGAAAATAGGTGAAGACACCTAGCTCAAGAAACTATCAAGACCCTGGCAATGGCATACTCACTCAAGCTGATGTTATGTCCAAAATTGATCACCATATAGAAACAACACTGGAAATTTGCAAGGTCAACAGGCTTGGAAGGAGGTTCAAAGGACAATCGAGATGGCTATTCTCCGTAAGGATCGACATTCAAATACACTACCTGCACTTCTTTACTGGCCCAGGTTCTGGCATGGATTTGAGGAATATGCACATTTTCTTCCCTTATAGAGCCACTCTAGAAGAGGAAGATCTCCATAAGATGTGGAATTACCCTGCAACAAGAGATATAGAACAAAGCAGTGGGAAGTGCATATGGCCACTAGAAGCCAATTAGTCTAACCTTTGTGTCTCAACAGAAGCTAAGCCATAGGCCATGTATGGGTTCTTTAGCACCTTTTTCCAAATGATATAGGATTCTCTCTGGTAACCTTGTTATAGTTTCAAGCGATTGTTCTCAAGTTTGACCGTTGTTTCACCTCTTAAGTATTTATAACCATTCTTCATTGAGCATGAATTTGGATGTAATATCCCCTTTTAAGTATTTCTAACCATTCTTCTTTCAGCATGGATTTGAATGGAAGGAAGCCATGATTTTCATTGGAAAAACCATTACTTCTTTCAGCATGAATTTCAATGTGATTTTCCTTTTTAAGTATTTCTAACCATTCTTTCTTTCAACATGAATTTGAATGCGATCTCCCCTTTTGAGTATTTTTAAGCATGAATTTGAATAGATGGAAAGACGTGATTTTCATTGAATAAGTTATAACCATTCTTCTTTCAGCATGAATTTGAATGTGATTACTACATTTAAGTATTTCTAACTAATCTTCTTTCAGCATGAATTTGACTGAATGGGAAGCCATGATTTTCTTTGGAATTAATGCCGCCATCAGGTAAGCTAGCTATTTTAGTTCCACATACCCTCTTTATTTCAACAATATTATTTTACAATTATTTTTTCTGTTTTTGTCTGAAACATGTTGAAATATGGCATGTCAGACCTTATGTAGATGGGACAACAGAACGTTCTAAGCTACAAAGAAATGATGGCCTTTCCCATGTCTTGGAAGCACATTGCTAACAAATTGTTTATTTTTATCTGTAGTTTTGATGTTGTATCCTGCTTTTCTCTCTTTCAAACTTCAATTTTAAGTTTACTCTATTCAACACATCTTCTGCAGCGTGAGAGTTTCCAATGAACTAGGTGCTGGCCATCCAAGAGCTACAAAATTCTGTGTTATGGTTGTGGTTGCACAATCACTATTGATTGGCATTATTTGCATGGTTATAGTTCTTCTCGTGAAGAACAAATTTGCCGTACTATTTACTGACAGCGAGGTGATCATGAGAGCAGTGTCTAAATTAGTAATCTTTCTTGCAGTAACAATGCTTCTAAATAGTGTACAGCCAGTTCTATCAGGTAATATTTTGTATGTGATTTGCATTCAATCCTCTTATATTTGATTTTGATTTGAGTGGGCAAAGCTCATATCTCCAACATAATTCCGTGCTTATTACCACCTACATGCTTGGGAGGTTTTCACCTTTGCTTATAAATTTTCAATCATCACATTTTTTCAATCATAATGGTCCCTCTGATCCAGAGCACTCTCCTCATAACGCTCAAAGAAAGTAGATTAGTGATTTGAAGTCAAACCAAACAATTAGCAGTCAACCCTAATGGTTTCAAGGTGTAATGTTTTCAAGATACTCATGTTTTTCTCTTGGAAATGTTATCAGGTGTGGCTGTTGGTGGAGGGTGGCAAGGTTTGATAGCCTACATAAACTTAGGATGCTATTATGTTTTTGGTGTACCTCTTGGTCTACTTTTGGGCTACAAGTTTGACTTAGGAGTAAAGGTGCACTAGGCATTCCCATGTTTTGTTTTTTATGCTTTGTTCGTTATGATTCCAACACACTGATTTCAGCATTGCAACCATTATTGGAGTAGAAGGCAAGACTAGTAGGCCTTCTCTAGTCTCTCTATTCCAAGCTTTAAAAATTGATCTTGTTGTAAGCATTGCCTTCAGTGAAAGCAAAAGTTTGTTCAGCCATCTAACTTTTTGTGTATATTTGATGTTGAAATGAGTGAGCAGGGTATTTGGAGTGGGATGATTGGTAGAACTGCACTGCAAACCTTGATTTTGTTATTGATTGTATATTTCACAAACTGGAACAAAGAGGTATGAACTATGAAATGATCTTATGAAAGCTGGAGATGAACTGATGGAATAGTTGTATTTATTTTGTATTTGTTTATATGTTGAACACTTCAGTTCTTGATCTCCGTGGAAATGCAGGCCTCTGCTGCCGAGAATCGTATCAAGTTATGGGGTGGTGGTGTAGTTGAGGCCCTCAAACACAGCTCAGTTGATTTAAAATCAGAGGATAATGCTGATGTCAATATATTGATTGTTGCATAGAAGTAATAATGCTTTAGCAACAGCCAATTATTCGTCACATTAGATTCCATTCTAACTTTCTTCCACATGAGTAGCAGGCAACAAACGGTAGTAAGAGGAACAGTGAACCATCAACTTTCACGAGAATCAATAATATTTGAGATGGTTGGAGATTGGAGTGGAAGGAAAAATATTTCCCTTTTAAAATGTCTGGGAGATGTTTATTCACAAAGTATCACTTTCAAAGTGTATGCTTATTCACAGGTATTACTATCTTTTGAATGGCTGGCCCAAATTTCACTAAAAAATTGGGAGGTTGGTCAAGTAAATGTTCATTCACAGGTACTATGAAAGCTGGAGGCATATAAAACCACCTACAGGTGCGAGTACAACATATTAAAATATCAAAAAAATTCAGGAATTCTGAGATAAATGAGGAGATAGAGTTTTTCCTAATTACCATTTTTTTTTAATGAAGTATTACGAGCTACAGGATTTTCATTGATTTTCATAGCATATATATCTTAACGGAAATTTTTCTTGATTGTATGTACGTATCATATTAATTTCAAATAAGAATACTTTCTAAATTCATAGGCTTTTGTTTTCAGAGCGATGTCAGTTTTAAATGCTGTTGTTCGATATAAGTAACAATTGAGAATGTTTCATTCTCCTCTTCATTTTTTTTCATTTTATTTTAATTTTACTAACATATTTACGTTTAAAATATATTATTATACCTGATAAATCATAATCATAAAAGATATGATAAAACATAATCATAAAAACCGTACCAGTTTTGATTCAAACTTTTAAATTCACTAAAAATTTATAGGTTACTTATTAATTATTAATTACTTAAATTATTTATTAATTTAAATTTATTTTAACTTTAAATCTATTAAATGCTATGGGATTCATTTTTTTTGGTGCAAAACATTTTTTTAATGCAAAATTAGGAAATGTTTGCACCTCGAGTGATTTGATGTCTCTCATTGCTTTATAGATCCAGAATTAAGATGGATCTAGAGTGGTTTCAGTGATGCAGGATCACACAAAATTTGTTAAACATTTAATTATTCTGATCATTTTAAATATGCTAAATATGTGTATTATAGATCTGAGCATTTTAGTTTTAAATTTGCTCAGTTACCTCAGTTTGTCGAGCTGATGGAGACTATTATAACTTGAATGATGAAATAAAATTTTCGAATGCAAAGTGACAATGTAACAACGTTGAATGATAGAAAATGTGAATAATAAGGATGTAGTTAGTTATAAATAGTTTTCATTGTGATAAACCTCAAACTATTTTGTTCTTGTGTTCTTATTGCCATATATGATAGGTTTTCCATCTTTTCATATCAATCATATAAAAATGGTGTTTGAAATCATAGGCCAATCAAACCTTTAACTTGAGCTATTATAGTAAACACCATACCTTGTCTTTGTTGTTCTCCAATATTAATAGTAGTCTTCTCCAAAGTCAATCATTGTGACTTATGGAGTTTCAAACACCAAGTCAATGTTAGTTGTTTTCTATTGCCTAGTTTGAATGCAAAGTAACTAACAATGTTGAATGATAAAGAATGGGAATAATAAAAATGTAGTAAATTACAATAGTTTATAGTTTCAAGAAGAAAACATTTAAGGTAAGTGAACATTTTATTTAAGATGAAAATTGAAGTATTTTATTTATGGATTGAAAATGTAACACATGTCGTCAATAATTTTTTTGTGCTTACACTAAATTCAATGCACACTATTAATTTTATTACTTTGAAATTAATGCACATCATACATCTAGTTTGTAATGTTCCCAAGAAATTAATTGCCTAAGAGACGAAGTACCCTATCAATCCATGTAGGCTATAGTCCTTGGTAAAGGTGAAAACCAAAAAATACCTAATGTTTTGTAGGTTTTTAACCCTGCACAAAAATTACCTGCAAACAAATTCTTAAAACAAAAAATATACAATGGCGAGAACATAAAAATATATACACAAAGATTTTCCGCTCGATCCCAAAACCAGGACTATCAGATTGATTTTTCATTATATTCCTTTTAATGTCACAATACATATATACATGCCGAAGCATTCATAAACCCCAATCCATTAACCTTAGATTAGAACATAATTGTAGTTTCCTTGACTAGATATACAAAATACCATGGGAAGAAAATCATCATGCTCAAAATCATGTGTAGAATATATGCACAAAACCATGTGTAAAATCCATGCACAAAACTATGGCTAGGTCTGCCCACCATCTTTGGGTTCGCCCACCATCCTTGGGTCCCCCAACTATTATTGGGTTTGCATAAAAAAATCTCGGGGCGCTACCCCGGAACCCGAGGCAAGGGGGTTACTGCCCCCCTACAAACCCCCTTGGAACCCTCCCACTGCGCCCAGATCTATAACAACCATTTGAAATTGAGACATACTCCTCTAACCATGCTATTGGTGCAATTCTTACCCAGCAGGGGAATATCACAATGAGGTACTTTCAGATACAGTCTGAAAGTATCCCACGTATGACAAAGAGATGTATTCTATTGTTCAGGTCTGCCGACAATGGAAGCATTACATTATGGAGAACAAAATAGTCATCCTCACACACCACCGATCCCTGCAATTCATACAGACACACGGGAAGTTAGAGAACGATTGCCATTAAAAATGGTCCACATATCTACAACAGTTCCATTTGAACATCAAGTATAAGAAGGGAAACACTAATAATGTTGCAGACTGTCTCAGCTGACCACCGATTATGGCGCTGACCATTGTGCTCGACTCTTGTGGACACGAGACTTCGGGGTGGCTGCATCTTTACAAGAGTGACCCAAAATTCGGCAACACATACCAAATGCTCTTGGAAGGCAAACAAGTTCGAGATTTTCACCTCCAGGGCACATGTTATGCCACCTTGCACACCTTTTATGTTCCTACAAGTGAGCATTCCAAGATGATTTTGGAGGTGCACTACATTTGGGTCGTTGGACATTTCAGAGTAGAGAAAATAGTGGCAGTGTTGCAGAAGTATTTTTATTGGCCGAAACTTTGACGGGATGTTGGGAAGTACACAATATCAAGCACTGCCTACACCATTGTCAAACCAACAATCAAGAAGCAAGGCCTATATACACCCCTGCCTAATCCTAGTAGGCCTTAGGAATCCATCTCCATGGATTACATGTCCGGCCTTCCTTCTACTAAGCATGACAATGACTACATGTCCGTGGTCATCAACAAATTTTCTAAGATGGTCATTCTAGCGACCTACAAGAAGAGTATCATAGCACAAGCCATTGTTAAGCTCTTCTTTGAATGAGTGTGGGTACATTTTGGGATCCCAACGTCCATTATCTTAGATCAAGACAATAGGTTTATGAGTACGTTCTGGTCAAGCCTCTGGTCGATGTTGGATACCACGCTCACTAAGTCCACAACCTTCCACCCCAAACTGATGGCCAAACATAGGTCATCAATAGGATGATTGTGAATATTTTGAGCTTGTACAACTCGAAGCATCCATGCACATGGGATGAAAATCTCCCCTATGTCTTGCATAGCTACAATAGAGCTCTCCATAGCTCAACTTGCCATAGCCCCTTTAAGGTGGGGTTGAGATTCCAGCCACTATGTCTCAGTGATGTGACCATACCATTTGCAGTTTCAAGCAGATTCAGCTCATGTCCAGTTCATGTTGAAAAGTGTTCAACATGAAATGCTAAATTTAGAAAGTGCTAAAAATAGAACTCCTAAAAATAACACTTCTAAAAATAGCAATTTGGCGATTGAGCATTTTGGCCACCTTGGGTGAAAGGTGAAACTGCTAAAAACAGAATCTTCTAAAAATAGCATTTCTGGGTCCCTTCCTATTTTTAGCAGCCCCTGGTCTAACTATAGGAAGTAAAAACAAATTTAGTCTTAACAACAGATTAAAATATTAATTAATTAATCTCCATGAGTTAATTAGTTATGGAAAATTAAACTTGAAGTCTTTGTGAGATCATGCAATTATTTTCTCCCTTGATTTAGGAATTTATCCCTTGATTAAAGGAGATAAGGTTCAGTTCTATATTGAGAGGATCAGTTGACTTAGTTTAACTTAGTCAAGTCCAGTTAGATTATTTGAACAAGTTGTTAAAATAATGAAATATAGTATGTTAATGCTTGCATGCATGTGACAACTAATATTTCAGATAATTGAGCATTCCCTCATGGATAACTGATGCATGTCAGTTCAGACAGAGACCCAGTTGAGATCAGATGAGGGATAGTATACTATCAGATGCTTGGATATTTCTAGTAAGTATTCCTTGCATGGAGAAGGATCTATTTCCAAGAGAAATATGTATTATAGGAGACTGGAGGATTTGTGGCCTATATATTGAGGCCTAGGTAGTCTATGATATTCATCATCATAGTACAGAGAGAGTAGTATAGCTTTTGAGCTGATTCTTTTTGTAAGTTGTTGAAGATTTCCACTTGATTGATAATACAGAGTTGGGGTTTTATGCTGGTGCTTTCCCCTGTGACATATTCTGTGTTATGTGTGATTGATTCTGTCTTATGAGTTATATGTGTTCATGCTTGATGTTGCTCATGTTATAATTGAGTAAAATATTCGCCATGCCTGGTGAGAGATTCGCCAGAAAATTATATATACATATTATATTATTGATAAAATCGCCTTCCATTTTTCCTATACACCATGGAGATTCGCCCAATTATTATATTTATAAATTTGGGGGGGGGTTCTTAAAATTTTCCCTAGTTTACACTGACCTTTTCAAGGAATTTCGAGACGTATTCGCTTGGTCTTATGAAGAAATGCCTGGCATTGATCCATCTATAGTTCAACATGAGATCAAGACGTATGAAAACGCCAAACTGGTTCGTCAAAGGCTTTGGCCGGTTAATCCTAGGAAAGTAGCAGCTATTAAAGCTGAAGTAGAGAAGCTACTAAAGGTGGGTCTCATATACCCTGTTCCTCTTACCGATTGGGTGTCTAACCCAGTCCCTGTGGATAAAAAGCAAGGAACAATCCAAGTATGCATCGACTTTAGAGATCTAAATAAGGCTTGTCCAAAAGATAATTACCCCGCACCATTCATTGATCAGATTATTGACGAGTGTGCGGGTAATGAGACTTTTTCCTTCATGGATGGTTTTTCCGGTTATAATCAAATTTCTATCCGTCCTGAAGATCAACATAAGACAGCCTTTATATTTCCTTGGGGTACCTTTGCATACAGAAAGATGCCTTTTGGTCTTAAAAATGCTGGAGCCACTTTTCAGCGGGCCATGTCATATGCTTTCCATGACATTAAACATATCATCGAAGCATACTTGGATGATCTCGTTGCTCGTTCTCGAAAGAGAACTGATCACCCTAGTCATCTTCGATTGGTTTTTGAGCGATGTCATTTTTATAAAATCCGGTTGAATCCCAATAAGTGCATTTTTTCGGTTACGTCAGGTCGGTTATTAGGGTTCATCGTGTCAAATGAAGGGATTCGGGTTGATCCCTTCAAGGTTGAGGCAATAGTTCAGTTGCCTCCCCTGTCCTCAATTCAGCAACTTCAAAGTCTTCAAGGGAAGGCTAATTTCCTATGACGGTTTATAGCGAATTATGTCGGGATCACTAAAGGGTTTATGCGTTTGCTACGCAAAGGAGTTCCATTTGTATGGGACGACTTTGCGCAGTGGTCGTTCGATGCTTTGAAAAAGGCATTAGTCTCTGCCCCGCTTTTGAGTCCACTGGATTATGGTAGGGACTTCCTTTTATATCTCGCTGCAGCAGAATCAACCATTGGTATGGTTCTCGTTCAGGAAGACGATTCTCTCACAGAGCATGTGATTTATTATTTGAGCCGAGGCTTAATAGGTCCTAAACTTTGCTATTCTCCGGTTGAGAAGTTGGCTTTGGCAGCTGTTCATGCTGTCCAGCGGCTCCGTCATTATATCCTGCTACGCAAAACTTTTGTCTTAGCGGCGGTCAATCCATTTCAATTTGTCCTCAGTAGGCGAGTGATTGGGGGAAAATATAATCGATGGATAGTCATTTTGCAAGAATTTGATCTCGAGTTCTTGTCTTCCAAGTCTAAGAAATCCATGGTTTTCGCCGAGCTAATTTATGAGCTGCCTTGTGGAGAGGATACTATTTATGAGGAAAGATTTCCTGACGAACATTTATTCCTCATCTCTTCACTCGACCCTTGTTATGGAGATATCATTGTCTATCTCTAGACTTCGAAGTTTCCCTCTACTTTCTCTAAGGATGAACGTCGGAAATTACGTCACCTAGCCAAGAACTATGTTATCATAGGTGATACGTTATATCGTCGAGGGGTTGATTCGATCCTTCGACGCTGTTTAACCTTGGAGGAAGCAGAGTCAGTGCTAAATGACAACCACAGTGGAGCTTGTGGTGGTCATTTATCAGGGCTTGCTACAGCCCAGCGCATCTTGTGTGCCGGCTATTTTTGGCCTTCGCTCTTTAAAGACTGTGTTGAAGCGGTCAAACGCTGTCACCCCTGTCAAATCTATACTCGAAAGATGTGCGCACATCTAGCTCCTCTTTTTCCCGTTATCACTGTCGGTCCCTTTACTAAGTGGGGTATCGATTTTACAACTTGTAATCTGCCTTCAGCGGCGAATCACAGGTACATTATCGTGGCTGTAGACTACCTTACGAAGTGGGCTGAAGCCATGCCCACTTATAAAAATGATAGTGACATGGTAGCATTGTTCCTTTTTAATCAGATTATCTCAAGATTCGGTATCCTGAGAGAGATTGTCATTGACCATGGTAGTCATTTCCAGAATCAACTGATGTCTGAATTGGCTCTCAAATTGGGTTTCCAGTAGGAGCCTTCATCTCCTTATTATCCTCAGGCCAATGGACAGGTCGAGGCAGTCAACAAAACTCTGAAGATGATCCTACAATGGACAATCGACAAAAATCGGTCCAATTGGCATCTTATGTTGTATCTGGCTCTTTGGGCATACTGGACCTCTGTGAAGACTGTTACTAGTTTTACACCTTTTCAGTTAGTTTATGGGATGGAATCTATCTTCCCTATAGAATGTGAAATTCCATCTCTTAAGTTAGTTGTTGAGCTCCTTCCAGAGACTTCGAGTCTCGAAGAGCACCTCCTTCATTTGGAACATCTCGATGAGCAGTGTTGAGATGTGGCCACAATGAATGAGGCTCATAAGAAAAGGGTTAAAACGTAGTATGATAAAGCTATCCATCCTCAAGTCTTTTCTGAAGGTGACCTTGTCTTAGTCTATGACCAAGATAAGGACACCTTGGGGGCAGGCAAGTTTAAGCCTATGTGGTACGGTCCCTTCATTATTAAACGAGTTTTAGAAAAAGGGTCGTATGAGTTAATCGATTTTGAGGGAAACAAGTTGGCGGAGCCCCGAAACAGGCTCTACCTAAATAAGTACTTTGCTTAAGTAGTAGTTAGGCAATGGATTCTTTGTAGATTATGTATATTTGTACATATCTCATCGAGAGTTTTTGATATCAACACTTTTTGGTCTGCTGTGGCAGGTGTTGATGGATGACTTGGTCTATTTTGGGTTCGCCGATGGTGCTAGTCAGCACACTTGGAATCTCGCTTCCACAGCTTGGGTACTCTACTATCCAACTGGTCAATTGATGGTATCAAGGGGCATATGCATTGGTCCCGCTTCAAATAATATAGCTGAGTATACTTCCGTCATTAATTTACTATCCGAGGCAATTTCTTATGGAATCGACTTGTTGGTAGTTTATCTTGATTCACAATTGATAGTGTCACAATTGAACAACATTTATCAGGTAAGGGATCCATGTTTATATCGCCAGTATTTAAGGGTGAGGTTGTTGAAAATATCATTTACTTATATTAATTATTTGCACATTCCAAGATCTCATAATTGGTTAGCGGATTCTATCACTAATCAAGCATTACACTGGCACATCAATCATTCATCACAATAAAATCAAGCATCAAAAAGTCGAACTGTATATATATATATATATATATATATATATATATATATCATAAAACATCTCGAGTGTACATAAGTCTGTCCAAAAAATATACAAAATTGGGACTCAAATGCCCATAATCATGCCTGGTATATCTAATGCCCTGGCTCAGGATGAGCGGCTAAGTAGGTAGCTATCACATTGGCTACACGCCTAAAAGTGCAAACCTAGTCACGTGGCATGCCAACCACATGACACTGCATATCCTTAGGAAGGTCCTCTACGGCAGCCATCAGTACTTGGTGAGTTAGTCTCACCAAGTGTCGCTGAACGGTATGTAGAAGTCGTTCTGTATCAGCAGCTGCCTCTTCGGCTCCTCGGCCGCGACGTCCATGCCGCGGGAACCCATCTGATCATACTGGCCCAATATCTGGAACATGATCATCATATTAGTCATTTGAATCCCATCAAAAACATTTTTCAAAATTCATTATTATATTTGAAAAATCCAAAAAAAAAAAATCATAAAATAAAAAATACTTACCAATGTCGCCCCATGCTGCGGTCGGTGGTAATGATAGATCGGGATCTCCTCGGAAATCCAACCCAGCATAAGGGTAGTCATCTATGGCGATGATCTGCTGATCCCACCAGGAAAAGAAGTCATCGTCAAATGCAGTCTGTGGGACGTCCCCACCCCCTAGATGTTTCATCAGGTCGGCCCACCTGCCCATGCGTGGATCTCATGGGGTGCTGATGGAAACTACTACCCTAGGGCGGAGTGCAGGGACCCTCTCAAAAAAGAAAGAACACAGAATAGTCCCATATCCAAATTTTTTGGTCTATCCTCTCTTGATGGAAGTGAGCTGGATTTTTAAGCTGGCCAGAAGAGGAGTACACCAGTCAAATACAGTGGTGAGACAGTCCACCGCCAAGATCATGGTTAGCCATGATGCCTAGTGTAGAGAAGCTGATCCATTCACTCTAGCTATGGTGAACAGGATTATCCTCAGTGATAGACTCTCCACATGTGTGATGGAAATCTGACTTCCAACCTTTTTTGGATGTCTCGGGCAATAGATATGTACGTAATCCTCGATCGAGAGACTGCCTCGTGTCCTGCCCCTGGAATGTACTACCTCTCCCCTTCGGGAAAGGCTTGTGATGAAGTAGATGTCATCCACTTCCATCCTAAGTGGCATCTAGTCAATCATGAATGCATCATCATCGATACTCCAGTAATCAATGAGCATCTCAAGCAGACGTGTGTTTGCTTTCATATTTGGCAATTTGAAGAATTTTAGCAAACCACATCCCTGTAGGGCATCCAAAGCATCAGGATCGTTCATGACCTCATCATCCACTACGGTATGCTCTCTTTCTCACCAAGTGACTGGCATCCTAAAGAAAAAATGGTTTTCAATCGTTAGTTTTTTTGTTTAAAATGTTCGTGGCGTATACGCGGGTCCCTTTGCACACAGTCGCGCATAGGGCCCGTGTGTACGCGGGTTTCATATTACCAACCCGCGTATACGCCGCGGTGAAATTTTTGGCGAAAAATTCAACTGTAAAACATAAATTAAAAATTCTAAAACTAGTCACAATGGATTGCAAGACAAGTATAAGAGTTACTTGGGGATTTTGGAAGAATCTGAACGGTTGAATTTGGCGTATGGACAACTTGCTTCTTTTTCTCCACTTCTCTGCTCTCAAACTCAAATGGTGAAAATGGTGAGTCCAAAAACTCTTTTATAGGTTTTGAAAATGCAAAATTTTTTCAAAATTTTATTTTCTTTGGCCTCATGTAACTTTTAACTTGGGAGCTTGGAATGTCGAGGATGGTTTGATTTTCAAGACATTTGGGATGTTTTTCGACAGTTTCGAGATGGTTCCATGACTGCTGACCCGTCATGGTAGGTATCGTTTTCTCACTGGCATATAGGTTAGGGAAGCCATTTTTCCGTTGCATTATGCATACTAGCCTCCATTTGCCGATACATCTGCCATAGGGTCGATCCCATCATGTTATGGTTCGTAAGCCATCTTCACTCGCTGATTTTTTATATCATGACACGATGGTAGAAGCCATCCTTTACATGGGCATCGTAGTTAGTACCTCACTGACATTTGTTTCCCATGCTGCTCCGATCTGAGTAGGCTCGGGAGTCCTCTTTAGTCCTGCCATGACTTATGCGATGAAGCCTCATTCCTCTTTGCTTCTTCGCTTTGTTCTAGCCTTATACCCTAGAGGCTCCTTTGTGTTGAGTTGTACCACTGCATTGCATTTTGACCATTTGCACCTTTTGGCCTTGAGCCGGCTTCACTTGGACTCATGTTTAAGCCAAATTTTGACCATGCCAACTGCAAAATCAAACTTGCATACCTTTAACTTCTGCAACTTGACGCACCTTGACCCATGGAAGGAACACACCTTTGAGTGTCACTGACCAGTTTTCACCTCCCTGCATTGAGCATAGGAACGTTCCAATCCCAGGAACTAGATCATCTGTTTCATCGACACTCGTTCCTTCCACTGTACTATAGCATTCTTTTATTCTTTTTCCAGTTTAAAAGAAAAAGACAAAAAAATTATATATTCCAAAAAAGAGTGGGAACAGGACAATATTTCCATTTATTGTTGGCAGCTAGAGTCAGTCATGTCGCCCTTGAACCGAGCACTCAAAACAAAGTCTCCTCCATTTGGGCAAGATTTAGTTTGAATTAGGTACGCCTTAACCTTGTTATTGAGTCAGTTCTCCCCCAATTGGTTATCTCTTCCAATCATATGGAGGGTTCGTTCGTGCCTCCTGCATGTCGAACTTATACAGAGTCATCATATGCTGCCACATAGTCACATTGAGTCGTTCTTTTGTTCAAGGGAAGTTAGCCTGAGTTGGCCTCTCTGCTGTGTCTCTTGACTCATTTTTCAGTTGGCCATCCCTGGTTGTCAGTATCATGTCTATCATCACATCAGTTATATTGGTCCTTTACTCGTGCCGGTTTGAGAAGGTCTCCATTGACTTCTTGATGGCGGGTCTTGTCCTTATCGACGACGACATCTTGCTCTAAGGATAGGCCTAGAGCTGCACCCTGGCCCTATTTTCATTATTGATAGGTCACCTTGTGCTCAGCATCGATTAGTATCATGGGTATTTGACTGAGTGGTTTCCCTTGTGTTCGACATCAGTTTATATTATCACATATTGGGATTCATGCAGTACCTTGGTTTCCATTTGACCCTATTGGTGGATACCTCACCTCTGTGTCAGCTTCCATTATTGGTTGGTTCAGAGGGTTTCTGTCGTGCGCTAGCCACATCTTGTGTATGCTGGAAACATACCTCGGTTGGGTTACTACATCTCTTTCATCCGATTCCTTCCACATTATTGGCCTATGGGTTACACTCGCGCTAGATTGATGAAGGATGCCTTAATGCCTTCCTTCTAGCGGATCTTTCCCTATTGACTCCGACTCATTGCTTTGGGGCAAAGATCTAGAGTCCATTTGGCAGTACCTTGGGGTTTGCAGTCATTAGTGGCAGATCCTTCACTATCGACAGTGGGAAACCATCATTGTCTCCTGATCGATAGATTCTTACAGGTGTTCGACTCTAGCGCATATATTCACACTTGTTAGATTGTACTGGGTACCTTGACGCTCATTATCATTATCGGTGAGTAGTCTCGCGTTTGTTAACAGTATACATCAATGACCGATAATCAAACGATTTCTCACATGGTCGAATTCAGATCATTTATTCCCATGGTGTAGAAATGTACCACGGTGGTCGGTCAAGGCCTCAGGTTGTATCAACATTCATTGGTTCACTTGACAGTTGCTCCTGTTGCTGCTAGTTGATACCCTTCCACCTTATATGTTGCAGTCAGTCATGGCGACATTCTATATGCTGGCACCTGAGTTTGTAGTGTAGTACCATCCTATTCCATCATGTTCAGTTGGTACCTTTTGTGATCAGTCTTTGATATCAGTGATCCTGTTCATCCTTCAGCATCATTGACATTCTTATATGTGATATTCATACATGTACTTGTTCGATCATGATCAGATGATCCATTATGTTTTTCTAGTTCTTTATACTTGTATACTTAGTGGATTTGCTTGTACTTGATATGTGGACATGCTTTACTTTTTCTGAGCATGGGTATGCCCGCCTTGGATAGTGTTTCTTTCTGATCTCCTTTTGTGGCTTGGCAGGCTGAACTCTGGTGAAGTCCTTCTCGGTTTTTGACAGATTTCCTTTCCATATACTTGCTTAATACATTTCGGCCATCATGTACCCCTTATAACCTCATATATTAGGGGGCATCTGTTATAGCTCCAAATCTCACTCTCGGGGTTTGTGATGCTACACTCATGGCCCAGGGCAACCCGTCCTTCTAGACCTGGTCCAAAATTAAAAAAAACAATGTTTTATTCCCTATACGTGACATTTCCCTGAGATAAATGCGTGTATACACAAGTTTGTGTATACCCAACCCGTGTATATGTCTTAAAACACTTAAAAAAAATTAAATCTCCTTAATTTCGGGCAGAGATCACGGGTTTTACCTGCTGATCACCTGTTAGTGCCCGTGGCCCAACTGTTCCCAACGAATTCCAAACTAAAAAACTACTTTGGGAGAAGTATAAAAAGGCTTCAATGGGAAGGCCTAAGAGGGGAGAGAAGAGAGAGAAAGGTTATTATGCTGAGATTTCCCTGACCAGGTCTGAAGATCCTAGTGCCTCCTACACTTCCCCCATTTACAGGAAACCCTTGTTTCCTTGTGTGATGATGTCTATCTAGTACTTGTGATATCATGGAGTAAGTCATGGAAGGAATTTGTTAAAGGCTTGAGACTGGACGAATCCGGAGGACGGTTCCGCTTGGAGCCTGCGAAAGGACGAATCAGGTGAAATTATTCCTTTCTGTACTTCATTTGTCTATAATAAAAGAAACACTTGTCTTTGTTCCTGACATAAATCTTCTTCATGTTTATGATATCCATGTTATGGTTCATGTATGAATGGTTGTTTAATTGCATAACTAACTACCTTTCAATATATTATGAAGATGATTTCTTTATGATGTTTAGTCCATATACTGCTGTACTTTCTTGAATTGATTGTTTTGCAGGTTGAAGGAGCAAAAGGAACTCCAAGAAGGGTTTGGACCCTGGAAGGACCTTCTCGAACGAAGGACCCATAGGTACGCCCCTTATCGTATAGTTTGCTTATATTAGTATCATGGCTATATGGAATCTGTGTTTCTCTGTATAGACAACTTTCAGTCTGCTAGGGTATCAACCCAAAACCATAGGGGAACTTTTCCCTTAACACAACGGGGTGCGGTGATAGTGAAATATTGGAAGATAATGGTGAAATATGGAAAAATCCATAAGATTATGGTAATAATGAGTGGTAATTATGGTAATCATTTCACAACATTAGAAAGGATTGTCCATTAATACAATTATACTTATTTCAAGTCATGATGCATATAGATAACTATGCAAAGTATGGTGGGGGTCGTGGAGTGTACACACTAGCACAGGTTTCAATGGTGATAATGAAAAATCATTACTACATTTTAGTTATGGAATCTTTGTATTTATTATAATATCTCCCCCAAACTAAGGGATGACCATCCATGGTCATATCGAGTCATGCCGAATGAATTATTGATAAAATCCACAAAGTCGATCAGGGACATACCTGGTGACTTACCTTGACGGAGTAACAACAACAGAGGAGTAACAACATTGGAGGGAGTAACAACACTCTAGGAGTAACAAAATTGGGGGGAGTAACAGGACCCGAGGAGTAACAACATCAGGGGGAGTAAAAACGCCTAAGGAGTAACAAAACTGCTTGAACACGAATCACCACGAAAAGAGTAATAACACTAGAGGAGTAACAACATCAGAGGAATAACATCACTAGTGAAGTACTTAGACAAAATTTCTATGAACATAGTAACAACACCGTAGGATTAACAACACCGGAGGAGTAATACCACCAGCGGAGTAAAATGAAATCACCACAGAGTGACATGACCAGAGGAGTAACAACACTAGTGAAGTACTTAGACAAAATCAGTACCCACAGAGTAATATTACTAGGGGAGTAACAACACCAGTGAAGTGCCCAAAAGAAAAATAATAATAGAGTAGTAACAAAATTTGATATATATATATATATATATATATATATATATATATATTTTTTTTTCCCTTTCTTTTAGATCAGAGGTGCAGAGGAAGAGTTCTATGCACTAACAATTTCAAAACCAAAATTATCAGAGAAATGTTTAATAAAGGAGTCTTTAGAAGCTGGACAGTGATACAGTCTGAGGCGATGTCCATTTACAAGCAGAGAAGTGTGTGCCTCATCAATTTTTATAAGTCTAACAGTCTCGTTATAAAACATTGTGTCAACTTCATATGGTCCCATCCATCTAGAGCAGAGTTTTCCTTTAAAATTTTTGGACCAAGAATCATAGAGCAATGCCCAATATCCTCTTTGAAACACCTTTTTCTTAATAAATTTTGTGTGCCATTTAGCTCGTTGTTGCTGAATTGTAGTAGTATTCTAGACAGCTGCCAGCCGAATTTATCCAATTCATTTAACTATTCCAGTTGGTGTTCTTGGGCTTCTGAAAGATCCAAACCTACTTCAAGGGTTGTCATGAGTGTCTTAATTTCCAATTCCGCCACAAACAAAGGGGATTTCCCATAGACAAACTCGTATAGTGAAAATCTTGTTGTGTTCCACCATGTTGTTATATACGCCCACAGTGCCTCAAGAAGCTTTTCAATCCAATTTATGCGATGGTTTGCTATGGTCTTTATAAGAATAGTTTCCAGTACCTTGTTTGTGCTCTCAACTTGAACATTCACTTGAGGATGATATGGATATGTTACCCTATTCTTTATCCCATATTTCTTCATAAGTCTGTGAACTGAACCCCTCCATTTGAAACTATCTCTCTAGGATCTCCATACCGAGCAAAAATTTCTTCAAATAAAAATTCCAAGATAACCTATTCTGTTGATTTCACAATAGCCTTGGAATCTACCCACTTGTCACATAATCTGTGCAAACCAAAATGTGAACTTTTTGATGTGAAGGAGGATTGAATGGCCCAATGAAATTGATAGCCCATTTTTCAAAGGGTTCAAAAGCTAGTTGAGGCTATAACATCATCTCATCTTCCTGACCTGCCTGACCCATCCGTTGGGAGTTATCACACCCTCGAACATATTTCCTTGCATCATGAAAAATAGAAGGCCAATAGTACCCCATTTGAAACACCTTATGACCTGTTCGTTTATCTACAAAATGTCCCCCATAGGGGCCATCATGAGTAGCTTTCAGGACATCATATATATCATCCTCACTTATACAGCGCTGAATTTTTTGGTTGGGTCCTGTATACAAAGGATGTCCTTCTATCCATGAATAATGGGCACTATGATGTATAGTCTTTCATTGTTCTTTATATGGTAGGTGTTGAGGCACTTTTCCTGTAGCAAGATAGTTAGCAATATCTGCATACCATGGAGTGTGAGTATAAATTGCAAAGAGATGTTAATTTGGAAAACTATCCTCTACAGGTGTACCTTGATCACTAGTATCCATCCTAGACAGGAAATCTACAGCTACATTATCTTTCCCTCGCTTATCTCAATGGTAATATCAAATTCTTGAATTAACAACAACCATATTGTAATAGGGCTAGGAGTTATTGGTTTATTCATTAGATACCTGATAGTTGTATGATCAATGTAGAGGAAAGTAGGATACCCTGTAATTTAATGTTGAAACTTATTAATAGCATAGATAACAACCAAGAACTCCTTTTCACTTACCGTATAGTTCAGTTCAGCAAGAGTCAAGTTCTTGCTGACATAATAGATCACATACGGTTTCTTGTCCTCCTATTGCCACAGGACTGCGCCAATTGTTGTTTGAGAACCGTTTGTAGAGATGTGAAATGAGAGCTTCCAATTAGGACCATGTAATATCAGAGCTTTACAAACTAGTTCTTTGATTTCCTTAAAAGATGCTTCACATTCATTTGTCCACACAAACTCTGCATCTTTAGGTAACAATTGGAAAAGTGGGAATGTTGTCTTAGATTTTTTTTTCTATAAAACACATGTAATAGCCAACATAACTGATAAAGCTATGTACCTGTGTCGATGTCTTAGGTGTAGGAAAATTCAATATTACCTCTACCTTAGCAGGATTAATGCGAATTCCTGCAGCTGAAAGCAGGTGTCCAAAAATTATTCCTTCCTTCATCATCATATGAAATTTTATTGTACTAAGAGAAACATGTATTTTCTTACATATTTTAAGTACTTTCTCCAAGTTTTCTAGACCTTCTTCAAAATAATCCCCATATGGGGTGAAGTCATCCATGTAGATTTCAACATTATCATTGATTAGATCAGAAAAAATTCCTAATATTGGCCTTTGAAAGGTAGTGGGTGCATTATAGAGACCAAATGGGAGGATTTGGTAGGAAAAGGTTCTCCAAGGGCATGTGAAAGTAGTTTTATCCTAATCCTCAGGAGCTATTTGTATTTGATTGTATCCACCAAATCCATACAGAAAGTAGATTTTTTTTTTTCGGCTAATGTATTAAGGACTTGGTCGATAAAGGGTAAGGGAAAATGATATTCTAAATTCGCTTTATTTAATTCTTTGTAATATACACAAATCCACCATTTTCCATTCTTCTTAGGGACAATGGCTGGCGGGGAAACCCATTAGCTATCCGATATTGGATAAATAAAACCCACATCTAATAGCTTCTGTAATTCATCTTTGATAATGTTTTTTAAGGCATGATTCATTCTTCTTTGCAGTGGCCTAACATGTCGACATTCTTCTTTAATGTATATGTGATGAGTGCATAAATCAGTAGGGATACCTTTCATATTTGTATACTCCCAAGCAAAGGCTTCTTTATGTTCCTGAAGGACCTTCAGTAACTGTTCGGTTTGGGAGGGGGAAAGGTTAGGATTAATATTCAACATTTTCCCTGGTTCAATTTCTATAGAAATACTGTCACGGGGTACAATTACAGGAATATTTCCAACTTCTGTTTCTGGTTCCATATCTTCCTGAACATCACAACTCATGACGAATTCTAATTACTGGAGGGTTGGATTAGAAATAGAGTTGGGACTGATAAGAAAGGTTCTAATGTAATCATCCTCCATTTCATCCTTAAAACAAAGACCTTATTGATGGTAAGGATATGTCTGACTTCTTCATTCTCAGGTTCAAGCTCTTTCATAGGTAGATATTTTTGTATCATAGCAAATCCTGGTTTATCTGACGAACTTGGTTCTACAAGGGGGTAGAGGATAAGATTATTTGTAACTTCCCCATTGGATATTACCATATTTCTAGGCCGACACCCAATGTAAGCATCAACGTTCACAAGCCAAGGTCTTCCTAAAATCAAAGGATGTCCACTGGCTGGGGATTGGGTATGTAAAACCAAAAGGTCAATATGGTATTTCCATGAGTCTATTGAAATCATTATATCTTCCAGCTTCCATACCACTCTTATAGTAGACCGATCTGCCAATTCTAGGATGATGGGAGTTGGTTTAAGGTTTCGCAGACCCAAGGTAATCAATGTTGCAAAGGTTATGACATTAATTGCTACCCCTAAATCCACCAGTACATTTTGGATATCAACCCCATTAATATGTACTATTGGAATCGGGTTCCCTAGATCCCCTTTTTTAATAGGTATAGGCTTCCCCAACATTATGTGTAATAGTTTTCCCATAACGTGAATGGTGAGAGAATCGTTTGGTTTTCTACTAGGTTTCTTAGAGCAATATTCTTTAATTATTTTGGCATAAATTGGTACGTCCTTCATAGCCTGAAGTAATGGGATTTTAAAAAATAAATTTTGTAGTTCCCCTAAAAAGTCAAATTCAGGATGAGGACTTTGTTTACTCAATGATAATCTCTCAGGATAAGGTGGACCAGTATGACATTCCCTAGTAACAATTGTTTGTGAAGGGGTTTGTTGTTTCATAGGAATTTGTATTGACTCATCCCTAGTTGTTCTAGTAGAATCCCTAGGTTCTGGTTATGAGACTTCATCATCAGTATGTTCAACAATTATTGGTGAACTCTGAGTATTCACCACTCGACCGGATCATAGATTCAATTCGTTACATTCTGTGGTGGCAATATTATGTGTAGGGAGGTTGAGTACGTCAACCTGCTGAGCCCCTCTATTGTTTGGATTTGGATTGGATTGAGTAGGCAGTTATGGATGAAGATTTGGATTACTAGTGGATGCATTAGAAGGAAAATGTAGCTAATGTTGTGGCATAGGTTGGGAGGATTGTCCTAAAGGAGGAGGAGGTCCACACCAATTCTAGGACCATGAAGGTTTTGGACCAGATTGAAGGTACCATGGTTTTTAGGGCATTGGATATTGATAATATTGTGGCCATGAAGGTGAAAAAGGTATAGACTGAGGCCCAAAATTCAAATCATTAAAATATTGATAAGGGTCTTGAGGCATACCTTGATTCATGTTATGGGGTCTTGGTTGCCATGGTTTCCTTGATCGCATGAAATACAACTGATATACTTCTTAATTTATTCCCTTAAAAACTACCTTCAACCTAGGAAGAGATGGATAAGTGCTAGTGGAATGACTTTGTTAACATATTGCACAAGTTTCGATGGAATTTGTTATCACTCAGGTTGTCCTTAAGCTCTGGAAAAGGATACGGCCGAGGTAACCACAGACCAACTTTGGACTGCAGGTTCTAGCCAACCTGCAATCAGAGAGGGCTCTCTCTTTATGATTTAGCTTTGTTTGAAAAGGATTTTAGGCTAGGTCTTGAGTTCAGAGGGTTTTGTTTTGTTTTTGGTGGGAAAATTGATTTTTCAGGTAGAGAGGCAGAGCATAGTCTAAGGGTTTTGAACCATTGGGCATGGAGTCGAGGAGAAAAACTGCTGGCGCTTTTCCTTATTAACAGTGAGGGAAAATGGAGCAAGATAGCTGAGCATGAAACAATGTTTCAGGTTTAAGGGATGGAAAGAAGTGCTAAGTAATGAGAGGCAGTTAAGAATCTCTCAATTATGCTTAACAAGGGAAGATAACAGGGCGCTACCTAGGGGTAGTTAAGAATCCCTAGATAATTGGTAAACACAGGTGAATCGGGGTAAACATGAGCCAGGAGGAATTCATATTCATAACCAATTCATTCAGAGGAAAACATAAAGAAATAGCAGAAATTGAGCATAGAGAGTATTTAAACTAATTCTAAGCTATTCTTTCTTTCTGCTACTTAGATAGTGGTAAACAATAAACAAAGGTAAGATGCACTTATTGCTTCAGGCTGCAGCACAAGAATTCCATCTTCATATCTCCAAAAACATTCATTTACAACAGACAGTTTGCTCTCCAAGCTTTCGGCAATTTTTGATTATGGAAAAACTTAGGTATACACAGCGAGTCTCTAGTGAAATTCTCAATTGACCAACCCTTAAAACTATACAGAGGGCGGTATATATAGGGCAAAAACTTCTCTGCAAAGTTCTTTATTACAACTTGACCTAATCAGGTCATAAAGAATAATTAACTGACCTAACTCTATCCTGAAATAAATGCATGAAATAACTCAGGCTGCGCTGAAGGCGGCCGTATAAAAAATGAATAAATTATGTTGTCCTTGGTGGCTTGCTGCAGTGTTTTATGAAATAAATGTGTATGGGTTTTTGCATCTCTGCTGTCTATCTGCATTTAAAGCTTGAACTATGATTTGAGGGCAAGGATGGGCTTGCGCCTCTTGATTTGACTTTCTGGGGGGGGCTCATCAATGTTCAGGTGCTTCGAGCCCCTAAAAAATCTTGACTGATACTCTTTGGCTCTTCTCATTCCTCTGATACTCTTTGGCAATAAACTGACGCTGTTTTGACGTGCTGTGGGTCTAAATCATCATTTAATGGCCGCTGTTTGGCCTCTACTTCCTTCAAAACTGTTTTCTGCTCCTTTCGGCATGCTTGGCGAAGAAAACGGGTCATTTTTGCGCCTTTCGGGCTTCCTGGGGGCTACATGATGAAAAGATTCCCTGAAGATTCCCCATTTCGGCCTAAAAAATCCTGCGGCGCAAATCGCTCATCAAAAACTGCCTCAGAAACTGATTCTGGGGCTCCAAAGTGCGATTTTTGCTGTTCGCGCCAAAAAAGTGTTGATGACGTTAGCATGACGTGACGTTGTACGGCGGGTGACGTCAGCAATGACATCAGCATGATGACGTGGTGGGATGACCTGAGAATGACATCATCATGTACGGACGGTGGCGTGGCATGACACGTGGCAAGGGGCCACGCAGGCAGATGACTCGACATGTGACTGGGCAGAGGGGGGTGACGTAAGCGGTGACTATGCAGGGGGGTGACGTAAGCGGTAACGTCACCGGGCAGGAGGCGGTAAGTGGTTTTGTGGCGCACCACCTTTGGGGGGGGAGCGGTTTTTTCAGAGGGGGCTCCGCCACAGCCCAGGAGCTGACGCGTGGCGGGAGTACGGCGGTAATACCGCCCATCTCCCGGACGCTAAAGCTCGGGTAGCTCAGGGATGGGACGGCCCGCCCACCGTCGATCTGGGCGCAAGGCGATCAGACGACTGGCGGCGAATGTGAAGCGGCGGGGAGTTAGGGCAGGGGATATTCAAGGAATATTCTGAATTTTAATATGCGCGCGGTGGGGTTTAGACTTAGGGAATGGGGGTTTTTGGGTTAAAAATGCGCGGGGTTTAATGTATTTATGCAGAAACTTTGGGTTAGGTGCAGAAAAGGGGTTTTTTGAGGGTTTTTAGGGCTAGGGGAGAGGTTATTAATCCGGCCAGGTGTTAGATTAATCCCTTTAAGACACGGATGGGCTAAAAACAACCCCGGATGGACCGTTTTTTCCCGGACTTATAAAAATATGGCTATATTGCCAGGGAGGGGATATTTACATAGGGAAGTTCTATATACATAGTTAAAATAGGGGAATGGGAAAACTGATAGGGAGTTATATAGTACTGTTAGTAGTCAATATAAAGGTGATAAGCAGGCGCCAAGGTCAGGGACCTTAGGCTAATTTTGGGGAAAAGAGTTTTGAAAAAATAAAATCCTTGAGTGAAGCAGATATTCACCAAGGCAACTGATGTGGATGATGATGAAACTTAAGAGGAATCAAGCAGATCTTGACCTCTTTGGGAAGTTAGTAAGGGACTTGGGGAATTAGAAGAAGGGGGAGTTAGTGATGTTCACCTTTGAGCTCCTTTGCATGAACACTGCCTGCACTGTGATCTATAAAGATATAATACTTTGTACCACAAAATTGATCATAAGTTATCATTCTGCAACCTCACAGCTACCTACCCGGCCTACTCACCTAACATTTTTTCTTCTTTTTGGTTTGGGTGCACTTAGACTTGCAAACCCAGATTTACAATTTTTTCTTTTGAAGTTTTCCTATCTAAATCTACACTTATTTCTGCCAGGGCCCAGATTAAACAGTTGGGTCCCTTTGATTCTCTACCGATCTACAAATCTGCCAAGATTAAACTGTTTGGACAGATATCATTCTCTATATTCTAAAACAGGAAATTGAAACCTAGGGAGACCAAGATTAAATTGTTTGGACCTCCCTTACATGAAAACTCTTCAAAACTAGAACAGATTATCAAAAATTGGAATCAGCAGCAGCATTTGTACTAGCACACTTCATGGCTTTCTTCTTTGGTCTCTTCTGGAAATATGGAACACTGCAGCTTGCAAAGTATGACATATTTGGCATGTAAAAATGTCAATCATGAAAAATGATACCCTGTTGCAACAGGAGGCTAACAATGGCTCCATTTGGGGATGGATTTTCCTTGTGAAAAGCCAAGAACAGCAGGTCAGATTGCCTTGATCTTTTGTGGTTGTTGTAGACTGCAAACACTTCTTTGCTCTGGCTTTTAAAAATATACACTTCGAACTATGAACAACCTCCTCCTCAATTGAATTACTGTGAACTGTACAGCATCGCCTGCTTTCTTCTGCATGCTTGATAATTATGTACAACATTGTTTGAGCATTATGCCTCTGAAAGTCATGGGCCAAAACTGATGTGTCTTCTCTGACTCTGGTCCTGAACAGGTACTGACCAATTTCTTCTTCCTTGTCAACACTCTTTTGGCTGAAGATTACAATCTGCAACAGCTTGCCTTTACCATGATATATTGTGATTTTTCTGTGCTATTCTTCGCTGTTGTGCTGAAATTAGTGCAGAGACAGGGCCTTTAAAATTGGAATACTTGCATCGGCTGGATCTTCACAGATTTACTGCTGCTTCTCAAACTATCGGCTTGCTTATAAAAATGAAAACAGAGTGCTGATATATACAAATAAGACTGTACAAAAATATATACAAAACTACATTGTGTCCCTTTAAAAGGGGTCATGGTAATGCTTCAGCATATGGCCATTGACAGGGCCTTCTTCAGCAGAACAATCCTCTACAGATCTGAGAAAATAAGTGTTATTTCCCTGAACAGCAGAAATAACCAATGGACCTCTCCATAGAAAATCAAACTTGGCATGTTTGCCCTTGTCTTCCCTTCTTGAGTCCCATCTTAGAACTTTGTCACCAACATTGAAATCCTCAGCCTTAGCTCTTTTATCAAACATCTTTTTGAGCTTTTCTTGCACAATCTGAGCTCTGTCATAAACTTGTTCTCTGGTTTGCTGCAGATGGATGGTCTGATTGATTCTTCTTTGAATGTCATTCGGTTCAGCCTGAATCTCTTGTAACAGCTTGATAGTAGGAATGCCCAGGGATGAAGGAAATCTGGCCTCCATGCCATATACTAGCTCATAAGGGCTCATCCCAATTGATCTTTTGCTTGACAGTCTGTCTGCCCATAGGGCATTTACCAGCTTTTTGTGCCAGTTCTTCTTGTTTTCTTCCAGCACTTTCTTTATGATGTTGATGAGGCTTTTGTTAGATGATTCGGCCAAGCCATTGCCTTGAGGGTAATAGGCTGTGGAGTGGCCCAAGGTAATATGAAATCTGTGGCAAAAATTGATCATCTTTTTGGACTTAAAGGCAGCGGCATTGTCAGTGATGATTTTCTCAGGGCAGCCAAATCTGGAAAGGATATTGCACTCAAGGAATTGGATAATGATGGTTTCATTGGCTTGTCTACAGGGAATGGATTCAACCCACTTAGTGAAATAGTCGGTGGTTGTTAGGATCCATTTGTGCTGGCCTGAGGAAGAGGGATGGATTTCTCCAATGAAGTCAAGACCCCATTGTTGAAAAGGTTTTTCTGTGGAGATGGGTTTGAGGGGCAGGGGTAACAACTTTCTTTTGCCCTCAAAAATTTGGCATTTGTGACATGACATGGCAAACTTCTTTACATCCGCAAAAAGAGAGGGCCAATAAAAACCAGCCCTTAAAATTTTATCAGCAGTGGACTTCCAATATAGATGTCCTCCACAGTCACCTGCATGGAATTCTTTCATGACATTGTTAGTTTCATTCATGGTTAAACAATTTAGCAATATACCTTCATGATTTCTCCAAAATAATGCACCATCTATAACACAAAACTTTAAAGCCTTCATTTTCAAAAATCTTTTCTTGGTTCTGGACAATCCTGGGGGAGAACACAGGTTTAACAATACAAAGCATATATCAGTGTACCATGGGGATTGTAAAAATATTTCACTGATCTGTGGAGTCGCCAACTCCGGTTCATTGTCCAGCTGGTTAATGTCTAAGGCTTGAAAATTTGTTTCGGACATCAGTTTAGCTAAACCTTGTCCCTTTATCAGCTTGGTTGGTTTTATTTCTATGTCATATTCAAGGATGTTTGCAATCCACTTGCCTCTTTTGCCTTCTAATCCTTCTTGAGTCAATATGTCCTTTACAACAACATGTGGGACATAGGCAATCACGTGTGAATATAATATGTACATTCTGAAATCCTTGATGGCCTTAACAAGTGCGTAGGCCTGCTTTTCCATTATTGGGTACTTCAAAGGGACGTCTCTTAAGGCTCTGCTAAAAAAAGCGATTGGTTTTTCAGCTCCCTGCTCATCCTTTTGCAACAGGACAACAGCTATTGTGTGATCAGATGCAAATGAGAATATGATAAAATCTTTATCAAACTGCGGGCTAGTTAGGACAGGGGTTTGTGTTAAGGCTGATTTGATACTCTCAAATGCTTGCTTGGTTTCAAGAGACCATTTTACCTTGGCATCCTTCTTTAACATGTTGCATAACAATCTTATCAGCTCAGCTAGATTTGGAATAAATCTTCTCAAGAAGTTGATTTTCCCAAGGAATGCTTGTAGTTCTTTAATGTTTCTTGGAAATGGGATTTGGAGGATGGCTTGTATTCTTTTGGGATCAATTCTGATCCCATCCTTTGATATGATGTGGCCAAGTAATTTGCCTTCTTCGAGGCCAAACAGAGACTTCTTGGGGTTCAAGGAAATGCCATATTTCCTACATGTCATGAAAATTTGCCTAAGATGCTTGAGGTGTTCTTCATCAGATTTGGAAAATGGGGTTAAGTCATCAAGGTAGACAATTAGGAAGTCATGTATTTCTTTGGCGAAAGCAATATCCATTGCTCGTTGAAAGGTAGCACCAGTGTTTTTAAGACCAAATGGCATCTTTACATACTTGAATGTTCCCTAGGGTGTAGTAAAAGCAGTTTTGTCTTGGTCGTCCGGGTGAACAAGTATTTGGTTGAAACCTGAAAAACCATCTAGCAAAGAGATTCTAGATGATCCCACTACTCTTTGCAAGATGTGGTCCATTTTAGGCAAAGGGTAATGGTCTTTTAGGGAGACTTGATTTAAATTTCTGAGATCTACACAGAGTCTGATTTCGCCTGTCTTTTTTCTCGTAGGAACAAGATTGGACACCCATTCAGAAAATCTAATGGGTGCTATGATGCCTGCTTCAAACATCCTCTTTACTTCCTTCTCAATCGGGGGAAGAAGCATAGGGTTAATTCTTCTAAGTTTTTGCTTGAAGGGTTTCTGGTTTGGTTTTAAAGGAATGGTGTGTTGGATCACCGAGGTGTCATAGGATTTCAGATCCTCATAGCTCCAAGCAAATACATCTTGGAATTCTTTGAATAAGTCAATGTACTTGGGCTTTTGATCAGGTGGTAAATTTTTGGACAGTTTGATCATTTTTGGCTTTTCTGCTGTCCCGATGTTATGTTCCTCTATCTTAGTGTTTATGGGCTGCAATTTTGGCTTTCTGGGCACATCATTAGCATCAAACATGTCTTCTAATGGGGTCAGGCCAGCAGGCAGAAAGTTATCCTTTAAGTCAATGATGTCTGCCTCTGTTTTGGCTATATCTTCCAAGTGTATTTGTTTCAGCTGTTGTATGTTTTCTTTGTCAAAAATAGTTGGTTTCAGGATTTGCTTGACTGTTGCAGCTGTTACATCTTGCTGAGTTTCATTTGTTTGGTGTTCTGTATCTGTCATAGCATCTATGTCGATGTTAATATTCGAAAACTCATGCTCAAGGGTGAGGAAATTGTTAATCTGGGCATCATTTTCGAATACTTGCCAGTCTTTAACATTATTTGGGACTGCGGGCCTATGTTTTATTTAAGCTATGAAGTGATGGTTTGGGTCAAAAGGAAGCTTGCATGTACTAGCAAAAGTAGCTAGGCTGTGTGCATGAATGTTGTGATTTCTTGAAATCTTGTCAAGCTTGAATTCAGTGAATGCCTGGAGTATATTAGTAGCAGCGGTCCTATAGGCTCTCATTCTGTTATCGTTGGTTACAAAATTTCCTTTCATCTGTTGTATGATTAAATCAGAGTCTCCTAAAATAGCCACTTTTGCAGCTCCTAGAGTTTTGAGGAGTTTAAGGCCTAAAAGCAGAGCCTCATACTCTGCCATGTTATTTGTGCATTTGAAGTTCAGTCTGTAGGCATGACCTTCTGCATGGTTGTTATATGTGTTGTGAATCCAGACACCTGCCCCTGCTCCTAACTTGTTGACAGAGCCATCAAACTCTAAATACCATGTGATTTCTCGCTTATGGTCAGTATCAAGAGATTGAGCTGTTTTAGGATTAGGCAGATTTAAAATTTCTATTTGGGGAACTTCTTTTGGTAGGCTGGCTGCATCAATTGCTGTGACAGTTTCGTGGGTATTTGCAACCGACTCTTCGTTGATGTGTGCTTGTTGCTCTAGAGTGAAGGGCCCATTATCAATTGAAACATTTGTATCATCGTTAAACAAAATAAAGGAATCCATATCAGAGTGGAATGAGTAAATGGGAAAATTTTCAGGCTTGCTTTCACTACTTACCACATATTTCATGAGCGTTTCTCTATACAATCTCTTTGGTTGCCCAAAGACTGAAATGGTGGCATAGGAAAGGTCTAATTGAAGGGATCCTTGGAGCTTTGCTCCCCATGATCTTGACAGGAGCATACCGTACTTTGGTGGAATGTCAGCAACCACTACATCCATGAGGATGGTCTTGTTTGGGTATTGAACTAAGGAGACACACAAGTCTTTGATGAGGCCTAAACATTTCACTTGACTTGAGTCAAATGAGTACAGATCTTTGTAAGGTCTTGTAACATCAAGATTCAGTTTTTCCATAACTGCTTTGGGCATAAGATTGTGCGATGCCCCTGAGTCAAACATAGCATTGTGCAAAACTTTGTCATGTATATGCAAACTGACATAAAAGGGTGGGACAGGTCCATGTGTTGATTTTCCATTAACTTCTGGGCCAAATAGTAGCTCTGGGGTGTCATCTAAAACATTTACATCATCCTTGACCTCTGGCATTTGAAGTGATCTTAGAATTTGTTGCCTATATACATCGTGTTTGGCCAATTCTGAGAGGGGAATGGATATTTTCAACTTAGCTATTTCTGTCTCTAAGTTAAATGGCTTTTCCAGTGGATTTTTGGTGTTGATAATGGCAGTTTTTTCTGTTTCATTTGGATTATCTGTGTTTTGCTCTTGTTTATCACTGCTATGAGAAGTTTTTTTCTGGTTTTTCAACTTCAGGAAAGTTTTTGGGAACCCTGTTCGAGCTTTCTTTCGAGGGAGAAGGTGGCAAAGGCTGATCTTTGGAAGGCTGTATTTCTGTTATGTCTTCTACAGTGACTTGGTGCGGGTTTGGAATAGGTATATCAGCTGGTTCTGTTATGACAGCCTTTCCTTTAGTCTTGTTGGGTTGTTTGCCTTCCTTTGTTTTACTAGGTTCGGAAATGTCAATGGTCCTAGTTCTCAGCTTATATTTTTTGTGTACTTCATACACAGTGGTATCATAACCTTGTTTAAAATCAAAAGACTCGCCAGACCTAGTCTGAAACTGATTGTATTCGGGTTCATTTTGGTCTTCTTGAGACAGGACAGTTTGGTGCTCACCCTTTAGATCCATTAAGCTCATGTGAGTGTCCTCTATGGTTTCACTAGATGTAGATCCTTCAACATAATTATCTTGGAAAGGGGGTCTTATATCATGGTCTTGGTTAGGCCTACCAGCATTTGTGTTCTGTGTTTTTCTAAAATTTGGGTTCCTTATGGTATTAGACTGTTGTCCTTCCCATGATGCTTTTCTCTCAACATTTTCTACTCTTTCTCCTAGCCTTTGCAGGCCACTGATGATAGCATCAAGCTTTTGATCAAAAGCTAAGGGTTCTTCCTTAAAGGTGGTTCTTCTTTCCATTCTAGCTCTGTTTCTTTTGGCAATTAAATTGGCTTCTACTCTAACAGCAACATTTTGCATGTCCGCAAGGGTTTGAGGAGCTCTTTCTTTTAACTGGTATGCCATATCCGGGTCGAATCCATCGGGAAATTTGTACAAGGCCAGATCAGGTGGAGGCCTTAAGTTCTGTGGTATTGCGTTATATACATTATTGAATCTTGCACAGTACTCCAAAACAGTCTCTTGAGGACCTCGTTTGATCGTATCATATTAAGCTAGTATATGCAAGGGGTCTTTCTTTTTCTCCCATCTGTTGGTAAAGGATTGGTAAAGCTCATCTGGGGTGGTTATGGAATTTGCAGCAAGTGATTTGAACCAAGTTCTTACATCACCTGTCAAACTTTGAACAAAAATTCTCATTCTCACACTATCATCGTCTATCTCATAGTTTTCAAAATAGTCTTGCATCTTTTTGGTGTGCTGAATGGCTATGAAAGGACCGGTGGAATCAAAATATGTGATTTTAGATTGGTATTCTTGAGGTAAAGCCCCAGCATTAGCAGGTAATTGCAGGGGTGCATATCTATTAGCCATATTGGCAGGTATAAGTGGAACAACGGGGATAATTGGAACAACTAGAGTAACGGGGATCACAGGAGTAACTGGAATGCTGGAAACAACAGTAGTGTTAGTATGTGCAGTGAATGAAGGTGTGGAAGGAGTACTACGAGATGTAGATGATGAACTGATGGAAATAGGGGTTGAACGGAACAAAACCTTGACAGGAGTCGGAAAACAGCTAGGGTAAGTTGTTTCAGGGCTCAAATCAGCAAAATTTTCCTGTCCTTCTTGCTTCCTAAGGATTTTCGGGATTATGTTAGGGTTTTCAAAAACAGCTGGAGGGTTGGGGTCTGGATTAGACCTTGTATATCGTGGATTTTTCTTGGGAGCCAGCTTCTGAATTGTTTTTTGGGTAATTTTTCCAGGGAATGTTTTTGTCATCAACAAGAGACTAATTAAAATATGAGACAACTTGTTTGTAACTTAAAACTAGCATGAAGATTGACTGAAGCAACATTTATTTACTCTTGTTAATGCAAAGCAAAAATAGTCTCAAAGGCTTCCTGGCTGACATTCAGGCTTCATCTGTAGTTTTAAGAGATAAACAACAATTGGAAAGTTTGATTTATGGTCTCAGCAGAGCTTTCTTACCTTCTTCGTGAAACTATCTGAGGAAGTTCCCCAGTGGAGTCGCCATTATGTTATCACTCAGGTTGTCCTTAAGCTCTGGAAAAGGATACGGCCGAGGTAACCACAGACCAACTTTGGACTGCAGGTTCTAGCCAACCTGCAATCAGAGAGGGCTCTCTCTTTATGATTTAGCTTTGTTTGAAAAGGATTTTAGGCTAGGTCTTGAGTTCAGAGGGTTTTGTTTTGCTTTTGGTGGGAAAATTGATTTTTCAGGTAGAGAGGCAGAGCATAGTCTAAGGGTTTCGAACCATTGGGCATGGAGTCGAGGAGAAAAACTGCTGGCGCTTTTCCTTAATAACAGTGAGGGAAAATGGAGCAAGATAGCTGAGCATGAAACAATGTTTCAGGTTTAAGGGATGGAAAGAAGTGCTAAGTAATGAGAGGCAGTTAAGAATATCTCAATTATGCTTAACAAGGGAAGATAACAGGGCGCTACCTAGGGGCAGTTAAGAATCCCTAGATAATTGGCAAACACAGGTGAATCGGGGTAAACATGAGCCAGGAGGAATTCATATTCATAACCAATTCATTCAGAGGAAAACATAAAGAAATAGCAGAAATTGAGCATAGAGAGTATTTAAACTAATTCTAAGCTATTCTTTCTTTCTGCTACTTAGATAGTGGTAAACAATAAACAGAGGTAAGATGCACTTATTGCTTCAGGCTGCAGCACAAGAATTCCATCTTCATATCTCCAAAAACATTCATTTACAACAGACAGTTTGCTCTCCAAGCTTTCGGCAAGCTTTGATTATGGAAAAACTTAGGTATACACAGCGAGTCTCTAGTGAAATTCTCAATTGACCAACCCTTAAAACTATACAGAGGGCAGTATATATAGGGAAAAAAATTCTCTGCAGAGTTCTTTATTACAACTTGACCTAATCAGGTCATAAATAATAATTAATTGACCTAACTCTATCCTAAAATAAATGCATGAAATAACTCAGGCTGCGCTGAAGGCGGCCGTATCAAAAATGAATAAATTCTGTTGTCCTTGGTGGCTTGCTGCAGTGTTTTCTGAAATAAATGTGTATGGGTTTCTGCATCTCTGCTGTCTGTCTGCATTTAAAGCTTTAACTATGATTTGAGGGCAAGGATGGGCTTGCGCCTCTTGATCTGACTTTCTGGGGGGGCTCATCAATGTTCAGGTGCTTCGAGCCCCTAAAAAATCTTGACTGATACTCTTTGGCTCTTCTCATTCCTCTGATACTCTTTGGCAATAAACCGATGTTGTTCTGACGTGCTGTGGGTCTAAATCATCTTTTAATGGCCGTTGTTCAGCCTCTGCTTCCTTCAAAACTGTTTTCTGCTCCTTTCGGCATGCTTGGTGAAGAAAACGGGTCATTTTTGCGCCTTTCGGGCTTCCTGGGGGCTGCATGATGAAAAGATTCCCTGAAGATTCCCCATTTCGGCCTAAAAAATCCTGCGATGAGTGATTTGCGCAAATCGCTCATCAAAAACTGCCTCAGAAACTGATTCCGGGGCTCCGAAGTGCGATTTTTGCTCTTCGCGCCAAAAAAGTGCTGATGACATCAGCATGACGTGATGTTGTACGGCGGGTGACGTCAGCGATGACGTTAGCATGATGACGTGGCGGGATGACGTGAGCATGTACGGACGGTGATGTGGCATGACACGTGGCAAGGGGCCACGCAGGTAGATGACTCGACATGTGACTGGGCAGAGGGGGGTGACGTAAGCGGTGACTATGCAGGGGGGTGACATAAGCGGTGACGTCACCGGGTAGGAGGCGGTAAGTGGTTTTGTGGTGCACCACCTTTGGGGGGGGAGCGGTTTTTTTAGAGGGGGCTCTGCCACAGCCCAGGAGTTGACGCGTGGTGGGAGTACGGCGGTAATACCGCCCATCTCCTGGACGCTAAAGCTCGAGTAGCTCGGGGATGGGACAGCCTGCCCACTGTCGATCTGGGCGCAGGGCGATCAGACGGTTGGCGGCAAATGTGAAGCGGCGAGGAGTTAGGGCGGGGGATATTCAAGGAATATTTCGAATTTTAATATGCGCGCGGTGGGGTTTAGACTTAGGGAATGGGGATTTTTGGGTTAAAAATGCGTGGGGTTTAATGTATTTATGCAGAAACTTTGGGTTAGGGGCAGAAAAGGGGTTTTTTGAGGGTGTTTAGGGCTAGGGGAGAGGTTATTAATCCGGCCATGTGTCAGATTAATCCCTTTAAGACACGGATGGGCTAAAAACAGCCCCGGATGGACCGTTTTTTCCCGGACTTATAAAAATATGGCTATATTGCCAGGGAGGGGATATTTACATAGGGAAGTTCTATATACATAGTTAAAATAGGGGAATGGGAAAACTGATAGGGAGTTATATAGTACTGTTAGTAGTCAATATGAAGGTGATAAGCAGGCGCCAAGGTCAGGGACCTTAGGCTAATTTTGGGGAAAAGAGTTTTGAAAAAATAAAATCCTTGAGTGAAGCAGATCTTCACCAAGGCAACTGATGTGGATGATGATGAAACTTAAGAGGAATCAAGCAGATCTTGACCTCTTTGGGAAGTTAGTAAGGGACTTGGGGAATTAGAAGAAGGGGGAGTTAGTGATGTCCACCTTTGAGCTCCTTTGCATGAACACTGCCTGCACTGTGATCTGTAAAGATATAATACTTTGTACCACAAAATTGATCATAAGTTATCATTCTGCAACCTCACAGCTACCTACCTGGCCTACTCACCTAACATTTTTTCTTCTTTTTGGTTTGGGTGCACTTAGACTTGCAAACCCAGATTTACAATTTTTTCTTTTGAATTTTTCCTATCTAAATCTACACTTATTTCTGCCAGGGCCCAGATTAAACAGTTGGGTCCCTTTGATTCTCTACCTATCTACAAATCTGCCAAGATTAAACTGTTTGGAGAGATATCATTCTCTATATTCTAAAACAGGAAATTGAAACCTAGGGAGATCAAGATTAAACTGTTTGGACCTCCCTTACATGAAAACTCTTAAAAACTGGAACAACTTATCAAAAATTGGAATCAGCAGCAGCATTTGTACTAGCACACTTCATGGCTTTCTTCTTTGGTCTCTTCTGGAACTATGGAACACTGCAGCTTGCAAAGTATGACATATTTTGCATGTAAAAATGTCAATCATGAAAAATGATACCCTGTTGCAACAGGAGGCTAACAGAATTCAATGGGCACTCCTTCACCGGGTGCTTCTTCCTAAATTGATGGCAGAAAATGGACATAGCCTTCTCTGCTTCTATTCTACAAGGGGGTAGAGGATAAGATTATTTGTAACTTCCCCATTGGATATTACCATATTTCTAGGCCGACACCCAATGTAAGCATCAACGTTCACAAGCCAAGGTCTTCCTAAAATCAAAGGATGTCCACTGGCTGGGGATTGGGTATGTAAAACCAAAAGGTCAATAGGGTATTTCCATGAGTCTATTGAAACCGTTATATCTTCCAGCTTCCCTACCACTCTTATAGTAGACTGATCTGCCAATTCTAGGATGATGGGAGTTGGTTTAAGGTTTCGCAGACCCAAGGTAATCAATGTTGCAAAGGTTATGACATTAATTGCTGCCCCTAAATCTACCAGTACATTTTGGATATCAACCCCATTAATATGTACTATTGGAATCAGGTTCCCTGGATCCCCCTTTTTAATAGGTATAGGCTTCCCCAACATTATGTGTAATAGTTTTCCCATAACGTGAATGGTGAGAGAATCGTTTGGTTTTCTACTAGGTTTCTTAGAGAAATATTCTTTAATTATTTTGGCATAAATTGGTACATCCTTCATAGCCTGAAGTAATGGGATTTTGAAAAATAAATTTTGTAGTTCCCCTAAAAAGTCAAATTCAGGATGAGGACTTTGTTTACTCAATGATAATCTCTCAGGATAAGGTGGACCAGTATGACATTCCCTAGTAACAATTGTTTGTGAAGGGGTTTGTTGTTTCATAGGAATTTGTATTGACTCATCCCTAGTTGTCCTAGTAGAATCCCTAGGTTCTGTTTATGAGACTTCATCATCAGTATGTTCAACAATTATTGGTGAACTCTGAGTATTCACCACTCGACCGGATCATAGATTCAATTCGTTACATTCCGTGGTGGCAATATTATGTGTAGGGAGGTTGAGTACGTCAACCTGCTGAGCCCCTCTATTGTTTGGATTTGGATTGGATTGAGTAGGCAGTTATGGATGAAGATTTGGATTACTAGTGGATGCATTAGAAGGAAAATGTAGCTAATGTTGTGGGATAGGTTGGGAGGATTGTCCTAAAGGAGGAGGAGGTCCACACCAATTCTAGGACCATGAAGGTTTTGGACCAGATTGAAGGTACCATGGTTTTTAGGGCATTGGATATTGATAATATTATGGCCATGAAGGTGAAAAAGGTATAGACTGAGGCCCAAAATTCAAATCATTAAAATATTGATAAGGGTCTTGAGGCATACCTTGATTCATGTTATGGGGTCTTGGTTGCCATGGTTTCCTTGATCGCATGAAATACAACTGATATACTTCTTAATTTATTCCCTTAAAAACTACCTTCAGCCTAGGAAGAGATGGATAAGTGCTAGTGGAATGACTTTGTTAACATATCGCACAAGTTTCGATGGAATTCAATGGGCACTCCTTCACCGAGTGCTTCTTGCTAAATTGATGGCAGAAAATGGACATAGCCTTCTCTGCTTCTATATGCTTTTGTTTCGCCTGCAAAACATCTAGCTACAATGACAGTGTGCTCAGGATATTAGTTCTCAAGTTGTCGAGCAAGTTCCCAATTTTTTCTTTTGTAACTCCACCACTGTATGTCTTGAGAGTTCCGATCCACTGCTTATGCCTCGCAGCTCCTCGTGAACACTTGATGCACAATTCACAGATGGCATCAAATTCTTCTTGTGATATTGTTGGGAAAAATACTCAGAGGGGGCTGGGTGATTCAATATTTTAAAATCTATCAATAATAATTTTCTTTTCTAAAATGTATGCAGGACTTGACTGAACCCAACTAGCGTATATACACGACTTTTGCAAAAGAAACTAGCGTATGCTTAGTAAAATTGTAAAACAACTAATTATTTATTGTTAAACTTTGAACCAGCATGTAAGAGATTTATCAGGTATTTTATAAGCAACGAACACATGCAGTAATAAAATAATAAAGTATCACACATAATTAAACACACATGAACACCAAGATTTAAGGTTGAAACCCAATATGGGAGAAAACCACCGTTGTTTTCGTCTCAGTATTCAAAACTTATTAATATCAAAAACTTCTTACATTCTTGTACTGGTGTAGACTCATACTAGTATGTAGGCACCCACCTGCTGAAGGCTACAAGCTTCACTCGTTCTCCAGCTCCTACTTGAAGGGAGCTCCAACCCCCTGATATGATCACTAGCTACTACTGGAAGGAAGTTTGAACTTCCTAACTGAAGGCTCCAACCCTTAGCAACATCCATGGACCACGCTTCATAAATTTTCACACTGGAACCAATATCAACACTTATGCTCAATCATCACTATAATCATCAATCTCTGACACATGGAATCAACCAATCACTGAAACCCAAACAACTAATACATAATCAAAACTTATCCAATCAACTGGAACAATCAGATCACTATAACTAGTACACAGAACAAAAGTTAGAGAGCTGCATCAACCCACAGAATCAACTACAACCTTGATAATTCATTTGCCAAAATATATATGCTACTTGGCTTAAGGCAGCCCGCATGCATATGTGCTTTTTTGGAGAGAAACCTGTGTACAGATCGTAATATACTGAAAACTGAAAACTTGACCACAACAATTTCTGAAAAGAACATTGAATCATACTTAGATATACTGCAACACTCTAAACCAATCAAATAACTGTCTCTGATCTTCAATCACAAATCAACAAGTAATATTAACATTCTTCAATCAATTAATAACCAAATTCAACTTCACCATTCAATCAGATTTACTTCAGACATTATCACTCAACCCAGATCAACATGAGGATGTCATTGACAGACAATAGAGAAACAACAACACTGATCCATTTGATCAGTCATTTATGAACATAAAACCCTTTCTTTATATACATGACTTTGTAGAAGTGAACCCACGTGTATATGCGCTTTTCTCAAGACCAACCAGCATATACATCTACAAATTTTGACCTAAAATTGTGCAGCTCTTCAGAACTTTAGAAACACCCGATCATAATATTTAGAGATAAAAACATGCGTCAGTACTGAGATCTAGTCGATCCATGAGAAGATCATACAATGAACAATCATGTCAAGTCTCGTGATCCTGAGCCATCATTGTATTAATTAGTGCATAATTATTTCAGATCAATGTGAGAATTATGGCCCTTATAATGCAAATATACTTCAAATTAAAGTTTTTATCAAAAACCCTTTCACTTGCACACTTAGCACTTTGATCTTCACCTATTTATATATTTTAGCCCTTATACAATACCACAGGTCAAAATTACATTAGTGATGGTGGTAATCTTTGACGAGATCAATATTTGTTGTGACACTCATTACTATGGGCCAATACCATGGTAAGGACCCCTTGTATTTAGAATACGATGGTACAAAAACCATACACTACTTTTCTTTACTAAACTGTCATGCATATGCGACTTTTATTAATAGAACCCGTGTATAGTTCTTGAACTTCCAACTTTATCATTTCTCTGAATTGAATCTTCTGAACTGTCATGCATTCTGTCACACCTGTATTCATTCTACTATTCTGTTGTATTCATCCTATCACCTTTGTACTGACCTGTGAATTTTGTTACAAGTGACTTGCCATCAAGGACAAAACATGCATCATAATGCCAACAATCTCCCCCTTTGGACTTGATGGCAACCAGTTTGGTGTTTGGTCACCACAACTTGTAAATAACATCAAGTTACTCTTAAACACCAAGTTACTCTCCCCCTTTTGACATCAAAGGAAAAGGGCTAACCAATGTTAAATGAAGACTTCCATATCTGAACTGCTGAATATGAATACTAACCATGCTCCCCTTGAGCACATGATGAATTCTCTGATCATACTCCCCTTGCGCACATGCCAAAATATCTGCTAGATGAAAAATGAATTACATGGCACTATGACTCAACTGAATATAACCTTCCTATCACCAAGGACCCATACTTACATCAATCACCCAACCAAATGGGATTACATTTAAACACAACCACCCAACCAAGTGGGATTACATATTTGAAATGATAGAAAATGACAATTATTACATCATAGATCTTTACATGACTTTACATCAAATGATATACATGATATTTATATCAAAGACCAAAATATCTTAAAAGTAGCATAATTCAGTAACTCGAATGCCAACAATGCATTATATTATGCAAGGCTAATGCTCCCACTAAAACTATGCTACCTGTTCATTTTCAACAACTCATTCATCAAAGCATCTTCATCAATCAAATAAATATTAATGAGAAAAAAAAACTTAATACCATATTAGTAGATTGTACCCATCAACACCATACCAAGAGAAATCAAATCATAGCTGTCAGAAGCATGTCAAAGGTTGATCTTGAGTTTGTCCCACTATTTTTCTATCAAAGAAAAACACATGTGACTATTTGTAAAGAAACTCATGTATATACATGACTATAATTCATGAAAACCCGTGTATAGCCAATAACCTTATGATTTTTCACCTGTAGACTAAGCAAACTGAATTAACAGCAAAATGAGGTAGAGACAACTCCCAGTTTCTATCTAAGCTATTCAAATGCTTCTTTGGGAAGGGGTTTAGTAAATATATTAGCAACTTGTTCTTTGGAGGGAACATACTCCAATTTAACCTTTTTCTCAAGCCCTTGTTCTCTTAAAATGTGATACTCAATAGGAATATGATTGGTCTTGGAGTGCATAACAGGATTTTTCGAAATAATAAGAGCACCCATATTATCACATAGGACAGATATGGGTGGAGAACATTTGATTTGCATATCTTGTAATGTTTGCATCATCCAGAGAAGTTGTGTAACAAGATGCAACAACTACATATTCTGCTTTTGTTGTAGATAAGGAAATGGAACTTTGTTTCCTTTTGAACCAAGATACCAATCGGGGTCCCATGTAAAATGCACCTCCACCAGTGCTTTTCTAGTCATCAACATTTCCAACCCAATCCACATCTGTGTATGCATGAAGGGTAAGATCTGCATCTTTAGGCTACCATAGACCAAAGTCTTGGGTTCCTTGGAGATATTTGAATATTCTCTTTACTACCTAGAGATGTTATTCCTTTGGATTGGCTTGGAAACGTCCAACGATCCCAACTGCATGCATGATATCTGGTTTGGTACCTGTTAGAGAAAGTAGACTACCAATCATAGAACTGTACTCTAGTTGGTTTACTGCAGGAGAATCATCATTAGAACTGAGGCTACATCCTGTCATCATGGGAGTACATACAGGTTTTCATTCTTCCATCCCATACCCCTTTAGAATTTGCTTGAGATTTTTTTTTTTTTTTTGTGAGAGAAAGATGCCATCTTTTGCTTGTTGTACTTGTAGACCAAGAAAATAGGTTAGTTCCCCAAGACATTTCAAATTCTTGCTGCATAACAGAAGCAAATTTTTGACTCATAGATACTTCATTACTGTAAAAAATGATATCATCAGCATAAAAAACAATAATTAGTAGTTTATCACCCTCAATTTTTGTGTACAAGTTTTTGTCTGCGGATAATTTTGTGAAACCTTGTTGTTGAAGATATTTGTCAAGACGATAATACCATGCCCGTGGAGCTTTTTTTAGCCCATATAAAGCCTTTTTGAGTTTTTATACAAGGTTTTCATCATTCCCCCAAATGTATCTTTATAGTTGTTCAATATATACTTCGTCTTCTAGATCTTCATTAAGCAAAGCATATTTGACATCCATTTGATAAACTTTGAAATTTTGAAAACTTGAAAATGCAAGAAACATTCTTATGGCTTCAAGTCTAGCTATCGGTGCAAATGTTTCTTCAAATTCCATACCTTATTGTTGAGCATAACCTTTACAAACAAGTCTAGCTTTGTTTCTAATGACCTCTCCATTTTCATTCAACTTATTTTTGAGTATCCATTTTGTCCCAATAACATTTTTATCATGAGGTCTTGGAACCAATTCCCTAGTATCATTCTTTTCAATTTGATCAAGTTCTTCATTCATGGCCTTAACCCAACATTCATATTTACCAGTTTTATTTACATTTTATGGTTCAATGGTGGATAATAAATCTAGATAAATAGAATATCCTACAAGTGTTATTCTTGTTTGTACCCTAGATTCCTTTTCTCTTAGAATTTGAGTTTCTGGATGATTCTTTTGAACATACCTGGATGAAGCCTTTTCTTTGTCTTATGTATATTCTTCTGTTGCTTCATTAGTTTCTTCTTATATATCATTGTTATCTGATGTGGGAAAGAATTCATCATCATCATCCTCTTTTGCTGATGTTACCTTTTTGGGCTATGCATACTTCATCAATCACAACATCAATGCACTTAACAATTTTTTGAAGTCTCTTATTGTAACATTTGTATCCTTTACTTCTAGATGAGTAACCAAGAAGTATTCCTTCATCTTCTCTAGATTCAAACTTACCAAGTTTTTCATCATTATTTTTATAAAACATTTTCTTCCAAAAACTCTAAAATGCTTTACAATGGGAGGCTTACCATACCAAAGTTCATATGGAGTTTTATCACTATTCACATGAACATGAGCCTTGTTTAATATTTACTGTAGAATGTGTAGATTCACCTTAGAAGGTGTTAGGAGTTCCAGACTCATCAAGCATAGCACGAGCAATTTGTTGAACAATTCTATCCATTCTTTTTGCCATGCCATTTTGTTGAGGAGTTTTAGCTACATAAAATTATCTTTTTATTCCATGTTGTTCACAGAAATCAAAGAATTCATATGATATGTACTCTCCTCCTCGGTCAACGCTGAGACATTTGAATTTTAGATCCAATTCATTTTCAACTAATGCCTTGAAGACTTTAAATTTATCAAATGCTTCATCTTTGTGTTTCAATAAACCGATTCAACACATTCTAGAAAAGTAATCAATGAATAAGATATAGTATTGTTTTCCATGAGGGGACTTTTTCCTTACTGGTCCACACAAATCAATATGTATAAGTTCAAGAAGCTTACTTGCTTATCCTGCTTTAGCATTGAATTGTAGTATGGTTTTCTTACCAAATTGACATGACTTACATACGGTACTTTGAGCCTTCTTAATTTACTTATTTGAGGGAAGCTTAGATATCCCAACATTCTGTGCCATAACCAATTTTCTTCTGCCTTGCCTAGGTGACATTGTTCTTGGCCACCTTTCAATATAAACAGATTTCTCAGAGTTCTTGTTCCTTTTATTATGGTCTTTCCTATGTCAAGTTCACGAATCACACATTCTTGTGATCGGTATACCACCTCATTTCCTTGATCACACATTTAGCTAACACTCAACAAGTGATGCTTTAATCCATAAACATGCATAACATTACCAACTTTAACTTTTTCTTTTAGGGAAACAAAACCTTTACCCTTAATGACATCAGGTGAGTAATTTCCAAAAGTGACATTCTTTTCTTTCTCTAAATCATTGTATGAAATAAGTTTATCTTTATCACCTGTCATGCGTTTTGAGTATCCACGATGAATGTACCATTGATTTTCTTGTCCTTTTGTAAATAATGTTATTCCACAACTTTCAGACTGTAACTCCTTCCTTTTCCATACCTTATAATTTCTTGATAGTTTCTCCTTTTGAGATGTTGGCTGTAATTTGCTCCTGCATTCATATTTTTCATGTCCAAAGTTATTGAAAAATGAGAATTAAATTTCATCTATAAGAGGTGAGAAGATATTATAAGAGTTATTCTTGACTCCTGTCTCATTCCTTTTTTTTCTTGCTTCTCTAGTCATGATAGTTTTGTATGCAACACATTGAGTAGCCTTATGACCAAAAATTATGACATGAGAAACATTATCCATTAAAAAAGAATTTTCTGTGATCATAGAATCTTCTGGCATTGTTTACCTTTTGACTGGTGTTTCTTTTATTGTTCATACTTGGATTGGAGTGAACATGATTTACCTGTGGAATTCTTTTATTCTTTTGTCGAGGACTAAAGCTTTACTGGCTGGGTTTTGTTGCATTACTGAAGCTTTGCTAATTGATTTTTTCTGCATTACTGAAGCTTTGCAGACTAGTTTTTGTTGCATTTAGATAGCTTCCGATGGTGACTGAAGACTTTTCTATTTGAGATTTTTCTCTAGTGTATCCAAGACCTATCTTCATAAGAGGAGAGAGTTGTACCTTGATAATCTCATCTAAGGTTTCATATCCTTTAGCAAATCTAAGATTCAGAGCTTTTACTTTCTCAAGTTACTTTCTTAGACTTACTACTTCACATTCTAACTTCTCATTATGCTTTTCTTTTTCTATGAGTTGATGCTTCAAAGTATCCATGGCTACTTTGTTTTCTTCCAATAAAATTTTGAGTTGAGTAATTTCTTCAAAGATATATTTTTCTTCTAATGCATCCACAAAATTATCATTAGACTCATTAGTATTTTTCTCAAAAGCCATGAGTAATTTAAGATCTTGATCAGATTCACCTTCTTCACTACTTGACAAGCCATCACTATCTTCATAAGTATAATAACTTCTTCTACTATCAAACTATCTCCTATTACCTTTTGCAGAATCCTTCCCTTTGTCATGGTTTTCTTTATGAGGACATTCAGCAGCATAATGACCAACTCTACCACAAGAAAAACATTTTAAGGGAAGCTTACCTCTAAACCTTCCGGTGGCTAGTTTAAGTTTCTTTACAAAGTTCACCTCATCTTCTTTTGATATGTATCCTGATTCCTTGCTTTCTTCCTTTTCTTTTCCTATTGCAGATGCTTTAAATGCAGCTTCTTTGAATTCTGAGGGACCTCCTTTCCTCATTTCAAAAGCATTCAGGATCCCATGAAGTTGAACAATAGTAAGAGTTTGTAGATCCTGCTTCTCTTCAATGGCATACACTTTTGACTCAAATTTAGGAGTTAAAGATCTTAAGATTTTCTCTACTAAAGTAGTGTCCTTTATTCCTTCACCCATACTTTTCATGTGATTGACAATCTCATCTATACATAGAAAGAAACTATCAACACTTTCATCATTATGCATTATGAGAGTTTCATATTGAATTCTGAGAGTTTGGAGTTTAACACTTTTTACCTTGGTATCACCTTCATAGCTCTAAATGATTCTATCCCATATTTCTTTTGCTGTGTTTAGCTTCATAACTTTGACAAATTATGATATGTTAGACTTCCCAATAAAGCATTGAATGCTTTGGCATTGGTTTCATACGTCTTCTTTTCTGTTGCATCCGTGGGAACTGCAACTAGATATTGGTAACCTCCTTCCATGATTGCCCAAACATCTTCTCCAAGAGACTGAAGATAAGATCTGGTTCTTGTCTTCCAATATATAAAATTATTTCCATTGAAGAGTGGTGGTATGATAGATGTCGATCCATCTTGATTTCTCATATTGGGAGATCTTCCTTCAAGCGATCAAGCTTCTTTTGAAGCACTTGCTCTTATACCATTTGTTGGGAAAAATATTGAGAGGGGAGCGTGAATTAGTATTTTAAAATCTCTCAATAATAATTTTCTTTTTTGAAATGTGTCCATGACTTGACTGGACCCAACTAGCGTATATACGCGACTATTGTAAAAGAAACTAGTGTATGCTCAATAAACTTGTAAAACAATTAATTCTTTATTTGTTGAACTTTGAACTCGAATGTAAGAGATTTATCAGGTATATGATAAGCAGTGAATAGGTGCAGTAAGAACAGAATAAAGTATCATACATAATTAAACACACATGAACACTAGGATTTAAGGTGGAAACCCAATGTGGGAGAAAACCACTGCTATTTTCATCTCAGTCTTCAAAAATTATTAATATCAAAAACTTCTTTCATTCTTGTACTTGTGTAGACTCATACCAGTACATAGGCACCCACCTGCTGAAGGCTACACCCTTCACTCGTTCTCCAGATCCTACTGGAAGGGAGCTCCAACCCCCTGATCTAATCACCAACTACTACTGGCAAGAAGTTTCGACTTCCTCACTGAAGGCTCCAACCCTCAACAACATCCATGAACCACGTTTCATAAATTTTCACACTAGATCCAATATCAACACTTATGCTCAATCATCACTGTAATCATCAATATCTGACACACAGAATCAACCAATCACTAAAATCCAAATAACTAATACATAATCAAAACTTAACCAATCAACTGGAATAGTCATATCACTGTAACTAGTACATAGAATAGAACTCAGAATCCTGCGTCAACACATAGAATCAATTGCAACCCTGATCATTCATTTTCCAAAATGTATATGCTACTTGGCTTAAGGCAACCCGCGTGCATACACCTTTTCTGGAGAGAAACCCGCATACAGACTGTAATATAATGAAAAATGAAAACTTGACCACAACAATTTCTGAAAAGAACACTGAGTCATACTAAGATCTTCTACAATGCTCTGAACCAATCAAAAAACTATCTTTGATCTTCAATCACTAATCAACAAGTGATATTAACATTCTTCAACCAATTAATAACCAAATTCAACTTCGTCATTCAATCAGATCTACTTCAGACATTATCACTCAACCCAAATCAACATGAGGACATCATTGATAGAAAACATAGAAACAACAACAATGATCAATTTGATCAGTCATTTATGAACAAAAACCCCTTACTTTATATATGCAACTTTGCAGAAGTGAACCCGTGTGTATATGCGCTTTTCCCGAGACAAACCAGTGTATAAATCTGCAAATTTTGACCTAAAATTGTGTAGCTCTTCAGAACTTCAGAAAGACCCGGATCATAATATTCATAGATAAAGATATGCATCAGTACTGAGATCTATTCAATCCATAAGCATATCATACAATGAACAGTCATTTTAAGTCTCATGATCCTGATCCATCATTGTATTCATCGATGCATAATTATTTCAGATCAATGTGACAATTATGGCCCTTACCATGCAAATATACTTCAGATTGAAGTTTTTATAAAAAACCCTTTCACTTGCACACTTAACACTTTGATCTTCACCTCTTTATATACTTTAGCTCGTATCCAATACCATGGGTCAAAACTACATTAGTGCCAGTGGTAATCTTTGACGGGAACAATATTTATAGTCGCGCTCATTACTATGGGCCAATACCATGGTAAGGACCCTTGCTATTTAGAATACCATAGTAAAAAACCATACGCTACTTTTCTTTACTAAACTCATGTGCATACGCGACATGGATTAATAGAACCTGCATATAGTTCTTGAACTTCCAACTTTATCATTTCTCTAAATAGAATCTCCTGAATTTTCATGAATTCTGTCACATCTATATTCATTCTGGTATTTTGTTGTATTCATTCTGTCACCTTTGAACTGAACTGTGAATTCTATTACAAGTGAGCTGCCATCAAGGAAAACACATGCATCGTAATGCCAATAGATATGTCTCCTTTTCCTACTACATTCAATAGTTCCAAAGAGTCCTCCATAGTGCACAGAGAAAGATTATTTTCAAGATATTCTTATCTAAATTACAATGGCTTGATCTCTCCAAACTATATTAAAAATTCTCAACAAAGTCCTCCATGTTCTCATCCTCTTTCTGCACAATCTTAAATATTTCTTCCTTCACATCTTGAGATTTGCAATAGTCTTGATATTTATTGAGGAAAATCATATTCATATTGCCCCATGTAGTAATATATTTTCCCCCTAAACCCATAAACCATCTCAAAGTTGTTCCATTCAAAGTAGTGGGGAATATCTTCAATTTTTGAGCATAATAAATATAATCATACCCCCGACAAAAAACTTTGAATTGAAAAAGGAATGTGTCCGGATTCTCAAAAGAAAGACCATGGAAATTAGGTAATGTTGTCAAAGGAATAGGCTTCATAGGCACATCACCTCTGATATATCCAATTGGGAATTCGATCAAAGAAGTTGCAAGAGCCATGAATATCTTCCAATATTCACTTGGAATCTCAACAGGTTCTGGCTCTGGTTGTTCTATAACAGGCGGTTGAGGTTGTTTGACAACACTCCCTCGATCAAATGGTGCAGAGAATTCCCTCAAATATTCTTCCTCTAAACTTTCAGTATGTAGTTCCTCAGATCCTCTACTTGTTACTTCTTCTTCCCTAAATTGCACTTATGTTATTGGGGGAGGTTTTGGTTGTGAAACTAATTTCCCTCCAGATCTCGTATGATATCTCACCCTAACAAAAAATACGTCGATGCTCCTGACTTGGCTCTTGAAATGATCTCTTAGATGTAGATATTTCTGCCTAGATCTCTCCCTCTTCTTTTCGGTGGTCTTCCTTTTCCCCTTTTATTTTTATATATGTTCATGCAATTAGAAAATAAAAGAAAAAATTCAAGGAAATCAAAAGCTTAGGACCTGGAGTAGGGTGAGAAATTCCCTCCCCAAGACGAGAGAGTGGCCCCTAAAAATAAAACAAAAGAAGAGAATAAACCAATCACAAATCTAAGCTCAGGATCTGAAACAGGGTGCAATAAAAAATTCCCTTCCCAATATGAGAGAGTGGTTCCTATGAAAAAGAAAAAAGATAATCTAGTGCTCAAGGCCTGGAGCAGGGTAAGAACTTCCCTCCCTAGGACAAGACAGTAGTCCTAGAAAAAAAACAAGAAATCAAAGAAACCAAAATGATCTAATCCTTAGGACTTGGAGCAAGGTGAAAAAATCCGTCCCCAGGATGAAAGATTTGTCCTATGGTCAATACTGGTTGTATTTTTGCGCCTTCGATAGCCTCTCCAGAAACAGTGCCAAAATGTTGGTGTTCAAATATGAATCATGCAATTCACCCAATTCCACATTAATTTTCAACCCAGGGCTCTACGCGTTATTTCAAGTCTATCATGAAAAGTATATGTAGGCCATAGTTTCCCTACCCAGTATTGAACATTCATTTATAAACTTAACAGTGTGTAACAAAAAGAAATAATTGTAACAACAAATAAGAGTAACAAGTAATGACTGTAACAACAATAAGAGTAACAACAAAGTAAGACTCACAAAAACACAATGATAATCATTCACAAAAATAAATAACAACCTAGATAAACCTATGCACACATTTACCCAACAACACCTGGTCAAGAGAGTGGGCCTAACTCCTTGATTAGGGTTGTGGCAAGATCAAGAAGTCACGAAATGATCAGAAGATCAGAATTTCATTAATCAAAAGGGTATTACAATGTATGTTGTTACAAACTCAAAGTTAATGTAATTCTCTACAATCTTAATTGTTGGCTTTCACAGCCTTGTAACTCTACTTTGTTAACACTAACAAATCCTAGAATTATGACAATTTTCTACATACAATTACATAGTGGTTCCCAAAGAAAAATAGAATATAAAGATAGCAGTGCGTTGATTGAGAGGTTGATCCACCATTGTAGCTAATGTCTCAGGATAGCATTGCCAGCTCGATGGTCACCATTCGTTAAACCATGGTCCTGATCATTCTTCCTCCAAATCTGCAAGAATAATCAAATTAGCAAGCCACTTAGGCAACAATCCCCTATGACTATGCTTCATTGATTAATGATTCATAATGACATGACAAGAGGTATACCTGTGCAGTTTAGAATGTAAATTCACAAAAAATGGTGTAAAATGGATACAAGAAACAAGGTAAAAAGGTGGGTAAAAACATGCAAATTCAACCACCAACAGTGTGTAAGAACACACCACTTAAAAAATCAGGCACAAAACCATGCAAGTAGTTTCACAAAACCTAAAGAAATAATAAGCATCCCTAGTCACAACAATAGACTGTCTAGACCTTCAACATGCCTAATAGAAAACACATGCAATACCATTGCATTTTCAATAAAAATAAATCATACCATGACATCCTTGCAACCAACATGTTGGGCTGCTAATTTGTCATTATTATTATCACTCTTTAACGCCTATTTCATCCATTTCTACCATTCTTTATCATGTCATTTATCACACTTTATAATATAATTCTTTTTTATAATTATTTATGCTCTTATGGATAAATATTATTTCTTCTCCTTTATTTTTAATAAATTGATGATTATTATGCATGAATTTACCAATGATGGTTTATTAATAAATTTGTTATAACATCACTCACCATTTTAGCCTTCAAGATATTTTCTAGATTGCAGATTTGATCTCTAGCTCATCATTAAATATTCCAACTCAGAAATTCGTTGGAATAAGAAGTGACAGTTTTGCATTGGACGTTTTGGGCAAATGGAGAAGAATCTGGAAAATCCAAAACAATGGTTTTGTTTAGAACAGACCGAATTAGTATTTCAGTGAGCATTTTCCCCAAATTCGGTCCATATTAAGAGAAACGGAAGGTTCTTTGAAGACGTTTTTCTCAGATTCGCTGTTGTGGCCGTTTTTCCAAATTATCTCAGTTGCAATACCAAATTCGACCTGTTCCTGTTGAATGTTGATGGAAAGATATTTCAGGCATGATATTACTAATCAATTTGTTGTGAACAATCCAATTTTGTTATGGGAATCATTTTGTAATCATCTCTGTAGTAACTTCTCTATGCTCTTTGTGTATTTAAATGAGAACATAGATCAAAGAGAAAGGGGATTATTAGAGATAGGATAGGATAGGATAGGAGGAAAGGGGATCAATCCTTGTTATTTCAAAATGTAATTTTAATTTACAAACTTGTGTTATCAAGAGAACACGATCATATTGTAATGTCACTCAAGTTCAATGATTAATATATAATTTGAGGTTGATGTTCATTTGCCTTATCTGAAGTAGCTCAGCAGCATTCACTGGCAACTAAGGGCCCAACCTCTGGTGGATTAAACTGCTTCTCTGTATTATATCTTTCTGATTTCCACAAGTTTGATTAATTTGTTAATTTTCCCATCTTATGCACTTTTTACTATTTTCCTATATTGAATGAATACCTTTGCTTTATATGATTTACAACACTGTCGTTTGATTCAGTTTACATTCATTGCAGATTAAGTTACTTAGATAATTATTCAGATTAATTTAATCAACTTTAAAGAGTTTGGTTATTGCTATTGAACTCTTAGATTAATATCATTTCCATCCGGATTGCTTCGTAGAGATTGAGTATGATTTAGATTGAATCAGCTAGGAAGAGATGAGTTATTGCTATTATGCTCTCAGCTGATGCTATTGTTAATTGAATTGCTTGTGTGAGATTTGATTACGATTTCAGTAGAGGATTGAGTTTTGAAGCTTAGATTTCATATTTCCTTTAATAATTGCAATTTGAGTTTATTAGATGCATCCGTTTACTCTTGTATCAAAGATCTATACTACATTTTAAGAAACATTACTATCTGGATTTATAGCTTGCACATATTGTGTACATTCTTGAAATAAGAGGACTTGCCCGGGTTGATGATTAATGTGAGGTAATTAGGAGTTGTAAAAGACACCTTTTAGCACCCAACATTTTGGCACCGTTTCCAGGGAGAGAGTTGCCATTTCACAGAGAGTGATGTATGTTTGATATTTGCTACTGAGAAAAAATTGGGTATTAAAAACGGAAGGTAAGAACCTACGTAACGAGCAAGTAAAGTGCTTGCTCCTCCACCTGCTTTTTAGCACAATTGCATAGAAGTTGAAGTAGGTGTTTCATATTTGTCTGATGTGAAAGAATTGGGTATTAAAAACAAAAGGTAAGAACCTGCGTAACTGTTTCAAGGAAAACTAGTGTTGATTCGAAATGCTAGTCCCACTAAGATGGGTAGCTATCTTAGAAACAAACAATGAAAGCATTTTGAGAGTTCCTTTAAGTGTGATAGATTATAGGGAAGAAAAGAGGACCAACTTGGATCTCTCGCTTGGATCCTTACTTGATTTATCTCTCCCTTGATAGAATTTTCCACTCCTCTCCTACTTGTCCCGCTTTAAAGAGTACCTGTAGAGTCAAAGTAATAGAAAATCATCAAAGCATCTCCATCGAAAACATCATAAACAATGCGGAATCAGAAACACATTGACCATACAATTGCATTCATAAATAATAAGATTCATAAACACACAATTATATGGAGGAAAACTCAAAGAACTTTATTAATAGTGAAAGAGAGGATTAAAACCCAGTTGTCTGATCCAGCATCATCCTCCCAGTGTATAAGCCCTCTTCACCTCATGAATAAGTAAATCACCCAACAATGCAATGTCTCTTCTCACCAACAAACCAACAACACTTCCTTACAAAATACAAAATTCGAGCCTCTAGATCTATCAAATGAGGGATCCATTTATAGATGTCTTGCAAGGGTGTGAGTCATCTCTGGGTTTTTGATTAGTGTCATTCCATTGATAGTTCTTGGTTCCACTTGGAGATTTCATTGATCTCTTACTCATCCCTGGGAAAATTCAGAGAGGGAAGTGTCACAAGAGAAGTTTCTGGAAGATTCCATGATCATCCACTTAGAAAAATGTCTCTGCCATTTGTCTATTCTCACTCATCGCACCCCACAGAAGGCCATTTTAGTATGCATCGCACCTGGCTAGTTTGGCAGCCAGTATGCATTGCACCTTGACCATGGAGCAGTCAGTATGGTCCAGTTTTGGCTAGTTCTGAGTAGTTTTTCAGGTGGAACTTCTGGGAAATGATGTAATCAGTTGACCATGATCCTTTAGGGTATGAAACAACACTTTTAGGGACTAAAGAGCCCTTAGTTTATGGACATATGAGTTTGGGGTTGCAGTGCCCAAATATGTCTATAACAGCTACCCCTTAAAGCATGAGGTCGTAAATCTTCTGATGTCGGGTGAAATGCTTTATCATGAGGATCTGAGGTATTCAAACTAGAAGGTGACCTGTATAAGATACAATACAATACATCATCATCATATTATTTTCATGATCTAGCTAAGGCGAGCATTCCCATGCTCAGCTTTATAAGTTCATTTTCATGTACATAGGACAGACAATCGTCTACTGTTGCACACTGGTGATTCTTCATATGAAGAGTCATCTTCCCTAGCTTAGATGACTATCTGTGTAGATTCTGTGCACATTTGATGTCTTTATGTTCCTGAATATATTGCAGCCCGGATGGATGAAACTAGATCCGGGGTCTTCAAAACTCATTCAATCTTCGCCCGATGTAAAAGTCGATCCATCTGAAAAGATGTTCTGAAGTCGAACATGGAAAGACATCACCTGATTACCAGCCAATAACGTAAGCTGTTAACAGATGCGAGAGGAGTCATAATGATGATGACCCTCAAAGTACTATAGTACAATTCATGTGGTGTGAATATATGAGCCGATGTCAAACACCACGCAAAATCTTTCGGTCGAAGGTCATTGATTGAAACCTGTCGCCGGAAGTGAGAAACTTACCATTGAGGAATGCAAGCTTCAAATTACTGAAAGGGTTGTTTCTAATTCAACTTCTTGGATAATGAGCTAATGTCGACAAGAAGTGACCTATCGTAGGAGGGCCTTGATGTATCCCACATCTATGATGTGAAACGGAGCAAATTATTTTTGTGGAGGTGAAAACAATATGATGATATAAGGTTCAGGAATGGCGGTCATGAAAAATGAAGGGTGGAGGTATTGCAGTGGATGAGACGTTTGCTGGATGGTGAATTCTCTGAATGACTTCTCTTGAACATATTGGCAACACTGATATGGACTGGTAGCATTAACCCCATGGATGGTACGAAGGACCAATGGTGATAGTGAACAGAAAAACCCAACCCAACTCAATCATGGTGATGGAGTGAAAATGTCATGTTCAAGAGCGACCTGCTACCAATAAAATTCTTCAAGTTTTCTTCTCTCTTTCGTCAGTCATCGCTGACTAGTACCTCTTTATTTTTGTTAAGCCTGAGGAGGATAACATATGCTTGGTCTATAATTTGCCCTTCGGGCAAACCTGTCGCTCTGTGTTTAGTGAGCCTAGCATTAGTGAGAATTGTTCTTGTTTGGTTGGACAAGTTTGTTGCTATTGTTTTAACTAGTTTAACGACAAAGATAACTCAGTTGTTTTCATGTTTAGAGAGTTTGGAAAGGGACGAAAAGGAAAATCCAACAGTCCTTTTTTGTGGCATAATCCCTTAAGTCCGAAAAAGTATAAAATAATACGAAAGGGATGACTTTTCGATCGTTTTAACGAGCCGACAAAGACAAGCACTCGATATTTTTGTTTAATAATCCCTCAAGTCCAAAAAGATTAAAATATATGGGAGGGATGGCGTTCCCCTTACTTTAACAATCTGGAAAGACCAATGGCTTGACAATCTTTTTATATTTAACGAGTCTAAAAAGAGTTTAAAAGGGACTTGTTTTTTTAGGAACGAGTGGTATTTTCGGGTAGCAACCAGTTGCAGGTAAGTTTGGAACTTCTCAAAACATGGCAGTATGAAGAGGGTGGCAATCAAATCACTTGTCGCAGCTGTTCCTCAAAAGGGTAAACAATCAAGTGGAAGTGTATGGTCAGCCAAATGAATGGAGGTGACGGTAGGAACACAACCAAGGTTCAAAAGGGCTGATAGCAAAGTGATCACAAAGGTTATTTACCAAAGGTGGTTTTATTTTTTAATGAGCTTGAACCAGGAGAAACTATGCTTGGTAGCAGGTTTATTTTTTAACAAGCTTGAACCTTAGGGGACATTTATCTTTCCAGTCATTTGAAAATGTCTCTTGGTAGATTTATTTTTTAATGAGCTTGAACACTACTATAACATGTGCTCATTGCCTTTTTATGCAGGCTAGAAACGACTGAGCTACGAGGTTAAAGGGTTGAGAACCTACAAACTAAGAAAATCAAAGGTCGTTTTTCACTTGCATACAAAGCTTTGCATGCCCCCAGGTGTTTTAGTAAAAGGAGAGTTTCGAGGTTACCAAATGGAAGTCCCTATAGTTAGGCAGGATTGTTTCTATCGGCAGACAAAAACTCTTCCTTTGCTTTGTCCATCAAAATAGACAAATGTGAATGGTGTGAGCTTCCAATCACATAACGTACAAGAGGTGAATGGTGTGAGCTTCCAATCACATAATGTACAAGGAAATAAGTGTTTCAGACTGATCACATAACCTATATGAGAATGTTTCTTCAGTCCAATCATTATGACCTTTCAAGAAAATCTCTCTTTTCCTCTGGGTTTGCCTGCCGAAGCAGACTAGGGTGCATGCGCCCTAAACTTTGTTACATTCATCGAACTAATCGCGGTAATTAGGTGGATGGAATGAAGGTTAAAGAGACATTGTTGATGTGAAGAGACCATTTAGGATGATGGTTGATTCATAGCTATGTTTGAACCAGGAAATGAAAGCTGGTCGACAAGCTGTACCAGTCCGCCTTCATGTGGAAAACACATCACTCGAAAGAATGTGGAAATAATAGCTTCCATGCTATATATATAGTCACGTCCAAGGAGTAGATTGTAATCTAGCAGCCCTTGAATTACCATCACGTTCAAATGAATAGTTTTCTTTCTCAAAGCTATCGGTAACTTTGGAAGGATCCCTAATGGTCGACTGGTTCCTTTGTTGAAGCCCGACAAATTTTGTTTTTTAGGCAAAAGCGATGGTGAACCAAGTGCTTTCCAAGTAGTTGAGGAAAGGATACTCACTGAAGCCTCTTCATCTATAATAGTGCCAGACAAGACCATTTTGTAAACTTGTACTATGATTTAGAATGGTACATTAGACGAAAGGTGGGGTTTTGCTAGTTGATTCCAATCAAAGAAAATGACTAGACTACTTGGAGGAGGTACCAAATAAATGTCCAAATAAATCTCATGAACTGGGGGGGTCTCTTCCTGTTGTACAGGAATGGGTGGATTTCTCCCGAGTTCATTAGGCTCTGTATCGACAAAAAGAATTTGAACAGTGTTGTTCTCATTCTCTTTGGAAACTGTATCATCCGAAGGTGGGCCTTCTGAAGGAAAGACTGGGTCGACTGCCATCTCGACTAGTTGACTTTGGTCCAGTGTGGACTTAGAAGGTTCACTTTCAATGATAGGCGATTCAATCGACAATTGAGTTATGTCAATCGGGTTTTCAACTAGTGAAGGACTTGGTAATAGTTTCCTGTATCTAGGTGGAAGTCGTTGCGGTGAAGCGTGACGGTTATCCAACATGCTTTTGGCTTCATCCAGAAAAGGACAACGATGAAGAGTATGATCACCTTCACATAACCTATATGGAAATCTAACTTTTCCTTTCTTTCTATTGACTTTGTTTTCACTAGTTGATGGTGTGCTGTCAACCTGACTGTTAGAGGTTGATGACACCGAATGGTGAAAACAGGGAGACCATTCTCTCAAGATCCATGGAATGCAAGGGCAATCTTGATGGTATTGGTCTCCCTTGCAAATTGTGCATGGAGTTTTTGGTTTGGAAAGTTTAGTGTGTGGATTTTCGTCGGATGATGTATGGTTGCCTCCTTGTTTAGCTGGCTTCTTCTTCTTCTCCTTCCCTTTCTTTTTCTTCTCAACTACTTGGTTTTTAGTGTCACTAGTTTCACCAAGCGAGGAGGAAGAAGGGGAAGGAGAAACAAACGAAGTAGAAGGTGAATAGGTAACTTCAGTATCATCTGGTTGCTAATTAGATTGTTGAGGAATTATGGTGTTTTGAATGACAAAGGTCGAGAAAATCCATACCGGCAGGCCAATTTTGTTTCCTGGAAGGGACAATGTAGCCATATATGGAGAACCAATATCTTCCCAAGAGGAGAAAGTACTAGGATTCCCTCGAAGAGGGATTCCTTGATTGGTTGACTCCATTATCTCAACCTCAGATCAACGAAGGAATAGGGATGTTATTCTGATTTAAATAAATTTTAAGACACTTTGACACAACTTTCTTTTTCAATTTTTAAGAGTTGAGAAAAAGCTAAAGGTGACTCTAGTCGCCTTCGATTTTTAATGAGCCTGAAGTGACAAGTGCTCAGATGAACCTTTTCTTTTAAAGCGTCGAAAAGGAATGGAAGTGACTACTCTAGAAATCTAGATAGAGGGATTACCAAACCGATCGCAAAACTGCAAAATACACCTTGGTGATAAATGATAGAGAAATTACCAGGGACTTATGTATGGCAGTCAATCTTCCTGAATGTTGTATTCAGTGCATTGCGATTGATAGGGTGGCAGACACGACTTCCTAAGGATAAAGGATATTAGCCTATTGTGGTCTCCCAATATATACTCGATGGTACGGGGAGCACAAGTCCTTATTGGCACTTGTTGTATCAAAGAGGAGGAATCACCCAATCTTCAATGAAAACGATAGTTACCAGGTTTTATGACGCCGGAACACGTCTCTAGCCTAGACTTCTAGATGTGTTGCGTTAGGTTCCAAAGCGTTTTTATGTTCATTGAGATTTATTTTAGAGTTTATCTTACTTAGAAGTTTGTCTTTCAAGGTTCACCGCATGATGTAGATGTAAAATTCCTAAATATGCGATCTAAAATGATAAACAGTCGTTTACTTTCTTTTAGCAATGAAAATCCTAGCTACAAAGGAAAGAAGATTATGATTTTTTTCTTTTAGCAGAGAGCATAGAGCACACACTAAATGCACTTTCCTAAATCAAATTTTGCATACAATCAAAATGCAAATGCACATGCATGTATTTGTTTTCTACTTACTTAATGTGTGAATGCCAAAAAAGAAAGCTAAGTACAGATTTGAACTATTTTCTTTTAAAGCGACATTTTAACAATTTCTTTTCAAAACGAAAGGAAGACTAAGACGACACTTTTCGATTTCGAATTTGAAAACCGTTTTCGACACTTCAAATACTAATTATTCAAATCAAGTACAATGACAAAAGTACAATCAACTATATAGAAGAGGAAGACTTTAGGACACTCTTCTTTTGATTCAAAATGAGAATTACGACACTTGCATCAAAAACGATAGTTCTATTAAGCTACTTTCGACAAAGGAAGACTATAAATGATTCACAAATACACAAAAACATTTACAATTCCCTACTAATGGAGGCCGAAATATGTGAAGGAAGAAGGTTTCAGGAAGGAGATGCTGATCATGAATAGCAAAACAATTGAATAGAGCTGAAAACAAGGAGAAAAAAACAACTCTTGGAGAGAAAAAGCAGTATCACTCAATCATCACACCTGCAACACAGGGAAATGAGGATGCATCTCACCTGCAACACATGGGAGGTGCAATGCATATAGGTTGCCTAGTTATAGATAATGTGATGGACTAGGGAGCGAAACCAAGCTTGATTCTTGCTCAAAATTTGCAGCTAAGTTCAGTGATTTAGGCTGAGTTATGATGGACAGTAAAAACAAAGAATAGGGGTAAGATCTTATGAGGTTCTGAGCTACCACAAGGGCACTTAGAATGCTTGTAAGTTAGATGTTTAGTTCATAAACCAACCCAGAGATTGACTAAAGTAGCATTCATCTACTTCGCAATTGCATAGCAAAGGCGTTTCGAAGGCTAGCTGGCTAACTTCAGGCTCCGTCTGTAGTTTATAAAGCAAACAATAAACAAACAAAACAAACTATTCATTCCCCAGCGGAGTCACCATTTTTTTCAGGGAAAACTAGTGTCGATTCGAACTGCTAGTCCCACTAAGATGGGTAGCTATCTTAGAAACAAACAATGAAAGCCTTTCGAGAGTTCCTTTAAGTGTGATAGATTAGAGGGAAGAAAAGAGGACCAACCTGGATCTCTCGCTTGGATCCTTACTTGATTTATCTCTCCCTTGATAGAATTTGCCACTCCTCTCCTACTTGTCCCACTTCAAAGAGTACCTGTAGAGTCAAAGTAATAGAAAACCATCAAATCATCTCCATCTAAAACATCATAAACAATGCGGAATCAGAAACACATTGACCATACAATTGCATTCATAAACAATAAAATTCATAAACACACGATTATATGGAGGAAAACTCAAAGAACTTTATTAATAGTGAAAGAGAGGATTACAAACCAGCTGTCTAATCCAGCATCATCCTCCCAGTGTAGAAGCCCTCTTCACCTCATGAATAAGAAAATCACCCAACAATGCAATGTCTCTTTTCACCAACAAACCAACAGCACTTCCTTACAAAATACAAAATTCCAGCCTCTAGATCTCTCAGATGAGGGATCCAAAAATAGATGTCTTGCGAGGGTGTGAGTCAACTCTAGGTTTTTGATTAGTCTCATTTCACTAATAGTTCTTGGTTCCACTTGGAGATTTCATTGATCTATTACTCATCCCTCGGCGAATTCAGAGAGGCAAGTGTCACAGGAGAAGTTTTTGGAAGATTCCATGGTCATCCACTTAGCAAACTGTCTCTGCCATTCATCTATTCTAGCTCATCACACCCCACAGAAGGCCATTTCAGTATGCGTAACAACTAGCTAGTTTGGTAGCCAGTATGCATCGCACCTTGACCATGGAGCAGTTAGTATGGTCTAGTTTTGGCCAGTTCTAAGTAGTTTTTCAGGTGGAATTTTTGGGAAATGATGTAATCAGTTGACCCTGATCCTTTAGGGTATGAAACAACACTTTTAGGGACTAAAGATCCCTTAGTTTATGGACATATGAGTTTTGGGTTGCAGTGCCCAAATATGTCTATAACAACTGCCCCCTAAAGCATGAGGTCGTAAATCTTCCGATGTCGGGTGAAATGCTTTATCATGAGGATCCGAGGTATTCAAACTGGAGGGTGGCCTGTATAAGATACAATATAATACATCATCATCATATTATTTTCATGATCTAGTTGAGGCGAGCATTCTCATGCTCAGCTTTATAAATTCATTTTCATGTGCATAGGACAGACAATCGTCTGCTATTGCAGACTGGTGATTCTTTGTATGAAGAGTCATCTTCCCTGGCTTAGATGACTATCTGTGTAGATTCTGTGCACATTTGATGTCTTTATGTTCCTGAATATATCGCAGCTCGGATGGATGAAACTAGATCCGGGGTCTTCAAAACTCGTTCAATCTTCGCCCGATGTAAAAGTCGATCCATGTGAAAAGATGTCCTGAAGTCGAACATGGAAAGACATCGCTTGATTACCAGCCAATAATGTAAGTTGTTAACAAACGCAAGAGGAATCACTGATAATGATGATGACCCTCAAGGTACTACAGTACAATTCACGTGGTGTGAATATATGAGACGATGTCGAGCACCACGCAAAATCTTTCGGTCGAAGGTCATTGATGTAAACTTGTCGCCGGAAGTGAGAAACTTGCCATTGAGGCATGTAAGCTTCAAAGTACTGAAAGGGTTGTTTCTAAGTCAACTTCTTGGATAATGAGCTGATGTCAACAAGAAGTGACCTGTCGTAGGAGGGCCTTGATGTATCCCACATCTACGACGTGAAACAGAGCAAATGATTTTTGTGGAGGTGAGAACGATCTGATGATATAAGGTTCAGGAATGGCGGTCATGAAAAATGAAGGGTGGAGGTATTGCAGTGGATGAAATGTTTGCTGGATGGTGAATTATCTGAATGACTTCTCTTGAACATATTGGCGACACTGATATGGACTGGTAGCATTAACCCCATGGATGGTACGAAGGACCAATGGTGATAGTGAATGGAAAAACCCAACCCAACTCAATCATGGTGATGGAGTGAAAGTGTCATGTTCAAGAGCGACCTGCTACCAATAAAATTCTTCAAGTTTTCTTCCCTTTTTTCCCAGTCATTGTTGACTAGTACCTCTTTATTTTTGTCAAGCTTGAGGAGGATAACATATGTTTGGTCTATAATTTTCCCTTCGGGCAAACCTGTCGCTCTGTGTTTAGTGAGCCTAGCGTTAGTGAGACTTGTTCTTGTCTGGTTGGACAAGTTTGCGCTGTTGTTTTAACGAGTTTAACGACAAAGATAACTCGGTCCTTTTCATGTTTAGAGAGTTTGAAAAGGGACGAAAAGGAAACTCCAATAGTCCTTTTTCGTGGCATAATCCCTTAAGTCCGAAAAGTATAAAATAATATGAAAGGAATGACTTTTCGATCGTTTTAATGAGCCGACAAAGACAAGCGTTCAATCTTTTTGTTTAGTAATCCCTCAAGTCCAAAAAGATTAAAATATATGGGAGGGATGGTGTTCTCCTTACTTTAACGAGTTGGAAAGGCCAATGGCTCGACAATATTTTTATATTTAACGAGTCTAAAAAGAGTTTAAAAGGGACTTTATTTTTTAGGAACGAGTGGTATTTTTGGGTAGCAACTGGTTCTAGGTAAGTTTGGAACTTCTCAAAACATGGCAGTGTGAAAAGGGTGGCAATCAGAATCACTCGTCACATCTGTTCCTTAAAAGGGTAAACAATCAAGTGGAAGCGTATGGTCAACCAAATGAATGGAGGTGACAGTAGGAACACAACCAAGGTTCAAAAGTGTTGATAGCAAAGCGATCACAAATGTTATTTACCAAAGGTGGTTTCATTTTTAATGAACTTGAACTAGGAGAAACTATGCTCAGTAGCAGGTTTATTTTTTAATGAGCTTGAACCTTACGGGAACATTGCTCTTTCCAGTCATTTGAAAATGTCTCTTGGTAGATTTATTTTTTAATGAGCTTGAACACTACTATAACATGTGCTCATTGCCTTTTATGCAAGCTAGAAATGACTGAGCTACGAGGTTAAAGGGTTGAGAACCTACAAACTAAGAAAATCAAAGGTTGTTTTTCACTTGCATACAAAGGTTTTCATGCCCCCAGGTGTTTCGGTAAAAGGAGAGTTTCGAGGTTACCAAATGGAAGTCCTTGTGGTTAGGCAGGATTGTTTCTGTTGGCAGACAAAAACTCTTCCTTTGCTTTGTCCATCAAAATAGACGAAGGTGAATGGTGTGAGCTTCCACTCACATAACGTACAAGAGGTAAATGGTGTGAGCTTCCAATCACATAATGTACAAGGAAATAAGTGTTTCAGACTGATCACATAACCTATACGGGAATGTTTCTTCAGTCCAATCATTATGACCTTTTAAGAAAATCTCTCTTTTCCTCTCGGTTCGCCTGCCGAAGCAAACTAGGGTGCATTCCCCCTAAACTTCGTTACATTCACCAAACTACTTGTGGTAATTAGGTCGATGGAATGAAGGTTGAAGAGACGTTGTTGATGCGAAGAGACCATTTAGGATGATGGTTGATTCATAGCTGTGTTTGAACCAGGAAATGAAAGCTGGTCAACAAGATGTAACAGTCTACCTTCATGTGGAAAACACATCACTCGAAAGAATGTGGAAACAATAGCTTCCATGCTATATATATAGTCACGTCCAAGGAGTAGATTGTAATCTAGTGGCCCTTGGACTACCATCACGTTCAAATGAATAATTTTCTTTCTCAAAGTTAATGATAAATTTGGAAGGATCCCTAACAGTTGACTAGTTCCTTTGTTGAAGCCTGACAAATTTTGTCACCAATTTGGAAAAAATTCTTGAATATCATATTTTTTGGGCTTATGGGCTTGATGAAATTTCTAAAAACACAGTCAGGACAGTCATGTTTTGAAGGACCAAAAGGGAATATTTTTAAAACCTGTTTCTATCCTAAGTAGCCCTTGATGTCTACTTTCCAACCCAATTTGAATCACTCAATTTGGATTTGAAACGAAAACGTTATAACCAAAACATTGACAGGGTGTCTAGTAGGCAGCTTAAGAATAGAGTTGGGATAGTCAGCTTTTGGAGGCCTAAATGACTATATTTTGAAAACCTGTTTCTATGGTATATTCCCATATGAATCTAGTTTACAAGGAAATTTTAATCACTCATTTTCGATATCGTATGAGAAAGTTATGACCAAAATACTGACTGTCTATCGTAAATCAGCACTCTTAAAACTCTATTTTTCCAGTTGTTCATTAGAGTATTTGACCTATCAGTTCTTATTTTCTTCAAAACCTGTTTCTATTGGAGATAAATAAATTAATATTCTTTCATTTCTAATTTGACTCATTCGAATCCATCATAAATGAAAAAACTATGCTTAAAATATCCACTGTTGTTCTAAGTGGGGAAATCGAAAATGACTCTGTTATGCAGGTTGTTCTAAGTAAAATTGACATATCATATCATTGAATTTTTAAAACCTGTTTCTATTGGTGATATATCTTTGAAGTAGCTCTCATTTGGCTTTGGAATCACTCAAATTGGACGACAAACGAGGAAGTTGTGATTAAAAGACTGCAGGTTAGCATGATTGGCCACTGCTCTCCTGCAGGTGAAATAAATTTTACTTTGTTATTTTTTCCGTGGATTTGTTTTACAGAGTAACTACTTGTTATTTTTTTGCATAATTCTTGAATTAGAGGAGCCTGATCACCTCTCTTTCTCCATGCTTTTATGTTTCTTTGCAGGTAGACACTTGTTTTTGCAGGTCTTAGGAGAATAAAGAAGGTCAATTTATGGACGAGCGATTTTTGAAAGAAATTTTAATGAAACAAGGGAATTTCATCCAATTCATTACCTAACATATTCATAATAGAAGAAATGAAGAATTGATTTCCATTTGAGGATTCATGTCACTGCTGCTAATACATTTTTCCAAGAGATCATTTTTTTCCATTGACAGATTGATATTCCCTTGGGAAATAACATCATAGATGTTGTAACTTAATTCATTTATTTATATACTATTTTTAAATAAAATGTTGTTTCTTTTATGATTTCTCTTTTTTTTTTGTGTTTCAGGTGTTTCTTCCTTCAAATTGTAGTTTCCACTCCATTGGCGATTGAACAATGAGGACCCCACCATGCAAGTTTCAGTTGTAGAAGCAATCCTTCGGCAGCTTCATTTCTATAAAAGGTTATTTCTTTCTTTTTCTGTAAATACGATTGCTTTTCTCTATTTTTCTGTTTGTTTGTAGCTGTAAATATGATTGCTTGTCTGTGTTTTTTTCTCTCCCTGTTTTCTTTTGTTATTCCCTACAGGGAACAGTTGTTGTTCCCTCCAGGGAACAACACTTTTTCGTGTGTAGATTTGTTGTTCCCTACAGGAACAACTGTTGTTCCCTAAAGGGAACAACACTTTTTCATGTACTAATTTGTTGTTCCCTACAGGGAACAGCTGCTGTTCCCTAAAGGGAACAACACTTTTTCGTGTGTAGATTTTTTGTTCCCTAAAGGGAACAACACTTTTTTGTGTATTGAATTGTTGTTCCCTACAGGGAAAAGCTGCTCTTCCCTAAAGGGAAAAACACTTTTTCGTGTGTAGATTTGTTGTTCCCTACAGGGAACAGCTGTTGTTCCCTAAAGAGAACATCACTTTTTCGTGTATTGATTTGTTGTTCCCTACTTTTTCGTGCGTTAATTTGTTGTTCACAGTTGTTGTTCCCTAAAGGGAACAACACTTTTTCGTGTGTGTTTTGCTGTTCCTTCCAAGGAAACAACACTTTCTGCGAGTATTTTGTTGTTGTTCCCTAAAGTGAACAACACTTTTTTGTATGTTTTCCTTTGTTGTTCCCTACAAGGAACAACATGTTTTTTCTGAGTATGATTTTGCTGTTCCCTCTAGGGAACAACTACTATTCCCCAAAGGGAACAACACTTTTTTCGAGTTTTCTTTTTGATGTTCCCTCAAGGGAACAACACTTTTGGAGTTTTTTGTTCCCTCAAGGGAATAACACTTTTTTTGGAATCTTTTTTGCTGTGCCTTTAAGGGAACAATTGTTGTTCCCTTGAGGGAACAACACTTTTTTCGAGTGTTTTTTTGCTGTTCCCTCTAGGGAACAACACTTTTCGAGTGTTTTTGTTGTTCCTTCCAGGGAACAACACCTTTTGAGTGTTTTTGATATTCCTTCCAGGGAACAACACTTTTTGAGTTTTTTGATGTTCCCTTTTGGGGACAACATTTTTTGAGTTTTTGTTGTTCCCTCTTCAGAACAACATTTTTGCTTCTTGTGAAGTTTTGTGTGTTGTGAATAGCACCTCCTTCCTCTTGTGGGATTATTCCTAGTTCATCTCAACCACATTTTACTGATTCCCTTTAAGGGCATGAAGTACACTACTTTTATGAGGACAAGAATGATGGATTCTATTGAAGCGAGTTAATATCATTCACATTATGATCTTTAACAGGAAAGCTCCTTGATGATATATTCTTTTTAAGAAAAGGGACACAGTTATTTATATATTATACTGCATCATTTTCTACTGTACATGATACTGATTGATCATCTTAATACCATGTTGGTTCAACCCTTCCTGGTTATAATCTTCTCTGTCTGTAATAAATGAGATTATGGGTATACTTTTTTTTATTGACATGCTCAACTTCTTCCACCATCCCTACGCTTAAGAAGTACTGAGCCTCCCTCTATTTATCATAAAAATGTGTAATAACAACAAAATTTTGTTTACAGATGGAGGATAGGGAGTCTCATTACGAGCCAGCCTACCATGTTCAAAAGGCTGTAACGAAGTGACATTCCCATTATGGCCACCACACCAGGGTTATGATCCATTGGATAACTAAAATATCCTTGGAATAGGAGGTCTGATCATGAGCGAACCTGATCACTTTTGCTACATCCTAGTGAATAGCAGTGTGGTTATCTGGTTACCACGCTAGCACACTGATCTCTTCTGTAGAACAACACTGGAACTCTCTATTTATAAATTGAGGATCCTGGCTCATATGCGTTAAAAAGAAACCCTGTCGACACTATGGATGCCTGCTGGAAGTAGAGGCTCTGCTTATGGTATTGAAGTTATATTTTATCATCAATTATTACTATAATACCCTTTTCTTATTCTCTCTTTTTATCAGAGAAGTTATTTCCTTGATTTTTCCCTGCTTTGAATCTTTACGCATGAGAAATTGTTTTCTGATCAATCGCATCATTTTCGGCTAGAATACCATCAGCAAAGCATCTTTTTGGCATATTGTCGTCCTTTTCTTTTTCGCATAACTTATCATCAATCCAAAGCGTCTTATCTCTTATTCATAACTATCTTTACACACTCTGCTATCATTATAACCATACCTCTTGCTATCCTATCATTGATATGTGTACTCTGCTTCATTTACTGTCATACTATTCATTCCCTTGCCTTGCCATCAGAACAACACTTTTCCTATGCTTTATGGTCATGAATGCCCTTTTCTAATTGGAGGGGGAAAGTTATTCAAAAGTTTTTTCTGATTGAAATTTTTGCATGTAGCTTATCTATTGCTATTCAAAACTAAAATTGTGGATTCAAGAAATTTGCATGCAGCGTAGTGATTTTTTTACAAGAAAACAACAAGTATGGTGGGGAACTCTATTCGCAGGAAGGCCACACTATTGCAACTAATAGAAGAGGCTTGAGAAACTCATGAACACGAACAATTGTTCAGACATGATGTGATTGCCTGGATTTCACCTTTTGCATCACTTTCAGCATCAACTCGGCATACATCAGCTTCAACAAATGCTAGTCCATACATGTCATTCCACATTTTTTCGGAGGTAAAACTTGAGATAAAATAGTATAATTTTCTTATTTATTACAAATTTAGGAGAATTTCATGAAAATCCATTGAGCATTATTTATCATCATTCATTCCACATCTTTACCACTTCCCAGTTTTCAAAAACATAAATTATTTTAGTTTGGGGGAGTGTTCCTTAATATTCTTTATCATCCATTGATCTTCTTATTCATTCTCAGCACTTCCCTTATTCCATGTTGTTTTACACCAAGCATAGATTTCAACAGATGGTAGCAACCACCTCAATTTGTTTTTTAGCATTGCATGAGGACATGCTAATTCTCTAGTTTGGGGGAGGAATTGCTACACATGATGGATGTTTTCTACTTTCTTTCTCATTTAAGGCATACACCTTCATTTTTATACAGTGCGGAAATTGATTTGTGTATATCTTTAAAAATATGAATTGAATTCTTGTGATTTTTGGATAACAAGGAGGTATCATTAAAATACACAAACCTGGAAAATTTCAAGTTAAATTAGTTTGTTAAATTTCAGAAATCATGCACTGTCATCGACAACCATTTTGTTTATATCTCATGATCCGTGCACCACAACGATTTGATTTTTGGATCATAGAAGCATTAATATAGTAGAAATCTACTTGCAAAATTTCAGCAAAATCTGGTTTGTAGTTTTTGAGAAAATGGTTAATGAAGTTTGCTATTACTTATATCATATTTTGCTGCAACTTCATATACATATAGTTGAACATCAATGTAAAAATTGTTATGCCTTCATCAACATTGCTAAAATTGAATATTCATTATTTGAGGAAGAATTCATTTGTTCCATCCATTTCATGAGTTGGGATGAACAATTTTTGTATTATTGCTTGGTTAATACAGAGTCTTTGGGTTGCATGAGGACATGCAATATATTCAGTTTGGGGGTATGTTGGGCCACTAGTTTGTCATTATTATTATCACTCTTTAACACATATTTCATCCATTTCTACCATTCTTTATTACGTCATTTATCATACTTTATCATATAATTCCATTTTATAATTATTTATGCTCTTATGGATAAATATTATTTCTTCTCCTTTATTTTTAATAAATTGATGATTATTATGCATGATTTTACCAATGATGGTTTATTAATAAATTTGTTGTAGCATCACTAATTATTTTAGCCTCCAAGATATTTTCCAGATTGCAAATTTGATCTCCAGTTCATCATTAAATATTCCGACTCAGAAATTCGCTGGAATAAGAAGTGACATTTTTGCATTAGACGTTTCGGGTAAATGGAGACGAATCTGGAAAATCCGAAACATGGGTTTTGTTTAGAACGGACTGAATTAGTTTTGTGATTAGAAGTTTTCCCAAATTTGGCCCATATTAAGAGAAACAGAAGGTTATCTGAAGATGTTTTTCTCAGATTCGCTGTTGCGGCTGGTTTTCCAAATTATCTCAGTTGCAATACCAAATTCGACCTGTTCTTGTTGAATGTTGATGGAAAGATATTTCAGGCATGATCTTGCTGATCAATTTGTTGTGAACAATGCAATTTTGTTATGGGAATCATTTTGTAATCATCTCTGTTGTAACTTCTCTATGCTCTGTGTATTTAAATGAGAACAATGATCAAAGAGAAGGGGGATTATTAGAGATAGGATAGGATAGGATAGGATAGGAGGAAAGGGGATCAATCCTTGTTATTTCAAACTGTAATTTTAATTTACAGACTTGCGTTGTCAAGAGAACGTGATCATATTGTAATGTCACTCAAGTTCAATGATTAATATATAATTTGAGGTTGTTGTTCATTCACCTTATCTGAAGTAGCTCAGCAGCATTCATTGGCAGCTAAGGGCCCGGCCTCTGGTGGATTAAACTGCTTCTCTGTATTATATCTTTATGATTTCCACAAGTTTGATTAATTTGTTAATTTTCCCATCTTATGTGCTTTTTACTATTTTCCTGTATTGAAGGAATATCTTTGCTTTATATGATTTACAACACTTTCGTTTGATTCAGTTTACATTCATTGCAGATTAAGTTACTTAGATAATTATTTGGTTTAATTTAATCAACTGTAAAGAGTTTGGTTATTGCTATTGAACTCTCAGATTGATATCATTTCCATCCAGATTGCTTCGTAGAGATTGAGTATGATTTAGATTGAATCAGCTAGGAAGAGATGAGTTATTGCTACTATGCTCTCGACTGACGCTATTGTTAATTTAATTGCTTGTGTGAGATTTGATTACGATTTCAGTAGAGGACTAAGTTTTAAAGCTTAGATGTTATATTTCCTTTAATAATTGCAATTTGAGTTTATTAGATGCATCCATTTACTCTTGTATCAAAGATCTATACTACATTTTAAGAAACATTACTATCTGGATTTATAGCTTGCACATATTGTGTATACTCTTGAAATAAGAGGACTTACCTGGGTTGATGATTAATGTGAGGTAATTAGGAGTTGTAAAAGACACCTTTTAGCACCCAACACAACATACAAATAACAATCAAATGTTATAAACAGAATGCAAGCATATCCACATCTAGCTACAACACTAGAGCTAGATCCCCACCCTTTCTCGAAATCCAAGCATTGGAACTACTACTCTATTAATTCCATAACACGGTACCAATTTATTGCCAAAGGTCCATGCCTCCTGAACCCATGAATAAAATATCGACGATTTCCTTTACCTACGATGCGTGTATATATATATATATATATATATATATATATATATATATATTAAAGGCATGCGAGCCCCTCCATGCCACCTTAACCTATGAATAAAATATCGATGATTTCCTTTTCTTGTGAGGTACACACAGGCGTGCACACACACATATATAAGGCACGTGAGCCCCTCCATTCCACCTGAACTTGGGAATAAAATATCAATGATTTCCTTTTTAGTCCCCCATTTGAGGAAGAAATTCTGGGGTTATGTGGAACCCCTCCTAGCCATACCACCATGCCAATCAAATGAGAATTCTCAACCAATCGCGTGGGGTATGTCCTCCATCATGGACCCCTCCTCCTATGCATTTTATCACCCTTCATCACTGTCACACACGTTGGCTCCACCACTGCCACATCATCCCAGAGATAAAATCTCGGTGGTATCAACTATGCCTCCTTTCAAAATTTCGAGGTCTATTGTTCGAGGTGACGCCATGGCTTCAAAGCGTTGGGGTGCATCCAATGTTGAAGAGTGCATCAACCATCAATGACCGAGATCAATCGGGATGTTTCTGTTAGTGTCAATATTTGCAGCCTTCCACCAGAAATCAAACGTGCTCTTACAAAGTGGTCTTAGGGTGTCAATGTCAAATTTTTGTCATTTCAGTGAGTCTTCAAGTAAAAATTTGGTCACCGGGTATTAGCTCTAGGATTTGTTTTTACTCCTTCCAAAGTCTTTGGAGTATTGGTTCATGTCACTATTCGACTGAGTGTACCATCATTCAAAAAGTTGTCATCATTTTTTCATGTTATAATGGGCCATCTTACACCTTGTTTGTGCTTTGGTGGTGCTTAGGTAAGGCTCATTTCCCTCTCCTAGGGTTTTGAAGGTAATTTTTCTTGAATGGTCAAATCATAAAAAAAACATGTATCCTGATGCCCATACACCTTCCCCTACCCTTAATATACCTTCTTAAACACTTCCCATCACTGATATCCCTCAAATTCATCATTTTCCCACAAACCCTAGCCTATTGCTACAATTTGACACTTTTCTAGGTTAGGCCTGTGTTTTGCCCTTTTGGACCCCTTCCCCTCACTCGATCCTTGAAATTCCACTTTCCCCTATTTCCTAACATCCCTCCCTACTTCCCAAAATTTTCTCAAGAAATTAGAAGCCCCTCATCCCCTTCATCTCCCTTCATTTCTACAAATCCCCTGTTCCACACATCGGGATAGGTTTTATTCAAATGATGTTTTTGAGCAAGAAAAGATGAATTTGAAAAAAGTGAGAGAGTTTTTTGTCCATAATAGACCCAAGAAGAAAAACCTCCTTCAGTTTTTACACAGGTCTCACGGTTTGGGAGAAATGTCCAAACAATAATTTGCCACAAGAGAGTTGTTGCACTTCTGGAGTGACCTTGGGAAAATAACTTTTTTCTCCTAGATGGAATGATCAAATGACTTTCTTGATGAGTCAAATGATAACTAGACAGAGAGATCTTTCTAATGAGCTATCATGAGATCAATTTGGAGGTGAGGAATACCTCCTAAAGTTGACTGAAATAGCACTGTGCATTTTGGGAGCCTCATTCTTCACATTTTGACTAGTCTTGGGATATTGAGCTTTTGATAGGGAAAATGAGCTCCAAATTGAAAAATTAAAGATGTTCTAGAAAGTAGACTCGACAAGCTTTCCAACGAGTTATCCCATGCCCAATTTGGACACCGGGAAGGCCTCCAAAAGTGGCGTAACAAAAGCGTTGTGCGTTCACGAGGTGGCGCTGTGCATTGAGGTCGGCGCTGTGCGTTTGGAAAATTTTCACAGTGTTATTTTACCCTGGCACTGCGCGTTGAGGCCGATGCTACATGTCTGGACAAAGGCACTGCACATTGAGGAGAAAGGCTCCAAAACCCTCAAAACCTAAAAAAATCTTCAAATTTCTCTCTTTTTCCCTCTTTTCAAGTAAGTTACCCTCCTTTGCATCATTTTTGGTTTGCATATCAACATCATAAGCATCATTCTCAATATTAAAAATCAAACCCTAGTTTCACTCCATATCATCCTAAAAACCCTAAACCCCTCTGTTTGTACCCATCACCTATCATTAAAACTTAAAACTTTTCTCTACATCACTACATATCCCCTCATTCATATCCTCTCATCTTAAAACCCCTCTCCCTCACTTCACATCTTACCCTTCATTTTCTAGTCTACCCTGACACATCCTAAGGTCATCTCCCATTCCTTCACTCCTAAAACACTCCTGCTCATTCCCCTTATCCCTTTTCTAGGAGTGTACAACCTTAGACCTTGCAAACATGGATAGGAGGAAGACCTTGATGATGAGGAGGAAAGAGACTTTGATCTGGCAGAGTATGATGAGCTTGAGTAGCATGACACTCAAACCATTGATTTAGAGGCTCAGGATGAAGAAACAATCAAAGACATCATCATTTGGGAAAAGGAGGCCCAAGTACAGGCTCTGATGGACAATTTGGAGAGGGCCAAGTATGTCATCACATACTTAGAGCAGGAAAACAAACAGTTGAGTGACAAACAAGTCCTCATGGAGCTGAAAGTGCTCAAGGCAAAACGACAAAGTGACAAAGAAACACAAGTCACTTTGACCCATATTGATCAGGAGATAGAAGAGGATAGAGAAGCTTGGCCTAAGAGAGTCAACCTACACCTTGAGAAGCTGCTACAGAAGGCCAAAAAAGATAATCAGATGCTCAGGCACATGGCCTATCATTACAGGACTCGCAATAGGATTTGCAACATAAGGAACAAGAAGATGAAAGCTAGGTTAACGAAGGCCTTGAAGAGCAAGAAAGAGGAGGATAGAATTAGAATGATGGCTGAGGCTTCCATGACTCATCAGAGCATATGATGGTGAGGCTTCACACAAATTTTGGGGAAATTTTGAGCAAATTTTAACATTTGTAATTTTTGGAAATTTGACACACAGAAAAATGGCCTAGATGCGCAGCGCCACTGGTGCTGCGCTTTTCCTAGGGGCACCCAATGGACAAATGACTTGCTTTTTTGGATTCAAGGTAGTGATTACATGCACTCTAGCAAGTTTCAAAGTTTTTTAAGTAGAACTCGACCACCAAAAGGTCAAAAAACACCCTAAAAATGACTTTTTCTGCCACTTTTTGGACACACAGAAGTAGTCTTGGGAGAATCACGTTTTAAGGGGTAAAATGAGCTCCAAATGTAGAAATTCTAGGTGTTTTCAAAAGTAGACTTGAATACCTTTCCAATGAGCTATCGTGGGCTCAATTTGGATACCAAGAAGGCCTTCAAAAGGGACTTGAAAGTGGCATTGTGTGTTGAGCCAGTGACACTATGGGTAGAGAAAATTTTTCTTAGGATGCCTATTTTTCTAGTTTTTTACTATGATCATGGATTCTCTCTCATGGTGGATGATTTACTATTGTAAATGATGTCATGGCTTGTAAATATGATGTTTAAAAAGCTGTAGAGGGTAGATTCATTGCTTTAGGAGTTAATTTGAAGTCAAATGAATCAATTTTTCACTTTTAGAGGCAAGTTTTTGATGATGCCTATATTCTTGTTCCTTGCTTAGTATCAGTTAGATCAGCTCCACATCTTAGGGATTCGATCCCTGAAGATGGGAGGAGGTTGAATTCTTGTCAATATCTTCTTCTTCTTTCTCTTTGTGAGAGGTTGGACTCAGTTGGATGCTCATACCTTGATTGTACATCTTTTTAAGCAGTTTGGCAAGAGATTAATAAGAATTGTAAATATTTTTATGGGATCCATGTGGTATGGAATTTTAGTATAGTTTCTTCTTTTGTGATCATATGTTTGAATGTTTTGTATGCTTCTACTCTGCTTTGGGTAAATATTCACATTTATATGTTGTCTACTATTTAAGAAGGATCCATGATTGTCACATGCCCTTCTTTGCTTCTCACTAGTCTTGAATATCTCACCTCATCAAGCCCTAGAGTGCTAAATCCTATGCCTACCTTGCCCCATTGAACACCCTGCAATTCTAACCTAGTTTCCTAGACCTAAACTGTCCATCTCCTCTTGATCCAGCAAAACCCCTTCCAAAATCCAATCAAAACTTCGTGCTACTATACATAGCCTAATATCCTTTACCTGATCTAGTCATCTTGGTTGAGATCCTTACAGAGAGAGCCCTCTCCCAGCATAGTAGGGCTAGCTACTTAGCTAAGCATGGTTTGTAGTTACCCTGGCATTGCCTTCCTTCAGCCTAAGGTTCAATCTAGGTGATAACAGTTTCCATGCCAATGGCCCCCCACAAGCCACGTCATCCTAATAGCAAAATCCCAATGGGGTTGAAAGCAAACAACATCCACTTGAAATCTCTTTGGAAAAACCTATAGGGTCATCTAATAGCAGATAAACACTCCTAGAAGTCGACGATTCTAATTTTCATGTACTTCAACATTTAATTATAACACCTATCCATATGGGTGCCTAAAGTTCGAAATCCACTTATTCAGAATCTTGTAGACCTCGAGCTCTACACATTATATATGGGAAGTATATATGGCTGAACTTTTACCTATGCCTTCAGCACATTCTTCTTGTGCTTATCAACAAACCTTGATCATGCATAAGTTTCTCTCTCTCTCTCTCTCTCTCTCTCAATATATATATACATATATATATATATATAAGTAATTAGATCCAAGATTAACCATATTGAGCTCCATGAGACTCAACTCGGCCCTTATGCCTCCATACATAGATGAAGGTACACACACACACATATACCCAAAGCACTATCTCTTTCGAGCTTAAAATTTTTAAACAAGGCTTGATAGAAAAAATATTTTAATGCATCCATTCAGTTAAATTAACATAGATTGTCTTTCTTTCCATGCATAGATATTTGGACCAATCTGCGTGCTTGAAATAGACAAAAAATTAGATATATTCTTTGAGAAAATAATCAAGAAATTACCTCTCATTTTCACACAGGAGAATGGCATCCCTTGCTATAGATCTAAGAAAATTACCAGTGTAGAAAACACATACATGACATCTTCATGTACTATAATGAAAATTCAGACATTTAACTTACAAATGCATGATAAGACTTATAAGAAAAATTACATAACATTGAAACATTTCAGTCAATAAGCCATATTCACCGACATCTACTACAAGAAAAAAGGTCATTGGTGAGGGTCATGCCTGTGACAAACCTTTAAGGTCTATTACCAATGTCACATATGGTGACAGCGTTTCAAAAAATGTTGTTTTAAGTGTATATAGTGATGGTGCTTTAAAGTTTGTCACCAAAGCCATTTTCAATGAAACTTTTAGTGAGGGTCGTTAAAGGCCCGTCACTAATTCTCTCTTTGGTGACACTTTTGGTGAGGGTTGCTAAAGGCCCATCACTAATTCTCTCTTTGGTGACACTTCTAGTGATGATATTTTATTAACCGTCACTAATGATCTTTTTGGTTACTTTTGGTGACGGTCAATAAATGTTCGTCATCATTGATCATTCTAATGATTTTTTGATGATGCTTCATGCCTGTGATAGACCTTTAAGGTTCGTCACCAATGTCGCATATGGTGACAGTATTTAAAAAATCATTGTTGTAAGTGTATATAGTGATGGTCCTTTAAGATTTGTAAAGACATTTTCAATGACACTTTTGGTGAGGGTCATTAAAGGCTCGTCACTAATTCTCTCTTTGGTGACACTTTTGGTGAGGGTCGTTAAAGGCCCATCACTAATTCTCTCTTTTGTGACACTTCTAGTGACGATCTTTTATTGAGCCTCACCAATGCTCTTTTTGGTTACTTTTGGTGACAGTCAAAAAATATTCGTCATCATTGATCATTCCAATGAGTTTTTTATGACACTATTGTTATGTGGAATTTTGCATCTACGGATAAATACAATTTCCCTAGATGGGTAGCTGCATATAGAACAAAATATTTAAAGCGCTTAAACTTTTACTATAGAAGATAAATAAGACAAGGGACCTACTTGTTATCTTTTACTTTCCCTTTGTCTCCTTTGTATGGCTCCCGTCACTCCTTCTCGAACTTAACTCGCTCGACAAGTACTTGCAATCATAAACAGAAGACAAAAACCAATCAGAGCAAGAGATCTATCTATTATAAGCAAATGGAATTGAAAGCATTTACACATATAATCATCATACATAAAGCCAAGAATATGGGAAAAGGTGTAAACAACTTTATTAAGTAGAAGGAAAAATTACAACCATGAATTCCGATCCATTGTCACCCTTCCAGCTTGGGTTCCAACCAACATCACTTCAAAGGCATAGCACTTTGGCAGCATAACAATACTTGTTTACAATCTCAAACCTCACACCAACAGTATCTCCTTACAAATTCTCAAAGTCCGTCCCCTGATCACTTAGATGAGTGCTCAATTTATAGGAAAATGATGGTGGTTTGGTCATAAATGAAGGTATTGAATGGCCTTCCAAACATAGAGTTAGTTTCCATGGAGGAAGGGATGAGAGGATAGGAGGTTACTTAACTCATTCCATATCAATTTCGAGCTTATAGGAAATGATAAGTGTGGGAATATTCTAGATGGCTCCAGAAGATCAGAATATTCCAAGAACCCTATGAGGATTTCGCTCAATCTCGCCCAACGCGGGTCAAAGTGGGCCTAAATACTTTGGAAAACATCCTGACATGGGCCTACCTACACTGAAGCGCACTTACCCCTAACCAAGGCTGCGCTGATCCCTCAAGGAGGGATTTCTGGAGGGCTTCAGGCCAAGAAATTCTTAGGGAAGGAGGCATTCAAATTGTTGACTTGCCTAAGGAATGTAACAACTGAATTAGGGTTTGATGAGCCCCAAAAGTACTGATCTGAATGATGGGAGTGATGTGCCCAAATGGATATGTAACAGCTGCCCCCCTAAAGCATGAAGTCGAAAAATGTTAATGTCGAGTGATATGCTTTACCATGTGATGAGGAGGTTCTGAAGTGGATGATGACCTGCATCGATTACAATATATAATATCATGATATTTTGATTTTTTCTCATGAATTGCTAAGGGAAGGCATACCCATGCTCAGCATATAAACTTTCATTACAAGTACATAGATAGTCATCGATAGATATAGACCCATGATTGGATGACCATCAATTTAAAGCCAATGTATGGATGATTTGGTATATTTCCTGAAATTGCAGCCCAGATGGATGAAACTAAATCTGGGGTCTTCTACCTCATTCAATAATTCGCTCATGTACGAGTCTAACCATGTGAATATGTAATCTGAATTTGAAAATGGGAAGGCATCGTCTGATTACCAGCCAATGATGTAAGCTGTTAACAGACGCGAGAGAAATCACCGATAATGATAATGATCCTCAAGGTACTACAGTACATTCTGCATGGTGTGAATGGATGTTTTGATGTCGAACACCATACAAAGTCTTTCGGTCGAAGGCCAGTGATGTCAACCTATCGCTAGAAGTGAGAAACCTGCCATTGATGTATGCAAGCCTCAAGGTACTGGAAGGGTGTTTCTAAGTCAACTTCTTGGATAATGTTCTGAGGTCGACAAGAAGCGACTCATCACAGGAGGGCCTTGATGTATCCCACATCAACGACACAAAACGAGTGTAATGATTTTGGAGATGGAATGTGACTGATGACATAAGGTTCAGGAATGGAGGTCATGAAAATGAAGGTTTACGAGTATTGCAAAGGATGAATTTTAACTGAGTGACTTCTCTTGAACATGTCAGTGACACTGAATGGATTGGCAGCATTGACCCAGAACCAAAGTAATGGATGGTATGATAGACCAAGCTAAGATGACCATCAAGCAGATAACCCAACCCAAATAATCATAGTGATGAAGTGAAAGTGTCATGTTCAAGAGAAACCTGCTACCATAAAGTGGTTTAGCCCTTTTTCCATTTTCCCCAGTCATTGATAACCAATACCTCTTTACTTTTTATTAAGCTTTAGGAGGATAACATATACTTGTTGTATAATTCCACCCTTCGGGTGAATCCATCACTATGTGATGTTTTAATGAGTCTAGCGAAGGTGAAAATCGATATTGTCATGATGGACAAGTTTGTCGCTATTTGATGTTTTAACAAGTTTAACGACAATGATAACTCGGTAGTTTTCATGTTTAGAGAGTTTAAAAAGGGACAAAAAGAAAACTCCACAAGTTATTTTTTGTAAATTTGTCTCTCAAGTTCGAAAGAGCGTAAAGCAATACAAGAGAGAACTTATTGACCATGTTCGATCAACGTATTCCTTCTTCGTAAATAATCTATCTCAGTTCGAAAAAGGGTTAAACTTATACTGAGTAGATCTTGTTTCCAATCCGTTAACGAGCTGAAAAGGACAAGCGCTCGACAATCTTTTCATTTTTCAAGAGTTTGAAAAGAGCTTAAAGAGGAATCCACTTAGAGGAATGAGTGGTGTCTAGGATAGCAACTAGTTCCGGTGATGTTGGAACTTCTCATAACATGTTGATTTATATGAAGAGGCTGGCTAATAAGACCACTCATTGCAACTTTTCCTCAGAAAGGGTAAAACAACCAAGTGAAAGCGTATGATCGTCCAAGTAGATAGTGATGATGGAAGGAGAAAAACCAAGGCTCATCTGACGAAAGAGGCTGATAGAATGGCAATCACGAAAGTTAAAATAGATATGGGTTCATTTTTACACAATCTTGAACCATAGGGAACTATGCTTGGATTCAGTTTCATGTTTACACAAGCTTGAAATGAAAAACTATGCATGGATTCAGTTTCATTTTGACAAAAGCTTGAAACAAACAACTATGCTTGGATTTAGTTTCATTTTTACACAAGCTTGAAACGAAAAAATATGCTTGAGATTGGTTTACATGCCCCCATCATGATGACTCGATACTAGGTGCATGCCCCCCAAGCTTCATTGCATTCGCCTAAATAGACTACTCGTGGCTATGAGGTGGATGGAATGAAGGTTCATTTACGAGATCAAGTGAACAATTCAACTGGGATTTTACGAGATCTAATCAAAGACTCGAATTGGAACTTTGCTCCAAGGGACCTTGTTTCATTTTTTAATGAGCTTGACACAAGATAAGGAACTCTACTCAGATTCCTTGTTTCATTTTTCAAACAAGCTTGACACAAGACAAGGAACTCTGCTCTGATTCCTTGTTTCATTTTTTAACGAGCTTGACACGAGACAAGGAACTATGCTCTGATTCCTTGTTTCATTTTTTAACGAGCTTGACACAAGACAAGGAACTATGCTCTGGGACCTATTTCATTTTTTAATGAGGTTCACACAGTAAGAGAACTATCCTCATATTCCTTGCTTCATTTTTTAACGAGCTTGACATAAGACAAGGAATTATGCTCATATTCCTTGTTTCATTTTTTAACGAGCTTGACATAAGACAAGGAACTATCCTCATATTCCTTGTTTCATTTTTTAATGAGGTTGACAGAAGATTAGGAAATATCCTCATATTCGTTGTTTCATTTTTTAACGAGCTTGACACAAAAAAAGGAACTATGCTCATGTTCCTTGTTTCATTTTTTAATGAGGTTGACACAAGACCAGGGACTATCCTCATATTCCTTGTTCACAACCCATAAGAGGTCATGACTTCCAGCAGGTTCTCATCAAATGGGAGAACAATGCTCTCGAAGGGATTCGTAACAAGGAATTCGAGATATGGTTCCAATGCCTACAACATCACGGAATTGATCATCAGTTGATGTAGGCATGGAAGGGGTTGCCACATAATTGACCCATGGCGGGGAAGATATCATTGGGACAAAAGGACCATTTATGGAAGATGGTTAACTGGAAGCCATATTTGGACCGGGAAATGAAATCTGGTCAAGAGTGACAATTCTGCCTTGATGCGGGAAACACATCACTCGAAAGAGCGTTGAAATAATAGCTCCCATGTCATAAACATAGTCGCGCCCAAGAAGTAAATTGTAATCTAAAGGGCCTGGGACTACCATCACATTGAGATAAACAATTTTTCCTCCCAAAGTAATAGGCAACTAAGGAAGGATCCCTAATGGTTGACTGGTTCCTCTGTTAAAAGCCAAAAGATTCTGGGTAACTGGCACAAGTGGCAGGGAACTGAGCATTTGCCAAGTAGTGAAAGAATGGATACTCACATATGCACCTTCATCTATAATAGTTCTAGGTAAAATCATATTACAAACCTGTACTATGATCTGGAAAGGCACATAAGAAGGAAGACGACATCCTGCCAGTCGATTCCAATCAAAGGAAGTGACCAGACTACTTGGAGGGGGTACCATAGAAACGGGAGAATTAACCCCTTGAGTTACGAGAATGGGAGGATTTTCCTCCTGTCTTGATGGAACAAGAGGATTGCCCCCAAACTCATTGGAATCTGAAGAAACGAAAAGAACCTGAGTGGTATCATACTCACTCTCTATGGGAAAGGTACAATTAACTGAAGGTGAAATTGGGTCAATTGTTTCCTCGACCTATGATTGGTTAGGTATAATCATGGGATTCACATTTAGAGAGAGTGGGTTTGACTGACGCTTGATTTGGGTCAATCACTTTATAACCTAGTGATGGATTAAGGGAGTGTCTTCTGTAACCAGATGGAAGTTGCTGCGGAGAAGCAGGACGGTTATCCAACACTTTTTTGGCTTCATCTAGATAGGGAAAAAGGTGAATGGGGTGATTCCCTTCACATAACCTACAGGGAAACTTAACTTTACCCTTCTTTCCATGAACTTTACTACCACTAGTTGATGGTGTGTCACCAACATGATCTCCAGAAGTTGATGACACAGGATGATGTGAACGAGAAGACCATTCTTCTAAGATCTGAGGAATACCAGAACAATTTCGAAGAAGATGGTCTCCCGTACAAATTTTGCAAGGATATCGAAGTTTGTGAGGATTATCAAATGGTTTCTCATCAGAAGTTGCATTTGAAGCAATGGTTTCTTGGTTGCCCCCTTGTTGAATTTGCTTCTTCTTCTTCTTAGCCACCTGGTTACTAGTACCAATACTTTCACCAGGCGAAGAGGAAGAAGGGGAGGAAAAAACAACCGAGGAAGAAGGCAAAGGGTCAACTTTAGGATCAACTGGGGGTTGATTTTTTCCAATTGGAGGAGTACTCGATTGCAGAGAAATCATGACATTTTGAACCAAGGAGGTTGAAAACAACCATACTGGAAAGCCAATCGTAAATCCCGGAAGGGACAACGTAGCCATATAAGGAGCACCAATATTTCCGAAAGGAGGAAAAGGACTAGGATTCCCATCAAAAGGAATTCCTTGATCGGTGGACTCCGGAGTTTTTGCCATATGTTTCAACCTAAGATCAACTAAGGAGTGACACGGAGGATGTTGTCTGCGGTCAATTAGTTCTATTTTAATCAAAATAACATAACAAAACAAAAAGAAGGATAATCTAGGCAAAAGGATTACCAAGCAACTGTGAACTGCAGAATACCTCCTGGAGACCTGAGAAGCACGGGCAAGAAATCTCCCCAAATGTTGTGTTCAGTTTATCACAGTGTACAAGGGGGTCGACTCGGTTACCTAAGGATGGATAGCAACCTAGTGTTTTCCTCCCATATATACCCTAAAGCACGTGGAGGCCCAATCCATATTAGCACTGTCTAATGCGAAACCGCACAATCAGAGCATTCCTATATACTTTACATACTGTAACACCACCCTATATACCCAAAGGTACGTGGAGTTGGAGCTACGATATACGCACGTATGTGGAATGAGGTATCACACTTGGAATGTATTGTAGAAAAGTTAGCGACATCTACTATGTTTTATGACACCGAAACTCATCTCTAGCCTGGAACCTCTAAATGTTTTGCATTAGGTAAAAATTATCCATTAGGTTAATTGATGTTAATTTTAAGTTGATCTTGATTAAGAACTTGCCTTTCAAGGTTCACCACGTGATGTATGTTTGCAATTCCTAGAATTCAACTAACATGAGAAACATTCTTTCCTTCAATTAACAATGAAAATTGTAGCTAGTAAGGGATAGAGCAATCAGATCTTTGACAAAGAGAAAAGAGCACACCTAATGCAATTTCCCTAGCTATTCCTATCAAGAATTAACAAACTACAATATGCAAAATGCAAGTTTTTCTTTTCAGTCCCTTTAGTGTTTAGATGAACAAAAGGAAACTAGTGCACATACAATCAATCAATCTTTTTGCAAGAACGAAGACTTTATGACAGTTCCATTTCGAAAGAAATGAAGACTTTTACGACACTTTCTTTTGAACAAAGATTAATCGAATATAAACTAACTTTGACAATGAATTGATAGTGAGAAAGAAATCATTTAAGAAACACTAAACAATCAAGGCCAAAGTAGGTCTAGCAAAAGAAACACAAGTTGATTTCATAAAGACAAGCATCATTGATCTTTCAGCAAGCAGAAACAAAAGGAAATTTTGAAAAAATCAAGTCAAAGGAGTGATTTTTTTACCTAAGGAGGATTAGCGCAGCCTTGAATGGGAGACAGTGTGCTTTAGAGCACTGTCCTCAAGCTAGGGGTGCTCTGCAGTGCTCTGTCTCTTGACCAGACCTACACTGGTGCAAGAGAGGCCATCCTAGGGGCTTGCAAGCACAATTTTTACCAAAAAACACTTCAAAAAGGGTTGAAACAAGATAAATGGAAGCAAGTAAAGTCCACTAGGGTGTAGTAGGATGAAGGTAAAATACCCAGAATGATGATTGTTCCCTAATATGGTCGCCAATTTGTTATGTGGAATTTTGCATCTACAGATAAACACAATTTCCCTAGATTGGTAGCTACATCTAGAACAATAGATTTAAAGCGCTTAACTTTTTACTATAGAAGATAAATAAGACAAGGGACCTACTTGTTATCTTTCACTTTCCCTTTGTCTCCTTTGTATGGCTTCTGTCACTCCTTCTCGAACTTAAGTCGCTCAATAAGTACCTACAATCATAAACAGAAGACAAAAACCAATCAAAGAAAGAGATCCATATACTATAAGCAAATGGAATCGAAAGCATTTACACATATAATCATCATACATAAAGACAAGAATATGGGAAAAGGTGTAAACAACTTTATTAAGTAGAAGGATGAATTACAAACATGAAGTCCGATCCATTGTCACTCTTCTAGCTTGTGTTCCAACCAACATCACATCAAAAACAGAGCACTTTGACAGCATAACAATACTTGTTTACAATCTCAAACCTCACACCAACAATATCTCCTTACAAATTCTCAAAGTCCAGCCCCTGATCACTTAGATGAGTGCTCAATTTATAGGAAAATGATGGTGGTTTGGTCATAAATGATGGTATTGAATGGCCTTCCAAACTTAGAGTTAGTTTCCATGGAGGAAGGGATGCGAGGATAGGAGGTTACTTAACTCATTCCCTATCTAATTTTGAGTCCATAGGAGATGATAAGTGTGGGAATCTTCTAGATGGCTCCAGAAGATAAGAATATTCCAAGAACCCTATGATGATTTCGCTCAATCTTTCTCATCGCAGGTAAAAGTGGGCCTAAGTGCTCTGGAAAGCACCTTGACATGGGCCTACTACACTGAAGTGCACTTACCACTGACCAAGGCTGTGTTGATCCCTCAAGGAGGCATTTCCGGAGGGCTTCAGGCCAAGAAACTCTCACGGAAGGATGCATTCAAAGAGTTGACTTGTCTAGGGAATGTAGCAATTGAATTAGGTTTTGATGAGCCCCAAAAGTACTGATCTGAATGATGGGAGTGATGTGCCCAAATGGATCTATAATAGCTATGTACCTATTACTATATTTTTTGTCAAAATATAACGATTTAAGACCATTGTTGTGGAGTCTTTTTCATTATGTGTCCAAGTTCATAGTGGTTATAATAGTCAGTAAATTTGTTAAGAAGTAATTATTATGTATCATTTCCCTCATGATTCATCTCTATTAGGTTTGTTATCAAGCAAATTTCCTTTAAATAAAGTTCCACTAGTGTGTGTAGGAACTATATTATTTAATACATAATCAAGCTCTATCAATTCTATTAATGAGAGAGACCTAGTACTCCTCAACACTCATGGCACACCTTAACATGCTTTGGAATAGTACACTAACATTCCTTGGCACCTCGCATGTCTTGGAACATCTTTGTACCTAAAACATCTTAGCATGAGTAGGACGCCCAAGCACATGTTGGCATGCCCTAGCATAGCATAGCACTCCCCTATCATGTGTTGGCATGCCCTATAGTCCCTAGCATTCCCTACAACACCTTGGCATAATATTGCATTGAAAAACATTAGCACTTGGCACACATTGACACTTGGCATGTATTGGAACATATTATTAGTGTGCCCAGCATGCCCCTTTTGGAAAAGATAAAGTCCCAACTTATTAACCCTCTTATGTGTTCATTTCCTTGAATTTTATCTTGGTTATTCCTTTTGTTTCCTTGAAACTCCTTGACTCATATTGGCATACTATGGAAACCTGCACATCCTAGCATGTCTTATCACCTAGCATACCTTGGCACTATTTGGCACATGTTAGCACACCGCAGAACTACCTAGCACACTCTAGCACTTCTTGACATTCCATGATATTTCCTGGCATGCCTTACCCATGCTTAGCATACCTTGTCACTCCCTCCTTGGCATGATAGCTAGCACTCATTGACACTCCTCGACACCCCCTCATATTGATTCACTTCCATGCATTTTGACCTAGTGCTCCCTTGTGTTTTCTTAGTACTCCCTAACACTCCTCAGCATGCATTGGCCCTCTCTAGCACACCTTAGCACTCTTCAACATGCTCTGCCACTTCATAGCATGCATCACACTCCCTAACGCACATTGGCACTTGGCACGTGTTGGCGCTTGGAAAGTATTATAAGCATTTCTGGCATGCGTTGAGATGACTTGGTATGCTTTGGCATGGTTTAATATTAAATTTATTTGAGATCAATTATTGGAAACTAGATGAGAAGAAACGGAGGAAGATCTGGCACTTGGAATGCATTGACACTTGGCACTTGGCACCTATTGGCACCTAGTGTTGGTGTGATTAGCATGCCCCTCATGGAAAAGGTAAATTGATGACTTATTAACACTATTATGTGATCATTTCCTTGTAGTTTAACTTGTTCCTCCCTTTTGTTTCCTTGATAGTCCCTAGCATGCATTGTCACACCCTTGTACATCTTGGCATGCCTTAGCACTTGGCACTTATTAGCTTCTTTGAAATGTCTTCGTACTATCTGGCACATGTTAGCATGCCCTAGCATTCCATAACACACCTTGGCATTCATGAGCTCACAACTAGCATTACATTTTTCCATGACTTGGGAACCTTACATTCACTAGAACGCCTTGGCACTCCCTAGTTGTCATGCCCTCTGTTATCCTCCACAATGTCCCAGGCTAATGAGGATATCGATGGAGGTAACCACAAACCAAGATTTTAGTTTGGTAGCTAGCCTTACTAAACCAGAGAGGGTTCTCTCTATGAAATCACAACCAAGAGATGGTTGGAATGTAAAGGATTTTAGGCTAGATAGATAGGCTCAGGTGGGTTTTGGAAAATTTAGTCTCATCATGTTTGCTTGATGACCCCGCCTCCATGGGTTGTACTAACATGGTTTGGTGATGGCTTGGTGAAGTGGTTATATGCGTTTTCAAGGTTTCCTCAATGAAGGTGTCCCATGTCATGTTCTTATCTTTCAACTGATGGAGTACTATAACCTTTATCAAGCTATGGTGAAAGAGGCTGGGATAATGCACTTTTCCTTTCAATTGCACCCTTTCATACATTTTGGTTAGGCTCGTATACAAGTAGTTGGAAAAATTTAGAGACTTGGGAGCTGTAAAGTGCATGTGCAGTCTTATGTGGTATTGATATAGCCTAGAAAATCTACCCTCACATGTGAAGAACTTCATGACAACCTTCATCAATAGTGCATAACTCTCCAAAAAGTATTTGAATAGGAAAACATGTGAGTGAGATCCTTTGTATTGTGATTTGAAGTAGGGTTTGTACTCCTCTAGGTCTAGGTTCATGCCTTTGAACTAGTTTTCACCATGGTTTGGTATGCCCGTAGCTTGAGAGATGGCACCCACTAAAAACATGAAATCAGTCCCTACAATGGTGATCTTGTCTTCCTTCAAGGTGAGGGAAAATATACTTGTGAGATGCTCATGGAAACCTCTTTCCTACACTATTTGAAAAAACCATAAACAATTGACATCTTCAAAGCATTTCATGATAAATGGGGAGGAGGTGATTTAATTGCAATTAGAGGGCTCAAACCTTAGTACCTTCCCCCCCAGTATCTTTAGACCAAAAAAATTGATGCTATTATAGCTAGGTGCCTTTGGGCTAGGCCTAAATCCACAAATAAGATACTTTTGGTCTATTTAGATGTGCTTGCAGGACATGAGAAGGATTGAGGGTGGGGTATAAAGGACACATAATCTTTCAATAAGGATTTAATTGCCAAGAAATTATGGAAAAATTTCCAGGGCAAAGGTATTTGGTAATAGTTTATTAAAGAGAAATATCTAAAAAATAGATAGCTTAAGGAATGGATTAAAGAGGTGGCTCCAAAAAAGAAGGTGGCATCTTATATATGGAGAGGCATAATGAGAAACAAATATTGGCTACTATGAAATCTGAGATGGGAGGTTGGAAGGGGGAATAGGATAGCAATAGGACTAGATGATATCAAAGGAATGGAGGGAATACATATTCTTTCTATTCGCATCCTTGAGCATTTACATAAGAAAAGGCTTTACTTTATGAACTAAATCTCTTGTGATTGAGGATCTTCTTCTGTTACAAGTTATTGGCTTAATGCATTTGAACTTGGATTTCCAGAGGACCTATTTGTGGAATGGGCATGTTTCACAACACAGTTAAGTCTAACAAGTTTAAAACTCATTGAGAAGAAAGAAAAGCTAAAATGGGAAGGTGTTATGTATAATGAGAAGATCTCGGTTAAAGAGATTTATAAACATATTTATCATGGATGTGGCTTGAATGATAATGCTTTTTGGCTTCATAACACGTGGAGATAGGATATACCTCTCAAATTAAAATGTTTTATGTGGCTGGTGGTCCACAATAATATTTTAACTTGGGATAATATCCATAAAAGGGGCTTTCAAGATCTTGGAAGATGCTCTTTATGCAAAGGAGATTTAGAAGACATGGAACATCTATTTCTAACATGTCCTTTTGCGATCTCGGTATGGAGTGGGGTTCTTCAAACACTTAAAATAAATGTAATCAGGAACATGGTTTCCATTTAGAGATGTCTCACTCAATGGTTTGAAGGTTTCAAGGCATATCGTTCCTTGCCTTTCTATATTTTGTGGGGCATATGGAGAAGCAGGAATGAGAAGATTTTTGAACAAACAAAACCAGATACTAGAGATGCCTATTTAAATATCTTTGCATATTTTATGGAGATATGGCTAATGAAGGAGGAACAACCTAGAAGGCATTTTCGACTCATGGAGCTATGGTCATAATCTATTTTTTTTATTTATTATTTTTTATGGAGCATCCACCAATGGGGTTTGTGGAAGTGGGACACATTTGGTTTTGGAGCTAGACAACACCTTCCATTTCAGTTGGTATAGTGGCATAGGGTCAAATAATAGAGTTGAGCTAATCATACTCTTGGGGGATCTTCTATGTGCTGACTAGCTTGCAATTGAATATTTACCTGTGTTTAGAGATTCCAAGATGATCCTAGATTGGGTACAATTGAGAACAAAATTTGGACCACCTTCCCTTACTTTTTGGATGCAATGCATAAGGTCTTTGATGAATACCTTTCAGAGACTGGCCTCTAATAATGTCTATAGAGAGTAGAATCAAGTGGATGATCTCCTATCAAAGAAGGGATGCAACTATGTGCCAAGGAGAATTTTCTACTCAGTTTTCGACAAAGGAATCTGTTGACGGTGTTGGACCCACCAACATGTCAAGGGGATATCCCCGGTAAGAAGTCCCAATTAGACCTTAGACCATTTGGTGTAGAAGTCCCAGCAATGGGTCATAAAGCAATTCCTTGACCGAGATGTCAAACAAAGGCAAGTACGATAACTCTGTTAGTAGCAAGGGTGTGACCGCTACAGTGAGTCAAGGAAGGTGCATGAGAGGTTCTAACATAGATGGGTTGGGATGAGTGTGCCCCTTGGTAACCTGTAATAGTACTCCGCTAGGAAGGGAATACACAAGCAAAGATGCATCACAAGCTAGAAAGTAGGTCAACCGGCAATCCAAAGTGATGGTTAAACCAACAACACATATGCAACAAGATTCATATAATTGCATACAAAGCAGTTCATACACAAATACGTAAGTTAAACAACATACATCGCTACAACAATTGAATAGTCCAACTACAATAACAACATATGCATGAAAATGTGTTGGATCTTATTATATAAAAAGTGTAAGTTCTAATCATATAATACATCCATGTAAACCTACTAGCCCCAACAGTGGAATGTTACAACCACATCTGCCTGCTCCTCCAAAGAGATGAACTAGCTTTGTGCAGTGGAGAACCAAAGCGCGTTCCAATACTATCCAAGCTCTTTCCAAGATAGTCTTATCAGAAACTTGGTTGACCAAAAGCCTATACAATGAGTTATGAGGGACTATATAGCAAAGGGTGGGGTGACCCTTGAAATTCCCCTTTGTGACCATTCAACTACCCTCATGACTCTTCACCTACTCTATGACTATTACATCCACTATTGACACTTGACTTACACTTGACATGACTTAACATTACAATGCACATGTACCCATGTGAACAAAAATGGCTTGAGCAAGCCAAAATAGACATCACTCTAACTTAGACAACTATAGAAGTCCAACTACTTGACATCCTCATGCTAATCAATAGTAACATATTGATGCCAAGATCTGTAGTCCTTGATAGTGTTTGTGTGTTCCGCTGTGACATCTATATGAAACCTGAACCTTTCCTACATAGCATCCGGGTACATTTCTCGGGCTCCTCTGTCCAACTTTTCTAAAAGCATGTGCATCATTGTCTTCAATGTGGCTAGACCAGCAACATACTTGTGCATGATGTCTACACTCATAGGCAAGTCTGGGCTGGTGGCGACGCACATCAACTTGTTGAAGTACAAGTCAATCTCTAGTCAGACCTTCTTCTTTGTCTTCGCCTGGGTGAGATTCACAAGTGATGGGATCGCATGTGTGAGCACCACAACATCCATGCTCTCTAATACTCATGCATGGGAAGGTTGAATGCTAGTGAGGAGTTGTGGAAGGTCCTCATAGTTATAGATCTGACACCAAATACGTGCTTGTAGCTTGACCACATTGACCCTCATCATCTTTGGCAAGTCAAGTGAGGCTCCCTTGTAATTCATCGTTCATGTTTTCATGTTATCAACAACAGCATGCACATTCGTTAAGACGCATGCTCTTCTAACACATCGCTGCTACCATCCATTGATATGGACCACTGCCTTGTGCACGATACAAAACTTGGAATACAATGCTTGCATAAATGTGTCAAAGGATAATACTTCATCTAGTATTGCCTTCTTCAGTTCAGCTCGGGTGGACATTGTCACCAAGTCTCCTCCTTGCTTGGCCACCTGTAGTTCCTTCACCATTCTCTCATTCTCAACTATCAGAAAGAAAACACTTGAGCTAGTGGCTTCGGCATACACTCTGATTGCATTGGCCAAGGCAAATGGATGCTTGTACACATCAGTCATGATCACTCACTCCTCAACTTGCACAGGATATGTTTGATCCTCGAGAGTTGGTACTTTGTGAGACTGCACAACTCTGTGATGAGATTCATCAAAAGTGATGTTGCGCATCTCTCCTTCTAGTTGACCAACAAGGATCTCAGTGCCTCCTTGGTCATTCGAGACTTTCTCATCATCTCAATGCATTTAAGTGGGTGAGTCAACCTCTTTGTGGTGAGGCATGAGGTTGGTGTCTTGTTCCAACTCCTTCTACTCCATGTCTACATCCAACTGTTGAAGTGCTTGTTCTATCTCATGAGCGAAGTCTCGCTCCTATGATGGTTCACCCTATTTGCCTAATGCTAGTTGTTAAGATTAATCAACTACTTGTACGAGAGTTGCTTCATCTATCTGCACATATTGCGCCCCCTGTTGTATTTGCTATTGTTGTGCTTCCCTCTCCTGTTTGCACAACTCTTGTTCTTTTCAGAGTTGCTCCCTCGGGTTATGAAACTACTCCTCTACTTCTTCCATTCTCTTCTTATCCCTTTGCCCTCGTGTGATTCGCTTGTCGCGTTGCTACCTCTCTGATTGAATATCCATAGCTGCTTGTTCTACGAGTGGATGTGATCGAAACTTGCAACTTTGATCCTCCTCCATGCAATCGACAATCTTCCTCTTCCCTTTGTCGGGCACAGGTATGCTTGGCTCCGCTGCCTCTACTGCTGCTGCTACTAGTGCTCTCTGTGATGCTGCTTCATGTTGCTTCGATAACCACTCCACAGTGAAGCCAACTTGTTCATTGGGTCTGGAGGAATTGTAGCAATACCTCCATGAGTCCTCCTCCACCCAATGAAATTCCCCATAGATCCAGTTGAACTAAACCCTTGTGCAGTGATCCTTCACAATGAAATGTGGGTCATACAGATTGAAGCTTCGGAGGTCGAATGGGTACTTCTTCATCTGTTCTGCTTCAATATCCGCTTGCTTGATACTCCGAATCTCATATAACCCAATCCGTAATGGAAGAGCGGGCCAAGGTACCTTCTTCTTCTACTGCAATCTAGCTATCAATCCTGCTGAGATGTGATATTCTACTTCCTGCATGACAAGCACGTCCAAGGAAAAATTGGGTAGAACATGTGGAGGCTTCTTTGTGCTGAACATTAAGATGAAAGTGTCGGATGGTGAGGCATACCAATCTACAATGCCTAACAATGCCTCCATTACTTCCTTTGACATGCAAGGTGGATCCTGTTCGAATATCATCTTGTACACTAGGGTGACAAAATGGTTGGACGGCCGTGTGATTATTCCTATGAAGCTACATTCAGACAACAACTTGAAATATGTGTTCACAACAGTCTCCGTCGGTGACCATTCCCACTCCAAGCTTGAGAACTCATGTCGAGCACAAATTGCATCCAAGATGTATGCAGACATGTAAATCTCTGCATGCATACCTTTGGGTGACTGTCGAGCCTTCGTGACTTGCTCCTTCAGTTGATGAGCCAGTATGCCAGATCAGTTACATGGTTTTCCTTCTCTAGCTAGTTGGTCCAGTGCAATCACCCAACTCTATGGAAAGGTTTCAGTTCTTGCTTGGCCACACAGTCGACATGCGAATATGACCAAATATTGGTACGCCTTGCTTAGTATATTCGTCTTCTAGATATGGTTGGGTGTCATCCTGAATCGAGCTAGCTCCTTTACCCAATCCTTTAGAATGTCTCTGGAGTTAGCTTTGCTGTTGGGCAAGTTGAATGGAGGACTCATGATAGTCATGAGCTCTGCCATCTGATACATCTCATCATAAACTCATGCCCATAAGGTTGCAAACTTCGTCCCACTAACACTGCTCAAGGTCATTGTCTCAGAATCAGTGTGAGAGACATCTAGTGTATCATGTCCACACATGGGAACGCGAGGTATCTGCATGCAATCTGGTACAAGCCAAACTTGTGAATGTTCACATGCACCTGACGATCTTTGAGGTATTCCCCAAAAGTTCCTCTGAATGTTTCATTGACCTCTTGCCACTTCAGTTTGATGTCCTTGTCTAGATATAGCTTCATATATTCATAGATCAACAAACTAGAGGATACCTGCTCAACTGCTGCTCCAGTTGCAATTCCATCAGTGTCCTGTGATCTTGTTCTCTTGGAAGCCATTGAGATAGATGAACACCTCAAATATCTAGAAACAAGCAACATGCATGGAAATAAATATGTCAACGAAAACAAAGCAAATTCCAGGGAATGACACAACACATACCTGGGAAACTGACGAGCAAGATTGCGTAATTTCTTCTGGGAGGCTGGGTGACTGGCTACCAGAACTACACAAAAGGCAGTCTGGGTTATCTAGGAGGCAATATTGGCTACTAGATCTATGAAATGCACAATCCAGACTGGATGTTGGCTAGTGGGATTGCGCAATGCGCAATTCCAGTTGGGAAGGACTGCAGGCCGAGGGACTGCATTACACAATTTCCTGGGCCAACAGTCACTATCCTCCAGAAATGCGCAAAACAATCCTGGAAGCTAGTGCTAGGTAGAAATGCACATTTCTTGAGGGGAATGCAAAGCCTTCCTTCCCCAGATTGCGCAATGCAGCCTCAGCGAAGGGAGAGTCCAGGCCAAGGTTGGCCTAACTCGCCGACAGGCAATTGAAAGAAAATAAGACAGTGAATGCATGGTGACACTAAGTGATAGCAGAAGTGATTGAAAATGAATGCAAAACATGAATGAAAGATTCAACAAACAGATCAACATGCATGTGGGTGAGGCGATTTGCCGGTTCGGCGAACGTTCGTGAAAAACAGTTTCATGCATGTGATAATAGTGAGATAGCAACAAAAACTGAAACAAAGCTAGGACAAGCTAGTATACATGTAAACGATAGCAAGAGCTCAAAGAAATCAAGCAAACAACACTCACACAAGTGAATACACAGAAAGCGACAAAAATGCTTAAAAAGACAAGCTGATGCCACTTACTTGTGAATAGCTGAGTCGAATGTTTCGAAGAGTCCTGGATGTGCTATGGGATGTTAGAGCTCCAAGATTGATGTGAATGAATGAGCTTTGATGTGTTGAATAAATAAGTTTTGTCTAATGATGCTCATGCCACAAATCTAGGAAAAAGTGAGACTTGGAGGGAAGTTTCTAAAACAACTTTGCATGTAACCCCCGGCTGCTAAAAATAGCTCCCTGAATCATTGGATGCCTTTTGCATGTTTCCTCTTGCTATTCTAGGAAGAGAAATGTCATGCATACATGCAAGTCAAGTTTCCTCGGTTCCGAGTGGAACTGGTCAATCGAATTGCTCATGCATGCAGTTGCTCAACTGCTTGGGAAAAATGTGCATTTTTGGCTGGTAGCTGGGCTAATTGTCCAGAAGGTTTGCAAAATTTCTGGGCAAAGCAGCTAACTACTGCCCAGATTTGCACAAATTTTAAGCTGAGTAGCCCTGTTGGGGAAAATTGTGCAATTCCTGCTAGGAGTGTTGAATGGCAGGATTGTGCAATCCTAGAGCCCAGCAGGCTGCTAGATAGGATTACATAATTTTTGGAGGGAAGGCTGGTTTCCCTCCAGAAATGCGTAATTTTCTAGGGGAAGCTACTCAGACTGTAGCTGGACCAAGTCTGATTGAACAACCTATGAGGGGAATGGATCAAACTATGATCTATAGGCTGCCTTGAGTGTGTTCGCATCAAATATTCTAAGGCCAAACCCAAATTCTCATGTGTCATGGAAATTCAACATATGCCTTGTTCACCTAAGAACTACTTGTAACTCATCTTAGGGTACTCATGTACAATCTCAACTCATCCCACTTAACAAGTTACCAAGACAAGGCTCATCACATCCACCTGTGGTCTAAGACAATTAAGCAACACAATTTACATCTTCACTTGCCATAGCACCTGGCATGTCTTAGAATGCCTTGGCACTATGTGGCATGTGTTAACTTCCCCTACATTCCTTGGCATTCTTTGACACTCCCTAGCACACCGTGGCACTTCTTGACATGCCTTGGTAGTTTAGCATACCTTATCATTGCCTAGCATATAACCTTGTTACTCCCTCCTTAACGCACCTAGAACTCATTGAAACTCCCTCTCACACACTCTTATTCACTCATTTCCATGCATTTTGACCTAGTGCATCCTTATGTTTCCTTGACACCCCCTAATACTCCCTAGCTCACCCTAGCACCTCACACATCTTGGCCTACCACCCTAACACTCTAGAATTCATTGGCACTACATAGTATACCTTGTCATTCTCTCCTTACCACACCTAGATATCACTGACACTCTTGGTCACAAAATCTTATTCATTCATTTCCATGCATTTTTACCTAGTGCTCCCTTATGTTTCCCTAGCACTCCTTATCACTTCTTGACACGTGCTTTTACACCCTATCACCTATGACATCTTGGCATGTCACCTTGGCCTCTAGCATGCCTTAACAACACCTAGCATACCTTGTCACTTTGTCCTTAGCACACCTAGAACTCGCTGAAACTTCTAATCACAAACTCTTATTTGTTCATTTCCATTCATTTTGACATAGTGCTCCCTTGTGTTTCCCTGACACTCCCATCTCACTTCCTTGCACGTGTTGGCACATCTTGGCCGCATGTCGCCCTACAACTCTAGCATTCCTTAGCATTGCCAAGCATGCCTTGTAACTCCTCCTTAACACACTTGGAACTCACTAACACTCCATGCCACACACTCTTATTCCTTCATTTCCATGCATTATGACCTAGTGCTCCCTTTTGTTTCCCTAGCACTCCCTAACACTCCTTGGCACACATTGGCACACCATGGCACTTGTCACATCTTAGCAGGATTTCTTAGCACTCTATCATCTATTGGCACTGCTTATCATACATTGTCACTCACTCCTTAGCAAACCTATAACTTGTTAAGACTCCCTATCACACACACATATTCATTCATTTACATGTAATTGAAATGAGTCATCCCTTGTGTTTCCTTGGCAATCCCTAGTATGTGTTGGCGCCACATCCTAGAATCTAACACACCTTGGCATGCCTTAGCACTTGGCATGTATTGACATGCCTAACATTCCTTGGAACTTTCTAACATGTGTTAGCACTTCCTGAAATTCCTTGCACACCTTGTCACTCCATATTTTTCATGCCCTCATAGATAGCCTTACTTTTTTTGTGACTTGGTAACCCAACCAAGTCATTGAAAAAATACTATTGTGCCTAGACCAAAGTCTCCCTTTGTCTGAAGCTACTTTTTCCATCCTCTTATCACAATTGTAGGCTTTCCTCCTACAAGTCCTAATATGAAATTCTCTTAACACACTTCGTCCATGGGACACCTAGAATTCACTGACACTCCCTCGCATAATCTCTTATTATTTCATTTCCATGCACTTTGACCTAGTTCTCCCTTGTGATTCCATGATACTCCCAAACACTCCTCAACATTCATTAACGTTATCTGGCATATGTCAGCATGCCTTTTCATTCCTTGGTATGCCATGGAACTCCTTAATTATCATGCCCTCATAACTACCCTTATTTTATTTTAGACTTAGGAACCCAACCAAGTCCTCCCTTGACTACAACAACTTTACCAAGTTACATTTACTACAACTAGACTGTGCCTTGTTCCCCTAATGGCCTATAACTTATCTTAGGCTTCTCATGTCCAATCTTAACTCATCCCACTTAACAAGTTACCAAGTTAAGGCTCACATCCAACCGTGCCCATAAAACAACTAAGAAACATAGTTTACATCTTCACATGCCATAACATCTGGCACATATAACAATCCATTGGCAATACATGGAACACATTATCATCCCCTACACTCCTTGGCATGATTTGTCACTCCCTAACATACCCTACCACTCCCTAACATGCCTTGACACTCTAGCATGCATTGGCATTGCCTAACATATAACCTTTTCACTCCCTCCTTAACACAATTGGAACTTGATGACACTCCCTATCACACACTCTTATCCATTCATTTCCATGCATTTTGAACTAGTTCTCCCTTGTGTTCTCGTGGCACTCCCTGACACACATTACTTGGCACATCTTGGCATGTCGCCCTGGCACTCTAGCATTCCTTAGAACTACCTAGAATACCTTGTCACTCCCTCCTTAGCGCACCTAGAATTCGTTGACAATCCCTGTCACACACTCTTATTCATTCATTTCCATCCATTTGAAACTAGTGCTCCCTTGTTTTTCCCTAACACTCCATAACTCTCCCTGGCATGCATTGGCACACCTTAGCACCTAATACACCTTGGCATGTTTCCCTGGCCTCTAGAATGCCTTAGCACTGCTTAGCATACATTGTCACTCCCTCCTTAGCACACCTTGAAATCACTAACACTTCCTGTCACAAACTCTTAATCGTTAATTTGCATGCATTATTTTCACCTAGTGTTCCCTTCTGTTTCCCTAACGCTCCCTAACACTTCCTAGCACTATTTGGCACACCTTGGCACCTAGCACATATTGGCTGCATGTTGCTTTGGAACGCTAGAATGATTTAGTGCTACTTAGCATACCATGTCACTCCCCTCTTACTACACCTAGAGATCATTAACACTCCCTGTCACACACTCTTATTCATTCATTTCCATGCATTTTGACCTAGTGCTCCCTTGTGTTTCCCTAGCACTCGCTAACACTTAACACACATTGACACACCTAACTGCAATGAGTTTCACTAATAGCCAATCCAAAAACCCTTCCAGATTCTAGCTAGTTACTTGTTCTTCACTAAGATATTAGGGTTAATTTTATTGTATAGTGTTCAGTGTGAAAATATTACTAGGTGTTTTTATCACATTAGTTGGAAGGTGGCTAAGCCACAAGCATGATGATAAGGTTCTTGAATCTTGGACTATAAAACTAACCAACAAATATATGACTATAAGATCTTTGGGAAATTGTAGTTCTCTAAAGAGATTCATGGTAGTGATTTTCCCATTGCACTAGACCTGAGATCTCGATTGTTAATTAGATGCAGAGAAGTGGTAGTTTGATGCAGTAAATGTCAAATGTACAGTTCAACAACATGATGGAGGCTTACCTCTGACATCAGAATTCAGTTTGTTATCTTCGTGGTGCAAACCCCACGATGTCCAAGTGTGACACCCTCCTTGCAACTACACCCTTCGAGTAGTTACCCAGTGACTTCCTTTCCTTTGATTACTCTCTCCTCATCTTGTTAACTCTTAGTTCCTTCTCCCTTACTCTCCTCTCACTATGCTCTTTTGCTTCCTATTCTCCTTATCCCAATTTCTCTTCTCTTTGTACTTCTCACTCCATCCTTCTGGTTAGTTATGGCTTGGCTAACTGGATTTTCCCTTTCTTGCCATTTGGCCTCCCATTTTCTCCCCATTTGTCATTTTCCCTCTTCCTAGGTCTGTTCTAGAATCGACAAGGTGTGAGGGAGGAGAAAAATCCATTCATTTGTGCTTATAGGTTGCAAAATATCTCCCGTCCCTCATTGACTGCATCAAGGCCTATAAATATTATGCCTATGAGTGTCTATGAGTCTCTTCTTAGGTCTTGGGTCGAATTATTTTTTCTCTTTCAACTATATGAGTCGAGCTATATGCTCTTTAACCCCCCCATTGATAGAGTTCCTTATACTTGTATCATGCCCTTGGTATAAAGACATATGTATAGGTTATTATGGTATATGTTGAACTTTGGTTGTTACACTCACCTTGAATTCATTAAGGTTCCATCTAACTCCCCCTAGTTAATACAAGGTTCATTGAGTCAGAAAAATGTGCCATCAATAATTATAAGTGGTTACCTTAAGGAAGGACCATTGGTTGAAGCCTCATCAATGGATATTGGGTCGATGGTTAGGGTTTTGATTCAGTTAGACACTATTCACTATTATATTTGTGGGCATAGAGTAATTATGATCTTCCCCATGTACACAAGGATAACTGAGAAGTGTTTCCCATAATCATGCAAGTGGAAATTCAACATGTACATCAGGGTAACCACAAAATATTTATGATATTTATACAATGCAAGGTGATAGGAAAATATTTACAATATATACATGAATGTACTAAGATCAGGACCATTAGCATCATATCTACATACTTACCACAAGACGAGGGTCATTACAACCCCTTAAAAATAGCCATAAGGCCTTCCTCTTTTGCAGCTCCTTGACCACAAGGGTTTAATTGAAAAACACATAGTTCCTTTAAATATTTGAAGGTTGAGGCAACCACTTCAAGCCCTTGAACTTAAAGATAATCAAATATTTTCAATTTGTTACAATAATAAGTCCATTATGCACACTCCTCATCTTAGAGTTGGGTAGAGAGGGAGAATAATTTATTGATGCCAACCTTGTAAATGAACAACTTTTCCTACTCATTGGTTGGACTCTCCACCACTAGTTTACACCACTAACACACACCAAAAGTCCAAGATACCCATAAGATGTGCCCTACACCCAAGGGCTTAGACTACACCTCCATAAAATGTACCTTCAACTTTAGATGTCCCAAAACAGTAATGTCCTAACCCAATATAGCCTATTTGTTAGATTTTTGTAACTTTCTCCTTAACTAATGTTGAAAATAGCAACAAGAAATGCTAAAAAGAGCACTACTATAAATAGCAGTTCAGGCAATGTTGAACATAGCAACAAGGAATGAAAAATGGAAGTGCTAAAAATAGCATTCTATAAATAGCATTTCGAGATACCTTCTTATTTTAGTCAGTCCCTAAACTAAAATAGTGAAGTAAAATTCGAATTTGATCTTAACAACTGTTTGTAAAATAATTAATTAATTCATCTTGAGTTAATTAGTTAAGGAAAATCAAACATGAAGTCTATGTGGGGACATGCAACAATTTCTCCATTAATTGAGGAATTTATCCATCAGTTAAAGAGATAAGGATGAGTTGTAATTAGTTAGCTTAGTTAACTGAGTCAAGTCCAGTTAGATTAATTCAAATAGTTTGCTGAATTAATGTAAGTTCAGTTAGTTAATGATTGCATGCATGTAACTACTGCACTTCAAATAACTGAATATTCTCTCATAAATAACTCATGCATGTCAGTTCAAATAGAGACCCATTTGAGATGATATGGAGGGGCAGTGTACTATCAGTTACTAGAATATTCCATTATGAATATTCCTTGCATGCAGAAGGAATTCTTTCCTTGAGGATTGCGCAGTTACTTCTTCAGGTTTTGTGAGTGTGATGAGGCCAATTCACACATATGGCTTCATTGGACCCCAAGAAAAACTATGCAAGGAAATAGGAGGCTTGGAGGGCTTGCGGAGGACATATACTATGTCTATTCAGTCTGTGAGCAGTATTGTTTGATTGCAGAGAGAGTAGGATAGCTTGAGAGTTGATTCGTTTTGTAACTTGAACAAGATTTCCACTTGTATGATAATACAGAGATTGGGGTTTTAGGTTGATGCTTTCCCCAGGTTATTTCTTCTGTGTTATGTGTGATTGATTTCTCATTCTCAGTTATATGTGTTCTCTTGATCTTGCTCAATTCGATTAAGCTTCCGCAAAGTGTTGTAGAAGTAGATCTTGTATTGTGTTTTAGTATATTGCATAATCTGTTGATCTACAGTGGGAATTTCTACATGGTATCAGAGCAAAGGTGATCAAGGGGAAGAGCAATATACAAGAAGTTCGAAGTTCGAAGTTTGTGGTTCCTGAATATAGAAATCGAGTTCTTATCACATCTCAATTTCACCAATGGTGTTCAGTGGTTTAAGACTTGAATATGCCCTTGATGGCAGCTCGAATTATATAGCTTGGAAGGATTATATGGAGGCAGTATTAGAGGATAACTGTCTAAAGGACTTCATTGATCAAGAAGTCCCCAAGCTAACTGATGCTACTCAACTGGCGAAATGGAAGAAATGTGTGGCTAGAGCAAGAAGAATCTTCCTGGAGGGAGTTTGAGACCACATTTTCTTGAGCCTCCATGGGAAGAAGACACCATTTTCAATGTGGAAAACATTGAAAGATCTATATCAGAACAACAACAATCAGAGGAAGTTGGCGCTGAAAGACAAGCTTTATAAGATTAAGTGTGAAAAGGGCAACACGATCTCTACATATCTGAACAAGCTCACCACCTGCAAGGATGAGCTTGGAAGTGTAGGGATCACGACCGCTGATGATGACATGGTGAGTCTTACACTCCTTGGTCTTCCTAAGAGCTGGCATAACTACCAAGACTCTATTAACGAAAGAGAAAAACTACCAGATTGGGAATGACTTTGGTTGGATCTGATGCAGGAGGAGATAAGAAGAAGCACCAGAGATGGATCCTCATCGAAGCAAGATGATGAGGAAAATCTAGCCTTAGCGAGTAAGGTGAGGAAAGGGAAAGGGAAGGCGTCCCATCCCAAATTTGGTTCTTCCCATGGTGGGAAGAAGATTGACAAATCGAAAGTGTGATGCTTTCATGGTCATGAAGTGGGCCATTATTTTACAAATTGTCCACAGAAGGAATCCAAGAAGGGTTCCTCGAAGGGATCTGATGGTGAGGCACTGGCCTCACAGTTTGAGCTGGATTTCTCGTTTATCACATGCATGGTTTCATCCATGGTGGGATGTGTGTGGTACCTGGATAGTGGAGCTTCATTCCACATGTCAGGTGACAAGAATCTTTTCAATACCTTGGAGGAGAAGGATCTCCAGATGTGGATCAAGATGGGCGACGATGGAAAGTACCATGTTTTAGGTGAAGGTACGGTTGTGTTTCAGAGGGAGCATGGAGCTCCCCTCACCTTGACTGATGTAAAGTATGTACCAGGTCTAAAGAAGAATCTTGTGTATGTCGCTATGATAGAAGATAAAGGATATGATGTAGTCTTTAGTAAAGGAAAGGTGTTCTTGAAGCATATCGGTACTAGACAGACAAAGCGAATAGGGATTCGAGTTAAGAATCTCTACAAGTTGGAGGTAGATGACTGTGCTGCTTTGAGTTCCAAAACTGAGATGGTGCAGAGCCAAGATGTTGGTGAGCTATGGCATAGAAGACTGGGCCACTTGCATCATGGAGCCCTGAAAAATCATGCGGCAGATTTCTACCGGATTACCCAAGGGAAAACTTGAGCAGATGAATACATGCAAAGGTTGTACCTTGGGTTAGTATGCGAAATCTTCCTTTCCGGATCAAGATAGTAGAGCTGGAGCAATCCTGGAGCGAGTTCACTCAAATGTTTGTGGACCTTTCTCTACAGCCTCCACCAATAAACAAAGGTACTATGTTATTTTTATTAATGATTTTTCTCGTAGATGCTGGATCTACCTTATGCAAAAGAAGGATCAGACCTTCTTAAGGTTTTTTGAGTTTAAAGCCTTGGCAGAGAAAGAATCTAGAAAGAAAATAAAAGCCTTTCATAGCGATAATGGTGGAGAGTATGTCTCCCAACAATTTAAAGAATTTTGCGCTATAGAAGGAATTAAATGGGAATTGACGGCACCCCATAACCCATAGCAGAATGGGGTGCTCGAAAGGAAGAACAGATCGATTGTGGGAGCAGCTCGAGCGATGTTGCATGACCAAAGCCTACCATTGCATTTGTGGACTGAGGCATGAAATACAGTAGTATATTTGCAGAACAAAAGCCCGCACCGTATACTAGGAATGAAGACACCTATGGAGGCCTATTCCAGGAAGTGACCTGATGTAAGTCATGTCCGAATCTTTGGATCATCAGTTTACTGTCATGTGACCAAAGATGCTAGGAAGAAGCTGGATCCAACAGTTGAGTTGGGAATACTTCTGGGCTACATGGATACACCCCATAACTATCGGGTGTACCTGCATTCCACTCAGAGGACTGTGGTACACAAGGATCTGAAGTTCGATGAGCAGAAAGCCATGCAAGTGTCACTTGAGAGGGAGCTCAAGTTGCATGCAGATGAGGAACTTTCAGTTCCTAAGGAGGATGAGCCTCAGATTGATGCGGAGCAGCCACATGCAGAGGATCTGGGAGTGGAGACATCCACTCATGCTGATACTTCCATAGATGGGTGAAAACGCTCAAGGGAAGCTGACTAGTTGATGCTGGATGCACAAGAGAATGTGGGATAGCCATCTTCTCAGCGCAGACAGAGGAGGTCACCCGAGTGGTACACTGGGTACATGGCCTTGGTTGGGGAGTGTGTAGATACCGAACCTTCTTCATTCGAGGAGGCAGTACAACAACTAGTTTGGGTTGATGCAATGGTAGAGGAGTACGACTCTATCATTCAGAACAGTGTGTGGGATGTTGTCCCAAAGCCTCAGGGCAAGTTAGTGGTGATTTCTAGATGGCTTTACAAGGTAAAGCAGGCAACTGATGGCAGTGTTGAGAAACATAAGGCAAGGTTTGTTGCCCGGGGTTTGTCACAGGTCAAGGGGATTGACTATGATGAGAATTTTGCTCCCGTAGAAAGGTACTCATCGATTAGATTGATGTTGGAACTATCAGCTCAAATGGGGTGGAAGATCCAACAGATGGATGTGAAGACAATGTTCCTCAATGGGAATATTGAGGAGGAGGTGTACATTGAGCAACCAGAAGGTTTCGAGACCATCGATCGTGAGTCGCATGTGTGCAGACTCAAGAGGGCTTTGTATGGGCTGAAGCAAGCACCCCATGCTTGGTACACTAGGATCGACAACTATTTCACTGGTTTGGTTTTAACTATGAGTGAAGCAGATGCGAACCTTTACCACATCATGGTAGAAGGTAAACCATTGATCATTGTTCTTTATGTCGATGATTTGATTTTGACAAGTGATGATCAGCTGATATAGTCTTGCAAGGAGGACCTTGCAAGAGAGTTTGAGATGAAGGACATGGGCCTTATGCACTACTTTCTAGATATGGAGGTGTGGCAGAAAGATGGTGAAGTATTTGTGTCTTAAGGCAAGTATGCCAATGAGATACTCAGGTGCTTTGACATGGAGAAGTGCAAGCCCATGCAGACTCCTCTAGCTAGGAGCTGGAGGAAGGAGGATGCTACTTCAGGTGAGGTAATAGCTGCTATTTTTTATCGGCAACTGGTGGGTTCACTTATGTATTTGGTGAACACACGACCCGACTTATGCTTTGCGGTGAACCAGCTGAGTCAAGCTATGGTTCAACCTACCAAGCTGTTTTGGAAGGAAGCAAAGCATGTGTTGAGATACCTTAGAGGCACATCTCAGTTTGGATTGTGGTACAGATAGAAAAAGGGAGTGAAGCTTTAGGGCTTTATAGATGTGAATTGGGCAAGGATTCCATCAGACTGGAAGAGCACTTCTCGAGGAATCTTCAACCTTGGTTTAGCTGTAGTTTCCTGGTACAGTAGGAAATAGAGATTAGTTGCACTTAGCTTAGCAGAGGCTAAATACATGGCTGCTAGTCAGGCTGCATGTGAGGCCATTTGGATGCGGAAGATTCTAGTGGGATTGTTTGGTCAGATGATGGATCCTACAGTGATCTACTGTGATAACCAGAGTTGTATCAAACTCTTTGAGAATCCAGTTTTTCATGACAGGTCCAAGCACATTGATATCCGGTATCACCATCTTCAAGACTGTGTGGTCAAGAGGATCATGTTGTTGCTGTATGTTTCGACCAAGGAACATGATGCAGATATTTTGACAAAGGCATTGTCAAATGCAAGTTCGAGTTCCACAGAGACATGATTGGGGTTACAGATAATCCCTTTCTTGTTGAGAGGGAGTGTTGCAAATAGCAACAAGAAATGCTAAAAACAGAAATTCTAAAAATAGCACTGCTATAAATAGAAGTTCAGCTAGTGTTGAACATAGCAAAAATGAATGAAAAATGGAAGTGCTAAAAATAGCATTATATAAATAGCATTTCGGGATACCTTCCTATTTTAGTTAGTCCCTAAACTAAAATAGTGAAGTAAAATTCAAATTTGATCTTAGCAGCTATTTGTAAAATAATTAATTAATTCATCTTGAGTTAATTAGTTAAGGAAAATCAAACATGAAGTCTATGTGGGGACATGCAACAGTTTCTCCATTAATTGAGGAATTTATCCATCAGTTAAAGAGATAAGGATGAGTTGTAATATTGAGTTGTAATTAGTTGGCTCAATTAACTGAGTCAAGTCCAGTTAGATTAATTCAAACAATTTGTTGAATTAATGTAAGTTCAATTAGTTAATACTTGCATGCATGTAACTGCTACACTTCAGATAACTGAATATCTCTCATAAATAACTCATGCATGTCAGTTCACACAAAGACCCAATTGAGATCAGATGGAGGGGTAGGGTACTATTAGTTGCTAGAGTATTCCATTGTGAATATTCCTTGCATGTAGAAGGAATTCTTTCCTTGAGGATTACACAGTTACTTCTTCAGGTTTTGTGAGTGTGATGAGGCCAATTCACACATTTGGCTTCATTGGGCCCCAAGAAAACTTGTGCAATGAAATAGGAGGCTTGGAGGGCTTGAGGAGGACATATATTATGTTTGTTCAGTCTGTGAGCAGTATTATTTGATTGCAGAAAGAGCAGGATAGCTTGAGAGATGATTCTTTTTGTAACTTGAACAAGATTTCCACTTGTATGATAATACAAAGATTGGGGTTTTAGGCTGAGGCTTTCCTCTAGTTATTTCTTCTATGTTATGTGTGATTGATTTCTCATTCTCAGTTATATGTGTTCTCTTGATCTTTCTTAATTCGATTAAGCTTCCGCAAAGTGTTGTAGAAGTAGATCTTGTATTGTGTTTTAGTACGTTGCATAATCTGTTGATCTACAGTGGGAATTTCACAACTAACACTTGTTTTTATCTATTTAATCCACTTACCATATACTCTCTCTTGTTTTCACCCACCTAGTATACAAGAACGCTTATGTTTTTAATACAACCAAGTTAAGAGGGCATGTTTCTTTCTTACACTTGAATGTTTTCAATGCAACCAAGTTAAGAGCACGTGTTTTCTTTTCAAATTCCAAAAGTATAACATGTCTATCTCTATAAACTAACAAAAAAATCATTGCATTAAAAAGGTAAGCTTAAAATTAAATTAAAATTAGATTATTATTATTATGATAAATACACCAAATATGGAAAAAAATGTTTTCAAACACAACCATAAAAAAGTGTTAGTTTGTCAAGTGTAGCTACAAACTTATTAAACCATCCTAGATCCATCTTAACTCGGATCTATCAAGTGTGGATATGGATCCAATATCTCGATGTGCAAACCTCTTTTTTGGTGCTTGATAGATCCAGGTTAAAATGGAACTAGGTTGGTTATATAATACTATATAATATCTATATTTGTATCTATGTGTCTCTTTCTTATTCCCTCTCTCTATCTCACCCCCCAAACATGCACACTCTCTCTCCATATCTATCTCTCTCTCCCTCCCTCTTCCTCTCTACCTCTCTCTCTTCCCTCTATCTCTCCTCTCTCCATCGCTCCCTTGTCACTCCCTCTCTCTCTCTACCTTTCTCCCTCTATGTCTTTCTTCTTCCTTCCCTCTCTCTCCCCCTCCAACTTCATCTCTCTCTCCTCTCTCTTAGTCCTCTCTCTCCCTTTCTCTCTCACCTCCCTCTGTCCCCCCCATCACTCTCTCTCTCTCCCCCCTCCATCTCTGTGCCTCCCTCTCTCTCTCTTTCCCTTCTCTCCCTATCTTTATCCCCACCTATTCTCTCTCTTCCCTCCTCTCTTCTCTCCCTCTCTCTCTATCCATCTATCCCTTGTCACTCCCTCTCTCTCTCCACCTCTATCTCCCTATGCCTTAGTTCTTTCCTCCCTCTCTCTCCCCCCCCTCTCTTCTTCTCTCTCTCCCCCTCCAACTCCATATCTCTCTCCCCCCTCTATTATTATCTCTCTCCCCTCTCTCTCTTCCTACCTCCTTCTCTTTGTCCCCCCATCACTCTCTCACTCTCTCTTTCTCTCTCTCTCTCTCTCCACCCTCCATCTTTGTCACTATCTCCCTCCCCCTCTCTTCGCTTCACTTTGCTTGCTATCATCACTTGGATCCTTGGTTAAGATAGATCTATGTTGGTTCTTACTAATATTTGTATTAGATAAATTTCACATCTTTAAATATAAAAGTATTCTCATTTTTATTTTTATTAAAACCTTAATTTAATTTATATGGGAATAATTTTAGCAGTCGTGAGGATAGAGGGTTTATATATATCTCAAAACTAATTACAACCCTTTTCCTATCAGCTTCAAATAAAAAATGTTATAAAATTAAATTAAATTAAAATATTTTTGTTGTGAAATAAGTTTATGGTTTTTGGGCATGTGGTATTGATAAGCCATGGTATTGGCCCATGGTATTGTAACAAAGTCTATTTACAAGTTAATTATATGGATGGTTAAAAATCTTTTCATATTGTTATAACATATTTATATTGTGAAATAAGATATGATTTTTTTGGCATGTGGTATTGATAAGCCATGGTATTAGCCCATGCTATTGTAACAAACCCTTTTCACAAGTTCATAATATCAATGACAAAGTCAGGGTGAATATCTATGATTAAGAATCATGTCATATTCTTATAAAGTATTTTGATTTTGAAATAAGTTATGTTTTTTGGGCATGTGGTATTGATAAGCCATGATATTGGCCCATGTTATTGTAACAAAGTCTATTTACAAGTTAATAATATCTATGGTAAAGTGAGAATGAATATCCATGGTTAAGAATATTTTCATATTGTTATAAAATATTTTGATTGTGAAATAAGTTATGTTCTTAGAGCATGTGGTATTGATAAGCTATAGTATTGGCCCATGGTATTATAACAAAGCCAAATTTTTACAAGTTAATAATATCCACTGTAAAGTGCAGGGTGAATATCCATGGTTAAGAATCTTGTCATATTGTTATAAAATATTTTGGTCGTGACATAAGTTATGGTTTTCGGGCTTGAGGTGTTTATAAGCCATGGTATTGTAAGAAAACATATTCACAAGTTAATAACAAAATCAAAATATAGCAAATTGAATTTTATTATTTTCATTATTAATTGAGGCAACATTTAGAATTTTGCACTCATCCCCATACTTTTGACTTTTATTATTATTATTACTATTATTATTTAACTAAGCCCATCTTTAGAATTGTTTAAATACTTACATTACACCTACGCATCTACTATATACTTTATAAATATTGTATTTATTGTTTTTTAGGGAGGAAAATTTTAACATTTTTGAAAAAATTCAGCGTTAATTTTGATGTAACAAAGCCCTCCCAAATCCAATCTTTATTTACGTTCTAAAACAAGTAGTATATTTTCACTTTTCATAGTGCGAGGGAAAACAAGTAGCACATTTCCACTTTTCACAGGGTGGGAGGGAAAATGAGATTAAAATAAGTAGTATATTTTCACTTTTCATAGGGCGGAGGGAAAACGAGTAGCACATTTTCACTTTTCACGGGGCGGGAGGGAAAACAAGATTGAAGAGAGTTGTGAATTAAGTTTTTACCAGCAGCAGATTGATATTGAACCCCACCATTGGATCTTCAATCCATTAATGGCTTTCATTTCTAACCTCACTACATTTCCACCCCACCCCATTTTAAGTCTTCTTCCACACAGGGAGGAGTACACACACCTCAGATCTCTAGTTCAAAATTCACTTTTTTTCATCCTTTCTTTTAAGTTTATGCTTTAATCTCTATGCCGCACTTTGTTACTGTTTGCAGGGATGGCATTGGCATTTGATGACTTTGGGAGGCCATTTATCATAATAAATAAGTAGAGGCAGAAGACCCAAATGAGAGGATTAGATGTTCAAATTGTCTAACATTGTGGTCACCAGGGATGTTATGAGAATACTGTGCACCTCACTGGACTCCAATGGAATACAAATGACGCTCTAGAAACCCTGTGGTGATGTCATCATCAGTAAGTTCCTATTCCTATTATTCATTTTCTATTTCTAGATCAGTGAAAGCACCCTTAAATTATGAAAATTAGTATAATTTACTTTAAAACTTGTATGATTCATAACTAAAAATTACTTAAATTTTATGTAAAGACTAAAATAAGCCAATACTTTGTGATCTACTCACTCTTTCTCACAAACCCTGAGGCCCTCCAAGCTAGATGCTCTACATATGTAGATGCCTGCCTACTAAAGCTCTTAAAATTGGTGAATGCATTCAGATGTCGTTTGGATCATTGGACATCTAATGTGCATTAAGGGCATTTCAACCCCTAGATTTGTATGTGCCATATTCCATCATGTTGGTTCCATTTATAGTTGCATGTCGATTTTCGTTGTGGGTAGATCTTGACATAATCATTTTGGTTAGATTTTGAGAACTTGATATTTAAAGTACTTCTCCTATTTTATAGGAGCTAGATTTTGGCCTGCATGTCAAACATAGCTACATGGCATTGGTCCATGTATGTAACTTCTATGCACTTTGAGGATATGATACTTTAGTTTACCACCCAAATTCACACAAATTTACGAAGTAACTGAACTGAATAATCCACACAAAAACTGAACCCAAATTCACACAAATTTAAGAAGTAACTAAACTAAATAATTCACACAAAAACTAAACCCAAATTCACACAAATTTACGAAGTAACTAAACTGAATTGTCTATGTTATTAACTATTTACTGTCAAGCATGAAACTATAAATTTATGCAACCTAAATGCACACAACCATTCCATTATTCACGAATACATAAATCACAAATGTGGCTAACACAAGCAGTTAGAGAGGCAACCTAAAAATTAATTCAGCGATGAAATAAACCATAATAAATTAGTAATAAGTCAATACACTTCATATACACATTTAGGAATACTTATCTGTTTGGAATTGTTCAACAATTAGTTGCAGAAGAGGGAAGTAAGATCACAACCATATAACCGAAGATCAATCACAATTCATATTTTACTCGATCACTAGCTTCATCATTGACATTAGCACTATTTCACTTGAACACAGGATCCATTGTTAGGAAGATATTTGTTTGACAATAGACCACACATAAGGGTATGCAAGCGTATTGTCTTACTGTCCATAAGCGTCCTTGAAATATAACCTCTTCATGAGTATAATTGATGTCCTTTACTATATTGGAGCTAAGCAGTTGCTAAATTGAAGATTAATTTTTGCAAAGGATAGTGAGTAATTTCAGTGCTTTTTTTTATATAAATCTTCCTCCCAGACCTGTAGTTATTCCTGGATGATAGATACAGAAAAAATAACATGATGCACTTCTTGTCTTCACATTATTATTTGACAAGTCTATGCTTCGAACAAGACATAATAGCTCTTTTGACGATACAAAAAAAAACACTTAATACTTGGTGAATAATCTAAAGAAGTGCCTTGGTGTTGCTATGCACAAACTTATGGACAAGAACAAGAAAGTGAAAGAGAGCTGTAAAATTGGTTAGAACATATATTTGCTATTGATCACTAGATCCATAACTAATGATCCCACAGTGTTAGTAGATAATCGTTCCTTCAAATAATGATCCTCATATGTCTCAGCTTATTTTATTCCACCTTCCATGGCGCTAATCTGTAATGTGGAAGAAATTAACATGGACGTTGTTTTGGGATACCCTTGGATAGAATCAGTGGGTACTATAAATATTAATGTGCAGAAGCAATTCCTGAAGCTCTGGTATAAAAAGAAGAAAATTACATTATAGGATATTTCCATTAATAAACAGGTAGAGTCCAAGGAGACTGAAGCAGAAGATGTTCTAGGGACTGACATATCAGATGATGAGCTAGTGATGAACGACAATCAAACACAAACAGAGGCTGAAGCAGAAAAGGTTACAGGTGTTGATACATCAGATGAGGGCTCAATGGTTGATAAGACACCACAACAGGCACCACAGCATGCACCAGATAACAGTCAGGGTCCAGTAAGGGGTGAATTAAAGACAAAGACACCGTGGGTTAAAACTTCAACATATCATCACCCACATCACCCCGCAAGACAACAACCAACAAGATGGCAACCAATTAGCCACAAGGACAACAACCCCCGCAGGACAGATAGAGAAGAGCTAAGATCCACCTACTACACATCAACAAAGAAGAGCTTCCACGATCAACTTAAATCTCAAGCGAGTGAGGCACCAGCGAGATCGAGGGTTCACCTTTCTCTTGGATGGCTAGATGCACGTGCATGGTACCAGTGGACTACTCTTTTGAGTAGATCTTATTATTTTTTTTCTTCCCATGTTTCAAGGACGAAACATGCGAAGGGGGGTGGAATGTTATATACCTAGGCGGGATAATATGGGGTACAAAGGGAGGTACCCAAGGTAATAATGTAATAATGGGATGGGCCATAGTAATAAATAAGGTGGTTAACCCATATCATGTAAGGGACCACAAGTAGTTCGTAATAATGTAATGGGCCCATGGTATTAGTTCGATGGTATGAGGGAACCATGGTAATGACCCATGGTATTGTATGTATGAGGCCTATATAGAGGCTAGAGACTCTACATGAGAGATGTCAAAGGAATATTGTATGAACAAGCATATGGCTTGTGGAGTGTTCTCCTTCCTAAAGGAGTGAATGTATGGTGTTGCCCTACCTTAAGGGTTCTGATAAATAAATAATCATTTCATATTATTTATGGGTTTATTTGCATTATATTATATTTTCATATCAGATCTATAGTATTTTTGGGTTAGATCTATAACAAGTGGTATCAGAGCTATACCATGATGAAGGCTGCTAAATTAACCCACCAACTTCATAGGGCTCCAATTGACATTCTTGTGTCCAACTTCTAATTTCTAGTCTTTAAGCTCTCTCGCAATGGTATATATATATTGATGGGCCTTTCCGGACTATCTATATAAACAACTGATCTTTCACTAGATAGACAACAGAGTTAGCAACTTGAAGTTTTCTATCACATTTTTATTTTAAAAGAGAGTCCTCTAGTTCTTCTCTCAGGGTTCCTTGTTGCCCTTCATGTTCACTTCCATCATTTACTTTGGCTATAATTTTTCTCAACTGGGTTGTTTCTATGGTTTTAGTGTTGTAGTAATTGTTCTCAACATCTCCGTAATGTTTGCATTTCTTCGATATATGCTTCTCCAATTCATGTCCACTCCTCCACATACCATGTTTTTTCTCTTTTCGCAATTGGCTTCTGGACATCATATTACCAGTTCTCATCCTAGATCTGCTTCTCTCCCCTGAATCTCCTTTATTGGATTTGCAACAAAGGAGGGAGAAAAAATTTGCTTTGTTGGATTTGCCTCACTTGCACAAAACGCAAAACTTGCACAAATGCACACCAATCTACTGTAGGTAGATAAGAAATAAAATTTACTACCCATCTCAGTGGATGGTGTCAATCACAATCAATGTATTTCACTAAACAGAGGCCAAACAATTCCACATGATGATTTTATCATTAAACCTATGTTATAACATTCAAGTAAATTAATGAAATAATAGTGATGCTACTCAATTACATTCACTTTATAGCAGAAATTGATCCTCATGCACAGGATTAATAAAGGATAAATAAAAATAAATACTCTATTTCTCACAGAAAAATGGGTTGCAAGGTTTCTTGTTTAGGCAGAGATTCAATGTTAGTTCTCTTTCCAGGAGTTTACCCTTCTTACTGCTCGGTGATTATTCCTTAACAATCTCCTTCATTATCAGTGGAGTGATCTTCCTCAATTTCCCAGTGATATGCATCAACTGATCCAAGGATCTTCTTACCCAATGATTGTGTTCAATTGTAGTTGTGGAGAATACAAAAGCCCTCTATAGTAACATCATCACACGTGAGTACCAAATACACAACATTGCCATTCTCCAGCAGAGCTTTGGAAGAAATTTCCCCTTCCACCAGAGCTATAATTTGGCTCTGCTTCAGAGATATGCCGAGGGAATAACCAACATCCAACTTCTGCTTTCCTAGCCTTGTATTTTCCATGGAGATGGCCTTGTTGGATTGACCACGGTATCTCTGAGTGGTTTTACACCAGCTGTACAAAGAGGGCTCTAGGGTCTTGTTGGCTTCCATGGACTAAACAAAATCCACCACAATGGAATGCTGAGCAAGGTTGAATCTACCATACCAAATCAGATGAACATCCACAGTAGGACTATTGGTGAGCAGGGGACCATTGTGATAAGTTAAAACAAGGGGTTGCTATTCAACCAATACAAAGGAACACAGATCAATCAGAAGAATGCGACATACAATAAACTTAAACCCTCCCATTCCCAAAATCAGAGAAACCCTACAAACCCTAGTGCTGCTGGGCTTTGCCTAACAATCAAGAAACACCTAAATTTTTTTCTCCCTCCTTTGTTGGATTTTCCTCACTGTAGGTTATTCCTGCTTTAATACTAATTGATGGGTGCTAGAAAATGCAAAACTTACACAAATGCACACTAATATGCTGTCGGTAGATAAGAAATAAAATTTACTGCCCATCTCAGTGGATGGTGTCAATCCCAATTAATATACATCACTAAACAAAAGCCAAACAAATCCACATGAGGATTTTATCATTGAACTTGTATTATAACATTCAAGTAAATCAGTGAAATAACAGTGATGCTACTCAATCACATTCACTCTGCAATAGAAATTGATCCTCATCCATGAGATTGAGAAAGGATGCATAAAAAGAAATACTCTATTTCTCACATAACGATGGGTTGCACAGTTTCTTGTTTAGGCATAGATTCCAGGCTAGTTCTCTTTCAAGAATTTACCCTTCTTGTTGCTCAGTGATTATTCCTTAACGATCTCCTTCATTTTCTGTGGAGTGATCTTCCTCAATTTCCCAGTGATATGCCTCAACTGCTCCAAGGATCTTCTTTCCCAATTATTGTGCTCAATTGCATTTGTGGAAGTCACTGCCTTCTTCTCGAGAGAGTCTGTTGCTTCTCTTAATTTGTTTTTCTCAACGAATTCTTCCACTTTAGCCTAGTGATTTATGGTCTGTGTTCAAATTCCTTTCTTAGTGATCTCCTCCTTTGCAACAAATGTCTTAATTATTGCTGGATTTGATTTCTGTTTCATCATTCAGCAAGATGTTTCTGGAAACATCAAGATCCGTGATGCCATGCCATCACACCCTGCTGTATTTTTGTTAATTTGGTATCTCTTTGTTTTTGTCTTATTTCTCTAGTAGTAGCAATCTGTCATCTCAAATCCTCTTGTTTTTATTGTGGTTCCAGTGTAATGGGTAAATAAACTAAGTACACTGTATCTTGCCTTTCCTGCCAACTATTTTTAGAAATGTCATGTTTAAAGTGGGAGTCGATGAAACTAAGAGTGATCTCCTGTGGGCTCATGTAAGTCTCACAAGCACAAATTGATGATTAAACATGAACAAGATGTTGGAATTTAAACACATTTTTGGTGATGCAAGAATACTAATGGACTGGGGATGTTCCTACATCACTCATTCCAATGTCAAGCAGATCACCTTTGTTTGAAAATATATGTTGAAGTTACAATTTATTTATCATGTGGCACCATTTGGTGCAGTTATAACAGATTGAGTAGACAAGTAGATGAAGATTCAATAGAGAATTGGATCCAAGCCTGAGATTCCAATGGTAGTTTTCTTGATTTCAATGATAGGAATTGGATTTGCAACATGCCCCTAATGTTTTTAACTACTTTCAACTTTTCCATTTGATAACATGTTTATGCCTTTATTTGAATGCTAGAATTTAGTTATTTTCCCAATAACTATTTGGAGTAGTTTATGTTCTATTTGCAGTAGTGATTTTTATTTATCAGGGTTCTTTGAATTTATAGGTTCATGTTTAAAGACATATACATTTGAGTTCCCATGGGTCTAGTTCATTTTATTTCATCCTTTTATTCTATCAATCCTTGTGTTTGTTGGTGATTTACAATTTGGTGATATCACTTTCCAACTGCAACACCTTGTTGGATTTCTTAAAGATATTTCCTTGCCTTTATCTTACTATCTTTCCTGCAAAGCATGAGTATTTATTTGCATATGTAGGGTTGAAGTTTAAGCAATTGGTTCTGCATTTGAAGGACGATTTTCTTATATGATTTGGCTTTGTTTGACATGTATATCAACCTTCAGAAGAAGAAGTTATGGGATTTCTTGATCCCTATGTAAATATAGTTTTCTTGGATTGTAATGAGGCTGGTGATGGTGATCTTTTATTATTGTGTGATCACTATGATTCAACATATCATACACATTTTGATGGCCTTGGAAGGGCTATCCCTAAAGGAGATTGGTATTGTTAAGGCTATCAAACATCTATGCTTAGACAGTCGAGCACACATGATGAAGATGTTGAGGATTTGTGCTTGATTTTGACAATGGGGATGTAGCTTAGGAACCAGAGGATTTGTGGAAGATGCTCCAGTTGGGATGGTTGTAGAAAGAATAAACTTAGAGCTCAAGTTATCACCACCTTCTTCTTCTTCTTCTCCTCTCATAGAGACAAGGCCAACTCATGTAAGAACAATTCACAGAAGGCTTTTGCGACAAAGCACTCAAAATCCATCTCCTAGATTGCCAGATGCAGCAAGGGCTTCACTTAGGCAAACTGAAGTATTTGGGTCTACATCCCAAGTATCAATTGTACGGACAAAAACTCTCTCAGGTCAGCACATACTTAAGGAGCGTGTATAGGCTTTACATGACAATTGGTCTGCACCAGGAAGAGGCTTTTAGCAATTTTCATCTAGCTCTTCCCTTGACAGATTTGGGGCCAGAGATGAGACTGATGCAATTGTACAGCCCACACCCAACAAGAGGTCGTTTCTCTTTTGTGAATCAGCTCAGAGAAGTAATTTAGCCCCTCTTTTAGAGATGGAAAATGATACAGTTAAATATGGTGTTGATCAGGCGTGGACAATGATGGAATGTACTCTAGCATCAAGAGAAGATAATATAGGTCCAACTAATTCTCATAAAGATGGAAGACATTGGCAGGGGTCATCTTTTGGTCATAAAAAATGATTTATAAGAATAGATGGGCAATGCAAGGTCAATTTTTGTGAGCGGAAGCATCTTAACTGCTCATGTATGATCAAGAACTAGATATAGTCATGATAGACACATTCCTGCAACTACTAACTATTTGTAAAATCTAGAAAGGATAACAGAGGTGATCTCATGTAGGGATGTTGGAAATAATCGGCTGCCAGCACCTAGTGTTTTTAATGAGATATTAGGTATAATATTATCTAAAAGAAGTAACAGTTTACATCATCAGCTAAACAATGGAAGTTCATTTAATAAACCTCATGACAATGGAGTCCAGAAAGTTGAAGGTGCAAAGGAGAAGGTGATCTCCATGGTGAAATCTCACATGAAGTGCACACTCACAAGAGAACATAGGTAAAAGCACCTGTATTTTTCCTTATTTTATGTTTTGTCTCTATAGAGTTGATTTTACTGGGTGTGCAATATATGCATCTCAAAATTTTTCTTTAGGAAATCCAATTTTTATTCTTTCCAAGAAAAACTCCCGGGGAATCCCAATAGATGTTTCCCCACATTCATGGATGGCATCCCTGGTAAACCCATTGACATTGACTAGTGCACCTTGTTATTGTTAGTCTTTCCAGCCTTCCTCCAGTGATCAAATATGCTCTTACAAAGTGGTCTTAGAGTGTCAAGGTCAAATTTTGTCATTTCAGTGAGTCTTCAAGTAAAATTTGGTCACTAGGCATTAGGTCTAGGGTTTGCTTTCACTTCTTTCAAAATTGTCCAAATGTCGGTCTATGTCACTATTCAGTTGAGTCTACCATCATTCAGAGGGTTTCCATCATCATGTCATGTTCCATTGAGTCATTTTACACCTTGTTCATGCTTCAGTTGCACCTAGGTAAGGTCCATTTCCCTCTCCTAGGGTTTTGAAGGCAATTTCTCTTAGACAGTCAAAATATCAGCAAAACTTGTATCCTGATGTTCATATACCTTCCCCTATCCTTAATGTACCTTATTAAACACTTTCCATCACTGAGATCCCCCGAATTCCTCATTTTCGCACAAACCCTAGTTTCTTGCTACAACTTGGCAATTTTCTAGGTTGGACCTATGTTTTGCCTTTTTGGACCCCTTCCCCTCACTCAATCTTTGAAATTCCACTTTCCCCTGCTTCCTAACATCTCTCCCTACTTCCAAAAATTTTCTCAAGAATTTAGAAGCCCCTTATCCCCTTCATTTCGCTTCATTTCGACAAATCTCTTGTTCCACACATCGGGGTAGGTTTTACTCAAATGATGTTTCAGAGAAAGGAAAGATGAATTTGGAAAAATTGAGAGAGGTTTTTGTCCATAACAGGCCAAGGAAGAGAAAACTCCTTCACTTTTTACACAGGTGTCATGGTTTTAGAGAAATGTCAAAAATACTATTGCCTCGGGAGAATTGATGCACCTCTAAAGTGACCTTGGGAAAATCACGTTTTCTCCGATCTTGGTTGGTCAAATGACTTTTTTATGAGTTAAATGATAACTAGACACGAAGAGCTTTCGAATGAGCTATCATGAGCTAAATTTTGAGTTATGGAAGGCATTCAAAAGTTGACTGTAACATCACTCTGCCTTTAGGAAGCCTCATTTGGCACATTTTGACAAGTCTTGGGAGATTTGATTTTTGATAGGGCAAATGAATTCAAAATTGAAAAAATATAGTTGGGTTGGAAATTATACTCAAATACCTTTTCAACGAGCTATCCTACACCAAATTTGGACACCGGGAAGGCCTCCAAAAGTCACCTGGAAAAAGGCGCGGCGTACAGGGGAGGCGCGGCGCACTGGGAGAAAATTTCCAGTGTAAATTTACATTGGCGCGGCGCACTGGGAAGGCGCGGCGCATAGAGCTGCCAAGGCTGATTTTTTTTTTTTTATTTTCTCCGAGATTGCCCCAAAATGCATGGATTTCCATTGGTACAAGTAGGTTGAACTTCTCTCATGGTTTTTCATCCAAGATTGATGGTTGTTGATGGTGTTTGATGAATGGTGAAGTGTGTTAAAGAAAACAAACCCTATCTCTTCAAAATTTGCCAAGGAGATTGCTGCTAGGCTTTTTTGTTGCAACTAAGTATCCCCTCACCTCATCACTCCCTAATCCCATACTCTCCTTACTTCCCCTATTCCCCAAGTTAACATACCCCCAAAATTCACTAAGCCCATGCTCCCAATTCCCAAATCACTTATTCCTAAGTTCTATTATCCCTATTCCTAAACCCTACCATTCCCTATCACTCTCCTTCTCTCATTTCACTTGTAAAATCCTCAAATCCCAATTCCCAAACATAGTCAAGTGACTATCCTCACCTTCACTTGATTGAACCACATTTTTCCCACACTCCACTATACCCACTGTCCCTATTCATCACAGTCCCTTCCTACTTGGCACATATTTGGCATTGAAATAAAGGGTACCAAATTCTCTTTTTCAACAAGTTGCTAAACATACACCTTGCATGGACATTATGGAGATAGACACTGAAACATCATATGAACAAGACAGTGATTTCCACCACTGAACTGCATGCACCAAGAAGGCATCAAAAAGGAAAAAGAGGAAAAAAGAGCATGATCGACTTCGGATATTGGCCGAGGAAATCCTTGGCCCACCATAACACTTAATGAAGAAGCTCCAGCCCAAATTTCAAGAAATTTGGGGCATTTTTGGTATTTTTGTAAATTTTTGTGCAAAAAACAGGTTTTTCTCCCTATGCGCTGCGCCACGTGGTGCGCGCTTACGATAGGAGGATCCAAATGCAAAAAAGCAAGAATAATCTGAATGATAAATCATGAGAGTACAATTTTATTAACAACTGATATACATTTATAGTACATTGTTGTGACCGTTGGGTTTCACATCCCAAGGTCTCTTGGACTCCTTTTGTCCATTCGGCTTCCACACTAACCCATTGAGGATTAGGTGTCCAACATTCCCCCCTTTAATCCGAAGGGTTATGTATGAGTCCAAGAAGAGAGTTGTAATACAAAATGTGCAAAAATGCATGGCAGCACTAGGCTGAATATGCTCTCTGAAATGTTGGTATAAAGGGCGATGGTTTAAGGATGACCACCAACACTGGAACGCTTAGTGCAGTTCCCGGAACTCTTCCAAAACTGGCAAGAAACTGAAGTTTTCTGCTAGAGGAAGTGCTCCTATTGTTTTGAAGAGGGAAACCTTCAACCATGAAAGGGAGGTCTCACCCCGCATAAAAGGGAGAACTTCAACCTGAAAAGGGAAGTCTCAACCTGTGATGGTTTAAGGATGACCAACAACTCTAGAATGCTTAATGCAATTCCTGGAACTCTTCCAAAACTGGCAAGAAGCTGGAGTCTTCTGCTAGAGGAAGTGTTCTCAATTTTGTTCCTGGAATTCTTCCAAAACTGGCAAGAAGATGAAGTCTTCTGCTAGAGGAAGTGTCCCAAATTACCGACTGAAGGCATGTTCACGAGCATCTTTGTCTCTGGCTACAACTCTGAAACTGGTGTGGCAAGTTGTGGCTCAGGCTCGCTTGATGTGACTTTGAAGCTTGTAGATGACCATCATTTCCCCCCCTGTCAGATACAAGGTGAGATGATGGAGAAAACTCAACTACAAGAATATTCAATACTCTGGAACAAGTTCTGACATGTGTTTGGAATATCTTCTTGGCTGTTGATTCCCATTGCCAAGAAGCGATCCATCCAAGATGAATCTTTATTCTTGCAGGACGTTTGTTTCTAAAGCATCTGTGTGAAGAATGGCTAGTTTTATGACAGTGCTCACATGGATGAAGATCAAAACAGTGATCTTTCAGATGGCCAACTCGGTTACAGTGTTGGCATTTTACGATCTGTTGTTATTGTTGTTGCTATGGAAGAGGAGCAGAATCTGGAACAGCTGGCGGTGAACTGTCATGAATGAATCCAGCACTCTGAAACTGAATGGGCTTTGAGTAATCTGGAATATGAAAGGACAAGTCCTTGTCATATCCAAGACCAGTTATGTGCTTGTTGTGGACAAGCTGTTCCCAAGGTCTAATGATGGGCTTGGGAAGTGCAGAGTGAGTTTCTGCATCTGCATGTACAACTGCTACTTTATTGGGCACTGGATTTGAATGAACTTCAACAATATTGTCTTGCTGTTTATGGGAGTCTGTTTCATTGTTGTGAACAGAAACAGGTTCAGAATGATGACTCCTCTGTTTTAATTCTTCTTGCTGTAGTTTTGTCTCAAGCTACAAAAACTCAATATTCTCCTGTGCATTTTGTAGACATATTCTAATATTGAATAGAGAGGTTTTGTTGATCTTAACCATCTCATCAACAGTGGAATGTATCAGAGTATTTAACAACTCTAATGCATTATCAAGTCTGGTCATTTTCTTCATTATCTTATACGTTAAAGAAACTGATCACAACTATCAACCAGTGAAGAAGAAGAAACAATCACTCATAATTCAATGTCACTGCAATATCCTTTATAAATGTCAGCAAATGATCAGTGTGCAACATAAAAGATTACAATCAACCCACCAAACTCTTTATGCAGTAGTGGAATCAAGGAATCAATGCACTATAATGAGTTTTAAATACAATGCTACACTAGAGCAGCAACAACTGCAAACTTTCTTGGATCCTTCAAATACTCGTTCACTCTTCAATGTATATCAACACTTCAGTATCATCTAGTGAGAAGAATATACAGCCACACAAACAGTCTCTAAATGGCATCCAAATTGTGACAAACTCATTCTGGTATGGTAGAAATTGACCTAGAATACCAACAGACCAACCAGCAGCAATATATTAAGTAACTCGATAACTATGTTTGAGCTCCTCCAAGTACCACACACAAACACTTTATAATTCGGCTTTGCTTGTGGGTAAACTAGGGAACCAATTAAAAATTCAATTCATATGCCATGAATAACTCAATGTTTCAACACACACTAAAAATAAACCAACTAATATATATATGTATAATTGGGAAGGACGCACCCACTGTTCCATTTTCATAGCTTTCAAGCTCGTTGCCATTGATGATGTGGCTACATAGACCTTCTTTACAGATACGTTGTCCAGGTCGATGCAATTGCAGCGCTGGTTGAATATACGAATAGGGGCAGTGCTGGTTGTATATACGAATAGGAGCAGCATTCAAAACTGGGAAACCTTTAAACACTGAGAGATTTCAAGCTTCAATCAGTTTCCCAAGTTTATAATTTAAGCTTACCACCTGAAGTTATTCATGCACTGTTCAACTGTTCAACTGTTGTGATGTGCTACCATGCTAATGTCGTTGCCACAGTATGAGGAATGCTTCAAAATTAAATACACAAGCAGGAGTCTAAAATATATGAACCCATTTACCTGATAAATGCAAATTTAAGAATCACCGTCAGGATTTGCAGCGGTCGCTGTTGAATACGCTGAGAGTATTCCCACATCACAGCTGCAAACCGCGCACGTGATACCGGGTTCGAAACCCTTGACTAGCAGCAAGGCGAGGCGATGGGCAGTGGTCACGAAAATCGGGCCTTAAAAGCTCTCGGGCCTTTAATTTATCTGCCATTTCTTTTTTTTTTAACAGGAGCAGCGACATCATCGTGATTCTCACCCCAGGCACAAACAATTGAATGGCTATATGCTGTATCAATCTGCTGCTATTTTCTCTGTGCCTCCGTCGATGGTCTGTCTCTCTGTCAATGGGCAACTAAGGGTATACCTCTGCTCTCTGTCGCTGTAAACTCAGGTTAGGTCAAGCGGGCATATGGAAGTGGCGGCCTCTGACTTTGGTACAACGATAATTTGATACAGACACACCGGGCTAGAGGATGGCTCCCTCGAACTTGATATCTAGAGGTGCCTTTTATATAAGGTGGTCCTTTGATTTTTGGTAATGGCCGCTGTTTTCTGTATTTCAGCGGAGCGGCTCAACGTATATAGCTTTCTCCTGTAATACTTACCCTCTCACATCGACGGCTCAACGTTTCGCGCTCTCCTTTCAAACCCTCTCACAACAGCGCAATGCCCCTCGACGCGTCCAGGGTTACAGACTTCGGAATCACTCAGATGCCTTGTGATGAAATTGACCATTCATGCAGCCTTAAATTTTGGCAAACAGATAATGCCTCCTGCAGAAAACTGTTGACATTGAATCGTCTTGTCTCCACAAACTTGTGACTATTTAACTGAACTTGCAATGAATATAGATCAAGTCCACTCGTCTTTGCAAGTACTATATCACATGTTGGGCAGTCCGTCCAAAAGAAGCCCAGTATACACTCAGATTCAACCTTGCACCGTAGATTGAATACTTTGGATGTTTCTCGATTGATAAATTCATTTGTTGAATATATCGGCAAAGAACTCTGAAGAGGTGGAAGCGCTGGTTAAAAGGCCGATGGTTTGAATGCAAGACCTCTTGCGCAGTTTTGAACAGTCAAGTAGACACACAACACATGGAAGTCTGTTGCAGCAGGGTCGAGGTGGACATAGCAGCATATGGGAACCAAACGCAGAGTAACGTAGCAGTCAATGGTGTAACGTAGCAGCGTATGGGAGCCAACGCATACGCTTTTCATGGACCATTCATAATTACAGCAAACACAACATAATTATAGCAAACCAATAGTCATAATTACAGCAAATGTATGGAGCAGAGCGCAGGTAATGGTAGAGAATGAGAGCGCATGTGTAGGTACGACAGACAGAACGCAGGTAATGTTAGACAGAGAGTCTTAAAATAGCCAGAGTCAGGTGCAGCATATACAGTGCTAGAGGTCAGGTAGGAGAGGCAGTAGATTTCTAGCAGACAATGAATTAATGGAGCGTTACAGGTAATGGGCAGAACTGGCAGGTCTGCACACAGTAAAACGCTTTACAAGGTGGCAATTCTGCTCAACTCTGATTAGGAGAAAGGCAGAGCTGACATTTATATAGAGACCACAGAACAAGTGGCTCAAATTGGAGCAGGACCAGCAATCACCTGCTCTGATACCATGTTAAACACACATGGGAGCAAGAATAATCTGAATGATAAATAATGAGAGTACAATTTTATTAACAACTGATATACATTTATAGTACATTGTTGTGACCATTGGGTTTCACATCCCAAGGTCTCTTGGACTCCTTTTGTCCATTTGGCTTCCACACTAACCCATTGAGGATTAGGTGTCCAACAAAAGTTTATAGTTTTGGATTTGTCATGGAAAATCATGACTGTTGGTGCTTGGCCAAGAAATTTGGGCAAGTTTTGAGTCCTCAGGAGGTCAAAAACACCCTAAAAATGACCTTTCTGCCCCTAATTTCACACATGGGAAGCAGTCTTGGAAGATTGAGGTTTTGGAGGGGCAAATGGGCACCAAATTCATAAATTCCACTTGGGTTGGAAAGTAGACAGGTAGGGATTTCTAGAAAGCACACTTGGGCTCAATTTGGACTTCAGCAAGTGCCTCAAAATCAGCTCCAAAATGACGCTACACATACAGAAATTGGCGCGGCGCACAAAGGTTTTTTGCCCAATTTTCACCTTCTAGCTCAGAAATTCGGCCAGTTTGACTAGTTTTGCTTTGTGATGTAATTTTTGACTTATCTTGATGTAATTGGGTGAACATGATGTAAATTTGGCACTTAGTTACTTGTTCTCTAGGATTCATTCACCAAAGAGTGAAAATTTAATGAATGAATAAGTTTCCTACCTTATAGAGGCAAGTTGCTTTGATTGCCTAGATTTTAGTGCTTTGTTTAGAATTGGTTGAAACAGCTCCTAGAAGGATGAGCTCGACCCCTAGAGGCAAGGGAAGAGGTTGGCTTGTCTATATTATGTAATTTCTAAGTCATTTTCAGGGTTGGACTCTTGGGAAAAGCTTGGTACTCTATTGTACATTCACTTCTGCATTTTTGGCTAAGGAAAGACCAGGGTTTTGCAGCACTGTTTGGGATCCATGTGGCTTTATGTTTTGATGGTGTGCCTCTCTGAGTAATTTTAAGTTTATCTAGTGTTATGTGTATCATTTTCATGCTTCTTCTTCTGAATTTGAAACAAATGAGTGATTAAGGTGGAATCCATAACTGCTATGCTCTGCCTTTGAATTTGTTTAAATTTTCATGTTTTCTTCAGTTTAAAGAGAATCCTTGAGAATATCTTGCTCTCCTTAGCTCCTCACCTGTCTGATCTACCCATCTCACTTGCTTTAAATCATCAAAACGATTGCCTTCCTTGCCCCAATCAGACCTCTTCAGAAATTGTGCCTCATCCCCGAGCCCAAATTTGTCTTTCCCATCTTTTCAACAAAACCCTAAAAAATTCAAATAAAATCCTTTGCACTTAATACCTAGCCTAAGATCAGTTGCAAATTTAGTCATCTTGAGCCTCATCGATTACCTTTTGCTGAGATTGACCCGGAGAGAGCCCTCTCCTGTCCTCGTAGGGCTAGCTACGAGGCTGAGCGTGGTTTGATGTGGACCTAGAACCTTGTCTTTCCAGCCTGAGACAAATCTAGGCACTAAAACACCTCACCCAAGGGATTTTGAATAGGGCACCTGCTAGCACAAAACTAGCCAAATACCCAGTAACATTAATGACATTCAGTTGTGCTAACCCCTTGGGCTCAATAAATCATAATCAACTACACTATTTTCCATATTAACATATTGATCATGTTTAACATTTTGTTAGAGTAACCATAACAATCCAAGCATGTTCCTATTTTTATTTTGGTTTTTAATTCCTTTTTTGGTGTGGTGACAACTTTATATGACCATATAGATGTTAATTTTTGTCAGAGTATATGTTGAAAAGTATATGCTCTCTTACATTCTACCTTGTCTGTTATGTATTGATGGAGCTTAGTTTCATTACTTGTGACTAAATAATCGTGTTAGGCATGTATACAAGGATTCTTGTATCACTATTTATAAAACGAACATTGTCCTTAAACAAGCAAAGTAGATCCTTAATGCTACATGTTTGCATCTCAGGGAACTTCCAATCCTAATAAATGAGGTGAAATTTAGGTGTTTCTAGAATCCAAATATTAGGTTTTGTGAATTCTCTCATATATGGTCTTGGAAAAGAAAAGTGAAATTTAATTATTTCCAAATCTTAAGTTCTGTGAATTCACTCATATTTGGTGCTCGAATCTTTTGAGCAAACGGGAATAATTTCTTTTAGTTGCATTCAAATTTTCCAAAAATAATACTAAATTCTCCCTGAAATGGCTTTGGGATTGAAAATTTTGTAAATATTTTTAGGGAAACAACCCAAAATACTTTTTCCAGGTTATAGTTTTATAACACTACGTACTAAAACAATCTTCTACTTTCTGCTGCAAATGTCTGATAGAGTCTACCTAGAAACTGATCAGAAAATTAGGTAGATGCGCTGGATGGCCTAAATAATTTTGAATGAATAATGACTTAACATAAATGATATATTAGGTCGCATCAATACATAACTTAGAAGCATGAACTGAAGAATAAATCTCAACAAGATTGATATATTCTTAATTGAGTTGAATGAGGCCGGGAATAGCTTTGACTAGAGGGTGTTGAAAATGGCATAATTTTTTTTTGGTTGGAAATATTTAGAATTAAAAATCAATAGTTTTATTGCTTGCATAACTTGGGAAGATTTTTTTATCTCAAGTCTCAACCTTATTGAATAGTATGATTTATGCCTTGCAATGTTGAGATATTCTGTGATACCACTTGCTAGTAACCTAAACACTTTGGATGAAAATTTAGTTGTGAATTTTACTTGCAAAAGATATAAGTGAAAATATAGATTAATTGTCCCTTCTGTAGAATTTCCTTGAAATTCTACTACTTGAATGAATAAATATGAAACTAATTGTTGCACCAAGAAAAAAAAATCTCTACCAATTTGCAGTGGAATAGAACATAAATAAACCATAGTCACACTATAGAAGAAAAAAAAAATTCTAGGGAACCCAACTAGGAAAACCCTCTGCTAGATGTATAAATTTAAAATACTATCAATATTAGAGTTTGAGACACCTTCTTCAAGACCAGGTTCATTGATACTTATTTCTTTCCATATTCATTTTCATAAGAATTAGGGTTATTGTCCGTCAAATCAAAGTAGCTAGAAAGTGTCTCGTTGATTTCAGAAAGTAGACCAGGATCAACTTCATCCAAGAATCCCTTAGAAGGCTCATTAGTAGCAAGAAAAAATGGTCTTTTTTTAATTTTATTTCATCACATGCATCCATCATAATCACTTATTTGTCTTCATTTATTTCATAGTCATTTTCCATGTTAGATTCAAAAGGGAATTTAGTATGATATAATCCTTAGGTAACCAACCTTAGACATATCGTTGGTTAATTTATCTATCATGAAACTACTAGAAGCGTACTAGCATGGGTGAGTTGATTATCTTGATAACAATGTTATGGTTTGATCTAGTCCTTTGAAAGAAACTTATATTTGATGGTCAAAATTTCACATTCCTTTCATTTTTTTTATCTTCACATATAACAAATATCTTTATGTTATAACCTCTAGCTAGATATATACAGTAACTACCACTCAGAAGTTGGAAGCTATCATTTCAGAGCTTGAGCTTACTCAACTTACCTTTGTTTGAGTTGAAAATGTCCTTAGACCTCATTATATCATCTATTGCAGAGCATGAATCCAATATACCTTTATTTCAGATAAAAATGTGATTAGATCTGGTATATCATCTTTTGTAGAGAATGAATCCAATTTCTCAAAGTTCATTTTCTTGAGGTATAACAAAGCTACTTTAATTCATTAAACTTACTTTTCATATTTTGTTTGCTAATTGTGATTCTACAGGCCACATATGCATTAGAAAAGGGGCATGTATAATGAAGTGTGGAAAGAGAGGGAAGCTTCAGTTATGTCCTTTCAAACTTTCTAAGGTATGTAATAAAATTTTAAAAAAATTCTCCATAGAATGTTGTGCTTTAACTCTTTCCTTTGATAATGGATTATTAATGTGATCTCCCCTCTCTCACACACAACCAAAGTCCAGGCATACATGGTTTTTTGGGATATGTGGACAATGGACATATTTAGGCAAGACATTTATCTAGAAATTTACACTGTAGAAGATCAGGCATTTACAGTTGAATATTTCCTTGCCGTTAAATTAGAGTTGAAGAGTCGAACTCCTATTTGTTAGGCATATACCTCACTTTTAAATCAATTTATTTCTGACTCTGTATAGACCTTACATGGGAGGGCAAAGAGTGATCACTATCATTGCTTAATCTTTCTGCAGACCAAGTAAATATTCCAAATGTGTATAAGTTAGTGGCTCCTTGGAGAATCCCAAGAGTGGCACTATTGTAGCAACAATAATTTCATTTGTTTTGAGTTCTTCATTAGTGCATTGATAGTATATTGTTTATTCCATACAATACCTCAACAGTGTATGATCAAATTACAGTTAAGCCTATGATAATATTTTGACTTACCCTCTTTTAGAGGGAAACAAGAGAGTGTGTCAAGCTTTCACGTCACAATTTTATCATGCAGAGTTTACCTGGGACAATTTTTGTGGATCTAAGTAGCAAGATACCTGTTGGAATTCAAGAGGTAGCAATACTACAAAGTGGGAAAGAGGTTTCACAGTTAACCTGACTTTCACATTATGGTTGGAGTCGGTTTGTTGGCAAGATGCTGGATACCCCAACTTCCTTTTTATGACTGAGTGCAAGATTGAATCCTTTGACATATTCCTCGCTCAATTTTCATTAAGTGATGGGTTTTCTCAAAAGTGCTTCACACCTATAAACTTTACCAGAGTTGTTCTTGAGTCTTTGGAGGTGGTTAGCTTTTCAAAGCACACACGTACAAGAAGATGAGAAATAATATGCCTGACTAATTTGAAGTTATCTCCCTGTGAATAGGGTGTTCCCATTCATAAACCTAACGAATCGCTCTACTTCTTTCTAGTGAACAACTTTGGGACTTGCCATGAATCATGAGACAATTCCAACCCCATAACTATAAATTTCTTATGTAAATATATACCCACTAGATTAGAATCTGCACAAGGAGAACTCCATTCTTGTTTCGAAATAACCTGCAATCGACTTGTACTGTGTTGTTTAATCTTTTTTGTATTTATTCGCATCCTTGGTCTGTGACATAAAGATGCAAAAAGCTACCTTGAATTTTCTATACGAACACTCCTAAAAAATAATAAAGTATGCCCAAATCTATCATTTCAAATTATTTATGTAGCTTATCTTTTGTTTTTTCAATTATCGAAGTTTTTACCTATATTGATGAGATCTTCTACAACCAGTACCACAATGACAATATATGTTATAGTTTTATCCATATTGCTCTAAAGGTGTTTCTCCTTCAGTAAGCAACAATACACTGCAGTTTCCATTTAGGGGAGAAGTGTACCCAGTGGCAACCTTGGCCTGTGTGCAGATGGGTTGAATGCACATTAGACTCTATCTGTTGTTTTGAAGGTGTTTCTCCTTCAACAATACTTCATCTCAGTAGATCCTTTCTATCTGTACATGCAGTAGATGCATGCAGCCTTGGGATACATGTTGTAGATTATAGTTTTCCTATGACGATGTAGCAACGATGAAAGAAGTGCATCGATTTTAGGCATCTTCTGGTTTTTGTATGCAATCATGCTTGTTTAGTGTTTCCCAAACTTATATAGAGTATTTAGTATGATTTTATAGTTTGACTTAGATGCTCACTTTTCTTAATTTACGTGTTTTTCTTAGTTTTGTTTTATGCACAGATTTATCTTTAAGAAAAGTGCACAGTAGAGAAGGGTTCTATATTTTGAGCAGGGGACACACTTCTAGGTAGGAGGTACTCTATTCTAGGAAGCTTTTTCCATGCAAGTTAGGTGCTTTATTTGAGAATCCCAAGAGTGGCGCTATTGTAGCAATAAGAAATTCATTTATTTTGAGTTCTTCATTAGTGCATTGATAGTATATTGTTTATTCCATGCAATACCTCAATAGTGTATGATCAAATTATAGTTAATATTATCATAATATTTGACTTACCCTCTTTTAGAGGGAAACTAGAGAGTGTGTCAAGCTTGCACATCACAATTGTATCATGCATAGTTTACCTGGCACGGGTTTTGTGGATCTAAGTAGGCATATACCTGTTGGAATTCAAGAGGCAACAATACTACAAAGTGGGAAAGAGGTTTCGCAGTTAACCTACCTTTCACATTATGGTTGGAGTCGGTTTGTTGGCAAGATGCTGGATACCCCAACTTCCTTTTTATGACTGAGTGTAAGATTGAATCCTTCGACATATTCCTCACTCAATTGTTATTAAGTGATGGGTTTTCTCAAAAGTGCTTCACATCTATCAACTTTACCAGATTCGTTATTGTGTCTTTGGATGTGGTTATATTTTCAAAGCACATACGTACAAGAAGACGAGAAATAAAATGCCCGACTAATTTCAAGTTATCTTCCTGCAAATAGGGTGTTCCTTTCCATAAACCAGACGACTCGCTTTGCTTCTTTCTAGTGAACAAATTTGGGACTTTTCATGAATTGTGAGACGATTCCAACCCCACAACTATCAGTTTCTTATTTAAATTTATACCCACTAGATTAGAACCCACACAATGAGAATTCCATTCACGTTTCAAAATAACCTGCAATCGACTTACACCATGCTATTTAATATTTTATGTATTTCTTCGCATCCTTGGCCTATGACGTAAAGATGCAACATGCTACCTTGCATTTTCTATATTAATACTCCTAAACAATAATAAAGTATGCCCAAATCTGTCATTTCAAATGATCTATGCATCTCACCTTTTGGTTTTTCAATTATCGAATTTATTACCTATATTGATGAGATCATCCACAACCGAGGTTGTTTAGTCGATTTAGTGTCCTAAATTGCTTGCATAAATATCAACCGAGGTTTGTAAGTTGATGAAGTGTGGTGCACTATATGTGCTTAGTTAACCTTTTTCTTACTTCGTTGTTTTGTATTTTATGTTGTTTTTGGGAGGTTTCTATTCTTTGATGTCTAAGAATGTACAACCTGAAACTATGAGAAAATTTAAGTGAATCTAATGAATTTTAAAGGATAGGAAATGTTCCTAAGTTAATCTAATTTCCTAAAAATGGACCAAGAACTGTTGGCTAGTTAGAACCTAATAAAAAGGCAAAGCATCTATCTTATCTTATCATTAGTCCTAATCCATGGATCTAATTCTTAAAACCAAGAATGAAATTAATGCAGAAGGTAACTCAGTAATTGCATTCATTAAACATTCAACCATTCAATTTTGGAATATGATTAAATCAATCTCCTTGAAATGATTATTGGGAATATCAGTGATGCAACTAAGTGAGGATCTGAAAGAAAAAAGGTAAAAGCATGTAAAAATAACTAAAAACAACTTATGTATTTTTACTTTCTCCAACATTCAAATGTGAAGCATTACCCTCTTAAAGTGTTGTGCAAGAAATCAATTATACCTTAGTTCCTAAGTTCCTAGGAAAATAACAATGTATTGAGTAAATTCAATCACTGTATGAATTAGACATTTAACCATTTAGTTTAGGATCATCATCATCTTGAAATGGCTTTTGAAAACATCCATTAACACAGTTAATTGACAATTCTGTTCTAAGAAAATGAATGACAAAACAGTAAGAAAAATAAGCAACTGTGTATTCTTATTACTTCAATCTTAATTCAGTTTGGAAACAGAATCATTTTTTTCCACAAAATATCTTAGAAGAAAAAGGTTGCACAGTTGTGATTTATCATTATGCTATTGATTAAAACTGAAATGAAATATCATCCTAATTTAGAAAACTAAAAACAGAGTAATGGAAATTGAACTAAAAACAACAAATGAAAAAACTACTTTAGTGTAGGGGCCCTTTGCAATTGATGTGGCTGGAATGCTAGCTAGTTAAGGATGCACTTTAAACGATCATTGGCAACATGAAATTTGTATTATGAAAAAGAACGAAGTCTGAATACAGAGTATCAGTAAAAAGCCTGAACTTAACACAATTCCTTCTATCTTCTTCTTCCTCTCGGTTCCATGCAACCGATATTTAAAGGAAAACAACATAACTGTTTATGAGATAAACTTGCTACAGGTGGCTAATTCGAATTAAATTTAACATGACTGTTTATGAGATAAACTTGCTACAAGTGGCTAATTCGAATTGCAATAAGTCTATTTAAACTTTTGATTAGCTACAGGTGGCTAATTCGAATTAGATTTGCAATAGAACTGTTAGACTCTTGATTAGCTACGAAAGAGAAAATCAAGAGTCCTACTGCTTTCGGATAATGTACTTTGACTCCATCTTTGACCATGACCTTAGGCTTGATTTTTCATCGATCTGGACTGAGTGAATAGGGTAGAATCCATGTGGAGATGATTCTAGAAATTCCCATGTGGCCCAATTCTTCATTTGACACCTGGAACCTGCCAAACCATGAGAGTAGCTATGGAATCCACAGTTAGCTGCATAATAGGTTGCGTTCTATAGCTAATTTGAAAATTCAAATAGCAAGAACATGAAAGTATAATATGGCGATCATTTTAATGCTTTCCTTAAGACAAAACCTAACATTTATCATTAATTGGGTCTGTAATCTTATGAGAAAGTGAGGGAAAAAGGTAAGAAAAAATTTCAAGGAGAGGATTTTTATGAGGTTCAAGATACCCCCACTACAAAATCATTGCATGTCCTCATGCAATTTTCCAAAAATGTGAGTTCTTCCTCTCTACTTCATTTGCTCAGACGCCTCTGCTAGTATATCCAATTTCCTTCTTTTGTTCTTCTTTGAAGTGACTGTCATTCTGGGCTTTCTCATAAGAAGCTTGTACTTAAGGCCAATGACTGCTCTGTTCATAATCTTATTCTTTCTTTTCAATTTCTTGTTTTTCTTATACCACAGTCCTAGATGCAGAATGGTATTATCGTGAATTGCCTTGTCCAATTTATTTTGTGCCTTCAAGGTCTCATTCTCCTGTTTGATATGTCTGTTCAATATTTATAATTCATAAATTTTCTATTTGAGAGCTTCAATTAGAGGTTCTTGTGGATTGACAGAAGCTTCTGGGTTCATTGAGGCAATTCTCTTCTACAGTGATTCTATATAGTCATATATTTGTTGCTGCATTGGGTCTATGCCAGGAGATATTCTGCTTGGGCTACCTTCAAAATGATGAACATGAGAATTTTGAGGACTGTGTGTAGAAGAGATGTTAACAGTAGATGGTTGTGGGGTTTCCTTGTCTAAATTTATAAACTTTGTCCCTTTCGATGATGTTTTCTTTACCAAACCTCGGAGTCTAGAGCTCCTTCTAAGTTGTGGAGGAATTACATTCTCCTCATTTGTGATATTTTTCTCCTTTCTTATCTTCCCTCTTGCCTTGATTTGCATCCTGATTTTTGTCGGTTCTTCAGAGATTAACTTTTCATCATCTTTCTGCAATGAAGACTCAGGTCTGTTTTCAATAGTTATACTAGTCTTCTTTCTTCTACTTCTTCTGACATTATCTTCTTTAGGTGACTCTGGTGCTTCTTGGAAATGGTTTCTAATAAGGAAATTCTCCCAGGTATCTCCTATGATTTTTAAATGAAACTCAATCAATATCTTTATCATCCCATGATGATACATGGTTGTATCTATGAACTGTATTCTCTTTTGCACATTTGAGGCCATCCTTCTTAAACTATTTAACAGGAAGAAAGGAAGATTGATTTCTCCATTTTCTAGGAAATTCATCAGTAAACGAATATGGTAGACATACATGCAACCAAAACTCCCCTCACAAGTGATAAATTTCTATAAAAACAAGAGCATTTTCTTCCACTTAATTTTAAGAGCTGAAATGGGAATACCTTTTCTAAAAACAGAGACATCCATAATTGGGTTTTTGAGTACTACTTTCCATGATTCATTGTGGAACTCCTTGTTCTTTAACCATCTTTCACCATGCCTTGGAAGTTTTGTAGCCTCGATCATGAATGACTCAATCACTTCAAACTTGATATCTCCAATTTCTACCTCTATGCCATCAAAATATTGAGCAAAGGATTTTGTAATCTCCTTATGAAAACCATCAAATTTCTCAATGAATTTAAGCCATCGAACATTTTGCAACATTTCTTTGAGCTGTGGGTATCCTTCCATGTACGTTTCTCCTATTGGTTATGATTTGGCAATTAGCCCCATGCCTTCTACTACGCAGAGTTCTCAACCTTCATAATTACCCTTCCCGGTTTTATGAAATGAATTGGCTGCGAATATGGTGAAAGGAACTACGGGTTTGTATGACATAAATAGATGGTACAGGTTCTGGAGAAACATAGAAAAGTATGTCATGTCATAGTCATGACCATTAATAATCAACGAGGGAGTTAATTATGGACCGTTATGTGACAAAATATGGAGGATGTGGCGGATATGTAGTATGATGGAGATTGCAATCAAATCAAATGATGATTTGTCAAGGAAACATATGAATATCCATATTATATATGCTTTATGTTTTAACCTTGCTATTTAAAATAAATTTTTGCACTTTACCTTTTATAACTTAACCTTTTCATTTGTTGTTTTCTTTGGTGTTGATTCGTAGGTAACCTTTTAGCATATTGGTCTTCAAAACAAGATTCTTCAATTTCTTGCAATCATAATTTGTTTGTAAGCTGTATAACTATGCCAGAGCTGCTAAATGAGATATGGATGCAGAATCAAATTAGCTGTGGAACATGATAAAAAAAATGAAGTATGGCTATGGAACATGAATGTGAAATGAAATAGAAATGGAATATGACAGTGAAGCTGTTGAATGAGATATAGCTACATAATCAAATTAGCTGCAAAATGGAATCAACTGTGGAACATGAAAAAAAATGAAGTATGGCTATGGAACATGAATGTGAAATGAAATGGAAATCGAATATGACAGTGAAATGGAATGAAAGTAGAGTGAGATGGAATGAAACTGTAAAATAAAATGAAAATGGGGTGAGATGGAATGAGACTGTAAAATGAAATGAATTTTCAGATTATGAACTGTAAATGAATGTATCATTATGCCACTACTTATTACAGAAAGGAAATGGAAAATATAGGATGTCAGAAATCTTTAATTTTCACCCTGTATTTTCTGTATAAGTATGCCAATTAATGATTGGTTTTCATACTTATACATTTTATTATTATTATTTTTTTTATGTTTTTTTTATGATATATATATATATATATATATATATATATATATATATATATATATATATATATATATATATACAAGAAAAATAAAGCTAAGTTAGTGGAGAAGAAGAATTCTTCTTTACCAACTTCATTTCAGTGTTATCTTGGAAAATATTGATAAAATCCTCTCTTGAAATTGGTTTATGATATATCTTCAACCGATGACCATTCACAAGAAGAGGTACATTTCTTTCATCTATTGTCCTTATTCTCACTGCTCCATTATTAAATACTTATTCAATCTCATATGGCCCAAGCCAATGAGTCTGAAACTTTCCTTGAAAATATTTGAATTTTGAATCGAACAAAAGTGCCCAATCCCCTGCTTGAAACTTCTTCTCCTTGATATATTTATCATGCCATTTAGCCCTTTGTTGCTGGACTATACTGGTTCTTTGAACTGCATATTGCCTGATTTCATCAAGCTCATTGAGTTGCTCCAATCTATGTTTATGTGCTTCTGATAAATCTAGTCCCAATTGGACTACCATGTTGAAGGTTCTGATTTGAAACTCTATAGGGAATAGGACTTGCTTCCCATAAACAAGCTCATAGGGAGTATGTCCTATTGTGTTCCTCCATGTAGTTCTGTAGGCCCATAAGGCTTCAGGAAGCCTTTCTACACAATCTCTTATGTGTAGATGTACAGCCTTAGTGAGAATTCCTTCAATCACCTTATTGGTAGATTCAACTTGACCATTTTCTTGTGGATGATAAGGAGTAGACTTTCTATGTTTGATCTTGTAATCTTCCACAAGCCTTTCCACCATTTTAGATGTAAATTGAGATCCCTGATCTATCACAATTTCTCTTGGAACACCAAAACGAGTGAATATGTCCTCAAAAAGAAAATTAACTACAGATTTTTCATTAGCAAAAGTTAATGCTTTAGCCTCTACCCATTTAGTGACACAATTAGTGCATACCAAAATATACTTCTTTTGTTTAGATGGACAATTAATTGGTCCAACAAAATCCAAGGCCCATTTTTCAAAAGGTTCAATGAGTACCTGAGTTTGTAGTTGCATTTCATATGAAGGAGCAGGTTTTCCTACCCTTTGGCAGCTATCACACCTTTTGACATATTCTTTGACATATCTAAATATGGAGGGCCAATAATATCCTAAATGAAGGATTTTATAAGCTGTCCTCTTGTCAAAAAAGTGTCCACCACAAGGTTCATCATGACATGCCTTAATAATTTCAGGCATTTCATCTTCTCGAACACATCTTCTGATCATGAGATCTGGACCTGTTTTATACAATTCATTAGTAATCCATGAGTGACTTGCACTTGTTTGAATGATTTTTCTTTTCTCCTTAGGAAACAAATGTGAAGGTAATTTTCCTGTGACTAAGTAATTGGCAATATCTGCAAACCAAAGGGTCTGAGTAGTTACTGCAAAAAGATATTCAATAGGAAATTTATCTTCAACTGGAGTGTCATCTTTGATATTTTGAATTCCAGACAAGAAATCAGCAACTGTGTTTTGTTTTCTAGGTCTATCTAGAACAATGATGTTGAATTCTTGTAGTAGTAACCATCTTGTAACTCTTCCATTAGTAATAGGTTTATTCATTAAGTACCTAATTGCAGAGTGATCTGTATGAACAAAGGTTTCATAACCTATTATGTAATGTCTGAACTTGTTGATAGCATGAACAACAACTAAGAATTCCTTTTCAGTTACAGTGTAATTTAACTCAGTGGGAGTCAAATTCTTGCTTGTGTAATAGATGGCATAGGGGATCAAATCTTTTTGTCCTAATACAGCTCCCAGAGTTGTATCTAAAGCATCTGTTGAAATGTGAAAAGGTAGTTTCCAATTTGGACCTCTTAAGATGGGTGCTTCAGAAATTTTTTCTTTTAAAGTCTCAAATGCCAACTGGCAATTAGGATTCCAATTGAATTCACAATCTTTGGTGAGTAATTTGAAGAGTGGGGATGCTAGTTTAGTGAAATTTTCTATAAACCTTCTATAGTATCTTGTGAATCCTAGAAAACTTCTAACATCATTTTGAAAACTTGGAATTGATAGTTTACAGATGACTTCAAATGTGATGTCCTAAAACATTCCCTTTTGTAAACATCATAAAACATTTTTCATGGCTTAGTGAAAGTTTTGCTTCCTTACATCTTTTAAGAATTTTTTGCAAATTTCCTAAAGCTTCTTCAAATGTATTCCCATAAACTGTAAAGTCATCCATATACACCTCTACACAATCATGTATTCGATCAAAAAAAATCCTAGTACTTCTTTTTGGAATGTTGTAGGTGCATTGCACAATCCAAAAGGAAATACTCGGTAGGCATAAGTTCCCCATGGACAGGTGAATATGGTTTTATCTTGATCTTCAGGTGCTACCTAAATTTGATTGTAACCACTAAAACCATCCAAAGATGAGAAATACTTCTTACCTACTAATGTATCTAACACTTGATCTATAAAGGGCAAAGGAAAATGATATTTTAGGGTAGCTTTATTCAATTCTTGATAATCAATGCATACCCTCCATTTACCATTCTTTTTAGGAACAATCACTAGAGGAGAAACCCATTGGCTGTCTGAAATTGGGTAAATGAAGTTTACATTCAGCGATTTTTGCAACTCCTCTTTCACAATTTCCCTAAGATTTGGATTCATCCTTCTTTGAGGTTGTCTGATAGGTTTACAATTTTCCTCAATGTAGATGTGATGTATACAAGTCTTAGGACTAATTCCTTTCATGTCAGTGTATTCCCATGCATATGCAAAAGAATGTTGTTGTAATGTTTTGATTAGCTTTTCCTGTCGTAATTTTTCTAAGTTATTGTTTATGTTCAATGTTTTCCTAGGAAATATTTCAATTGTAAAGCTACCAAATTCTTCCATAGAATAAAAACAAATCTTACTAGATGACAAATATTAATATTGGATTTTTCTTGAAATTGATCATGTTCATATTCTGGAGATGATTCAAAATTTTCCATTATATTTAAGATTTGACTATCTTCATTAATGGTTGAAATAGTAAAGAGAGGTTGAATATCATTTTCATAATCAATCCATTCTTTGTCATCTATCTCTGTGATTGTTCTTGCTGGAGGATATAGAGTGAATTTCTTAGTTGAGTTACCATTAGAGATATACATATCACCAGATCTATAGCGAATGAAATCATCAGTTGTAGCCAGCCAAGGTCTTCCTAATATAAGTGGATGTCCTCCTAGATTGTTCTTAGGGATTAAGATCATAAAATCAACAAGGTAATCCTAAGAGTCTAAGGACACTGAAATATCTTCTAACACACCATCTGGTTTAACTACAGATCTATCTACCAATTGCAGTAATGTATGTGTATAAAGAAGATTAGGAAGCTTGAGCTATTCCACGGTTTGTTTGCTCATGATGTTTATTGCTACTCCTAAATCAATCAATGTATTCGGAATTTCAACTCCATTGATATGTGTTTTTACAACTGGACTTGTTGGATCTACATATTTTTGTATGGCAATTTTTCCCATCATTATGTCTGCTATTTTTCCTGCCAGCTGAATTCTTTTTACTTATTTTGTTTTTCTTCCTGGTTTCTTCATGCTCAACTCTATTGTTTTAGCTAGAATTGGAATCTCCTTAATGGCTTGTAACAAAGGTATTTTGATACAGACATTTTTCAATTCATCTAGAAAATCATAATTAGGCAACATAATATGCTTTTCTACTCGTCTATCAACTTGTAATCTTTCAGGAAAAGGAGGTGTAGAAGTAGATACTGGTGGTTGCTCTATGATAGGAGTTGAGTTTATTGGTTCTTTCTATTTTTCATTTTCAGTATTCTGGTTTTGAAGAGATGTTCCTTCAAAACTTTTATTTGGTTGTAGAGAATCTTCCTCAGAATTGTCTTGTTCTTGAATAACTACAAAAGGCTTTTTCTTTTCTAATATCCTACCAAATCTTAGTTGGACATCATTGAGATCTAGAGGAGTGATCATATAAGTTGGAAATTGTTGTCCTTCCACCATATAGGTAATCTTAGGATTTTTATTGTTGGGGTTTGGTAATGGTTGGGCAAGTAACTGATTTGGTCTTTGTGGGAATGGCAGTGAAAGTTGAGGATTTTGGTTTTGAAGTTGGGGTTGTTGATTTTGTTGAGGAATTTGTTGGGAGGATAGTTTGGATATGATGGAGGATATTGATAGTATTGAGAGAATCTTCCATAGGGATTTTGCATTCCTTGAGCCCAAGGTTGAGATTGAGATTGAAATTGAGGCCAAGGTTGCTGCCAAGAATTCCAATTTGGTGGGGGATGAATATACATTTGGTTGTTAAAACCCTGGTTTTATGGCCCTTGCCAAGGTCTTCTAAAGACAAAGCAAAGAGATTTTGTTGGATTTGAAATTGTTTCCTCTTGAAAAACAACCTTAATACCAGGAATTGAAGGACAACTCTTGGTCTCATGGTTTTCTGAACAAATCACACAAGTATCTATGATTTTTGCATCCAAAGTGCATTCACTTAAAGCATGCTTCTTTCTGCATTTGGGACATAAAATAGCTAAAGCATCAATCTCGGCTTTCTGCTTGTTTTGTAACTTAAGGGTGTTTATCTATTCACTAAGGCTCCATAGAATATCTATTTTAAATTCATCAAGCATGTTTCCAATTTCTGCCCTACTCACTAATCCAGTTGCAAATTTTTTCACTCTAGCAAGAGAAGGATCTCTTTGACCTCTCCTAGTTTTCGATTTTCCTCTTGAGAGATGAGAACATAATTCTCCAATTTCATTTAATGGGAGTTGAGAGATATCTCCCTTCCCCGTCATGTTAAGTATGCCTATCCACTCATCTCTAATGGATTTTAATACAAGAGCTTTTAAAGTATCTTGATCTAAGTTATCCATTTTTTCTCTTTTTAAGTTATAGTTGAATCTTTCAATCAAATCCTCCAAATTTTCATCCTCTCTTTGCATCATTTTAAACACTTAATCTTTGTGATTGATAGGCATGAAATAATCCAAATACCTATCCAAAAATGATCTCTTCATGTCATTCCATGTTCCAATAGACTGAGTGATCAATCCCATGAACCATTTTAAAGCAGCTCCTTTCAATGTTGAAGGAAACAATTTAAGTTTTTGAGAGTCTTGTAAATAATCATAAGTTCTACACAAGACTTCAAATTCAAATAAAAAGGTTTCAAGATCTTCACTTTTTAATCCATGAAAATTTGGGAGGACAAAAGGTGAGATATTTTTCATTGTGGCATATGTTTCTTCATCAACTATAGGGGATTGAAAAGAATTATCAACTTCCCTATTTCCTCTACCTTCTACATCATTTCCTCTACCTTCTCCATCATTTCCTCTACCTCTTCCTCCTCCAAATAGTGCAAATTCTCCATTTAGAACTGCCTCTCCTTCTTCTTCTCTTCTTGCCATTATAGATTCTTCAGAGTTAATATAAGATTCAACCTCCAAGGCTAATTGCTTTTCGTCCGGTTCCTCTATCAATGGTATGTGGAAGAAAGGTTCTACTTCTCCCTATCCACTAGGAATTTCTAATTCTTCAGCTAAAATATGTTCCCCTGTAGAGGTGAAAAAGGCTACTCCTTCTGTTGGAGATCCAAGATTTTCTTCCTCTAGGACTGCCTCAGTAGATGAAGTAGGAGATCCTCTTAATTGGATTTCTGACCTTAGAACTTCAGGAAGTCTATGGCTACTGAAATGTTGAATATGAATTTGAGATGGAGTTCTATCTTTTCTTAGTCTTGGTGGAGTGATCCAGGTGGATATTGGTGGCCACCTGCCAAGTCCACCTAGACCCCCACCATTGTCCTTCTCAACATTTTCAGTTTCCTTAATTGTAGCACAACTTACTATTTTTAGCAGTTTTTCGGGTCCTGAACTTCCGGAGCCGTTTTGAGGCCCTAAACGACGTTTTTTGGGGAATCCGGGGGCAACATGGGTCCATTAATGGACCGATGTTGTCCGTTCCAACAATGATAGTGCTCGGATAGATCTTTCTAACGAGCTATTGTATGCGTCAAACGGAGATCATATGCCAAAGTTACGACCCCGGGAAGTTGATGTACCAATTTACCCCAAACGGGGCCCACAGTTTGGCGTTTCATCTCCTAGGGTTAGGTTTTGGAATGTTAAGGGTTTTCCATTGTTTCTCAACAATAAATAGGCCTTCGAGCCTCATTGTAACACAGTTCAGAGGATGTAGCCATCACATCTCTTCTCAGAGATAGCTACCATCGCCCTAGCTGGTTTATTTCCATTTCTGGTTGTAAGCATATTTCAGTATTTTCCATTAATGAAATGAAGTATTATTTCCGCTGCATCTTTGTGTATATGGTTATCTCTGTAATTTGTTGCGTTCCTGTTTAAATCTGGATCAGTGGTATTAGAGCGGTCTACTTTTTCTCTGTTTTTCTTTGCATGTCCCCAACAAGGTCGGGATATAAGGAGTTAGGGCTTGAACTGGTTGAACCTTTGCAAGACCAGCCTCGCAAATCCCGACGGCCTCCCATGGCGGACGAGAAGAAAGACGAGGGGGCAGGAGATCCCATCAAAATCTTGCTCGAAGAAGCCCTTGAGCGACAACGGAACGCGATGATGGACAGCTTTGCCCAGATCCTTCAGCGGCTACCCAGAAGCGACGCATCAGCTTCCAGCAGCTACTCTGGAAACGCCACACCCTTTAAGGTACAAGTTAATTTTGAAATCCCCATATTCGAGGGTCAGATAGATGCAGATGCCGTAGATAAATGGTTAAATCTGCTAGAGGGTTATTTTTCTGTTCATGATTTTTCGAGTCGGGAAAAGATTGTTTTTGCTCTTCTCAAAGCAGCCCCCCATGTCAAGGACTGGTGGGAAACCTACTGCGAGCAGAAGGATGAAAGTACTGGCTCACTATTTTCAGCCGCACCCACCTGGGATTCGTTCCGGGATGCCGTCAAGGAGCAGTACTACCCTGTTGGAAGCTATGAGGATGAATACATAAAGTGGACCACGTTGCGGCAGGGAAGGGACCAAGACGTGCCGGAGTTCACCAATCTTTTCCATACCCTTCGCACAAAGTTGGGTATCAAGGATTCGGAGCAACATTTGATACTCAAATACCGTGGCTGCCTGCACAAGTACATCCAAGAAGAAATACAATTCCTAAACATCCCCTCGCTCGGCGCAGCATACCGATATGCCGTCAAGGTCGAGCAGAAGTTGAAACAAAAGAAGCGAGATTTTGGATCTGCGAATCCAAAACAGGGGAAAGGTGCCCCGAAACCACAGAACAAAGGACAAAGCCAAGGCGGGACAGCCCAAGACAACCAGCCGAAGCTGCAAGCAAAGAACAGCGCCGCGAAGCCGAGAAAGGACACTGGAAAATGGTGCGAGTTCCATAAGAGCTCCACTCACAACACAAGTGAGTGTCGAGCCAAGCAGTCACTGGTGGCTGAGCTAAAGGTTTCAGAATCAGATGCATGTTCCGACTCTGAGTCAGAACCCGATAAGGGGTATGAAAAAGGGAAGCAGATCATTGATGCGGATCCCAGTGCCACTGTTGCTACCGCAAAGATCCAGAAAAATGAACCCGAAGATCCAGAGGAGGAGGAGCGTCTCTTCCACTCTCAGATGTGGGTAAAGGGCTCCCCGATACAGTTCATTGTTGATAGCGGGAGTCAAAAGAACCTAATTTCGGCAGAGGTCGTGAAGCGGTTGGGCTTACCGACCACAGCACATCCACAACCATACACCATTGGGTGGCTGCACCAAGGACGAGATCTTCGCGTGAGCCAGCAGTGTCGCCTTCCATACAACATCAAGCCCTTCACGGATGAGGTATTGTGTGACATTGCTCCCCTTGAAGTTTGTGATGTATTACTAGGACAACCATACTTGTGGAAGCGACATGCTGTGTATGAATCAAGACCCCGTGCTGTTATTATTACATTGGGAAATAAGTTGTTCAGGATACCAGAGGTAGCACCACCTACCGCCATCTCTTTGATTACTGCAAAACAATGCAGTAAGATCATTTCCAAAACCAGGAAATTTGTTTTCCTGATGATACGCCCTCAAGGAAAGAAGAAGACAGTGGCCGCGGCCTCCAGACGGGGTCCCTCTGCACGACAACTACAGATGGACAAGATTGTGGAGGAGTACGAGGACATCTTCACCTCCCCGGCAGGGGTTCCTCTGCACTGTCAAGTCAAGCACTCCATCGATCTGACCCCAGGTGCGCCGCTACCCAATGGACCAATTTATCGGCGCTCCGTTCTGGAGAACAATGAGATCAAGAGGCAGATTCAAGAGCTCCTACAGAAAGGTCACATCCGTCCGAGTTCATCGCCCTGTGGGAGCCCGATCGTGTTGGTACAGAAGAAGGATGGGACGTGGAGACTCTGTATTGACTATCGGGCGCTGAACAAGATCACTGTCCGTAATAGGTACCCGATCCCGCGGATTGGTGACCTCCTAGACCAACTAAAGGGGGCGAAATATTTCAGCAAGATCGATCTGAAGTCAGGATATCACCAGGTACCAATCGAACCCTCTGATGTGTGGAAGACTGCCTTCAAATCCAAGGAGGGCCTCTTCGAATGGTTGGTCATGCCTTTCGGATTGACGAATGCTCCTGCAACCTTTATGAGGCTAATGGATGACATCTTGCGGCCATTCACCAACTCCTTTGTAGTATTATACTTGGATGACATTCTGATCTTCAGCCAGAGTTGGGAAGAGCACCTCCACCACATCCGACAGGTTCTCCAAACACTGCGGCAACACAAGCTATGTGCCAATTTGGAGAAATGCACTTTTGGCATGACCCAGGTTCAGTATCTGGGATACATCATTGATGAACAGGGGGTGCATGTCGATCCAGCCAAGGTCCAAGTCATTCGGGATTGGCCCTCTCCAACCACTCTAACAGAGCTCCGCAGCTTTCTAGGTCTTGCCAACTTCTACCACAGGTTTGTGTTGGGGTTTTCTCATATTTCTTGGCCCTTGAGTCAGGTCACCAAGGGAGGGGCGAAAGCAAGATTCTTTTGGTCTGAATCTCAACAGAAGGCATTCATGGAGTTGAAGGATCGCCTCTGCACGGCACCAGTGCTCGCGTTACCAGATTTACAACAACCATTTGAGGTCGAGACAGATGCCTCTGACTATGCTATTGGGGCAGTCCTTACTCAACATGGACATCCAGTGGCATATCACAGTGAAACACTTTCAGACACAGTCCAGAAGTACCCCACTTATGATAAAGAGATGTATTCCATTGTACAGGCCTGCCGACAATGGAAGCATTACATTTTGGGGAAGGAAACGGTCATCCACACAGACCACCGACCCCTGCAGTTCATACAGACCCAAGGGAAATTGCAGAATGATCGCCATCAGAAGTGGTCTACATACCTGCAACAGTTCCACTTGAATATCAAGTATAAGAAGGGCAGCACCAATAATGTTGCAGATTGCCTCAGTCGACCACCGATCATGGCGTTAACCACCGTGCTCAACTCTTGTGGGCACGAGACTTCTGATTGGCCACTTCTCTACAAGAGTGACCCAGAATTCGGCCACACATACCAGACACTCTTGGAGGGTCGGCATGTTGCAGATTTTCACCTCCAGGATGCCCTATTATGCCACCTCGGTCACCTTTGTGTTCCTTCAAGCGAGCGTGCCAAGATGATTTGGGAAGCACACTACAGTCGGGCTGCTGGACATTTCGGGGTCGAGAAAACAGTGGCAGTACTGCAAAATTATTTCTATTGGCCGAATCTTCGACAGGATGTTGGGAAGTACATCAGATCATGTACTGCCTGTGCCATTGCCAAACCGACCATTAAGAAGCACGGCCTCTATACCCCGTTGCCTACCCCTAGTCGACCTTGGGAATCCATCTCCATGGATTACATGTCAGGCCTTCCTTCCACTAAGCATGGAAATGACTGTGTTTTTGTGGTCGTCGACAGGTTCTCGAAGATGGCCATTATGGTGGCCTACAAGAAGAATATCACAGCAGAAGACACTGCTAAACTCTTCTTTGAACGAGTGTGGGTGCACTTTGGGATCCCACAGTCTATCATCTCAGATCGGGATAGTCGGTTTCTCAGCACATTTTGGTCCAGTCTCTGGTCAATGCTGGACACCAAACTCACAAAGTCCACAGCCTTCCATCCTCAAACTGATGGCTAGACAGAGGTTGTCAATAGGATGATTGTGCACATTCTGCGCATGTATAACTCAAAGCATCCACGCACATGGGACGAGAGCCTCCCCTATGTTCAGCATAGCTACAACCGAGCTCTTCACAGCTCCACTGGCCATAGCCCTTTTCAGGTGGGTTTGGGATTCCAGCCACTACGCCCCATTGATGTGGCCATGCCACTTGCAGCTACTCACATGAATTCAGCTCATGTCCAGTCCGAAACAGATAAGGCCACCAGCTTCATTGAGCGCATCCAACATATTCGCCAGCAGGTCCATGACATTCTTGAGAAATCAAATGCCAAGTACAAGCAGCGACATGATCAACATCGGGTGCCACACAAGTTTCAGGTGGGCGACAAAGTCTGGTTGCATTTGCAAAAGGAACGCCTTACTGGAGCCTATCGGAAATTGAGACCACTCCGATATGGTCCTTACACCATTACTAAGGCTATGGGAGACAATGCATTTGAGCTCAGCATTCCCCCATTCCTTGGCCTGCACCCAGTGTTCAATGTGGACCGCCTTCGGCCATACTTTCCACCATTGCTAGACACATCCGACATTGCAGAACAGCTCCAACCCACAGAATTAAATCCAGATTGCATGGAACAAGCTGCAACTGATCGGATCATGGACACACAGATCAAGAACACTCGCCAACAGAATATCCAACTGTATCGAGTTGTCAAAGCAGGCCAACTCCTTCAGCAGGGCAAGTGGCTCACCAGGGAACAAGTTCAGCAAAAGTTTCCTCATCTCATGGAGGAGCTCAACGCAATGGGGACCATTGCTTCCTAAGGGGGGAGGAATGATCCAGGTGGATATTGGTGGCCACCTGCCAAGTCCACCTGGACCCCCACCATTGTCCTTCTCAGCATTTTCAGTTTCCTTAATTGTAGCACAACTTACTATTTTTAGCAGTTTTTCGGGTCCTGAACTTCCGGAGCCGTTTTGAGGCCCTAAACGACGTTTTTTGGGGAATCCGGGGGCAACATGGTTTCCGTTCCAACAATGATAGTACTCGGATAGATCTTTCTAATGAGCTATTGTATGCGTCAAACGGAGATCATATGCCAAAGTTACGACCCCGGGAAGTTGATGTACCAATTTACCCCAAACGGGGCCCACAGTTTGGCGTTTCATCTCCTAGGGTTAGGTTTTGGAATGTTAAGGGTTTTCCATTGTTTCTCAACAATAAATAGGCCTTCGAGCCTCATTGTAACACAGTTCAGAGGATGTAGCCATCACATCTCTTCTCAGAGATAGCTACCATCGCCCTAGCTGGTTTATTTCCATTTTTGGTTGTAAGCATATTTCAGTATTTTCCATTAATGAAATGAAGTATTATTTCCGCTGCATCTTTGTGTATATGGTTATCTCTGTAATTTGTTGCGTTCCTGTTTAAATCCGGATCATGGAGTAAGTGGTGTTGTAGGAATTAAACTCCTACCTCTAGCTATGAATCTACCCCTAGAGTCTCTTTCTCTACGCATATCATTTTTTTAGATGTAATAGATGAGGTTACCGAATTACACTTCCCTAGCAACGGCACCAAAATGTTTAGTCAATTTAGTGTCCTAAATTGCTTGCATAAATTATCAACCGAGGTTTGTAAGCTGATGAAGTGTGGTGCACTATATGTGCTTAGTTAATTTTTTTCTTACTTCGTTGTTTTGTATTTTATGTTGTTTTTGGGGGGTTTCTGTTCTTTGATGTCTAAGAGTGTACAACCTAAAACTATGAGAAAATTTAAGTGAATCTAATGAATTTTAAAGGAAAGGAAAGTTAATCTAATTTCCTAAAAATGGACCAAGAACTATTGGCTAGTTAGAACCTAATAAAAAAACAAAGAATCTATCTTATCGTATCATTAGTCCTAATCCATGGATCTAGTTCTTAAAACCAAGAATGAAGTTGATGCAAAAGGTAACTCAGTGATTGCATTCATTAAACATTCAGCCATTCAATTTTGGAATATGATTAAATCAATCTCCTTGAAATGATTATTTGGAATATCAGTGATGCAACTAAGTGAGGATCTGAAAGCAAAAAGGTAAAAGCATGTAAAACTAACTATAAAAAACTAATGTATATTTGACTTTCTCCAACATTCAAATGTGAAGAATTACCCTCTTGAAGTGTTGTGCAAGAAATCAATTATACCTTAGTTCCTAAGTTCCTATGAAAATAACAATGTACTGAGTAAATTCAATCACTGTATGAATTAGAAACTTAACGATTTAGTTTAGGATCATCATCATCTTGAAATGGCTTCTGAAAACATCCATTAACACGGTTAATTGACAATTCTGTTATAAGAAAATGAATGACAAAATAGTAAGAAAACTAAGCAATTGTGTATTCTTATTACTTCAATCTTAATTCAATTTGGAAACAGAGTCGTTTTTCTCCACAAAATATCTTCGAAGAACAAGGCTACACAATTGTGATTTATCATTCTTCTATTGATTAAAAACGGAAATGAAATATCATCCTAATTTAGAAAACATATTTGGTGAAAATAGAGTAATGGAAATTGAACTAAAAAAAACAAATGAAAAACCTCCTTCAGTGCAGGGGTCCTCTGCAACTGACGTGGCTAGAATGCTAGCTAGTAAAGGATGCACTTTAAATGATCATTGGCAACACAAAATTTGTATTGTGAAAAAGAACGAAATCTGAATACAAAGTATCAGCGAAAGGCTTGAACTTAACATGTAATTCCTTCTAACTTCTCCTTCCTCTCATTTCCATGCAATCGATATTTAAGGAAAATAACATAATTGTTTATGAGATAAAGTTGCTACAGGTGGCTAATTAGAATTAAATTTAACATGATTGTTTATGAGACAAACTTGCTACAGGTGGATAATTCGAATTGCAATAGGACTGTTTAAACTTTTGATTAGCTATAGGTGGCTAATTCGAATTAGATTTGCAACAGAACTGTTAGACTCTTGATTAGCTATGAAAGAGAAAATCAAGAGTCCTACTGCTTTTATATAACGTACTTTGGCTCCATCTTTGACCGTGATCTTAGGCTTGCATTTTCGTCGATCTGGACCGAGTGAATAGGATAGAATCCATGTGGAGATGATTTTAGAAATGCGCATGTGGCCCAATTCTTCATTTGACACCTAGAACCTACCAAACCATGAGAGTAGCTATGGAATCCACAGTTAGCTACAGAATAGGCCACATTTGTAGCTAATTTGCAAAAATATATTCAAATAGAAAGAACATGAGAATATAATATGGTGATCATTTTAATGCTTTCCTTAAGACAAAACCTAGCATTTATCATTAATTGGGCCTATAATCTTATGAGAAAGTGAGGGAAAAAGGTGAGAAAAAATGTCAAGGAGAGGATAATTCTGAGGTTCAACAGAGGCCATAGTGAAAATATCTGTTAGAGTTTTATCCATGTTGCACTAAAGGTGTTTTTTCTTCTGCAACACTACAATACATTGCAGTTTCCATTCAACGGAGAAGTGTACCCAATAACAGCCTTGGTCCGTGTGCAAATGGGTTGAATTAACAGTAGACTTTATCTGTTTTTTTGAAGGTGTTTCTCCTTCAATAGTACTTCATCTCAGTAGATGCTTTCAATATACACCTTCAGCAGATGCATACAGCCTTGGGGTACATGCTATAGATTCCAGTTTTGTTGTGAGGGTATAGAAATGATGAAAGAATCACATCGATTTTAGGCATATTATGGTTGTTGTATGCAAGCATTCTTGTCTAGTGTTTCCAAAACTTATATAGAGCCATATTTAGTATACTTTTATAGTTTTAGTTAGATGCTCACTTTTCTTAATTTAGGTGTTTTTATTAGTACTATTTTATGCACATATTTATCTTTAAGAAAAGTGCATAGTAGAGAAGGGTTCTATATTTTGAGTAGGGGACACTCATCTAGGTAGGAGGTACTCTATTCTAGGGAGCTTCTGTCATACATGTTAGGTGCTTTATCCTAGATAGAGCTCCAAGTCCTTGCCTCCTTGACAAAGTCCCTGCTAGACAAGACACAGGTGGATAGAGTTCCAAGTCCCTAAATTTTCCAAAACCCCACTTGAGCCTAGCTATCTAGCCTAAAATCCTTTACATTCCAGTCATCTCTTAGCTATGATTTCATAAAGAGACCCTTCTCTGGTTTGGCAGGGCTAACTACCAAACTAAAATCTTGGTCTATGGTTACCTCTATCGATCTCCTCATCAGCCTGGGACATTATGGAGGAGAATACAGGGCATGACAACTAGGGAGTGCCAAGGTGTTCTAGTGAATGTAAGGTTCCCAAGTCATGGAAAAATGTAATGCTAGTTGTGAGGTCATGACTACTAAGGTGTTTTAGGGAACACTGGGGCTTGCTAACATGTGCCAGATAGTACGGAGACATGTCAAACAAGCTAAGATGTGCCAAGTGCTAAGGCATGCCAAGATGTACAAGGGTTCCAAGTCCCTGCCTCCTCTTCTTCCATATGCTATCCACTTATGACATTTCCTTTGCAATATTTGGTGCATTTTCTAGTTATAGGTCATTTATAGGTTATAAATGTCTTCATAGTTTCACTTCTAATTGAGTATTCAATTGAACATATTGATTCTCTTATACAAAACTATTTTTCCCTCCACCCACTTTTCATAACTTCAATAACCATTAGGTAGGGACCTGCAACTTCGATGTTGCTTTGCTTGTTTAGTAAAATATTGCCGAGACTTTAATTTATTGAAATTTGTAGAATTTACAATTTATGAAGTTTCAAGGTCTACTTTTTAAAAATATAATTCTTTAAAGGGTGCTAGCTCAATGGAAGAGCACCTGCTTTACAAGTAGGAGGTTGGTGGTTCGATTCCATCATGCCCTAATATCCATATGGAATGGCGACGATCAATTTTTGGTGACGGAGGCTCTTTTGACCATCACTAATGAGATTTGGTGACATTTTTAGACCCTCACCAAAAATATGAAATGGTGACGGTCAACAAACGCCATCATATATATGCATCAATAGTGAAGACCCTCAAAGGTCCATAACCATAAATCATTGTTGTTGATATGAAATGGTGATGGACGTTGTCTGTCATTATAGTCATTATTCTAGACAAACCTTGAATGTCACGACAACAACCATACTTCTAGCAATGCGGCTTTTGGTGACGGTCAACGAACATTACCATATATGTGCACCAATAATGACGGCCAATAAATATCCATCACAATAAATCATTGTTGTTCATATGAAATGGTGACGGTCACTATCCGTCATTAAAATCAATATTCATGATGATCCTTGAATGTCACCATAACACCTATACTTTTGGCAACGCCACCATTGATGACATTCAGTTTTTTGTGACCGAGGCTATGGTCCATCACCATTGCTCATATGGAATGGTAACGATCACTATCCATCATTATAAATCATTATTGGTGACGAACTTTGAATGTCACTACAACACCTGTACTTTTGGCGACGCCACCTTCGGTGACGTTTAGTTTTTGGTGACGGAGGCTATGGTCCATCACCAATGCTCATACGAAATGATGATGGTCTCTATCTGTCATTATAAATCATTATTGGTGATAGAATTTGTATGTCACTACAACACCTATACTTTTGGCGACGCCACCTTTGGTGATGTTCAGTTTTTGGTGACGAATGCTCTTTTGACCGTCACCAATGAGCTTATGGTGACATTTTTCGCCCCTCACCAATGTCATTTTTTCTTGTAGTGATCCTATAATCATGTAACATTTCTTAGGGATACACATTGAATTTCACAAGGGAAATATTTAATTTGATAACTCTCAGCTAAATGCATTCATTTACAATAAAAAAAATTCGCCAAACTAAAGGTGGAACTTTAATTTTCCACCCAGCCTTTGAATCACTACAGCTAGGATTACTTGTAGTAGTCATCCCCAAGCCAGATACACGATCTAAGGAGAATTTATTCAACAATTTCAATAGGAGGTCATACTCATCTCAAAAGAGGGCTTGGATTACTTACAAAATTAGGTGATTTAACAACTCTTAACAAGCAACCTAAGTGGTTTCTCAGCCAATTCTTGGAAATCGCTCATTACCATTTTCCTCATAATTTATTAAGCTCCTCTAGGCCACAATATAGCTTCCTAGGGAATTTCATTCCCTCCACTTTGCAAGTCTCTCCAACACTTCTCACGTGATTCGACAAGAGGAAAATCCAATCCCAACATTATTGTGCAATTGCCTTTTTATAATTTATAATGGGTTCCTCTTCATGCTCCTCTTGGACTCTTCATCTCCTCTTGGAAGTTTCTTCTAATTTTATTTATGACTACACCATAAATTAAAAAATGATTCCAGCTAGCTACGCAAAGGTTTCTTTTCCTCTTCCTCCTTGGATCATGGATTTGTGAGCTCACTCTTCAAGCCTATTCATAAAAGTATATTCATTTGTAATTCAAAGTATCATTACATTATAAAAATTAGGGGAAAAATATACCAACGATGTCACAAAAAATTTCGAGTGTGAACACTCGTTGGATATAGAATTAAATTCCACATACAACGAGTACCCACTCTGCATATTTTTGAGTATACCCACATAAGAAAATATTGAAAATGCATTAAAAAAGCATGTTGAACATTGTTTCTTAATGTATTTTCAATTTTTTCAATGTGGGTATACACATAAGTATGAAGAGTGGGTACTTTTTGGATGTGCAATTTAATTCTGCATCCAACAGGTGCCTACATTTTACATGTGAGTAAACCTTTAAGGAGATAAGTAAAAAATATAATTAAAAAAAGTGGTTTTCTTCTTGTCCCTCCAATTTTTTTTCCCTAGTAATAACATCATCATCTTGAATCCTATTGGTTCTTTTAAAGTTAATTTTGTTAGAGAATTTTTTGTTTTGAGCTCCATTTTTTACCTCAAAATTCCACTAATACTACTTCAAAGGGCTATTGCAAGTTTGGCAATGTTAGAACTAGTGCTTGACTAATATTATTCTTTAACTCCTCAAAGGACCTCTGCTGAACCTTTCCCCATTTGAAACTCTTACCACTCACTTTTATTGCATGGAGTGATTTTGCTACTACTAAAAATGTGGTAATGAATTTCCGTAGGTATTATGCTACCCCAATGAAAATCTTGACCTCGGAAACATTAATAGTGACTGACCACTTCATGATGGACTCCATCTTGGAAGGACCTATTTTTATCTTTCTTCCAGCTATCTCATACCAAAAATACACCAAATAATGATGTGCAAATTCACACTTATTGAGATTTTCTAGTTTTTGATGCTTCTTTAATGTCTGTAGCGCATGTACCAAGTGTTATATGTTCTCCTCCAAAATATAATTTTATACTAATATATCATCCAAATAGGAAATAACAAATGGATCTATAAAAGAGTGTAATAACCTCATAAATATAGTTGGTGCATTATATAGGAAAAATATCATGACCGACTACTCATACAAACCTTTCCTAGTTTATGAAGGCAATATTCTAGGCATATTCTTATCTAAACCAAACTTGGTGATATCCTCAATTTATTCCTATCTCGATGAAGTTTTTGGCTTGGAACAATTGATCCGGTAGCTCATCTATCCTTGGAAGTGGATACTTGTTCTTGAACATAATTTATTTAGTTCCCTATAATAATACACTTCCTCGATGTCCCATCCTTTTTTGGCAAAATGGTGATGGGTGAGCCATATGGTGAGTTTCTTCACTGAATGACACCATGATCAAGTAGCTGCTATAACTACTTCTTCACATCACTTTCTTCTATAACATATTTCTTGTACAACCCAATGTTTGGAAATGGGAAGTTTGGAATTAGCTAGATCTCATGCTCCTCTTCCCTCTTGGGAGGTATCCCTTCCAGCTCCTAGAACACACCCTTGTATGCATGTATAAACTCCTCTAGTTTTTTCCTATTCCTTGGTGCACCCCTCCAGAGATGATTTTTGTCTCATTGACTATTCTATAGATTGATTTTATCTTAAAAATAGTAAAACATTATTCTTACTAGAAATTATTTATTTCTTGGCTTGGTTGCCACTTACTAGTGAAATTTTGGACTTTCCCTTGTGTGTGTTGATGGTGAAGGATTTTCCATCCTTAATGAGGTGTTATAGGTTGGATCTCCACATCAATATTGCATCCTACATGTACATATAGGGACTTCTAAACACCACTCCACATACATTGAGGGGAACTACATCTTGTTCTACTTCATCAATAAAATCAACACTAAAAAAATAAAAAAATCTTATATTTCACAATTTGGTTACATTTTTCCACATCCTTATTTTCCCATCCCAATGGCTATTACATTGTATGATCATGAACTTTTAATCCTAAGTTTTTGACTAGCTCTGCTATAGTGAGATTTGCTTATGATACTCAATTGAATAGATCATCAATTTATTTCTTCTTGATCTGTATCTTTATATAGAAGAGTGTTCATTTCCTTCTCTTCCTATCGTTGAAGGATACTCAAATTCATCCCCTTCTACATTGATGCATATGCAATATTCTCATCCAAATCTAATCCTCTTTCCACTTGGTAATTACCCAAATAAGTGGCCATGTGATTTTCTTCTTAGAATCTTTGTTAGGTCCCTATAATACTAGTGCATTCCCTTATTATTATTGTCAATGTAGCCCCTTATTTTTATTGTTGTGCCCATGTTGTCCCCATATTGTTATTATTGTGCACCATAGAAGCCCACTATTGTTATTGTTGTTCCCTTATATTATTATTGCTATGTCGACTCTGATTATATTGTGACCCCTTAGACTCCTATATATAGAAAGGATTTATTTTCATTTGAATCATCTATAATTGTTCATTTACGTAATGTAAAGGAGGTTTCCTCCTCGAAGAGGCTGATTTTGAAGTCGTTGATGTCTCTTTTCTTCTATTTTTTGACCTGGTTGCATAACAATATTTAATTTTTTTTCTATGGTCCTTTACATATTTGAAGGGTAAAACTATGACTTTACGAGAGTTTTGAAATCCTCCCACTATTCACTAGAGGATCTCCCTCTAAGCTTATGGTCTTCATGTGGCTTTCAAACTAGGTTAGGGCATGGCCCTCTAATTTCAGTCGAGCAAACAAAATCATTTCTCTTCCTTCATATGATGAACAATAAAATAAACTTCTAACTATTGAAACTAGTGATTTAGCTTTGGAGAATCAATATCACCTTAATATGGTTTGATGTTCACCTTCCCTTCCATTTTGAATAGGAACTATGAATGATTAATGGCAATCAAATTGGGTTGATCCATTTGGGGTTATTTCTTAGATCTCCTCTTTGTTTCTTATTGATCTTTTGATTTCCCCTATGATATGACCTCCATGTTAGATACTCCATATTCTATTAATAGCTTAATATTATTGGTTAGGGATGTCATGAGGAGGCTCAAATTATGGTCTTCCAACTACGCAAACCTATTCTCTACAAGATATTGAGGGTTATTAACAAATTCATTGACCATGACTGTGGTTTTATGGGTTTTAGAGTAACAAATATGGATCCCTTGCAACTCCCAAAAATATACCCAAAAAAACCTACTATATGATTTGTAAACTACCATGGATATTCCATTGGATAGGTCATCAAAACCAATCTGATAAATTTATACTAAAAATATGAAATTATACTGAGGGTGATCCATTCAGTTACCATTTTTATACATGTAATATAGAAAATTCATAAAATATAGAACAATAAAATATACAATCTCCCACAATAATAATTAACACAAGATGTGACATGGAACCATTTCAGGAGAAAACCTAGTTGGAAGGTGTGGCTAGTATGCTCTCTATTTATATAAATGGAAATTGATGCAAGTACAAATAAGTTAAATCTATGGCCCATTGGCTGCTACAGTGCACAAACCCTCTATGCTTGTTCTCTCCCTATCCATTCTTGGCTACTTTTCTCATCTATGGAACAAGATTCACTCAAATATAATGGAACCCCTTTTCATCTTGGCCACCTAGTTATAACATAACCTAATAACCTACTAGTGGTTAAGTTTGAATCCTTCAACTTTTAACTAAAGCTACTATATAAAATATTTTATATTCTTATTCATCATGAACATGTGGCTATCCCATTTTCCATGAATAACAGGGGCTAATGTGGCATCCTCTCGAATCATGGTGGTTAAAATAGGAAGGTCAACTTCTAGGTGGCATACATTGTACTTGTATATATTCTTATTTAGGGGATTTTTACACCATTTGAAAGGTATCTATGCATCAAATAGTGCTAGGGGTGAAATAATTAAGTGGTAAAGTTTTATCACCAAAAATGTTGTTTGATGCCTCAAACTACTTCAGGAAGGTTTTAAACACCAATTTCCAAACTGGGACACAAAAATAAAAATGGTCCTATGAGCTAATTTTGCCACCTTTTCCACTCTAAAAACACTAATATGGATGAAAAATAATATAATGATTCATTCCAAACTAACATTGTTACCGATTCCTCTAAACTTATGCAATAGAAGATGTTTTCTATTAAGAAATCATTAGGACCAAATTGCAACCATAGATTATTTTACTCAATAACCTTCAATTGTAAATTAAGTATAGACATTTTTAATATGGCATAGCACATTGATAACATTATTGTAACAAATTCCTTATAAAAACTATTTTTGTCTCTAATTCAATGAAAAACATTTCAAAGGTACAACAAATGATTATGGTGGAAAAACATCTAAGGTTGAAGAAAAATACCACTCCAAAAATAGTAAAGCACTTATTTTAATCTTATCTCATTGCAATCACTCAATATTCTTTATTTTTTTCTATAAGTTTATAAATTCGAACTTTTTAGTTTAAAAAATAATGGGAAACATCCATATATTATCCTTACTATTGGTCAGCACAAGCACACAAATTACGTAACAAGAAGGAAGAGAGAATGAAATTGTACTTAAAAATATTAAGTAGCTAAAGAGACCTATTCAGATTACTCATGATATATTGATGTATTATTTTTAACATGAATACATATTTGTAACCCTCATTGAGAAGGAACCAATGTGCAGAAGGATGGGGTTCCATAGTGAAAGTACACTATAAAATAGAAAAACACTTTTCTAATTAGCTAGTAGCCTAAATTAGAGTAGGAGACCCTAAAATAGAGTGAGAGTTTAAAATGGGGTTGAATAAATATAGCTAGAGTAAAAAAAAAAGTTAGAATTGAAATCCTCCCTCATGAAACTCCTAACTTAGAAATAGCATGAAACCTCAAAAAATAAGACTAAAAGTCAAAGGATAAGGTTGGTATGTAAGTAGATAAGACCGTGGATAAGGTAGTCTCCCAAAATAGGAAAGGGAATATGCATTAGTGATTAGGGAAACTATGGATAAGGTAATTCACAATAATGGAGAGGAAATCACCATGTCACTACCCATTAAATATATATTCACTACCACATATCATCATAGGTGTCACCCCTACTAAAAATAATCTTAATAAAAATAGAAAAATGCTAAAAATAGAAGATGATTCCAAATAGAAGGGTAAATATAGTAGTGAAATAAAAGTGGTTCGATGTGCCCCAAATATTGTATGAAGGAGGTTTAAATGATGGTTCTAAGTGAAAGTCTGATGAGGTATTGATTGTGTATGTATCCCAACATTACTCTATTTTTCCTAAATTTCCTTTATTTATATATTTCATTTGATTCTTCTAGTCAACTCAATGAATTATGAATTCCCAATGTGTTTTCCTTGATAACAAAATAAAAGGATTATATTAATACTAAGGGATTTTATACTCGATATTATTTGATCCTCAAATGCTTGGTAGACTCCTAGCTATGCAATTGTGCTTTTGTTGATTTGAGGATGATGCATTATCTTGGTTGTTCACTTAGTTGTCTTTGGTTGTGCACGCTATAATTCCTTTTTTTCTCTTTCTCCTTACTTTGATATTTATTTTTATTCTATCTCATCTTCAATAACTACCTTCATTGTTTCCTTTTTGTCTAGTTGTTTGACGGTACTAACATGTTTGTGTGTTGCACTATACATGTTGTACATTTTCCCATCCTATCTTAATTTCTATTTTTATTTAGTTGATAAAGAAATTGGTATTAAATATGTATACATTGCAAAAATAAGTCTCAATTTTACTTGTATCATGTTTATATTGAGCTTGGAATCCAAAATTTCCAATATTATTTCCAATATCTTATGAATGAATATTTCAGTCTAATCTAGACTTTCTATATTAAAGTTTCCCAAGCTATATGCAACATATTTTTATGCTATTATTATTTACCTATTCATCTTTATTTGTTTAGTTAGTTGGTTGAATTAATTTTCTTGCAAAAATAATTTAATCTACACCTTGTTTTGGAATTTCAATGTTTTATGAAGTTGTTTATTCTTGATGCCTTTGGTTTATTGTATCTATTCCTATAAGAAAAGCAATATATTTATTCTAGACTATATCCATAATCTCGGTAGCTTGAATTTATTTTTGTTATAGCTTTAAAACTCTTAAGTTCATTAGTTTATTCAGTCCCTATACTTTGTATAATCCATCTTTAGTTCTACCCAAGTATTTTCCATTATTTATTTGATGTAAATTTCCTTCTTATGGTCTCTAACCTCTAATTCATTAGGTTACAAATTTATTTGATCTCTCTTATCGACATCTTTTTCATTTCCTTTATCTTTTTCATTTCCTTCATTATTTTATTAATTTATTCGTGTTGATATTCACAAGAAATATGGAGACAATTAAAAAAGAACCAACACAAATCCAAATTTTAGATTAAACAAAATAAAAAATCAGCTTTAGGACAATGCAACACGAACACAAATCATATAATAAGAAATAAATGAAAGAACATGTGAGTGCAATGCTTGATAGGTACACTTGAGAGATAGGGCACTTTCCATAAGAGGGTTTATGAACCTACAAAATAATATTTTAATATAAGATTGATCATGGATTTAAATGAAACTTATACTGTTTTCAACATTTGTGACACCCTTTTCATTAATCTAAATTTTGTAATGTAATTAAGGACATTTAATGTTTGGGTGCCAACATTGATGCTATGATGTCAAACTCTATTATATTATCTAATGTTTATTTTTATTAGTAAAAATTCTAGAGCTAAAGAAAGGGGAAAGCTAATAGATTATTATTCATTAGGGAGGGGGAAAACTTGACTTAAGAGGAAAATTATACCTTGGGTGAATATTTTCTTTTGATGTGATGGTTAGTTTTTCAAAAAAGCTTCTAGAAAAAGATTGGGAAGATTAAGGATCAAGGTGTTATTATAAAAATAAGAAGGATAAAATATCAAGGGGTTCTTAGTTATTGTTCTTGGTTCATATTTTTCCTTAAATTTTTCTCATATTCTCAAACTTAGAAATTCGATTTGGCAAGAGAAATGGTGGTAGAACTCAAAGAGTTTCAAACCTTGTGATTGGTTAAGAGCTATGAGTGAAAACCTATGTGAATAATATTGAGTATTTACTATGTGTGAAGGAGAGTGGCCTTCAATTTTTGGTATTAAATATGGTCTATAAACTATGTGCTAAAATCTTAAATTTAGTTTTTCCCTCAAGGAAACAAGATTTGGCTTGAGGTTGGCCATCTATGAGAAATATTGTAGCATAAATAAGTCTATATTTGGGTGGAGAGTGGTTCACCATTCTTAATTTATAGATTGAAAAATATTTAAATCAAGATAGTTATCTCTTATGCATGATTATTTAATTTCTCTTTTCAACAATTTTATATGTACATGCATTAATCCTTCAACAATTTTTTCATGGTTGTAGCCATTATAATATTTGTCTATAGTTTTTTATATGTATTAAATTATACAAAAACATTGGTTGATAAATATAGGCTACCTAAATTATTCTTTAAACAAGTTATGTTGGACTTTCTGCGATAATTGTTTTTTGGGAGGTTCCAGAACCTGAAACTTGGACCATAGTGAGGGGAAACCTTGTTGATCCTCTAGTGCAATTCTTAGATATTGGGTCACAAAATTTTAAGAAATATGATTAAAGGAATTTGAGATTCATAAATGCATCTTTAAAAATATCATGTTTCCATTTCTTCTACAACTTTCTTTTGGGAGGTTCTAGAAGTTGAAACTTAGACCATAGTGAGGGGAAATATTGTTGATCATCTTATCCAAATTTTATATCTTGTTTTGTGATATTTTAGGACATATGATCAAAAGAAGTTAAGATTCCCTGATGCTCCTAAAATCATGCATAAGATATGCCATGTTGGACTTTTCACTATATTTTTTCTTATAGGAGGTTCTAGAAGCTGAAACTAGGACCATAGTGAGAGGGAATTATGTTGATCATTAGGCACAAACTTCATATCTTGGGTATTGATATTCTAGGAGATATGATTATAGAAAGTTGACCTCCATGGATGTTTTTAAAATCATGCAACAAATAGGCCATGTTGTAATTTCTACTAAATTTTCATCTAGGAGGTTCCCAAGCATGAAACTTGGAACATAGTGAAGGAAATTCCCATTTGTAATTTGGTTCAATTTTTAGAACTTGGATTGTTACAATTTATGAGATATGATTTGAGGAAGTTGCTATATTACTTTTCATGCAAAGTGTTTGAAGAAATTCCTAAATGATTTAATGATTCATTGCATACAAATTGTTTGATGAAATACTCCAATGAAAATGTTGTTTTGTGGATGGGGGTAGTATTGTTGTATGTTAGCATTATTTTATTATAATACTGTTTTAGATTATCTATGTCTATTTTCATGAAAGACATTAAAGGAATGTGTTAAAGGTGTTTTTATTACAATTTGCATACAAACTATTTGATAAAATACCTCAAAGATAAAAATTAAAAGTTGTATGATTGAGTGGTATATTTTAGTTAGTATGTTACAAATGGAAACATAGCAATGCTTCTAATTTATTTTAATACAAAATATTTGATAAAATGTCTACAATAAAAATGCTACTTAATTGGTTGTCTACAAAGTATTTCAAGAAAGGTTTACATGCAAAGTGTTTGACAAAATGTGTGAGAGATCAAAATCAATTTTTTTTTAAGTGTGATTAGGATAAAAGGACCTACCAACTTTAGTGGGTCCTCTTCTATTTCCAGTATAGTTAAATTTTAATATGTGTTCACTATTGCAATTATGAGAAAGATAAAGATTTAAAAATAGAATTCATAAACACATACCATCATACTTTGGATTCTTTTTTATATGCCATTATTTATTTAAAGATTATATATTCTTAATGGTGCATTTCATGGAAGTAATAAATTTATTTAGGTATATTATTTATTTAAATTTAATTCTTATTTAATTTTCGTGATGATGAACAACACTAACTAGTTTAAAATATTTTATTTCTGTCTTCCTTTGGACTAGACCAAATTTGACTAGAATAGATTACTCATCACTGTCCCAATAATGAACCACACTAGCTAGTTTGAAACGCCTTCTTCCTGTGACCCATATTACTTAACATGATAGATCTAAAAAAAATTAAATCACACCATTTTAAATTACAAAAGCCTTAATTAAGAAATAATATTTAAATTTATTAATTTAATTTTTGTTAAAATATATATAATATTATTTAAAAGGATAATGAAAAAACTATAAAGACATAATAAATGTGTGATACAACATCAATGCTATTTATTTATCAGCTAGTATATTTATTATTTGATACATTAAAAAAATATATAATTAAGCATATAAAAAATTACCACATAAACACTAGTTATTAATTTTTATTGTGATTTATTAAAAATTTTAATATAAATTAAATAAAGGTAAATGATTAAAATTTAAATTATTATTAATTATGAATATGTATGTTTAATTATTATTTAAATTATTATTAATTATGTTTGTTGCATTGAGAGAGTGAGAGTGATGTTATGATGTCAACCTAAACAATTCGATTTGGTTAAAAATAAAATAAAATAAAATCAATAAGAAGTGTAAATCTCTCAATACTTAAAATTATAAAAATAAAAAATAAAAATAATAATTATAATTTTAACTCTAAAAATATAAAGTTAAATTAATCTATAAAATTATTGTGGTTTACAAATTCATGGTATTGCATTTTCCATGGTATTTATTATCATGAAGTCTATTTAAAGGTTTAAGGAAATCTATTATGGAATGTAAGAGTACTAACTTAGGTCCATCTTGTTTATGAACATGTTTTCTCTTGGTACTTAATAGAACTAGATTTAAGATAAATCTAGACTAACACATTAATACATTGAATGTAATTCTTTATGTCTTATTTAGTTGGATTTAAATGTTTTTGAAGTATTATTTTTTTTATTTGTAATTTTTTCACATTTAAATGGTTATTCCATGGATTGTTTTATTTCGTTTTCATTAGTCATATGTTACATTATTTTTTTTAATAGTAAATAAATGAGAGTAAAATTTAAGATGACTCTTAGATTTTTTTAAATTGTTTTTAATATTTCATTTAATGTAAATTTTAATTGATGTAGTATTAATTAGATATTTAAAATTAACATATATTTTATAGTTAAAATGACTAAAGTATTTTTTTTTGTGATAGGGACAATTAACCATGGTTATGTGAAAACGATCAAATTTTACTTTTAAGATAAGTAAATTTAGTTTAAATATAATTTCAAAAATTAGATATAAAGTGAAATATGCTTATGCATTTATATAAACATTACTTTAATTAAAAAAATGTGAAATTGTTTTATTTTTTAATAAATAATTAAAATTTTATCTATAAAATATTATTTGTTATTATTATTGTTATTTATAGGAAAAAAAATTACATTGATTATGACAATAATAAAATCATTTTGGAATTAAAATAAATGATCAACTACTGTTCTTATTTTATGCTCCATCATAGCTAAATTGGGATACACTATATGGCTTATATATGAGTTTGATTTGCCTATAATGAAATTCACTCGTTGCTTCATTACAATTTACTGTCATTTTCCTTTGCACGTTCCATTCTTATTCAGTATTGAATACTTGATGCCCCCAATTATCTAGGCCAAATTTCAATGCCCTCAATTCTCTAGGCCAAATTGGTTAGGTATTCCTGACTGACCTCGTCCTTTGACCCCCCTAGTTATTAATTTTCTTTATTATTCCCCTTTTGCCACCCTTTCTAAATTATTAAGTGAAATATTTGTTCCTCTTAATTGAATTGAAAGAGAAGTCCTTCAAGTAGCTATGGCTTTTTCTATCACCTTTACCCTCTCATTGGGTTCTCCATCTCAAAGGTCAAGTTCATTATTTCCTCAAATTCCTATAGGAAAACTGGGGTGGCATAAGAAAATATACAAGAACTCAATAATGGTCTATGCAAAGCTTTAAAGAACGAGGAAGTTGATGAATAGCCATGAGACTAGAAGCAAGGATTTGGAACAAAAATTGAGAATCATTAAAGACAAGGTTAAGATACAAGAAAGTCAAATTTCTTCTTAAAAGTTGGCACTCATGACAAATGAAGTTTTCATAACTTCCTTGATATTCTAGATTTAGAGAATTTCAAAGCAAGAGGAGGAGGTTCATGCAATTCATCATTAGACGGATGTTATATCTTACCATATATTTTACTCTCGTGCTCTCCTATTGATTATGTAGAATCACCTTAAGGAAAACTTGGAATCAATTTTGGTAGAGAACAAGGACCAACATAATAAGTGATTCTCACCACCAAATTTACACTTTGGAGATGAGCTATTAGTACCCTCAATTAAGGATAAAACACCAAATAAGTGACCCTAATTTTGCTCTTTGACTTTTTTAAGTGTGCTGCAAAATTTGTTATCTTTTGGGAGACTTTTGCAAAATATATATAGCTAAGGTATTTAGCATTAAATGACATTGGCACCATCCTCAAAATCTAATAGAAAAAATATTGATATGGACAATAATACTTCTTTAGGGTAGGTTCATCTTAACCATGGATCTAGTACAAACTTAGAAAGCTCACAAGAAATAGATATGTAATGATCATTTAAAATATTTAAGGATAATAGATTTACATTGATTTATTTTATTATAAACCTCTATATTTATTATAATTATTTTAAAAATATATTTATTATAATTATTTTAAAAATATTTCATTATTATTGTGAGTTATTTTTAATTTTCATATATATAAGGCATCATTTGTTTCAACTCAATTTATTAATATTATTGTAGTGATACATCTAAGTTTTAGTTGCACCTAAAGATTATCCTAAACAATGTGCATTACAAATTACATGTACTATTACCTTCTACTAATTTAGTGGTAGAAAATCATTGGATGTTGTTTTCTACTCAACCATGACAATGCATCTATGCCAAGCCTAAGCATGTACGTCATAATAGATTTCTTCACATCAATCAAGGTTACCAATCTAAATCTATAAAATCTACAAGTATGAAATATTTCAATGTTAACAAACGCGAAACTCTAAAATGGCCTTCACATACATTAAATCTTCTTTATTGTTATCCAATGATTAAATTTTAAGTTTGTTATGTAGATACGTGTTTGACTACAAAGAGTAGATCTAGCCATATGGTTATAATATACATGAATATTCCCACCAATTTTAAATAAAGTTATTCTTTTGTAAATTGTGAGTTGAATGTTGGTAATAATTTCATAACAAGTTCCGGAGGTATACTCGTTGATTTAACAGTTTTCACTTAAAGAAATATTTGGACAAAAATTGTTTGTGAATTAAATACACCAACAATAAGACTCCTAAAATTCGATACTCACCATAGGAATAAATTACTTTTAAATTTATTAAGTTATTATTTTTATTCGTGTTGAAAATGCAACAAGAAAATCATGATTTAAATTTGTCTTTGAATTAAATTAGGAATAAAATTGTAATTCCACATCACAAGATAACTTGTAGGAGTTAACTAAGTTAATTTGACTTAGTTGGATTAGTTAATTCGAGTTGAGGGTCTAACTAGAGTCATGTAGAGTGTCTACTACATTATAGGAGCCTTGGTTGAGTTTATTTTGAGTTGTAATTAATTAATTTAGTTTAAATAAGTTAAAGTCAGTTAAACTAGTTCCAAATGATGTAGGAACTAGTAGGAGGTCAGATAGTGGAGTGTTGCTTCACATGTTCAACCATTTAATTGATAATTCACTCATAAATAACTCATGCATATCAGATCTAAGAGTTACACAGTGGTTCATGCAGTCAGAGGAAGGCCTATGAAGATTGCATAATTCATATTGAGGATTTTCCCTAATTAATAGGGGGCTAATTCGTAAAGAAATAATGCAAGGAAATAAGTACCTGGGCAAGCAAAAAATTGGTTAAGTATTGGCCTATGCTTGTCCAGGAAATAGTGAGACAGATAGAGATAGTGCAGAGGTTTCTTGTGATTGAGCAAAGCATTGCAATCTTCTCATATTTTCTGACTAATGCAATATAAATATAGTATGGTTTTTAGCTGTGCCTTTCCCCAAGAAATCATTGTGTAATTTATTTCTCTTGTATGCTTCGTGATTCCGTGATTGTTTAATTATTTCTGCTGATGAGTAGAGTAGATTCAAGTCTTTTGTTTTAGAAAATTACAGAAGCAGTTTGAATCTACAAGGAATTTATACGTGATATCATAGACGAAATCATTCTAGAAGAAGAGAATATGAGTTTGTATTTTGCAGGTGAAATCAAATATGCAGTATCATCCTTCCAAGCCAGTAGGATGTCGTTCTACGGATTGAGACTCAAATATTCCCTGGAGGGTAGTTTGAACTATATCGCTTGGAAGGACAGGATGGAGGCGGTGTTGGAAGACAATGAGCTGAAGGAATTCATAGACAATGATATTCCCAAGCCCCCAACAACAGATGCTTAAGATTTTCCAGAGTGGAAGAAATGTGTTGAAAAGGTGAGAGGGATCATACTAGGAGTTCGAGGTCATATTTTCTCGAACCTCCATGGGAAGGATAAATCATATGCAATGTGGCAAGCCTTGGTCGACTTGTTTCAGAACACCAGTGACCACAAGAGACTAGCATTGAAGGAAAATCTTCAGAATATCAAGATAAAGAAGGGCGACACAATACTTGAGCAAGTTCACCCAATGTCAGGATGAGCTTGGGAGTGCCAGTATTATAGTTGTTGAAGATTATCTAATCAGCCTAACACTTTAGGCATGAGCTGACACAAATACCAGGATTCAGTAAATGGGAGGGAGCATCTACCAAAGTGGGAGTGTTTGTGGTCTAATTTGGTTCAAGAAGAGATAAGGTAGAGCACCAGAGATGGAACCTCATCCAAGCATGATGATGAGGAGAAATGTGTCTTAGATGGAAAGGCAAAGAAAAGGAAAGGAAAGAAATTCCAATCCAAAGGAGATTCCAATTAGGGCGGCAAGAAAAAGGACTTGTTGAAGATTAAATGTTTTCACTGTCGTGAGTTGGGACACTATGCCACGAAGTATCTGCACAAGAAGGTTGATAAGAAACCCTAAGGAGGAGCGACAAGTGAAGCTCTTTCTTCACAATTTGAGTTGGATTTCATCCTCATTACATGCATGGTGACATCGGTGATTGGTAGTCTGTGGTATATGGATAGTGGAGCCTCATTCCATATAAATGAAAACAAAGAATTTTTTAGTGACTTTGAGGAGAAGGACCTCCAGATGCACATCAAAATGGGAGATGATGGAAAGTATAACACGACTGTACATTAAAAGATGTCATGTATGTTCCAAGTTTGAAGAAGAATTTAGTTTCAATTAATGTGCTGGAGGACGTGGCTATGATGTGATATTTAGCACATGAAATTATTTCCTTCATCACATATTCTCATGAAAAGTGAAGTGGATCGGGGTTCAGGTGAAGAACCTCTACAAATTAGATGTAGAAAATTGTGCAACATTGAGCACAAAATTAGAGAAGGTGTAGAGTTGAGACATCAGTGAATTATGGCACAGAAAATTGGGCTATCTTCAACATGGAGCTTTGAAGATCGCACAAAAACTTTCTACAAGACTTCCCAAGGGTGCACTAGAGCAGAGAAATACATGTAAAGGGTGTACATTAGGGAAGTACACTAAAGACACCTTTCATGACAAGGAGATTCGAGTGAAAGCAATCCTTGAAAGAGTTCATTCAAATGTGTGTGGACCATTCTCGACAACCTCCACGGCCAAGCATAGGTATTATGTAATATTTTTAGATGATTTCTCACGTAAGTGATGGATTTTCTTCATGTAGAAGATAGATTAGAAATTCTATAGATTTCATGAATTGAAATCACTTGTTGAGAAAGATACTGATAGGAAACTGAATTCCCTTAGGAGTGATAATGATGAAGAATATGCGTCGAATGAATTTAAGAACTTTTGTGCATCAGAAGGCATTCAACGGGAGTTAATAACACCCCATAACCCATAGTAGTATTGGGTGGTTGAAAGGAAGAACGAATTTATTGTGGGAGTTGCATGGGTGATGTTAGATGATCAAGGCCTACTATTCCAGTTGTAGGCTAAAGCATTCAACATAGATATATATTTGCAGAAAAGGAGTCCTCATCAAATTCTTGGGATGAGTACACTAGAAGAAGATTTTTAAGGTAAGAAACCAAATGTGGCACACTTTAGGATATTTAGTTCATCATTTTACTGTCATGTTACCAAGGATGCAAGGAAAAATCTAGAACTAACAGTTGAATTGGCGATATTTGTGGGGTACACTAATACACCTCACAAATATCTAGTGTACTTTCCATATCACAAGATGACAGTGGTTCGTAGAGATGTGAAGTTCGATGAAGAGAAGGCCATGAGATGTTTCCTTGAGAGGGAGATTCAATTGCATGTAGATGAGGAGGTTTTAGCTTCAAAGGAAGAACCTCAGGATGATTTGGAGGAACCACATGTAGAGGAGAAGAGAGTGGAAACACCCACTCATGCAGATAATTCCATACATGGAAGGAAGCACAATAGAGAAGCTGAAAGATTGATGCGTGATGCTAGAGAGAACGTGGAAGCACCCACATCACAACGTAGGCAGAGGAGGTCACCATATTGGTACAATGGCTACATGGCTCTGATGAGTGAGAGTGTAGAGATCGAGACATCCTCATTCGAGGAAACAGTGTAACAACCAGTATGGGCAGATGCAATGATATAGGAGTATGACTCCATTATTAGAAATAGTGTTTGGGAAGTGGTCCCAAGACTAGCATACAAGTCAGTGGCGAGTTCCAAATGGATTTACAAGGTAAATCAAGCAGCAGATGGGTGTTGAGAAACACAAGGCCACATTTGTGGCAATAGGGTTCTCTCAGATGGAGGGAAATGATTATGAGGAGTCCTTTGCTCCAGTAGCATGGTACTCTTCAATTGGAACTATTCTAGCACTTTTAATGTAGATGGGATGGACGATACATCAGATTGATGTAAAGATAACATTCTTTAATGGAGTGATTCAAGAAGAGGTGTACATTGAGAAACCAGAAGGATTTGAGACCTTCAACAAAGAGTCACATGTGTGTAGACTCAAGCGAGCACTATATGGATTGAAACAAGCACCCTGTGCTTGGTATACTAGGATTAACAACTATTTCACTAGGTTGGGCTTCACCAAAAGTGAAGCAAATGCGAACATTTACCATATTCTGGTTGAAGGTAAATTATTGATTATAATATATATGTTGATGATTTAATTCTAACAGGTGATGAGAAACTCATAAATATTACAAAGAGGATCTTGAAAGAGAATTCGAGATGAAGGACCTTGGGCTCATGCATTATTTCTTTGGTATGGAAGTGATCAGGTGCTCAAAATTTAGCTCAAAATTCAAAGTTGTCGGATGGGTGTGGAACCTGAATGACCGCGTAGTGCTCATCATTCTGAATCCAACGCAACTCATTTTGTGCGAAACAAACACCGTATGCTCCTAGAGTCATGTTCTGTTCATTTTCCCAAACAGGCAAATTTTTGCAAAATGTGACAGCACAGTGAGCAGTTTGTATTGCTGATGTGGCTCTGACTATGTAGGCTGAGGTGACAGGTTTGACTAGTCAATGGGATTTCAGAGAATCATGTTGTGCCAAGTGGCATGATCTCATTGGGTGTAGTTGGCAGTTTTTAATTGGGTGGTTGGTGGCCAGCCACAACTGACACATGGCCCAGCCAAAGGCCGTCACGTTGCAGCCCGAAAGCCACCAAACTTTTGGGTCAAGGTCGGGGTAGCAGCAGCACGGGCTGAACCCGTGACCACCAAGCAATGAGCCAAGCCTTCTACAAACGTGTCACACAGTTATATCTTAACCACTATAGAGTTCAACACATATTTAATGTTAACATATTGCACATTCTGAGAAGGGGCCAACCCATGGGGACCATCCCTTGGATGCGCCTCCACATGTGACCACCAACGGCGCAGTGTGGGGGCCCGTTCGGTAGGGGCGGGCCTTTGGCCTTAGCCCTAGGCATGTGGCCCCCATATCACCACAAATTTTAGATTATAGGCGTTATAGGACATTTAAAGTGTATGACGATTTCACCTTGAAATCGGAAAAATGGCGCTCGATTAGCGGAAATTTGGGCGAAATTGTAGGACGGTGCTAGGTTTTGGGGAATTTGTGGTGCAATTAGTCGAAAGACTTGGGGAAGCCATAAATTCTTCAAATTTTGACCAAATCAGGAGTAGAAAGAGGCTACACAGACATTTTTGGCCATTCTGGAGCCATTGGAATAGGTTTTAGAGCTTTCTGAGCACTGTAAACTGAATTATTCACACTTTGGAGCATAATATAGAGGGCCAAGCCATTGGAAGCTAGACCAAGGAGACATAGCTCACAAGGGGTGAACTCCATCATGTGCTACTGTGATACTATTTTTGGTGATGTTCATGTGTGTTATATGTTGTTGTTCAGTCATTTTTTTATGTTAATTTGTACATAAAATTTACATAAAAACACTCAAAACTCATGTTTAAACTTGTAGTTAACCTCATGAATCCTTAAGAACTTTTAACATATTCTGAAAAGGAATTTAGCACAACAAAACTAATTTTCCCAATCAGATCAAGTTTGGTATTAGAGCTCTTGGTTTTCTTTGTGCAAGAAGGATTTAATTATTTACAAGTGAAATTCATGCTTACAAGGTTGAAGCTCAAGAGAGGAGAAGGGAATCTGGTTGAAATCCCTGAATTTGGGTCAAGGAGAAGGAGTGCAAGGTTGCCACAATCTCCATCACCAATTCTTCCTCATGTTGTAGTTGAGGCTTCAGTGAGCATGTCTCATGAAGGAGAGCCTACAAAAATGACAGAGGATGAGAAGGTATTTAGGAAGGATTTCTTTGAAATGACATAAATGGTGAAGGTCCTATATGAAGAGAGGAATACCAGACTGCAGGGTGAAAGCTCCAAGCTTCCCAAAGGAGAAGTTTCTTTAGGAGGAGGAGGTAATGGAAATGGAGGTAAACTTCCACCCTCTCCACCATCTTCTTGATCTTCATATTCACAGGCATCTTCACCCTCTTCCACTAATGCAACCCTTACTCATACTCATCAACATACCTCAAAAGGAACTGGTTAAACATCCCTGTTGAAACTTGATGTTAAATTTGCACTGCCCATGTATAATGGTGAAGTGAATGTAAAGAAGTTGGACAATTGGGTTTGTCAGTTGGAGGTCTATTGCAAAATTCAAAACCTTCAAGATGATGACATAAAGATTTAGCTAGCTTCCTTGAGGCTGGAAGGTGCAGCAGTAGTATGGTGGTAATCAAAGACACAAGAAGAGATTAAAAAACACGGTAAGATCTCAATTTCTTAGTCTAATTTCATTGTTGTAATTAAAAGACAATTTTACCCTCTAGCATATATGCAGAAAGCCATCATGAATTGGAATAACTTTAGACAGCTTAAAGGTCAAAATGTGCAATATTACACCCAAGAATTTAGAAAAAGGTCTCTAATGTTAGGTGTAGATTTACAATCACAAGACACATTGCTGAAGTACATAGGGGGTTTACATAGTTACCATAGGCATACTATCCTTATGTTTAATCCCAATAATCTAGATGAGGTGTGTCTGCAAGCCACTCATCTTGAGGCAAGAGGAAAAAAATTCCAGAAGAGGGAAGTAAAAATCCATTTAAGGGTAAAGGAAAAGAAAAGGGATTCAAAGGGAAAGGAAATAAAAATGCATCCACTAAGAGTGTTCAAAATAGCAACAAGAAATTCTAAAAATAACATTTAGAATATTCCAATTTTAATTTGTCCTTGAATTAAAATTCGAATTTAACCTCACCAACTATTTGAAAAATAATTAATTAATTCATCTTGAGTTAATTAGTTGGAGAAACATGAAGTCTTTGTGAAGTCATGCAATAGTTATCCCTTTGATTGAGGGAGTTATCCCTTAATTAAGGAGATAAGGATGAGTTGTATTTGAGTTGTAATTAGTTAGCTCAGTTAACTGAGTTAAGCCCAGCTACACTAGTTCCAAACAGTTTGAGGAACTAATTGTGAGTTCAGTTAGTTAATGCATGCATGCATGAAACTAGTGTACTCCAGATAACTGAGGATTCTCTCATAAATAACTCATGCATGTCAGTTCAGACAAGACCGAGTTGAGATTAAAGACAGGGAAAGTGTACTATCAATTGGAGGAATTTTCCTATAAAGGAAACTCATCCATGCAGAAGGAATAAGGTTCCTTGAATATTGCACAGTTTTATAGGGTGTGAGATCAATGTGAGTGATTAGTGTTACACTTGGTAATAGTAGGATCACCTAGAAGAAACAGTGCAAGGAAATAGGAGGCTTGGATGGAAGATGAGAAGGTTTGTGAGAAGCATTGTTTGCCTGTGAGCATCCAGGAGGATTGTACTGAGAGTTGGCTAGCTGTGAGAGCTAAGGCTTTTTGTAATCTTGATGTATTTCCACCTTGTATGATAATACAGATAGCAGGGTTTTGATTTGAGGGTTTCCCCGGAGTATTCTTCTGTGTTTCATGTGTATTGATTCTTCTTCTTTGTTATATGTGTTATGTTTGATCTTGCTTAAATCGATTAAGCTTCTGCAAGTTTGATAGTAGAAGTAGATTATAGTATTTTTCTTTGGTATATTGCATTATCAGGTTAATCTGCTGTGAGAATTTCTACATGGTATCGGAGAAAGGTGATCATAGCTGTGAATAGTACACTAAGAAGAAAATTCGAAGTTTGAAGTTCAGGGTTGCAGGTACAAATCGAATTCATCTCATACTTCAGGTTGGTCAATGGCGTTCTATGGCTTGAGACTCAAGTATGCCTTGGATGGAAACTCAAATTACATATCATGGAAATATAGCATGGAGGCTATATTAGAAGATAATGTTTTGAACGATTTCATTGGTCAAGAAATCCCAAAGCCAGCTTCAACTAATGCACAAGAGTTGGTTGAATGGAAGAAGTGTGTGGCGAGGGTGAGACGGATCATCCATGAGGGAGTTCGAGACCATATTGTCTCGAGTCTCCATGGGAAGGATACTCCATATTCAATGTGGAAGACATTGAAGGACCTCTACCAGAATGGTAGCGACCAGAGGAAATTGGCGCTCAAGGATAAGATTCGAAGAATCAAGATGGAGAACAACGATACTATTTCCACATATCTGAACAAGCTCACCACATGAAAAGATGAGATTGGAAGTGTGGGAATAACTATTGCCGATGATGATATGGTGAGCCTCGCTCTCCTTGGCCTTCCAAAGAGATGGAATAGCTACCAGGACTCTGTGAATGGAAGGGAGAAACTGCCGGATTGGGAACAACTGTGTTCAGATCTCATGCAGGAGGAGATCATGAGGAGCACTCGAGATGGTTCTTCATCCAAGGATGATAATGAAGAAAATCTAGCCTTAGCAGGTAAGGCAAGGAAAAGGAAGGGGAAGGCATCCCATTCCGAATTGAGTTCTTCTCATGGAGGGAAGAAGGGTGATAAGTCTAAAGTGAGATGCTTTAATTGTCACGAGATGGGACATTATGCAACTAATTTCCCATCAAAGAAGTCCAAGAAGGGATCCTCAAAAGGATCAGAAGGTGAGGCATTAGCCTCTCATTTCAAAATGGACTTTACCCTCATCGCATGCATGGTGTCATCGACGATGGGTTGTGGTTGGTTTCTTGACAGTGAAGCCTCATTCCACATGACCGATGATAAAAATTTATTTAGTGCCTTGGAGGAGAAAGACCTAAAGATGCGCATAGAGATGGCTGATGATGGAAATTACAGTGTTTCAGGAGTGGGCACGGTTACTTTTCAAAGGGAGCATGGAGCTCTTATCACCTTGACAGATGTGAAGTATGTGCCTGGACTGAAGAAGAATTTGGTATCGATCATGATGTTGGAGGACAAAGGCTACGATGTTGTCTTCAGTAAGGGAAATAATTCCTTAGACACATCACCACGGGATAGGTGAAATAGATCGGTTCATGGGTACAGAACCTATATGCTCTTGAGGTTCAATATGCATGCAAAGCCTTGAGGAGAAAGACAAATGTTAGATACTTGGTGGTTAAGAGGGAGAGTAAATTACCTCTCAACATGCAATCCTAGAAGAAGTCTCAGACAATTGTGGAGGAACCACAATTGGTGAAGCAACTTCAGGAAGTTGTGGAGTAGCCATAACTAGAGAAGCCAAGAGGAGACCGAGTGGAGGCATCCACTCATGCAGATACCTCCAGTAGGGAGAAACTTTGAGACAAGTCAGTAGAGGGATCACATGCAGCCATAACTCCAAGTGTGAGGTGGGGGATGTGAAGTGATAGTCTCAAGAAGGCTGAAATTGGGCACGGTCCATTGAGAGGTTTTATCTCATGGATCGTACCTTGCTACGGGAACCCAAAGTACATAGTAGCAGGAGGAATCAGTGGGATTGATGCAGTCAGAGATTAAAGTGGCAGATCCTAGAGAAATCAGATATTGAAGAGCGCATAGAAGGATTGAAAATAGTGCAGAAAGGCTGAGTCAGCAGAAGCGCAAAGTTTTAAGTTGACAAAGGCAATAGCAATCAGATACTTTAATGACAGATGCATCATTATGATTCAGGTTGGATGTTTTTTTTTGTTTCTAGAGTTGTTGGAGCAAAAACACTAGAGAGAAGTGTTACATGTAGAACATTCCAAAGGTTCAAGATCAGGATCGAGTTGAATTCCTTTCTTGTTGAGAGGGAGTGTTGAAAATAGCAATAAGAAATGCTAAAAATAGCATTCAGAATATTCCAATTTTAATTTGTCCTTGAATTAAAATTCGAATTTAGTCTCACCAGCTGTTTGAAAAATAATTAATTTAATTCATCTTGAGTTAATTAGTTGGAGAAATTCAAACATGAAGTCTTTGTGAAGTCATGCAATAGTTATCCCTTTGATTGAGGAAGTTATCCCTTAATTAAGGAGATAAGGATGAGTTGTATTTGAGTTGTAATTAGTTAGCTCAGTTAACTAAGTTAAGTCCAGCTAAATTAGTTCCAAACAATTTGAGGAACTAATTGTGAGTTCAGTCAGTTAATGCATGCATGCATGAAACTAGTGTACTCCAGATAACTGAGGATTCTCTCATAAATAACTAATGCATGTCAATTCAAACAAAGACCTAGTTGAGATTAAAGACAGGGAAAGTGTACTATCAGTTGGAGGAATTTTCCTATAAAGGAAACTCATCCATGCAGAAGGAATAAGGTTCCTTGAGGATTGCACAGTTTTACAAGTTGTGAGATCAGTGTGAGTGATCAGTGTTACACTTGGTAACAGCAGGATCACCCAGGAGAAGCAATGCAAGAAAATAGGAGACTTGGAGGGCAGAGGAGAAGGTTTATGAGAAGCCTTGTTTGCCTGTGAGCATCCAGGAGGATTGTAGTGAGAGCTGGCTAGCTATGAGAGCTAAGGCTTTGTGTAATCTTGATGTATTTCCACCTTGTATGATAATACAGATAGCAGGCTTTTGAGTTGAGGCTTTCCCCAGAGTATTCTTCTATGTTTCATGTGTATTGATTATTCTTCTCTGTTATATGTGTTCTATTTGATCTTGCTCAAATCAATTAAGCTTCCACAAGTTTGATAGTAGAAGTAGATTATAGTATTTTGCTTTGGTATATTGCATTATCAAGTTAATCTACAGCGAGAATTTCTACAAGAAGGAGAGAAATTAACATGCAAGCATTTTTCCAAAGAGGGCCACAATGAAGCTCATTGTTGGAAGCTTCATCTCGAGATGAAAGCAAAGAAATTCAACAACAAGGGAAAAAAAAGATAATTGCAACAACTCAACAATATTTGGGATTTGATTCAGGTGATGAAACTAAAATTACAGCCATGGGTATGAAAGGAAAATAATCCATTGCTAGCACTAGTACTTCAAATTTACATAATGAAACTCCAAATGAAAAGAAGAGGATAGAACTTTTTCACATAAGGGTAATCTCAAAACATAGCAAAATTGATACTCTTTTTTATAGTGTCTCTCAAGCCAATCTCATCTCTGAAAACATTGTCAAAAGTTTAAACTTGGAAACCACTCCAAATCATAAACCATATCCATTAGAATGGGTGTGTGGCAATGCACAATTGCAAGTAACTAGAATTTGTAAACTGAAATTCGCCATTACTGCAAATTTCATAGATGAAGTGGAGCTTGATGTTGTGCCATTAGACATATGTGGTATAGTTTTGGGCAACTTGTATCTCTATGACAGAAAAACTATTTTCTATAGACATGAAAAAAATACCATTTGTTCAAAGATGGAGTATAATATATTGTGAGAGACCATAACAAGAAACTAAATATTTCACTTGTTAATGCAAGGTAGATGAAAAGACTAGTGAATTCTAGCAAGAAATTTGTGCTTCTAATGATCAAACCCAAAAATGATATTGATAATGAAGCTTTTCAAGGTTGTGACCCAAGATTGAAATCTGAATTGGTTGATGTTGTTAACCAATATGATGAGATGTTTCAGGAACCAAAAGGATTGCCTCCCAAGAGAGGAATCCAACATGAGATAGAGTTGCAACAAGATAGTCTTCTTCCTAGCATTGCCATGTACAGGATGTAAGTGATGGAAAGTGTAGAAAATAAAAATCAAATTCAAGACTTGTTGGATAAAGGGATCATTAGGCCAAGTTCTTCGCCATGTGGTTCACCTATTGTTTTTGTGCCAAAGAAGGTTGGAACATGGTGCATGTGTGTGGACTTCCATGCATTGAACAAGATTAGGTAAAGAACTGTTACCCACTGTCTAGAATAGAAGATTTACTTGATCAATTGAAAGATGAAAAGTATTTTACTAAGTTGGACTTAAGGGGTGGCTAACATCAAATTATAATTGTTGAAGGAGACATTTGGAAGACAACATTCAAAATAAAACAAGATTTGTTTGAATGTCTAGTTATGCCTTTTGGTTTATGTAATGCTCATGCTACCTTCATGCGTGTGATGAATGATGTGTTGAGGCCATTTATTGATGAGTTTGTTATTGTCTACTTAGATGAAATCTTAATTTTCAATCAATTTTGTGATGAAAATGTCATGCATGTGAGAAAAGTACTTGATGTCTTAAAGAAAGAACAGTTGTATTTAAAGATGTCAAAGTGTGAGTTTGGAAAAAAATTCTTTAGTTTACTTGGGTCGTAATATTGGAGGAGGTGAGTTGAAAATAGATCCCTCCAATTTGATATCATTTTGAATTGGCCAAGGCCCAAGATAGTTACTGAGGTAAGAAGTTTTTTGGGAGCAGCCCAATATTGGACGAAATTAATTGCTAACTTTTCTTCTATAGAAACTCCTTTGCATGTATTGACTAGTGTGAAAAAGGTTTTTCAGTGGGGAGGAAAACAACAAAAGACATTTGATGCATTGAAGGAAAAGCTTAGTTTAGATCCAGTACTTGCACTTCCAGACTTGAGATAGTCATTTGAGATCTAGACTGATGCTAGTGACTACACCATGGGTGCAGTCCTCATGCAACATGGTAAGCCTATATGTTTTCATTCGGAAACTTTCAATGGTGTAGTGATTAATTATCCTACATATGACAAGGAATTATATGCATTGGTGCAAACTATGAAAAATTTGAAACTTTACTTGATGGGTAAGAAAACAATCATTCGCATTGATCATTAACGATTGCAATAATTGCAATCTCAATCTAAGTTGCAGCAATCAAGGCACTTCTAATGGATGGGTTTTCTTCAACAATTCCACTTGGTAATAAGGTATAAGAAAGGTATCTACAATAAAGTTTCCGATATGATTTCTAGGCCTATTATTGGTGCATCTACTTTACTCAAGCATAATTATGTTTTGCATGAAAGTTATATTCAACAATATGCATTAGACAATAAATTTCATGATGTTTATGCAAGATTGAGTCAAGGTAATCAGGTAGAGGAATTGGATTATCATTTGCATGATAACTTGTTGTACCATCTTAGTAAGCTTTGTATTCTATACGGAGAAAGAGTTAACATCATAAGAGAGGCACATACTTCTCTTATTGTTGTTCATTTCGGTGTAAGTAAGACGATGGCACATCTACAGAGGTATTGTTATTGGCCTCGTATTCTTGAAAGTGTGTCACATTTTATTAAAGGATGTTCACTATTTGTAGTCAGTAAGCCTAGCAATAAGAAGTTAGGATTGTACACACCACTTCTGGTTCCTTCACGACCATGGGAGAGTGTTTATATGGATTTTGTAGGAGGTCTTCCATTGTAAAAAAGAGGCCATGATTATTTGTATGTAGTTGTGGATAGGTTAAGCAAAATGTGTAATTTGATGCCACGTGAAAAGAAAATTACAGTTGAACAAACTACTTATTTATTCTTTCAAAATGTATGGGTTCATTTTGTATTTCCGACATCCATTGTTAGTGATTGATATTCTTGCTTTGTTGGGAATTTTTGGTCAAGCTTGTGGGGATTCATGGACACAAAATTGAAAAAAAGTACAACATTTCAATTGCAAAGAGATGGTCAAAAAAAGGTGGTGAACAGGACAATGATACATCTTCTTCATGGGTATTGCAACAAGCATCCTAAGTTGTGGGATGATCATTTGCACTACATTCAACATGCTTACAACCGGGCCAAGCAATCTTCAACTCAAACATCACCATCTGAAGCATGTTTGGGATACTTGCCTTAGTCTCCTCTGGATTTGATTTTTGGAAAGGATGTTGTTATTGATGGTCATAGTGACATAGACAAAGTAACAAGGTTCATTGAAAAAATCCAATTAGTACACCAAAGGGTTCAAGAATAGCTGGAAAAGAGGAAAGATAAGTACAAAGCAAGGCATGATAAGCATCGTGTAGATCACAAGTTCCAAGTCGGCGTTGAAGTTTGGCTTCACATTAGAAAAGAAAGGCTCTAAGGAGAAGGTAAAAAACTCAAATCAATTAGATATGGTCCATTCATAATTCTAGAAAAGATTGGTAACAATGCCTTCAGGTTGAATTTGCCTTCATATATGCAAATTTATGATGTTGTTAATGTTGAGAAATTAAGGTTGTATGAGCCTCCTATGATTGATGATTAAGGAGAAAATGTCAAAATTCCTTCCATTGAGGATTTTTCTCTTGAATAACTTGATGAACTACAACAAGACACCATTCTTGACAAAAGAACAAGGTCTTCAAAATGAGGGAGTGTGGACTACCTTCGATTGGGGCTCAAAGGAATAGATTATTCAAAATCCAAATGGATCGAGATTGGAAAGGTGAGGGAACTGTACCCTCACCTGTTGGACAACTGAAAGTGATATTTTGGAGTCAAAAAGGCTTCTAGTGGGGAGGAATGATCAGGTGCTCAAAATTTAGCTCAAAATTCAAAGTTGTTGGATTGGTGTGGAACTTGAATGACCACGTACTTCTCATCATCCTGAACCCGATGCAACTCATTTCATGCTAAATGAACACCGTATGCTCCCAAAATCATGTTCTGTTCATTTTCCCAAACATGAAAATTTTTGCAAAATGTGATAGCGCAGTCAGTTGTCTATACTATTGACGTGGTGCTAAATGTGCAGGTTGAGGTGGTAGGTTTGACTAGTTAACGGGCCATTGGAAAATCATGTTGTGCCAAGTGGCATGACCTAATTGGGTGCAATTGGTAGTTTTTGAGTGGGTGGTTGGTGGCCAACCATGGGATGACATGTGAGCTAGCCAGAGGCAGCCACGTGGTAGCCCAGGGGCCACTAAAATTTTGGGTCAAGGTCCAGGTAGCAGTAGCGAGGGTCAAACCCATGACCACCAAACAATGAGACAAGCCTTCTACCAACACGCCACATGGTTATGTCTTAACCACTATAGAGTTCGACACATATTTAATGTTAACGTATTGTGTATTCTGGGAAGGGGTTATCCATTGGATGTGCCTCCACATGTGACCACCAATGGAGCGGTGCGGGTGTTTGACCGGTGGTGGCAGGCCATTGGTGTTAGCCCCGGGCACGTGACCCCCATATGGCCACGAATTTCAGATTATAAGCATTAGAGGACATTTAAAGTGTCTCACAATTTCACCATGAAATCGATGGAAATGATGCCCGGTTAGCAGAAATTCAGGCGAAATTGTACGATAGTGTCTTGTTTTGGGGAATTTGTAGTGCGATTAGCAAAAAGGCTTGGGGGAGCCATAACTTCTTCAGTTTTTTACCAAATCAGGAGCAGAAATAGGCTACACAAGAATTTTTGGGCATTCTGGAGCCATTAGAATAGGTTTGAGAGCTTTTTGAGCATTGTAAACTGATGTATTCACACTTTTGGGGATAATAGAGAGGTCCAAGCCATTGGAAGCTCGACCAAGAAGATGTAGCCCAGGAGGGGTGAAATCCTTCATCATGTGTTGTTGTGATAGTTTTTTTGGTGATGTTCATGTTTGTTATATGCTAATGTTCATTCATTTGTTTATGTTAATTTGTACATAAAATTTACATAAAAACACTGAAAACTCATGTTTAAACTTGGAATTAACCTCATGAATCCTTAAGCACTTTTAACATATTCTGAAAAGGAATTTAGCACAACAAAACTAATTTTCCCAATCAAATCAGGAAGTATGGCAAGGAGATGAGGAACTATTTGTTTCTCAAGGAAAGTATGCCAACGAGATACTGAAGAATTTCCACATGGAGAGCAATGAACCAATGGAGACACCTCTTGCAGGAAATTGGTGGAAGGAAGATGCTACTTCAGGTGAAGTAGATGAGGCTACTATTTATAGGTAGCTTACTTATGTATTTGTGGGTTTACTTATGTATTTGTTGAACACATGACTGTACATATGTTTTTCAGTTAACCATCTTAGTCAAGCAATGATTAAGCCAACTAAACTCTATTGGAAGGAAACTAAACATGTGTTGAGATAGCTCAAAGGCACCATTCATTTGGTCGTTGGTATAGACGGACAAAGGGAGTGAAGATTCAAGGATTCACAAATGCAGATTGGGTAGGGAGTCCATCTGATAGGAAGAGCACATCAGGGGGAATCTTTAGTATTGGGTCAGTAACAGTTTCTTGGTACAATATGAAGCAAAGATCAGTTGCACTCAGTTCAACAGAAGCAGAGTACATGGCTACTAGTCAAGAAACTTGTGAGGCTATCTAGATGAGGAAGATCCTTTTTGGGTGATTTGGTTAGGAAATGGATCCTACAGTGTTTAATTTGACAATCATAGTTGTATCAAACTCTCTAAGAATCTAGTTTTTTCATGATCGGTCCAAGCATATCGACATCCAACATCACCATCTCAGAGATTGTGTGTAGAGGAGAATCATGTTGTTGGAGTACATTCCTATAGAGGAATAGGATGTAGTCATCTTGAATAAGGCACTATCAAGAGGAAAATTCAAGTTCCATAGAGGGAGGATTGGGATATCAGATAATCCCTTTCTTGTTGAGAGGGAGTGTTGAAAATGCAACAAGAAAATACTGATTTAATTTTTTCCTTGAATTAAATTAGCAATAAAATTGTAATTCCACATCACAAGACAGCTTGTATAAGTTAACTAAGTTAATTTGAATTAGTTGGCTCAGTAAATTTGATTTGAGGGTCTAATTAGAGTCATGTAGAGTGTATCCTGCATTATAGGAGCCCTAGTTGAGTTTATTTTAAGATGTAATTAATTAATTCAGTTTAACTAAGTTAAAGCCAGTTAAACTAGTTCCAAATGATGTAGGAACTAGTAGGAGGTCGGACAGTGGGGTGCTTCTTCATGTGTTCAACCATTTAACTGATGATTCACTGATAAATAACTCATGCATGTCAGATATGAGAGTTACCCAATTGAGATTGGAGTTCAAGGCCAGTGTAATATCAATGGTATAATTATCCAAATTCTATAGGTGGATCATGCAATCAGAGGAAGGCCCATGAGGATTGTCTAATTCATATTGAGGATTTTCCATAATTAATAGGGGGTTAATTCCTAAGGAAAAAATGCAAGGAAATAAGGACTCGAGCAAGTAAAAAATTGGTTAAGTGTTGGCCTAGTCTTGTCTAGGGAACAGTGAGACAGATAGAGATAGTGCAGAGGTTGCTCAAGGTTGAGCAAACATTGCAATATTCTCATATTTTATGACTAATGAAATATACAGATTACAGGGGTTTTTAGCTGTGGATTTCCCCATGAAATCATTGTGTAATTTGTTGATTGAATTCTTTCTCTTGTATGATACATGATTTCATGGTCGTTTAATTGTTTCGCTGATTAGTAGAGTAGATTCACGTCTTTTGTTTTAGAAAATTACATAAGCAATTTGACTCTATAAGGAATTTTTACAATGCATGTAATATAGAAAATATACAAATAGAGAATAAAAAAATGCAATCACTAACAACCATAATTAACATAAGATATAACTTGGGAACCCTTTTGAGAGAAAACCCATCTGGAAGGTGAGGTTTCTCTGCTCTACTCTCTTTTTATCTAAATGGAAATAAATGCAAGTACAAAGAAGTGAGAATTGTCACCTATGGTCTACTTCACTACACAAACCATCTTCGTTTTTCTCTCCCAATCTACTCTCAGCTACTCTTCTCATTTATGGAACAAGATGCATTTGAATAGAATGGAGCCCCTTTTCCTCTTAGTGGCCAGTTATAACATTGGTTAATAGCTTACTAGTGCTTAAGTTTGACTCCATTGACTCTTAACTAGAGTTATGATATTAAATCTTCTAAAATATTATTCATCATGATCTTGTATCTAGCCCATTTTCCATGAGTAATGGGGGTTTGCATGACATCCTCTCGAATCATGGTGGACAAACAGGAAAGTCAACTTCCATGTGGTATAACTTTTGGATACAGACTTCGATTTAGGTGATTATTGCATCATTGGAAAGGAACCTATGTGTATAATATCCCTAGGGGTGCATGCATAAGAAAACACGTTTTAGATAAAAAAGTTCCTTTTGGTGCCTCAAATTTCTTTTGAAAGGTTTCAAACCCCAATTTGCCAAACAAGGACCTGCCAGTAAAAAGGGCCTTGTGAGCTAATTTATTCACTTTCTTCACTCTAAAAGCATCAATATGGGTGAAAAATATTATAATGATCCATTGTAGATCATACCTCCCTATTTTAGGAGGATTTTGGTTCCCAAAAGATTCTACAAAATGAGGGGAGGAAATGTTTCCTCCACCTTCTCTCGAGTGTACCATTTAGCCTTTCCTAGAAGTTTTCTTATCAACCTAATCTACCAATTGTCATGATTCCCCTGTCTTAGGGTTCTAGACCTCTTCGACAAAAATATATCCTCTTTTAACTCATCTTGATCACCTAGTGTTAAATCCTAAATAGAAGGTAGGGCATGTTCCTATTCCTAATCTGACATGGAAGGCTCATAGACTTTCATATTATCTACAGTCACCACTAAGAATATGCACATGTGTGGGGGTAGACTAAGTTTATAGGATTAATCTCTCACCTTATCTAGTATTTCAAAGGGACCATATTGTAGAACCTTGACTTTCTTACCAGGAACTTTCAACCATTCCTTGTTCAACTATAACCATACTCTATCTCCCACCTTGAAGGAATTCATTGTTTCGTGTTGATCATTCTCAACCTTGTACTTTTCCTCTAATTTCTTAGTGTCTCTTGTACCTGCAGATGAATATTTATAATACTGATCCGGATTTAAGCAGGAACGCAATAGATTACAGAGATAACCATAAATACAGAGATGCGATAACCATAAAAATAGAGATGCAGCGGAAATAATACTTCATTTCACTAATGGAGAATACTGAAATATGCTTACAAATAGAAATGACCCAGCTAGGGCGATGGTAGCTTATCTCTGAGAAGAGATGTGTCGGCTACATGCCTCTGAACTGTTCCGAACTGTCTTTACAATGAGGCTCGAAGGCCTATTTATTATTGAGAAACAATGGAAAACCCTTAACATTCCAAAACCTAACCCTAGAAGATGAAAACGCCAAACTATGGGCCCCGTTTGGGTAAATTGGTACATCAACTTCCGGGGTCGTAACTTGGGCATACGATCTCCGTTTTACGCGCATGATAGCCCGTTGAAAAGATCTTTCTGAGGACTATAACGCAAACAACGATTTTTTACCCAAAGTCTCGCAGGAGCGGGATTTCCCAAAAAACGTCGTTTAGGGCCTCAAAACGGCTCCGGAAGTTTAGGACCCGAAAACTGCTAAAAATAGTAAATTGTGCTATAATTAAGGAAACTGAAAATGTCAAGAGGGACAATGGTGGGGGTCTAGGTGGACTTGGCAGGTGGCCACCAATATCCACCTGGATCATTCCTCCCCCCTTAGGAAGCAATGGTCCCCATTGCGTTGAGTTCCTCCATGAGATGGGGAAACTTTTGCTGAACTTGGTCCCTGGTGAGCCACTTGCCATTGTGAAGGAGTTGGCCTGCTTTGACAACTCGATACAGTTGAATATTCTGTCGGCGAGTATTCTTGATCTGTGTGTCCATGATTCGATCAGTTGCAGCTTGTTCCATGCAATCTGGATTTAATTCTGTGGGGGTGAGCTGTTCTGCAATGTCGGATGTATCTAGCAATGGTGGAAAGTATGGCCGAAGGCGGTCCACATTGAACACTGGGTGCAGGCCAAGGAATGGGGGAATGCTGAGTTCAAATGCATTGTCTCCCACAGCCTTAGTAATGGTGTAGGGACCATATCGGAGTGGTCTCAATTTCCGATAGGCTCCAGTAAGGCGTTCCTTTTGTAAATGCAACCAGACTTTGTCACCCACCTGAAACTTGTGTGGTACCCCTCCTGGTAACGAGAAGTTGTTCCTGTGTTCTGTCATGACTGTATCCCTCTGTTGCTGCTGCTGTGTGGAGGAACCCTTCGCGGGGGTCATGGATGTAGCAACGATCTTCCCCTTACTTTGGGAACGAACCAGACATAAAATAAATTTCCTAGTCTGTGAGATGAGCTTGCTGCCTTTCTTAGCAGTGATCAAAGAGGTGGCGGTAGGTGGGGCTACCTCTGGTATCCTGTATAATGAATTATCCAAAGAAATGATGACAGCGCGAGGCCTTGACTCATACACAGCATGTCGCCTCCACAAGTATGGCTGGCCTAATAGTACATCACAAACATCCAGAGGTGTAACATCACACAATACCTCGTCTGTGAAGGGCTTGATGCTGTAGGGAAGGCGGCACTGCTGGCGAACTTTGAGATCTCGTCCTTCGTGAAGCCAACCGATAGTGTACGGCTGTGGGTGTGGTGTAGTTGGTAGGCCCAACCGCTTCACGACCTCTGCTGAAATGAGGTTCTTTTGGCTGCCACTGTCGACAATGAATTGCAGCGGCGAACCCTTCACCCACATCTGTGAGTGGAAAAGACGTTCCCCCTCCTCTGGATCTTCGGGCTCATTTTTCTGGATCTTGGCAGTAGCAACAGTGGCGCTGGGATCCGCATCAATAATCTGCTTCCCTTTGTCATTCCCCTTGTCGGGTTCTGACTCAGAGTCGGAACATGCATCTGATTCGGAAGCCTTCAACTCGGCCACCAGCGACTGCTTGGTCCGACACTCACTTGTGTTATGAGTGGGACTCTTGTGGAACTCACACCACTTTCCTGTGTCCTTCTTCAGCTTCGTGGTGTTGTTCTTTTCTTGCAGCTTCGACGGGTTGTCTTGGGTCACCCCGCCTTGGCTTTGTCCTTTGGGCTTTGGATTTGCAGATCCAAAGTCTCGCTTCTTCTGTTTGAACTTTTGCTCGATTTTGACAGCGTATCAGTATGCTGTGCCGAGTGAGGAGATGTTCAAGAACTCCATCTCTTCCTGGATGTATCTGTGTAGGCAGCCGCGGTATTTGAGTACCAGATGCAACTCAGAATCTTTGATACCCAACTGTGTGCGAAGGGTATGAAAAATGTTTGTGAACTCCGGCACATCTTGGTCTCGTCCCTGCCGCAGTGTGGTCCATTTGATGTATTTGTCCTCATAGCTTCCGACGGGGTAGTACTGCTCCTTGATGGCATCCCGGAAGTCATTCCAAGTGGGTGCGGTTGAAACTAGTGAGCCTGTACTTTCATCCTTCTGCTCGCAATAGGTTTCCCACCAGTCCTTGACGTGGGGGGTTGCTTTGAGAAGAGCGAAAACAATCTTCTCCCGACTTGAAAATTCGTGAACAGAAAAATACCCATCTAGCAGATTTAACCATTTATCTACGGCATCTGCGTCTATTTGACCCTCGAATATGGGGATTTCAAAATTAACTTGTACCTTAAACGGTGTGGCGTTTCCAGAGTAGCTGTTGGAAGCCGATGCGTCGCCTCTGGGTAGCCATTGAAGGATCTGCGCAAAGCTATCCATCATCGCGTTCCTTTGCCGCTCGAGCGCTTCTTCGAGTAAGATTTTGATAGGATCTCCTGCCCCCTCGTCTTTCTTCTCATCCGCCATGGGAGGACGTCGAGATTTGCGAGGCTGGTCTTGCAAAGGTTCGACCAGTTCAAGCCCTAACTCCTTATATCCCGACCTCGTTGGGGACATGCAAAGAAAAACAGAGAAAAAGCAGACCGCTCTGATACCACTGATCCGGATTTAAGCAGGAACGCAATAGATTACAGAGATAACCATAAATACAGAGATGTGATAACCATAAAAATAGAGATGCAGCGGAAATAATACTTCATTTCACTAATGGAGAATACTGAAATATGCTTACAAATAGAAATGACCCAGCTAGGGCGATGGTAGCTTATCTCTGAGAAGAGATGTGTCGGCTACATGCCTCTGAACTGTTCCGAACTATCTTTACAATGAGGCTCGAAGGCCTATTTATTATTGAGAAACAATGGAAAACCCTTAACATTCCAAAACCTAACCCTAGAAGATGAAAACGCCAAACTATGGGCCCCGTTTGGGTAAATTGGTACATCAACTTCCCGGGGTCGTAACTTGGGCATACGATCTCCGTTTTACGCGCATGATAGCCCGTTGAAAAGATCTTTCTGAGGACTATAACGCAAACAACGATTTTTTACCTAAAATCTCGCAGGAGCGGGATTTCCCAAAAAACGTCGTTTAGGGCCTCAAAACGGCTCCGGAAGTTTAGGACCCGAAAACTGCTAAAAATAGTAAATTGTGCTATAATTAAGGAAACTGAAAATGTCAAGAGGGACAATGGTGGGGGTCTAGGTGGACTTGGCAGGTGGCCACCAATATCCACCTGGATCAAATACTCTCAAAAAAAATTCTATTATTAAGGAATCCCTTATAAGATCCTCCCTCACTCCTCCTTGTTGTCAAAGGGGAAATTAAAAATATCCAGAAAAAGCTTCAAATGGGGACTTACCGATAGATTTGTGGACTACTCTATTATATATATATATATATATATATATATATATATATATCATTCTCAACCTTGTACTTTTCCTCTGATTTCTTAGTGTCTCATGTACCTGTAGATGTATGTTACTAATATTCTCAATATTTTTTCTTTTATTAAGGAATCCCTTATAAGTTTCTACCTCACTCCTCCTTGTTGTTAAAGGGGAAAGTGAAAATATCCAGAACAAGCTTCAAATGGGGACTTACCAATAGATTTATGGACTACTCTATTATAAGAGTGATATCTATATATATATATATATATATATATATATATCTTAACACTTTGGATGCTTTTGATTTTAACTGCTCGAAAGCTACACCAAATTTATGTTGACTACTTCTATTTATCCATTTGTCTATGTATGGAATGTTATAGACCTATTTATATTTGTGTCCAACTTCTCCCACAATGTAGTCCAAAATGCACTGATAAATCTTGTCTCCCTATTGGAAACAATGCTCCTTAGTATCCCAAAGTGCATCTAGAACTGTCAAAAGAAAAAGTTTGTTGCTTCTTTCCCTTTGATGGTATTTTTACACGGAATTAGAACATACATCTTATTGAACCTATCAATTACCATGACCAGATAGCCATGCCCCTTCTTGGTTTTTGGTAAAATTCCCAAAATTTCATGGAAATTCTTTCCTAAGGACACGTGGGTTAAAAGCAAGGGACGATATAAACCCTGTTTCATGTTACTAGGCTTGCTAGTACAACAAAACATGCATCCTATAATGAACCTAGTTACATGTTCTTGCTTCTTGGGTTAGTGCACAAACTTCTACAGGTTGGACACTATCTTCACTATGCTAAAGCACCCTAAAACCTTGGAGATATGAGCCTCTGCAATCAGTTGCATTCACTCACCTTTTAGGAACACATAACTCATCCAACCTATAGAGTAACTCATCCTAGAGATGGTGTTGTACCTCTGAGATAGTAATTGGTCAGGCTACCAATGCCAAAGCATCTAAAATAATTGTTTTGGGGGTTTTTGGTTTTAATTTTGGAAGACCAATGAAAGAAGACGTATGTAGAATTAATGTAATTAATCCTTTGGGATATATTAATATCTCAGCAGAGGGTTGCTATAAGACTTTACACAGTGATATAGGTCAAAATAGTGGTGAGTAGAAGATAAAAAAAAATATGATTATCACAAATTCCATACTATAAAACAGATCAATCATAAGTAGGAAAACCTTATGAACTACGTTCAAAAGATTCAAGGCAGTATACTTAAGCTTACACAAGATGTTGAGGATTTATGATTAGAGGGGATTAGCTACACAGACAGTTGCATTAATCCAATCTCTTAATAGATGATCACTTCAGGAGCTTACAGGAATCAATTGATACTCTAATTGTTCCTACTTAGATATCTCTGCAAGTCATAAGCATATGAAGAAATAACACAATGATTAATAACTGGAAAAACTTATAGGATAACACAAAACTGTGTAAAACCAGATTCAGAATCCTCTATTTTGTATTAAGGCCCCAGAAAGACTGAGTACATTAAGTGTCTATAAAATCTTCCTTCAAAGGTGACTTCCAGGTTCAAAGTAGTATAAACAGTCAAGACTTTACAAGAAATGCTCTATGAATCTTCAACTCCGAACCCATAACATCTCAAGAAGAGAGTTATTTATAAAATAATAAAACTAAAAATATCTTAAAATTGTTTAAGATTTATTCAAGGAAAGGAAAAGATCTTCATGGCAAGAAGATCGGGGCATCTATTGAACTGCTTCTTGTTTTCCCATTTTATTCAAGCTTTGTTGGCTTCATTTGTATGATATTTTCCCCCCTTTAAGCTGATTCACTGTTTATTTCCTTCACGCTGGTTGATTCCTTCAGTTAACCTTTTATCTGATATGTTTAAACTCTGTATATATCATTCACCTTGTTGAATAACCTTTGCTGTGCTCGTTTAACCCTAACTATGCATTCAAGTTTTTATTGTGTTTTTCACAGTAAATCGCTTCATTTGGTCTCAAACTATCACACAGGCTTTTTGTTTAAAAACCTGGAACAACAGTCTTCTTACCTACAAAATCCAGAAATTATTAAGAAAAATCAAGTGGCAGAGGGTCTTTAATGGCTCAGTTGAGCTTGATAGGCTATTGGAAGGAGTCTGGGGCGTATCAGAGGTGAAAATGATAGCTTTAATGGCTGTAGAGGAATTATTGGGGCCACGTTGTGTTAAAACAAGCAAACAGAGCAAATGGTGCTTAAAATGCGTTAAAAGGAGAAACAGTCTTGCTTTTTAACCATCGGGTGAAAAATGAACAGTGGCGGAAATAGTACGGAGGATTAATCAAGGCGGGAATGGCTTAATCTGGGTTTAAACTGAGATTAGTAGTAAAAATGAAGTTTTCGAGTCATTTCTGCGTTTAAATCGAAAATCGATTTAACACAGAAAATCATTGCAAAATCATATATGGCAGATTTGAAATTATATTAACACTGGCGGAAAATGACATCGGGTCCTAGGTTAATCGCATATCACTATTAGAGTGGGCGGGGGTGTAGGCCTATCGCATAGACATATAACAATGGGCAGATGTGACATGGCGGTTAACTGAAATATATATGTTGTTAGGTCCGGGCTTTGATATCGCAGTTGGAGATCGCAATGGGCAGAGGATGTATGCATTGGACGGGAATTGCGATGGGAACAGACGTGATATGGGAATAAACTGTGATATATATAACGTCAGGTCTGGGCCTCCCATCACATATTGCAATCGGAGTTCGAACTGCGGGGGGTGCAATCATATGGAAGACTTGTGATGCGATATTGTTTGAATACATAGTTTTATAATAAAACTATGGTATATGCATTGTTTTAAAAGGCCCGCAGTCTCGCCGATATGCGATGCGATATTTGTATATAATGCATAGTTTCTAACGAAACTTAATGGTTTTTAGATATTTATTTAAAAGGAGCTATATAATATGGAAAAGGGAAATTCTTAAAGATTTAATACATAATTCAATGTTAATATGAAATATATTGGAAGGGAAAATTTTATGTGAAAAGGGAAATTATGTGTGGAAAGGGGAAAATGGACTAAGTATGAATGTTTTCAAATGAATCATTTGACTTTTTATATATACATTAATACTTAGGGAAAGGATGTTTTTATGGGTTTTTGTATAAAAAGGATTTCATAGGGTAAAAAGGGAATTTTACATGATGTTTTTTACTTTTCCTAGGTAAAAAGGGTTTTTACCATAGCAAAAGGGATTTTATGAAAATGAGTGAATATGAATTGAATGAAGGTAGGAAGGGGAAATTAGGAATATAGGAATGAATGAGGATGAATGGGAAGTTAATTACTTGACTTTGTAATCCTTCATTTGCCTTGTATAATTGCCTTATGAGCATAGAAACATTTCAAATATTCTATTTAATAAAAACCAAAAAATGCTACAACATTGGCTCCATCTAGGGACTGCTTTCTCCTGTAGAATGCAGAGAACTAGTAGACTATTTGCCTTTAGTATTGGGCATGGAGTCATGCCATAAAACCACCAACCACTGGTTTGTCATCTTATGTAAAAATATAACCAATCCCCATGGATCAATGCTATCATTTCAATACTCTACTACTGCATATTGCAACCTACAACTGTAAAATGTAACCATATGCTTGCACTAATTTGGATACTCTTTCACACTGAAATCTGAAACTTGAAAACTGCTGAAGTGAAACAACTGACAATGTAAGAGGAAATAAGCACAAGAGTGCCTAATTCATGGGCTATGGAGTTAATCAATTAATCCCTTGGAAGTCATTGCACTCAACCAAACCAAACTTGATACTGCAATCTTGAAATATAACTGAAACAATTGTAGATCTACTGCACCCTGAAACTGAAAGTAGCTAATCACTCCCACACCTCTAGCTAATTGAACTGAAAAAATTTACATTTTTAGGTGTAATATGTTTTCCAATGTAACCAAGTGCGGAGTGGATTTATTGACAAACCAAGTTGCCAGCAACTGAAAATCTGAAGAATATATGCAATATGAATATGAAATCCCATGGAAAACTTATACTCATAGGTGTACTTTAAAAGTTGCATCCTATGTAGACATTTTAGATTTCTGACCATGGCTGAGAGGAAAAGACATATACTATTGATTTCAAGTATCCATGAACCTTGCATAGCAGTAAATGTAGCTAAAATTTCAAAACAAGAGTGGGATCGGTAATCCAGTGGAATCGCCATCCGACAAAGTGGAGTCGCGAGGTGAAAATAATGCAACCAATACAAATGCCTATTCCTTGTTCACTAGTGAGAAATAGATCTAAAAATTATCATTCCTTGGAGAAATATCTACGCTACTTCACTCCCCAGCAATGGCGCCATTCTGATGTTGTACCTCTGAGATAGTAGTTGGTCAAGCTACCAATGCCAGAGCATCTAAAATAATTGTTTTGGGGGTTGTTGGTTTTAATTTTGGAAGACCAATGAAAGAAGACAAATGTAGAATTAATGTAACTAATCCTTTGGGATATATTAATATCTCAGCAGAGGGCTGCTATAAGACTTTACACAATGATATAGGTCAAAATAGTGGTGAGTAGAAGACAACAAAAAATATGATTATCACAGTTTTCATACTGTAAAACAGAACAATCATAAGTAGGAAAACCTTCTAAACTACGTTCAAAAGATTCAAGGTAGTATACTTAAGCTTACACAAGATGCTGAGGATTTATGATTAGAGGGGATTAGCTACACAAACATTTGCATTAATCCAATCTCTTAATAGATGATCACTTTAGGAGCTTACAGGAATCAATTGATACTCTAATTGTTCCTACTTAGTTATCTTTGCAATTCATAAGCAAATGAAGAAATAACACAATGATTGATAACTGGAAAAACTTACAGGATAACACAAAAATGTGTAAAACTAGATTCAGAATCCTCTGTTTTGTATTAAGGCCCCAGAAAGACTGAGTACACCAAGTGTCTACAAAAGCTTCCTTCAAAGGTGACTTCCAAGTTCAAAGTAGTATAAACAATCAAGACTTTACAAGCAATGCTCTATGAATATTCAACTCTGAACCCATAACATTTCAAGAAGAGAGTTATTTATACAATAATAAAACTACAAATATCTTAAAATTGTTTAAGATTTATTCAAGGAAAAGAAATATCTTCATGGCAAGAAGATAGGAGCAGCTATTGGACTGCTTCTTGCTGTCCCCTTTTATTCAGGTTATGCTAGCTTCATTTGTATGATATTTTCCGCCTTTAAGCTGATTGACTGTTTATGTCCTTCACGCTGGCTGATTCCTTGAGTTAACCTTTTATCTGATATGTTTAAACTCTGTGTATATCATTCACCTTGTTGAATAACCTTTACTGCGCTCCTTTAACCCTTACTATGCATTCAGGTTTTTACTGTGTTTTTCACTATAAATCGCTTCATTTGGTCTCAAACTGTCACATAGGCTTCTTGTTTAAAATCCTAGAACAATAGTCTTCTTACCTGCAAAATCCAAAAATTATTAAGAAAAGATCAAGTGGCAGAGGGTCTTTAATGGCTCAGTTGAGCTTGATAGGATATCAGAAGGAGTCCAGGGTGTATCAGAGGTGAAAATGATAGCTTTAATGGCCGCAGAGGAATTATTGGGGCTACGCTGTGTTAAAACAAGCAAACAAAGAAAATTGCACTTTGGTTGTCATAGTCTATTCTTACAGCTCCCTGTACTAACCCCATACTTGAACACAATCTCTGCAACCAAACTGCTTCCTTGCTTGCATGAGTGGCTACCATGTATTCTACCTCTGTAGTTGATAGTGCCACTACAGATTGTTTCTTACTCATCCAACTGACTGCACCTCCAAATAGGTTAAACACATACCCACTTGTAGATCTTCTCTGATCCAGATCTCCAGCCCAGTTTGCATCAAAAAAGCCACAAATATCCAACACTATGTCCAATCCTGGTCTTCCTTGGTAGCACAAACCATAATCACTAGTGCCAAGAAAATACCTGAAAACCCGCTTCACTCCTGTCCAGTGCTCCTTCCCTGGTTTTGACATAAACCTGCTCAATACTCCCACTGCATGTGCAATGTCTGGTCTAGTATAGACCATTGCATACATCATGCTACCGACTGCACTCACATATGGAACACGGGACATGTCCTCTTCCTCTTCTTGTGTCTTGGGACACTGTTCAGCAGATAACCTCACACCTACAGGAATAGGAACCTTCACCAGTTTACTATCCTACATATTAAACCTCTGCAGTATTGTCTCGACATACTTCCTCTGGTTTAACTAGAGCTTCCTATTTTCCCGATCTCTTTTAATTTCCATGCCCAAAATATAGTTTGCAGCACCAAGATCTTTCATGTCGAATTTGGAGGACAATTGGGTCTTCAAATCCTGGATAATTTCTTTGTCATTTCGACCCAGCAACATATCATCCACATACAAGACCAGATAAATAACACGGTCACCAATTAATTTAAAATACACACAGTGATCTGCTTTGCTTCTGGTGAAGCCAAGTCCCCGTATAAATGTATCAAATTTCTGATACCACATCCTTGGTGACTATTTTAACCCATACAGAGACTTCTTTAACTTGCATACCAGTTCTTTCTTACCCTTCACCGCAAAGCCTTCAGGTTGCTTCATGTAGATTTCCTCTTCCAAATCCCCATGAAGAAATGTTGTCTTCACATCCATCTGTTCTACCTCAAAATCAAAAGTAGCAGCAACAGATAAAAGTAACCTAATAGAAGTTACCTTGGCAACAGGAGAAAAAAAATCACCAAAATCAATTCCCGGCACCTGGGAATAACCTTTTGCTACCAACCGAGCTTTGTATTTCTCCACCTTCCCTTCTGCATTTGTCTTCTTTTTGAACACCCATTTGCTGCCAATGGGTTTCCTTCCAGTCGACAACTCCACCAGATCCCAAGCCTCATTTTTGTGCAAAGATTCCATTTCATCAACCATGGCCTCTTTCCAGAGTTTTCCATCCTCTGAATCTACTGCTTCCTTCATAGTTCTGGGATCATCATCAATAATAGACAAAGAAAAATTTGAACAGAAAGTAGAAGGACTATACCTTTCTGGCTGCCTTCTTTCTCGAACTGATCTTCTCATAGCCGGAGTTTGTGGCTCTTCATCTTCTGATTCCTCCTCTGCTGCAGAGTCTGATTCTTCCTCCTTTAGCTCAAACTCTATCATCTCAGGTTCCTTTGGTTGGAATTCATGTTTAATAACATCTTTTACCTCTCTGAACACCACATCTCGACTGTACACAAACTTCCGTGTGACTGGGTTCCAAAGCTTATAACCTTTTAAACCATCCTTATACCCAATAAAGATGCACTTTTCAGATTTACTATCCAACTTGGTTCGTTTCTCCTTTGGAACATGTACATATGCATCACATCCAAATACCCTCAGATGTGAAAGAGAGGGTTTCTTACCAATCCATACTTCTTGTGGAGTCTTATCCTCCAACGTTGATGAAGGTGACATGTTGACCAAGTAACATGCAGTATCCACCACCTCTGCCCAGAATTCTTGCCCTAACCCGGCACCACTGAGCATGCTTCTTGCCCTTTCCATCAACGTCTTGTTCGTTCTTTCTGTGACTCCATTTTGCTGAGGTGTATATGGAGTAGGCTTCTGCCGTGCTATACCACACTTCTTACAAAATTCTTCAAATTCCTTGCTACAAAACTCTCCACCATTATCTATCCTCAGCACCTTTATCTTCTTCTCTGTCTGATTTTCCACCAGAACCTTAAATTCTTTAAACCTGTCAAAGACTTCAGATTTCTTCTTAAGGAAATATATCCATGTATTCCTTGAGAAGTCATCTATAAATAATACAAAGTACACAGACTTACCCAGTGATGGAACCTTCACAGGTCCAAACACATCACTGTGCACAAACTCTAATATTTGTTTCGCCCTCTTAGCACCAGAGGGGAACCTCACCCGATTCTGCTTCCCATATACACAATTTTCACAGAAATCAAAATCTAGAGAGCTATTACTCATACCTTCTACCATAACTTTACCATGAAGTATTCGAAGGCCCTTCTCTCCAATATGTCCAAGCCTTTGATGCCAGAGCATGGTCTTCTCTCCAGAGACCACTAGATTTTCAGCTCCACTTTTAGGAACCACGGAATTGTTGCACCCATCAACAACAGTGCTACCTTGCAGCTTGTACAGATTTCCAGTCTGAACTCCCCGCACCAATACCAGTGCTCCCCGAACCATCTTGTAGGTATCCTTCTCGAACACTATTTTTACACCTGCATCATCCAACTTGCTTACAGAAATCAGATTTCTGGCCAATGCAGGAATATGCAGAACACCCGGAAGTGTTCTAACCATTCCACCTTGCAACTTCAACTTTACTTTTCCGCGACCAATGATTCTAGCCTTCCTATCATCTCCTAAGAAGACATCACCACCATCGTATTTCTCATACTCACAAAACCACTCTCTATGGGGAGTGAAGTGAAAGGATGCACCTGAGTCAATCAACCATGCCTCATGATCTACATGTGTACTTGAAGAAGCCAAGTACACATCCCCACCTTCATCTGAGGTGGTTTTTGCCTCTATAGAAGGAGCATCATCAGATCCCTTTCCTTTATCAGGAGCTTTAGATTTACATTCCCTTTTGAAGTGCCCTTCCTTTCCACATTTCCAACACACCACCCTTACAGGTTTTCCTGGAGATTTAGATCTCCCTCTAGATTTAGATCTCCCACTCGATGACTTATTTTTGTTTCTATTCTGGGACAGTCCTCGTATAGACAAGGCATCACCATTATGGCTCTCCATATTTTTCCGTCTCATCTCCTCTGTCAGCAACGCTGAGACTATTTCATCAAATTGCAAAGCAGTTGCATTGCTACCTATTGCAATAACCAGACTATCCCACGAATCTGGTAGAGAACACAACAAACTGATGCACTTATCTTCATCTGAAATTTTAATATCAACAGACGCTAACTGACTTACCACAGTATTAAATGCGTTTAGATGCTCTGTCACCGAGTCTCCATATTTCATCCTCAGGTTATACAGCTTTTTCCGCAGGAATAGTTTATTCACCAGAGACTTAGATTGGTACAAAGTCCCTAACTTGTCCCATAAAGCCTTCGCCTTAGCTTCCCCTGATACATTCAGCAATATTGAATCTGAGACACATAATCGTATTATGCTCTTTGCCTTCCGATCCAACTTCTTCCATTCTTCATCGGTCACTCCCGTTGGTTTAGTACCTGGATCTACTATGATCCACTGATCTTTATCCACCAACAGATCCTCCATCTTGACTTTCCACAACTCAAAACTCTGACCATTGAACTTCTTGATCTCTATCTTTCCGCTGCTCGCCATCTTCTTTCACCACCATAATCGATCTCACAGATCTCCCACTGAACAAGGTCTACCACAGGCTCGAGCGAAACCCCTCGGCAACAAAGGTGTCCCCTTGAAGCCAAAACCTGGCTCCGATACCAAATGTAGGTTTTAACCCTGTACAGAAATTACCTACATACGAATTCTAAAACACAGAAAATAAACAATGTGAGAGCATAACACATAAAACACATATACACAGAGATTTTCCCCTGGATCCCAAAACCGGGACTACCAGCTTGATTTTTCATTATATTCCTTTCAATGTTACAATACATATTTATACATGTCGAAGCATCCAATACCATGGACCGAAAACCATCGCGTCCAAAACCATGGACCGAAAAACCATAGGTAGGTTCGCCCAACCTAATATAGGGTCCAAAAAGAATTTTCCCGGGGCGCTGCCCCAGACCCCGTAGAGGGGGGCTACCCGCCCCCCTCAAACCCCCCAGACAGGAGGGGCTGCCGCCCCCCCACTGCGCAATCAGCGAAACGAAGGGGGGGCTCCACCCCCCGGTTCACTACGTATGTTAGTCATGGAAAGAATATAACACAACCCAACAGGAAAATGACATCAAGTCCGAGGTTAATCACATATCGCTATCAGAGTGGGTGAGATGTAGGCCCATCGCATAGACATATAACAATGGGCGGACGCGACATGGTGGTTAACTAAGATATATATGTGGTCGGGTCTAGGATTTAATATCGCAGTTGGAGATCACAATGGGTAGAGGATGTATGCATTGGACGGGAATTGCGATGGGAACGCACGCGATATGGGAATAAAATATGATATATATAACATCGGGTCCAGGCCTCCAATCGCATATCGCAATCGAAGTTCAAATTGCGGGGGGTGCATTCATATGGAAGACTTGCGATGCAATATTGTTTGAATACATAGTTTTATAATAAAACTATGGTATATGCATTGTTTTAAAAGGCCTGCGGTCCCACCGATATGTGATGCGATATTTGTATATAATGCATAGTTTCTAACGAAACTTAAGAGTTTTTGGATATTTTTTTAAAAGGAGCTATATAATACGGGAAAGGGAAATTCTTAAGGATTTAATACATAAGTCAATGTTAATATGAAATATATTAGAAGGGAAAATTTTATGTGGAAAGGGGAAAATGGGCTAAGTATGAATGTTTTTAAATGAATCATTTGACTTTTTATATATACATTAATACTTAGGGAAAGAATGTTTTTATGGGTTTTTGTATAAAAAGGATTTCATAGGGTAAAAAGGGAATTTTACATGATGTTTTTTTACTTTTCCTTGGTAAAAAGGGTTTTTACCATAGGAAAAGGGATTTTATGAAAATGAATGAATATGAACTGAATGAAGGTAGGAAGGGGAAATTAGTGAATATAGGAATGAATGAGGATGAATGGGAAGTTAATTACTTGACTTTGTAATCCTTCATTTGCCTTGTATAATTGCCTTATGATCATATTAAATTGTGTTGTCACCATTTTCACATGAGTATGGATTTTGAACTATTGAAAAACCTCCTTGAAGTCCTCATCATATGAATATGCTTCTTTATATGCATCATGGTTGAATGGATCCATATTCATCAGATATACCAAAGCTATGATATTTAATGTGGGTGGCCTAAAAAGCATGTCGGCTAACTTGTTTGTGTTTCCCTTCTTGTACTTGATCACTTAATGAAATTTTTACAGAAACCCCATCCACTTATATTGCTTGTTTTGTTGTAGCTTAATATGAGCATGTAGGTATTGTAGTGGCTGGTGATATGTGGATTACTATCTCCTTTCCTATTAGATAGTGTTTCCACTTCTTCACAACTTACACCATGGCATAGGGCTCCTTTTCATATGTAGGGTAGTTAAAAACCACCCCATGAAATACTTTCAAATATTAGTATGCATGCGCTCCTCCCTACATCAAGACCACTCGCATAGCATATCTTCTCGCATTTGTATCTACTTTGAAGGGTTTCTGCAAGTTTGGTAATGCATAAATTGGTGCTTGACTAATATTATTATTTAGCTCCTTAAAGTCCCTTTGTTGATCCTTTCCCCATTGGAATCTCTTACCACTTGCTATTATAGCGTGGAACAGTGTGGCTACTACTGAAAATGAGGCAATGAATTTCCTTAGGTATTGTGCTTCCCCAACAAAAATCTTGACTTCAGAAACATAGTAGGCATTGACCACTTCATGGTGTTATTCTTCTTAGTAGGATATATATTTAACTCTCACCCACCTATAATCACGTACCATAGATACACCAAATAATACTGTGAAAACTCACAGTTCTTGAGATTTTATAGTAATTGGTGCTTCTTTAATGTCTCTAGCACTTGAATCAAATGTGAGATGTGCTCCTCCTAAGTAGCAGTCTATCCCTTTATATCATCCAAATAGAAAATTATAGATGAATCTATAAAAGGGAATAATATATCACTCATTAACCTCATAAACATAGTATGTGTATTTCATAGGCAAAATGGCATGACTAACCACTCATATAAACCTTGCCTAGATTTGAAGGAAATATTCAAAGTATCTACTTCTCTAACCTAAACCTAGTGATATCCCAACTTTAAGTCATTAATGGTGAAGTGTTTGGATTTCTACAATTGGTCCAGTATATCATCTATCTTGGATAGGGGTACCTATTCTTGAGTGTAATTTTGATTAATGCCCTCTGCAAATTCCCATCCTTCTTTGGCACAATGATTATGATTGACCCACATGATGAGGTACTTGGTTGAATGGCATCCTGTTCTAGTAGTTGTTGCAACTATTTCTTCACCTCACTTTATTCTATAACAAACTTCCTATACATCTCATTTTTTAGCAACAAGAGTCCAATAACAACTAGATCTTGTGCTCCACTTCCCTCTTGAGAAATAGTCCTTTAGTATCCTAGAAGACACCCCTGCATTCCTATAGAAACTCCTTTTTTGTTTATGTTTCTTAGCACACCCCTCCAGGGAAGAATTTTCTATGATTGATTTTCTCTTAAAAATAGTAAAACATCTTGTTAGAACTAATCATTTTCTTAACTTTCTTGGCACTTACCACTAAAAATTTGGACTTTCCTTTATGTGTATTGATGGTGAGGGATTTTACATCCTTAATGAGGTAATACTAATTGGCTCTCCACATGAATATTTCATTCCACATGTACCTATAATGACTTCCAAAGACTACTCCACATACATTGAGGGGAACTCCATCTAGTTCTATTTCATCAATAAAATTAGCACTAATAGAAAATCTGGTTTTGTACTATTTGGTTACCTTTATTTCAACATCCTTGTTTACCCATCCCAATGGAAATGGGCTTAGATGATCAGGAAATTCCAATCCCAATTTGTTGACTAGCTTTGTTGCAATGAGATTTTCTTATGATCTTGAGTTGAATAGAGTATCGATTTTTGTCTTCTTGACCTATATCTTTAAATTATGTAAGAGTTTGGTCATTCCATTCTCTTCTTGTTGCCGAAGGATACACAAATTCACCCCCTTCTACACTGATGTATATAAAATCTTCTCAGCTATGTCCAAGGTTCTTTCCACTTAGTTTCTAAAATTAGTGGTGATGATATTTTTGTTCTTAGCATCTTTATTTTTTTCTTCAAGTTCAGATGGGGATGCAACTTCCATCACTTATCATATGTATGAATACCAATGTTACAGTGGCTGCTATGATATTTTAATTGGTGTGTTGTGCTTGTTGCATTTTTTATTTTCCCTCTTTCCACTTCTTCTTCCTCTCCTTGGAATCTTCTTGGTGCTCCTTCTACCTTGATCCACTTGCTTTGGATTTATTCTAGCTTATGTTCTATAAGTGTTGTGCCTACACTCAAGCCTCTTCCACCAATTTGGGTTTGAACAACATCACTTGCTTCCACAAATAGCTAAGCAGATCCCCTAGATAGTTGAGGAGTACGTATGGGTTATTTGGGGAGATACCCAACACTATGGACATCTTTCTAAATTTTTTGGTATACTCTTATACACTATTCCCCTATCTATGCCTAAAGTAATGACACTAGATCTATTGGTCCTCTATATACCCGATAGAGTAGAACTGTGAATTTATGAGAGTTTTTAAACCCTCCCACTTATTCACAGGAGGATATCCTTCCAACCGCATGGTATTCAAGTGTTTTTCCCACTAGTTGAGGGTATGACCCTCTAATTTTAGGTTTTCTTCCTTTATACGATGAACACTAAAATAAACTTCTAGTTGTTGAAACCAGTGATTTAACTTTAGAGCATTAATCTCACCTTGATATGGCTTGATGTCAACCTTCACTTCCATTTTGAATAAGGGTAGTGAATGATTCATGGCACTCAAAATGGGTTTATCCTTTGCAAGTTTCTTCTTAGATCCCTCTCTAGTTCTTCTTGATTTTTTGATTTGATCTCACATATGACCTCCACAATATAACCTCCATCTTCTCTAAATAACCCAAGATTATTGGTTAGAGCCACCATGAGGAGACTGACGTTATGGTTTATATTTTTAACTTGTGCTACCAATTGCACAAACATCTCCTCTGTAGGATCTTAAAGGTTATTAACAAATTCATTAGCCATGACTATGGTTTTATGAATTTCATACCAATAGGTCTAGATCCCTTCCAACTCCCCAAAATATACCCAAAGAAACCTACTTTGATACCAATATTATTCATAAAATGCCAAGGATATTCCACTAGGAAGGCTATCACAATATATTATTATCATTTTATACTAAAAATATGAAATCATTACTATGAGGGTTATTTTCTCTAGACTTATGGATTATTAATTTACTATTTTTATGCATGTAATATATAAAATGTAGAAAATAGAGAACATAAAAAAATCACAATCACTCACAACCATAATTAACACAATATATGACTCGGGAAACCCTTTCGGGAGAAAATCTAACTAGAAGGTGAGGTTTCTTTGCTCTCTTTTTTCTAAATGGAAATGGATGCAAGTACAAAGAAGTGATACCCATGGCTTATGGTCTTCTACAGTGCACAAAATCTCTATGCATTTTCTCTCCATATCCACTCTTGTCTATTATTCTCACCTGTGGAACAAAATGCACTTGAATATAATGGGACATCTTTTCCTCCTAATGGCTTGGTTATAACACAACCCGATAGCTAACTAGTAGTTAAGTTTGACTTCTTCAACTCTTAAATAGAGTTATAATATCAAATATTGTAGAGTATTACTCATCATGATCATGTGGCTATCCCATTTTCAATAAATAATGGGAGTTGACATGGCATCCTTTTGAATCATGGTGGTCAAAATATGAAGTTAAGCTTTTGGGTGGCATAACTTTATCATATGCATTTCTTGCATTGTTGAAAAGGAATATGTGTGTATAATAGTGCTAGGGGTTAAATGTTCAAGAAAAAAGTTTTAACACCAAAAAATTTTGTTTAATGCCTCAAATTTCTTCTAAAAAGTTTGAGACACCAATCTTCCAAACTAGGATGTGTTGGTAAAACTAGTCTTATGAGCCAATTCCTCTATCATTTCCCTATAAAAGAATCAATATGGATGAAAAATAATGTAATTATCCATTCTAGATTAGCACTGTTACCAATGCCTCGGAAATAATGCAATAGAAGGTGTTGGCTTTTAAATATTCATTACACTCAAACTACAACCATAATATGTTTTACTTGATAACTTTTAGTTGTAAATAATGCGTAGAAATTTTTAAACTATCATAACGCATTTAATAATATTTGAACATATTCATTAAAAAAAATATTTTTATCTATGATTCAAGGAAAAACATTTCAGATGAAAAACATCTAAAACTGAAGGAAAATACAACTTCAAAAATAGTAACACACTTGTTTTGATCTTAACTTGTTTCAATCACTTAATATTATTTTTATTTTTGATAACTTTATAAAGCAAACCTTTTTAGTTTTAAAAAATCATCGAGAACATTCATACATTACCCTTACTATAGGATTTTAAGCACATGCACAAGATGTATTGTGTTATCACTCAAAAATGTCCTCTTGGTTGAAATTCCTAGGCTAACCCTTTCAAACCAAGCATCTAGATACAAGGCTAGCCCCTTCAATCCAGAGAGGGATCTCTCTGATAGCCTAATCACTAAACTTAGCAAATTATTTTATCTTCAAACCATGGCTAGATCTTCAGTAGGGTTTTTGGATTTTGAGTATGGTGGTTGGGTAGGGTTTAAGAAATATCAACTATTGATCTATGGAGTCAAATCTGAGTGTTTATAAATATTATCAATGACTGATAAAATGATCCAAGAAATAGAGACAAGGTAAATGATGCATATATGTGAATATTATCGTTGCAGTATGAAAGGGGGAAAAAGTATTAACAGTCTATCACATTTGAAGCATCTGACAATGGATGAATTTCAAACGTAACTTTAGAGGAAAACTGTGAGTATTTAACTTTATGAAATGGAGATACTAACGAAGGATGAGTTCCACAACATTAACTTTTAGTTTAAATACTTAGAAGATTTACACATAAATGAACAACTAAGAAGGGAATCACATACACATGAGAAAGGAGACAAACTTCAAAACATCATCGTCATGAATCTATGGTATGAAAGCATTATGTACTTCTGCACTTGGTATAATTAATACTCACAAAATATTACAAAATAGAGCAATAGTTTCTTCTGCAAAACTTGAAAATCTAACCCTTGGTCCTCCTTTTATATTTAATTTATAGAAATATACAAAATCTGAGATCCACAATGTTTGGGAAATTCTTAATTACAATAACCATCAAGATTCAAAAAAATTTGGATCTAAAAAAAATCTTCAACCATATTTATTTTGATCCCCAAGTCGAATTTGATGATGTGGCCTTCAACTATTGACTTGACATTTTTATAGGAAACAAAATTTCTTAAAATCTAGCAAATTTTTGAAAAATAGGCTTCAAAGAGGTATTCAGATCTCCCAAACTATGATAACTATGTAAAAAATGAAATATTTGTTTTTAAATCAACACATTCCCCATAAAAACCTCCTTCATATTTGGAAATTCATCTTCATCTTCTTGAAAACCTTTCCCAAAGTGGATGACTAAAATATGACATTATTAATTATTTAAATCTTGAACAATAGGTTGCAAATATTCGTTCATATCCGTCAAACCATGCTATCTAGGTAAAAATAGAAGGAGTTTTTTTTAAAATCTTATGTTAAAAAAAAAGACCTCATTTGGTTTTTAAAAATTCATCTCCATATGTTCAAAAACTACATTTGAAAATAGTGGCTAAAACAAGAAAATAACATAATCACAAAATTTGGAAAAATAAGCCTCAAATATTCCTTTGTAATTTACAAACCATGATGTATGGATAAAATATTAAGGAGTATTTTATAAATTATCCCATTCCCAATAGAAATCTCTTTTTATTTTTTGAAATTGATCATCAAATGTTTGAAATATGTGTTTGAACATAGTGACTAAAACAGGAAAAATGTTGGAAATTGCCATTTTAGGACAAATTGTCGTTTTAGGGTTTAATTTAAAATCCCTCTCTTAGGATTGAAAACTGTGTCAAATTTCATATCAAGGTTTAATAAGGGTAAATATTTTTGAAAAACAAGTTGGAAACTTGAAAAGCAATATGGAAACTCATATTTTTAAATTTTCTATGGGCACTATGAAAATATTTAGTAGCACCACTTGTAGAATTTCGATAGGTTGATTTTGCTGCAAAAAAATAGGGAAAACATAGGATTAGGTGAAATAAATCTTTAGATATGTTCCTAATATTATGTTACATTTTAACCAAAAAAATTCATAGGCCAGTTGGGTCCCCTAGGTCCAAGTTTTGTCTAAGTCATGTAAAATCTCTACATTTTGAGGAGCGGAGCGCGATTAAAGCAGAGTTCTAAGAGTCAAAGGAGCTTTAGGGCAGGTAAAAGCCCCTTATTTTGTAATGGTGTGGGATTATTTAGAATATTTTGAGCTTTTCCCATTGTTTGCAGACCATGGTATTGTAAGGGTAAAGAATATATAAAGGGATGTCTTAGCAAGTCTAAGGCAGTGATGAATGTAATGTTGTGAATATGTGTTGGATATCTTTCTGTATTCGGGTGAAGGGGAAGGCTCCTACAACTGTGTGCATGGAGACTTTGGTAAGTCTACAACTGTGTGTACAGGCCCCTATAGCTGTGTGCGTAGGGCTAGAAATATTGTATATGTGAAGATTTGAGCTAATAAAAAAGAAATTGGGACAAATTTGTGTAGTTTTGTATGTTCATGTAGCTTTTATATTTTTGCTTGACTATGTTTCACTTTTGTAATTTCCTTCTGTAATTGCATCACGAAGGTTCATATACTCTTTTATATGATGAATAATGCATGTTAGACTAGTTATGTGCAGCTCGCAAGACTATTAAGTAGGAGAACGCTCTATGAATGTAACAATAAGGTTAATGGTTCACGAAGGTCAGTTTAAGCCCTAAAATAAAAGAAACCTTACAGCCACACTGCATAGCCCCTTTGGATGTAGAAACCTAGTTCTAGCATCACCCATTATTGCCTCAGGTGAGACTATAGTCTGCGCTATGCAGATTGTTGCTGAAAGGGCCAATAGTATAGGGTTTTGTTGGTTAGCACAAACTAACACTGAACCTCGGTCTAAGCCCCTCAAGCCAACAAATGGTTCTATTGTCGGGACCGAGATCTATTTGAGGGATGTGTGATGTGGCGACCGTCTAGAAAAGAGATCCAAGATTGGGTAGATTAGAGGTTGCATGAATTTGCAACATAGAAAAGAAGAAATATGCGCCAATCAACAGAAAGGTGGTTACAAAGGTATATCTATATGTAACAACACAAGATCTTTTTCACATCATCCGTTAACAAACTGCACAAATGGATTTCAAAGCTAGCTGCAAATGATTCATTTTGGAAACATGACGATCCTATTGTGTGGGCCCCAAAGTTGACTAAGCAACCTATGGAGACTAAAAATAAGGATGCAAGGATTGTTGACTACTGGATTGATAGTATTCTTGGAGGCTTTATTACTAAATTCACAATTGACACAACAGTATCCTATAGTGAAGCTGAGCATCCAGTTTTCAAAGGTTCATGAGGTAAGTATCTGAATTCTTTGAAGCTCTGGATTAAGATGTTATGTGAAAAGGGTGTTAAGCCTATAGATTGATGTTTAAAAGAAGGAAGACTGGATCTACGCCGGGCAAAAAAAGATTTATCTTAGACCGTGAGAAATTTATTGAGGGTGAGTAGAGTCCATTATTGGGTGAATCAGAAAGAGAAGAAGAAAGGACGAACCCTAGTATACCGAGAGGTGCGGCACAGTCAAAAACTCAAGGCACTTTTGGGATTCCACATTTGTCCACTCCACCTCCACCTTTGCCTCCACCTTGTACACCTACAACTCCACCTCCACCACCATTATTCAACATGGCTAACACAGTGAATATTCCTATTTTTAAGGGTCAGGGATCAGAGGATCCTAATCAATTTTGGTTTGTCGCAAAAGTTGTGTGGAATGCACAACAAATCAATGACGACGATATGAAGAAAGCACAGTTTTTCATAGCGTTTCAAGATAGAGCGCTATCATGGTATATCAAGTACAGTACGACGAATCCATCTTCTTCACTAGCTGTGACAAGGAACACACTGAATGCGGAATTTAAGAAGCCCATGTCACAGTCATAGTCCATTACAGAAATAAAAGAAATTAGTTAATGAGACTGCCTGGGATGTAGATCAAAGGTTAAAATTCTTGCTGGGACAAGTCAACTTCCAGATCTTTGAATAACACAGCAAAGAATGGTATATAGCTACGCCATTGCCACACCTTAGATTACCACTATAGCAGCAAAGATTGGGATGTAGGCTAAAGCATTAGAAATCGCGATGAAGTTAGAAGCTTCGCCAATACAAGATACTCACATAGGGGTCCAACAGATATAGTCCCAATTAGCAAGCTTGCATATGGAACTGCAAGATTTGAAGAAAGGTAAGGAAGCTCAGTCTGAGATATGTTCAAAAGTTTGGTGTCTAAAGTGTAAAGCGGAAGGTCACTATAAGGACCAGTTCCCTATCTATACTGATTATTTGGTTGACAGAGATCCAAATCCTTTGAAGCCAGAGCCTAGTGCTGAACCAAGTACCATACCAAGCATATGGTCTAGTATTTTCCGAATTGTAGACCAACACCCAACCGATCACTATTATTTTTTACAGAAATATGTGCAGTCGCCAAAGAAATTATTTTGTATTTTTTGTCGATTAGTAGGACATGACGAGAGGAATTTTCACAACTATGACTTAATGGTAGATCAAAATCCAACATATAGGATGCAAGATTAAGGTCGCACGCACGAAGATCATGGTTCACCTGTGGCCCACAGAGGATTTCAAGGTCGAGGACATGGTCGAGGAGGAGGCACCGGACGAGGTCGGGATTAGATGATATGCTATAACTGTGGTGAAACTAAACATTTTGTGTGGAATTGTTAGAACCCCACTTACCCATCCTGTTAGTATTGAAGACAATTTGACCATGTGATAAAAGATTTCCCTATTTTAGTGGCTTGTATGCAGGAAAAGAATAAACAACAGCCTGTGCAAAATTTACAAATGATGAGATCCAAACCATGCGAAGATGCTCCAAAATTTAATATTATGACACGAAGTGGTGCAGCTACAGGAGAAGATACAGCAGAGGGTAAAAATCCTGTGGAAGATAAATGTGTTAGGAAGGCAGGAGAGAAGAGTAATGGGTTCGATCTGTAGAAGGAGAAGACAAACTTCATGGAGGCGAAGAAGGGTTTCATGGACCCAGGAGCTTCGACATCAAGGACATAGACACAACTAGTACTAAGGAAGAACACTCCTGAAGTAGTTACTATGACAGAGAACCTTGATTCGATCGTCCTGAAGTCCTTTCTGCAGACATGTATGAATTTTCTAAGGGACCAGAAAGTAATGGAAGGGTTACAAGAACTAATAGACAATTGTGCTAGTAAAGAGAAGCCACAACCTAAACATCACGTGGTAAACAAGGTCAACAAAAATAAGAAGATAACTAGCCAGGAAATGTGATTAACTGCGTAGATTGGCAAATTTGAAATGGATCAAGTAATTTTGGACTTGGGACCAGATGTGAATGTCTTACCAAAGAAAAATTGGGAGTGGATGGGGCAACCAAAGCTACAATGGTCACCAATTCAATTGCACATGGCCAATCAACAGAAGATTATCATGATGGGTTGATTGCAGAGTGTTGTTGTAGACATTAAAGTAGTAAGCGTGATGACAGATTTTGAAGTCATTGAGATTGTGGATGACAGCAATCCATATCTGGATTTACTCAAAATCGATTGGGATTTTGATATAGACACATTAATAAATCTAAAAAGGAGAAGTATGGTATTTGAAAATAACGGTACCAGGGTCATTGTTCCTTTAGATCCCTCTAAAGGAGCGCGATATACAGAACTTGTCTGTGAAGAATATGGTGTTGAATATATTGACCACGTCTACAAGTTAACTTTGTAAGAAGAGGATTGGATCAACCCCATTGTAGATGGAAGGATAATATGGGAGAAGGATAGTTCAGGTCATTCAAACTCAGATGAAGAATTAGAGAAATGACATAACCGGTTGCACAAAGTTTCTACTCTTCATTGTAATAGACTGACAAAATATCTTCACTGCATATCAACCAAGGTATGTAATTTTCCATATTATGATGGGATAGGTGATGTCATCTTATTTATGGATGAATTTGAAAGGGATGTACCGAAAGAACAATGATTCCAAGCCTTGGATATAGCTTTGAGGGCTATGCCTATGTGCTGTTGGGGCACACATAAGGATAATATAGGAGATTGGAGGGAGTACCGACGGTTGATGAGGCTTAGGTTTGGTCATGCAAACACAAGGATCACAGAGAAGTACAATGGAAAGGATGATCCCTGAGATCATTTGTCTCGTTGGACTAAGGCATGGGGTGAAGAACCTCGACCATAATGGGTACATGTATTTGTTCACACGTTGGATGTAATACCGATGAATTGGTATCTTGAAACGGAGCTACACCATGGCACCGCCGATTGGAATGATCTGAAGGAAATTTTTATATTGACTTTTAGCTTTGAGGATGGTTTTCAATGTATAGATGATGCCCTTCAAGAAATTAGAGTAGCAATTTTCCAGACACCTAATGAGCCAACAACTTGGGTACATCCCCAATGGAATTTGCAATTGTAACACACACTAGAGTGCTATAATATGACCGCTGAGGAGGGCGAGGAAGATACACACAACATTAATATTCCTACGTCAAAAGGATAGCGTGAAGTGGTAGGACCAGTTGTTGAAATACCTGATGTAACACAGCCTGTTAAGACGAAGCAGGTCAATATAGGGTCAGAGGCAGAGCCCAAGTTTCCGTGCATAGGAGATTACAATGATGAGGAGAGGTCACCAAATTACTGCATGAGTATCAAGATTTATTTCCAACAAAGTTCACGGAGTTAAAAGACATAGTAGGATATCGGAGCATAATGAAGATCACTTTAAATCCATATGCGAAACCTGCAAAACAATGACCTTATAGGCTCAACCCAAAATACAAATAGAAGGTGAAGGAGGAACTTGAGAAGATGGTTGCAGCTGGCATAATTGAACTTGTAGAAGAATCTAAATGGGTGATCCCAATGGTAGTGCAGGAGAAAAAGAATAAGGGAGAAATAAGGATCTGTGTCGATTTAAGGAAGTCGAATGAGGCATTTGTGCATGACCCGTTCCCAACATCATTTGAAGATGAAGTTTTTGAAAATGTAGGAGGACAGGAGGCCTACTCCTTTATAGATGGGTTTTCAAGGTACCATCGGATTAAGGTAGTGCCGAAAGATAGAAGTAAGACCACTTTCGCTACTAAATGGAGATCCTTACAATATACTGTCATGCCATTTGGATTGAAGAATGAACCAAAGATATTTTCCACAGTTGTCATCGCAACATTTAAAAAATTCATTCATAAGTTTCTAGAGGTTTAATTTTATGATTGGATAGTATTTGGACTATTAAAAAAGCATGTCCTAAGCCTGAACTTGATATTGGATATCTACAAGAAGTATCAAATCTCATTGAACCTAAAGAAGAAATAATTTTTGTGTACCTTATGGAATTTTACTGGGACATGTCGTTTGTAAGCAAGGGTTGATGGTGGACCCTATAAAAATCGATGTTATTATCAATTTGGATCCACCAAAGAATGTGAAGCAGCTATATAAAACTCTTGGACACACTGGATATTATAAAAAATTCATTAAAGCATATGCACATATCACTGTGTCGATAGAGAATTTACTAAAAAAAGATCTCACCTTTTGTTGGGATGATGAGTGTAAAAAGAGCCTTGAAATATTAAAGGAGAAAATGGTTGCGCAGATCTTGGTGTTTCTCGATAATTGAGACCAGCGAAGTACTAGCCAACATTGAAGAAGGATTGTCAGATGCACAACTCTTTGCAGTAAGGGTTTTTGATGAGCATTTTTCATATATTATTTACTTTTTGACTACCAGAGTAGCCCTATGGAGTATATAATGCAACAAAAGAAAGAACTATAGTCAAAGCTACAGATTTTCTCTGATTACTAGGCATTTGTATAAAATGGGCCCTGATGAGATATTGCACAGATATGTCACTAAGCACGAAATACATAGTATTTTGGTAGAAGAAGATGGTTGTGTCATGGGAGGACACTATGCAGGAAAATCCACTGCATAGAATATTTTGAGAGCTAGACTATGGTGGCCCACAGTGCATAAGGATCTTATAAATTATTATAGTGATTTCAATGTTTTCTAGAGGACTGGAAGACCATCGAGAAGATATGAATTTCTACATAATCCACAAGTTACTTTGCAGGCTTTTGATAAGTGGATGATTTATTTTGTTGTGTTGATCAATCCGTTGGGAAAGAAGATTGGTGCGTGATACATTATTACTATGACGAATTATCTGACCAGGCGGGATGAGGCACAACCGATAAAGGATTGTAGCGTAGAAACTATTGCGCACTTCATATTTGAGTATATATTGTTGAGGTTTGGGTGCCCAAAGATCCTAATGAGCAATAGGGGATCGAACTTCCTAAACAACACTATTGAAGAATTAATGCAGGAGTTTTAGGTACATCATCAGAAGAGAACGCCTTATCATCCTCAAGTGAATGGCACAGTTGAGGCTTTCAACAAAATTTTGGAGAAAGCTCTGACTAAGGTGTGCAATGTCAACAAGAATTATTGGGATGTGCACATACCAATAGTTTTATGGGCATACAGGACTACTTGCAAGAAGTTGACTAGGCAGACTCTGTTTAGACTAGTGTATGGACAGGAAGTTGTAATGCTGATGGAATATATAGTACCAAGTCTTAGAATCACAACAATCACGAATATGGTAGACAACGATATTATGGAAGAAATATTGCAACAATTGCTCACACTAGAAGAAGATCACTTTCTTGCAAGATTTCACCAAGTACAGAAAATCCAGGAAAAGGCATGGCACAATTGACATATTAAGCAACAAAATTTTAATAATGGAGACTAGGTTTTGTTGTATGATAGTAAGTTCGCGTAGTTCCCTAGTAAGTTCAAGATGCATTGGCTAGGCCTATACGTTATCAGGGATATCTCAGATGGTGGCACAGTTCAGCTCGTGAAGCTGAATGGAGAATTATTTGTTGGGCGAGTAAATGGGAGTAGATTGAAGATCTACAGGGACGATTCTATCTCTGGGATTGGGCGATGACTATATGAACATAGGAAAGTCTTAGTGCTATAGGCAGTTGGAAGGAAGCATGGGACTATAAAGTACTCTGCCAAAGAAGGCCTTTGTTGAAGAGGGTGGGTTGTGCGGTATTAAGGAGGATGGCGCAGATGGAGGAAGTTGTGACGAAGAAGGGGTACCTACACTGCAAGGAAGGGTATGACATAGTTTGCCCAGAATATGACTGTTGGGGTTGCTACAGTTGATTTGACAAAGAAACTGTTGTTAAAAGGAGTGGGGGAACACATTTAAGGAGCATATCTGGGCAAATTTGTCACCAAATTTACATTTATGAGGAGGATCTTAAGGAGGTCGAGGAGTTGGAATTTGAAAAAGGTTATAAATATGGTACCCTACTCCATATTCAGACAATTTTCTTGTTGAGAACTCGAAGTTTGATTTTTTTCCTAAGTGCGAGTCGAGCATTTTGTTGCATGTCTAGTTGGAGTTGGGAGAAGCTTGATCAAGAGTTTCTTAGGAAAGGGATTAGATCCATTATGACTGCTACACCACCAGTACATGCAACTGCAACAAGATCACCAAGAACAAAGCCTACTTCTACAGCAGAAGAAGCCACAAAAGCCTCCAATTAGGCAATCACCATAGAAACTCCCCACATAACAATAGTCTAAGGAGAGAATGTATAAGTTGACCAACTGATGGAGCCTGAAGATTTGGATGAGGAAGGAGTGGCCAGCGAAATAGAGGATATTAGCGTAGATGAGGTGGAACTAATCTCTAGGTTGCCACCCTATATACCACCGCGGAAGCCAACCTAAAAGGTGACCAAGGACCCAGACACTATAAAATTTAAGGTCTTTACACCCTTGTTACTAGAGGACGTGTTGATTGAGGGAGACTTGCTAGAAAGGGTGCCACAAATACGCATGGAGGATTGGGATATGAATTATCGAGGAAAGTATCCCCAATTCAAGCCGAGCAAGTATTTGAAAGTCATTTACTATGAGGAAGATGGAGTCACAAGGGTCGAACCACTATCATGGGCAACAAGAATTCAATGAGATGGGTTGTTGAATATGCTCTATGTTCCACACTTTGGGCACAGCAACATAAATACAATGTGTGTGCCAGTTGTTGGCCTTGGTACATGATAAGTGTCTGTGGCTCGAGATGTCGATCCTAAATGATGATATGTTAATTCGAAGGATTACTATGCTACCTTACCAAGGAGCAAACCCTGCCGACACATTTGTCAGGAAGTCTCAGGAGAAAAAGCTGGCTGATCAGATGAAGAATGACTTCAGCTTAGTCAAGAAATCCTAGGTATACACTACTAGCTCTATCAATGATCTAACTGTGAATTATTCCACGCACATTTTGGCTCGTAAGATAATGAGGAAGTGTCAAGTGCATGAAGTATCAACCCTAGTTTTATCTTTGGCTCTATAGTGCAGTAAGGGGGTCCATTTTTACTGGGCAGTGTATTTATGTCAAAAAAATTTGGACGACTATCGAGAAGCACAAGAAGACGGGAAGCAATTCCACTATGTGTGGTTATTTCTCTTAATTGCACTAACAACATGGCGAACATCAGATGAGTCACAGTTCCCCACTGTATACCCTGATGTGTGTGAGGTTGCGAAGCATGCCTCGCTGTGGGCGTCTAAGGAACGGATCCAGGTTACAAAGAAAAAAATGTTCTGGGTCTTATTTGAGATGGATCTGTGCACTATGATCAGTTGGAAGCCGCAACTATCACCAAGTTTTTTTCAAGAATATCATAGCATTTTCAACTTTAAAGAAGATTTTCACCATGTCTATATCCACACGAAGAAATATTTGGAGGTGGTATGGTATGAATTACCATTCTTATTTACTAAGGAGGAAATCTTGCTCATAATAAGCAAGTGGTCTAGTAATTGGCTCACTCCCACTATAGAGGATCAAGAGTAGGTGGGAAAAATTAAGACACAACAAGCCACTGGAGGTGCACAGACCAAAAACCCAGCAACAAAGGAGAAGGTGCCTCATAAGGTCACAATTGACCTTGAGAAGAACACCGTGAAGGAATCAGGGCATGAAGTTGAAAAAGAGGAACCAACCATTGATGAGGGAGGTCAGGGTGGTGATGAACCTTTTGTGGACACAAAGGACTTTTCTTCCCTGTTTATAGTGAAAAGACAGAAGAAGTAAAGTGTTGGAGGTGTGCGGAAGAAGCAGAAGTCTGACAAATCTGTTGGCATAGAACCGATGGTCCTCACTGAGGAGGACATCGATGATATAGGAGACATAGTCCAGGCTGTGATAAAGGAATTTTGGGGAAACATTGAGGAACAATACAAATCGGTGTTGATATAGGTCCAATAGGGCCTCAAGAAGCTGGAAGTTCAGTCGAGTGTGATTCAAGCCAGCGTGACTCAAGCGAGAGTGGGTCAAGTGAGCATGGAAAAATTCAGTACCACTATATAAATCACATCCGACCTCTGAGAAGTTCAACTACTAGGGGTCTCTCTCCATTTTGAGACAGCCAAAGACTAGGAGTGCACACAGTACTGGAGAGATCTAAGTCTCAACCTTGTGGTGTTCCCCATTTAGGCATTGCATGACTTGCACTAGGGAGTCTTTGATGAACTGAAGATATGAGAGAAACAATATTTGTTTGTAATAAAATAAGTAAAAAAAAACAAAAAATCGATGCTCAAGGAGAATAATAAAGTGATCCAAGATCGCGACAAGGCAGCTGGAAGAGGCTATAACCAAATTTTATAGTGAGCTTCCAGAGCTCCAGATCCCGACAGAGGAAGCCTTAGTAGAAAAGCTTTAGAAGTTGGCAACAATGGTCAAGGAGCATAGGAAGAGGTGGGAAAAGTTAGATTTGAGCTACAGATGCAGATTACAAAACTCCAAATGAAGTTACAACCTACAATGCCATCTAAATTTTGAGAGCAACGTGAAGCTACAATAAAGGCTGACATGAAAAATATAGCCACTGCAGTCAAGGACTTTGGTCAAATTTTTGAGGATACAATGGAAATATGGGCCTCGCTGTAGAAGGACCCACATGTGTAGAATATCAAGATGGAAATTAGAGACAAACAAATACAGTTTAATGAGCTCAAAGCCATGGTGTGGAGCTTAGCACCTGTGCAATAGTTTTCCCATCTTCAGGAAGGAACGCTTCTACAAGGACATATTGATGAGTTGTGGTGGAAAGCATAGCTACTCTACATGCAGATGTAGCCTTGGTCAGATGAGACCTGCTATCTCTTGCAGATAGTGGAGATAAAATTCAAGAGCATGCAATAGACACAGAGAATAATCGGTCTAGCAAAAAAAGGGTTGACAATAGAGAAGCTTGTAGAAGAAGTTCGACAGACCACAACACAACTCACAGAGTCACTTCATCCATTGAAGTCCACATATGGTGGCCTCAAAGCAAAGATTGTGGATGTACCAACTGAGTGAAGCGAGGACGAGTCACATCTTTGTGTTGGGGGCATGTTGGGTAGGGGTCCCTTAGGTTCAAGTTTTTTCTAAGTCATGTAAATTCTCCACATTTTTAGGAGCAGAGTGCGATTAGTGCAGAGTTATAAGAGTTAAAGGGGCTATAGGGCTGATTAGAGCCCCTTATTTTGTAATATAATGGGATTATTTAGAATATTTTGAGCTCTACCCATGGTTTGCAAACCATTGTATTGTAAGGGTAAAGGATATATAAAGGGATGTCTTAGCAAGTCTAAGGTAGTGATGAATGTAATGTTGTGAATCTATTTTGGATATCTTTCTATATTTGGGTGAAGGGGAAGGCTCCTGTAGCTGTGTGTGTAGAGACCTTGGAGTTTGCAGCTATGTGCACAGGGTCAGAAATATTGTATCTATCAAGATTTGAGATAATAAAGAAGAAATTGGGACAAACCTGTGTAGTTTTGTATGTTCGCGTAGCTTCTATGTTTTTGGTGGAATATGGTTCACTTTTATATATTCCTTCTGTTTGCGAAGGTTCAACTACTATTTTATATGATGAATAATGCATGTTAGACTAGTTACACGCAACTCGCAAGACTATTAAGTAGGAAAACGCTCTATGACTGTAACAATAAGGTTAATGGTTTGTGAAGGTTGGATTAAGCCCTAAACTAAAAGAAACCTTAAAACCACACTACATAGCCCCTCTATATGCAGAAACCTGGTTCTAGCATCCCCCAATATTGCCTTGGGTGAGACTACGATCTGCGCTATGCAGATTATTTCCGAAAGGGCCGGTAGAATAGGGTTTTGTTGGTTAGGGAAGACTAACTCTGAACATGGGTCTAAGCCCCTCAAACCAATATTCCTTTACATAACCCCTTGTATAATGATCTAATAATCATAACCTTTGGACCTTTACAAAAGGTACAAACTTGGTGCTAATAACTAGATACAATGGGGATATTGTCTCCCTAGGAGGCAGTAAATAACATGTAGACTATTTTCCTGATCCATTGGGCTATTCCCAATTCAAACCTTTGAACCTGCACACTGTAACCTTCTCTTTAACTGAGGTCAACCCTTATTGAACACACTCACTAAAAAACTAAAAACCAAATCAAATTGCTCAAATAATGCTCCTACTACGAGCTTATTGAAAACAAGCCTACTCTAATGTACTAAATATAACTGTTGAATCAAGTAATTACATATTTCCAATGTAGCCAATCAAGAAAGTGGCTGTATGATTTATTTTTATCCTCATGGGCATGCAACAAAAATAAATTTTTGAAAACAAACAAATCAAACTAAAATATGAATCTCATATGGGAAAAATTGCACAATTTGAGTCTGCATTCTGACTCCAAACATGCTGCAAAAGGATCCTCACAAGAATCAAAACTGATATAGCTATTTTCCACGTTTTTTCACTCTTATATGAAAATCCTCCATCTACATTTTATTTCTCATACACCTCCATCTGATTTCTATCATAATGTTGCAAACAAAAATTTTCTAGACAAGAAAAGATTGTTGGTTGTAACATTAATTTTTTTATCATTTATTTTAGAGAAGGATTCCTGAAACACTACAAATGGAACAACCATGTTTTGTATAATAGAAGTGAATAAGGATTCTTCTTCACATGCTTCGATAAGAACATCATCTTGAACTTCTAAATTTTATGGATTTGTGTATTCAAGAAGTGTGAGATCCTGAGTACTTTCTAAAATTTCCAAAGAATCTGAAACAACTTTCTCTTCTTCTATGACTAAAATAGAAACTTTTGATTGATCATTGTAATCCATCTCTTGGTAACTTATCACCTAAACATCTTCATCATTTTTAAGAGAAGGAAAATGAATTTCAAGCTCTAGATCCTAGTCCATTTTAGACAAAGAAGAAATTACTATTTGTTGTTGGGATGAAAAATCATTAAGGGTTTCTATGATATCCTCATCCATAATCTCCTCATCACCATAAAAATATTATAAGTAATGAATAAAGTCTTCACAATATTCACAAAAAATTTGAAATAGTGACAAATAAGGATGAGACTCCCCATAATACTCAATGAATATTGTGTGGAAATATTTAATTGAGCATAATCTACCTAGTTTTAAGCCCTCTTACCATGAGCTAGCTTTGTCTACCAAGGTATCCATAAACATATTCATTAAAAAATCCTCATGAAACTTAATCCCAAGCTTATACACATGCATATTAAATTTATATCAAATGAAGCACAACATCATCCCCATTCTGATCTTTAAATTTTGGCAAATATGATTTCCAACCTATGCATAAAATGCGATTTCAAAAACATAGTATATGTTCACAGTTCATTGCAGCATACCTTGTAGATCTGTAAGCCTCCATGGTGTTATAGACATTTTTGGGCCCTACAACCCCAAGCATGAAATGTCCATAAACCAAGGGCTCCTAAGTCCCTAAAAGTGTTGTTCTAACCCCTAAAGGAAAAGGGTCAGTAGATTACAGCTTCTCCCAGAAGTTCTCCATGAAAAACTGCTCAGAATTGGTCAAAACAGGATCATTTCAGCTGCTCCACTGGCTAAGTGCGTTGCATCTCACCTAAATACACTGTGAGGGTGCGTTGCATTTCAAAAATCCCTTCTATGGGGTGCGATGGGCGAGAAATGACAAATGGCAGTGTCATTCCGTGAGGTGGAGAGGCAAAGGAAGCTTCCAGAATCTTCTCATGTGACACTTGCCTCACTGAATTCAACCAAGGATGAGTAAGAGACCATCAATCTCCAAGTGGAAGTAAGAACTATCAGAGGGAAGACACTAATCAAATCTTAAGCTGACTCATCTCCATTACAAACATCTATATATGGATCCCTCATCCCAGAGATCCAGGGGCTGGAATTTTGCATATTGTAAGGAATTGTTGTTGGTTTCTTGAGACAAACATCAGATTGTTGGGTGATCTAAGCTTTGTTTGAGGTGAAGAGGGGCTTCTTTGTTGGGAGGTTGATGCTGGGTCAGAATAACTGGTTGTAACTCCTCTTGGCTCTTTTCTTGTTTATCAATAAAATCTATTCAAGTTTTCCTCCATGCTTTTGTGTCATTGATGCTTGCTACATTTGTATGGTCAATTTACATCTGATCCTAGATTGTTTATGATTATAGATCCATGTCTTTGTATAGTGTTATGCTTCTGTGGTCTTACAGGTACTTTATGACGCTAGGCGTGCAAGGGAGCAGGTAGCTGAAGACTATCAAAGAAGAGAGGGATCAAATCAGGAGATTAGTGCAAGACAGAGGTTGGTCTTTTTGTTCCTCTCTATCTATAATTCATAAAGGAAAAATGAAAGTAGCTTTTCTCTGTTTGTTTCTAAGGCAGCTGTCGAACCTTAGTGGGATAGAGTAGTTCTATATAGACACTTTTCCCTGTAACAAAATGGCGACTCCGCTGGGGAACTAATTAGTTTGTTTGTTTATCATTCTTTGTTGTCTATTTCATAAACTTATGAGTAGCATTCGAACTGCATTTGCCATAACAAATGCAAAGTAGATAACTGCTACTTCAATCCATCTACTGGATCTGTTTATGATTTAAACAACTGATTCACAAACTATCTGATTTCCCTTGTGATAGCTCTTAGATCCTCCTTAGATCTACCCCTGATTTTTGCATTACTGATTGCTTTTTTCTCGGCCAAAACCCAAGAACTGAACTGCAAATTGTGACCCGGAACCCGAACAGAGTCTCGTTTCTGGCCCAGCGCAGGTACTGTTCAGAGATTCTGAACTTCAGCGCACTTCCTGAGTGGACAAGCTGCACTGCATTTCAAATTCTCTGTGTTACAGGTGCGCTGATCAGACTAGCTTTGTGCAGTTGTGGCTTCTGTGGTTCATTCTTTCCAATTCTATTCCTGAATTTTGCTGCCTGTGATCAGTATATGTCTTTTTGGAACCCCTTTTCCTTGTTGTTATTCCGCCTCCTTTGTACAAAAGAACTGCAGATGTTTTTGTGTGTTTGTTGAGTCATTTACAGTTCTCCTTTGCAAAAGTAGCATAATCGTATTGTCGTCCTTTGATTGAAACTGTCGCAAGTGTCGATTTCAATCGTAGGAAAGAGTTTGATTGCTGTTGATGGTCGATTATCCTGTTACTATTGCTTTTGGTCTGAATTTGTAATTTTCTAGTGTCGAGAACAAGTATTCAGTTCAAAATCGTAAAGTGCTGTGATCGTCTCCATTTTTTGATTTCGAAAAGAAACTTGCTGATATTTGTCACTTGAAAAGAAATTCAGATTTGTGCATCAACTTTCTTTTTAGCATTCATATACTAAGAAAGTCGAAAACAAATACATGCATGTGCATTTACATATAGACAGTCTGATTGGCTTGATTTAGGAAAGTGCATTTAGAGTGTGCTCTTTGCTCTTTGTGAAAAGATTTTGTCTTTCTTTTCCTTAGTAGCTAGGATTTTCATTGCACAAAGGAGATAAAAAGTTTGTTTATCATCTTAGATTGCATTTTAGGAATTACATCTACATCTCGTGGTGAACCTGAAAGGAAAACTTCATAAACAAGATCAACTTAAAATAAATTCAATGAATCTAACAACGCTTTGGAACTTAACGCACAACATTTAGAAGTCTAGGCTAGAGATGTATTCTGGCGTCGTAAAGCCTGGTAACTGTTGTTCTCACTGATGGTTGGGTGATTCCTCCACTTTGAGATGATAAGTACCAGTACGGACTTGTGCTCCCACGTACCGTCGAGTATATTTTGGGAGACCCCAATAGGCTTAATCCTTTATCCATAGGAAGCCGTGTCTGCCGCCCTATCGATCGCAATGCACTGAACACAGCATTCGGGAAGATTGACTGCCGTACTGTAAAAGGTATTCTACAGTTTTGCGATTGGTTTAGTAATCCCTCTACCTAGATTTCTAGAGCAGTCCCTTTCGTTCCTTTTCAGACTCCTTAACAGAAAAGGTCCATCTGAGCACTTGTCACTTCAAGCTCATTACAAATCGAAGGAGACTAGAGTCATCTTTTGTTTTTTCTCGACTCTTAAAAATTGAAAAAACGAGTTGTGTCAAAGCGTCTAAAATTTATTTTAAACGGAATATTAATTACCCTTTCCTACGTTGATCTTGGGTTGAGAAAATGGAATCCACCAACCAAGGAATTCCCCTTGGAGGAAATCCTAGTCCTTTCTCCTCTTGGGGAGATGTTGGTGCACCCCATATGGCCACATTGTCACTTCCAGGACTGACAATTGGTTTGCCTGTATGGCTCTTCTCAACCTCTGTCATTCAGAACACCACAATCCCTGAACAATCGAATCAGCGACTAGACGAGTCCAGAGTTACCCACCAGCCTTCTACTTCCTCTAATTCTTCCTCTCCTCCTTCCTCTTCGCTTGATGGGGCTGGTAAAGCCAAAAGTCAAGTACCTAAAGAGAATAAGGAAAAGAAGAAGAAAGAGAAGAAGAAGAAGGAGCCAAAAGCGAATGGGGGCAAACGAGTGTCGTCTAGCGAAAATCCACACACTGCACCGACCAGGCATAAATCGCCATGTGTCATTTGCAAGGGAGACCACTATCACAAAGATTGTCCTTGCATCCCTCGGATCTTAAGGGACTGGTCTCCTTGTTTGCACAACCCAGTGTCGTCAACATCTGATGGTCATGTTGAAAACACACCGTCAACTAGTGAAAGTGAAGCCCCAGGACAAAAAGGAAAATGTAGATTTCCTTGTAAACTGTGCGAAGGCGATCATGCCGTCCACCATTGTCCCTTCTTAGAAGAAGCTAAAAGAGTTCTGGATGATCGTCTGGTTTCACCGTTACGACTTCCTCCTGGATATAAAAAACTCTTGCCAAGTCCGTCACTAGTTGAAAATTCGGCTGGCCCGCTCAGGTGGTCGGCCGAATCATCTATCATTGAAGATAAACCATCTGAACCCATACCAGACGAAAGTCAAAAGGTCGAGGTGGCAATTGACCTGGTCTTTCCTTCAGAGGTTCCATCTTCAGATGATACAGTCACTGAAGAGAACAAGGATGACACCGTACAAATTCTTTTCATAAGCATAGACTCCAACGAACATGGGGGAAATTTACCCGTTCCTTTACCGTAGGAAGGAAGTTCGTCAGAGTCGTACCCGACCATCTATTCGGTCCCACCTCCAAGCAACCTAGTTGTCTCCTTCGACTGGAATCAACTAGGCAGACCCCGTTTACCAGCTAGTATACCATTCTGAATCATTGTTCAAATATATAGAATGGTTATGGCTGGTACCATCATAGATGAGGGGGCTTCTATGAGTATCCTTTCCTCAACTGCTTGGAAAGCGCTTGGTTCACCATCGCTTTTGCCTGAGATGAGAAATCTAACAGGTTTTGATAAAGGAACAAGTCGACCGTTAGGGATCCTTCCTAATGTGCCCATAACATTGAGAGGGAAAACCGTTCACATGAACGTAATGGTAGTTCAAGGACCCCTGGATTACAATCTACTCCTTGGATGAGACTATATTTATTGCATGAGAGCCATTGTCTCATCACTCTTTAGAGTGATGTGTTTTCCGCACGAAGGAAGAGTGGTCAAGCTCGTAGACCAGCTTTTATTTCCTAGATCACGCATAGCAAATAGTCATATACCATCCCTAAATGGTCTTTTCACGCAAGAAATGTCTCAATCTCCAGTCCGTCCACCCGATGAGCGCGAGTGATTCGGGGGGACATGACTGAAACCTAGGGGGCATGCACCCTGGTCTGCTTCAGCAGGAAAACTTCGGGTATAGGGTAGGTTTCCGCGAGAGAATATGACTAGTCTATACCCCCGTCCGTGATTGGAAGAGGGGGTTATTCTAGAACAAGATCCTCTTGTCAAAGTTATGTGAGTAGAGTAGCCTCCTTCACTCACCTTTGTCTATTTTAGTAGACATCGCCAAAGAAGTGTTTTGTTTGCGCTGTGAACAGAACGATCTTTGGGTAACCTATAAGAGGTAGGCCTCTCTCGGTAAAACAAATGTTTTAACGGACTAAAGAAGGGGTAACCTTGAAACTCTGTTTTATGCCTGGGGGAATGCAAACCTTTTGGCTTGCAAGTGAAGAGCAACTATTTATTTTTTAAATTTGTAGGTCCTCTAACCCTTTAAACTCGTAGGATTGGTCGTTTCCTAACTTGCATAAAGAAAGGATGTGGGGCAAAACTCTAAAAGTTGCCATTTTTATATGAGACATTCTTATCACACGACTGGATTAATCAAGCAGTTTTAGCACATAGTTCAAGCTCGTTAAAAAATAAACATAAGCCATGAGCAAATGTTTCACCCCGCGTTTAAGCTCGTTAAAAAATGAACTATTCACCGGTAAATAACCATCGTGAATGTAGTACTTCAGTCATTAAAGCCTTGGTCGTGTTTGCACCGCCACCTCCACTTTTTCATTGGCCGATCATTCACCCCCATTTGATTGTTTACCCATTTTGAGGAACAGTTGCGAAGAGTGATCTCACTAGCCATCCTTGTGACACTGCCGTGATTGGAAAATTCCAAACCTTACCTGGAATTAGCTGCTATCCATTTTATCACTCGTTCCTCAAAAGACGAGTCTCCTTTAAGCTCTTTTCAACTGACTCGTAAAATATGAAAAGATTGCCGAGCCATTGGCCTCTCTAGCTCGTTAAAGGGACAGGAAGTGCTATCCCTCCTCTAGATTTTAATCTTTTTGGACCTGAGGGATTATTACACAAAAAGATCGAGCGCTTGTTTTGTTCGGCTCATTAAAAGTATCGAAAATTCATCCCTTCCGTATTGTTTTATACTTTTTCGGACTTAAGGGATTAGATGACAAAAAAGGAATTTTGGAGTTACCTTTACGTTCCTTTTCAGACTCTCTAAAATTGAAAAGGACTGAGTTATCTTTGTCGTTAAACTCGTTAAAAGTATAATAGCGAAAAACTTGTCTATAGATGAGAACGAGTTTCACTATCGCTAGGCTCGTTAAAACATAGCGATGGGTTTGCCCGAAGGGCAAATTATAGAACAAGCATATGTTATCCTCCTCAAGCTTGACAAAAATAAAGAGGTACTGGTCAGCAATGACTAGGGAAAATTGGGAAGAAAACTTGAAGAAAATTTGTTGGTAGCAAGTCGCTCTTGAACATGACACTTCCACTCCGTGTCCGAGTCAGGTTGGGTTGTTTCATTCACCGGTCACATCACCATGGTCCCATCATACCATCCACATTTGGGGTTAATGCTACCAATCCATCACAACAGTGTCGCCGATATGTTCAAGAGAAGTCATTTAGAGAATTCACCTGTGTCTCACCCACTACCATACATTATACTCCATTCTTTCATGACCGCCACCCTGAACCTTATATCACCAGATCGTTTTCACCTCCATTAAAATCATTTGCTCCGTTCCGTGTCATTGATGTGGGATTCATTAAGGCCCTCCTGTGACAGATCACTTCTTGTCGACATCAGCTCATTATCCAAGAAGTTGATCTAGGAACACCCCATTCAGTACCTTGAAGCTTGCATGCCTCAATGGCAAGTTTCTCACTTCCGGCGACAGGTTTACATCAATAGCCTTCGACCGAAAGATTTTTTGTGGTGTTCGACGCCAAGTCCTTTATTCACACCACGTAAATTGTACTGCAGTACCTTGAGGGTCATTATCATTATCGGTGATTCCTCTCGCGCTTGTTAACAGTTTACATCATTGGCTGGTAATCAAGCGATGTCTTTCCATGTTCGACTTCAGAACATTTCTCACATGAATCGACTTGTACTCCGATTGAAGATCGAACGAGATTGAAGACCCCAGATCTAGTTTCATCCATTAGGGCTGCAATATATATTCAGGGAAAATAAAGACATCAAATGTACATCATTGCTGCATAGATAATCATCCAATCAAAAGGATGATGGCTCTATCAGAATCATCAGTCTACACTAAGACGATTGTCTATCCTATGTACATGAAAATGAATTTATAAAGCTGAGCATGGGAATGCCCACCTCAGCTAGATCATGAAAATATTATGAAGATAATGTATTGTATTGTATCTTATTACAAGTCTCCTCCCAGCATTGAAAGAACTTCGGATCCTCATAATAAAGAATTTCACCCAACATCAAAAGATTAACAACCTCATGCTTTAGGGGGCAACTGTTATAGACATTTTTGGGCCCTACAACCCCAAGCATGAAATGTCCATAAACCAAGGGCTCCTAAGTCCCTATAAGTGTTGTTCTAACCCCTAAAGGAACAAGGTCAACAAATTACAGCTTCTCCCAGAAGTTCTCCATGAAAAACTGCTCAGAATTGGTTAAAACAGGATCATTTCAGCTGCTCCACTGGCTAAGTGCATTGCATCTCACCTAAATACACTGTGAGGGTGCGTTGCATTTCAAAAATCCATTCTGTGGGGTGCGATGGGCGAGAAATGACAAATGGCAGTGTCATTCCGCGAGGTGGAGAGGCAATGGAAGCTTCCAGAATCTTCTCCTGTGACACTTGCCTCACTGAATTCGACCAAGGATGAGTAAGAGACCATCAATCTCCAAGTGGAAGCAAGAACTATCAGAGGGAAGACACTAATCAAATCTTGAGCTGACTCATCTCCATTACAAACATCTATATATGGATCCCTCATCCCAGAGATCCAGGGGCTGGAAGTTTGCATATTGTAAGGAATTGCTATTGGTTTCTTGAGACAAACATCAGATTGTTGGATGATCTAAGCTTTGTTTGAGGTGAAGAGGGGTTTCTTTGCTGGGAGGTTGATGCTAGGTCAAAACAACTGGTTGTAACTCCTCTTGGCTCTTTTCTTGTTTATCAATAAAAGCTATTCAAGTTTTCCTCCATGCTTTTGTGTCATTGATGCTTGCTACATTTGTATGGTCAATTTACATCTGATCCTAGATTGTTTATGATTATAGATCCATGTCTTTGTATAGTGTTATGCTTCTGTGGTCTTACAGGTACTTTATGAAGCTAGGCGCGCAAGGGAGCAGGTAGCTGAAGACTATCAAAGAAGAGAGGGATCAAATCAGGAGATTAGCGAAAGACAGAGGTTGGTCTTTTTGTTCCTCTCTATCTATAATTCATAAAGGAAAAACGAAAGTAGCTTTTCTCTGTTTGTTTCTAAGGCAGCTGTCACACCTTAGTGGGATAGAGCAGTTCTATATAGACACTTTTCCCTGTAACACATGGAAGCGATCTTTGTATTGTGGAGTCGTCAGTGCCACTTTCAATTTTAAATTTCGTTGACAATAGAGTCACTAGGTGAATGATGTACAACCTCTCTTGTGTGTCTAATTTCTCTCCACCATCAAGAATCCGATATGAAACAATAGTAATAGGTTATAGGAAGATGAGTCACTCTCTCTCAAGTATGGCCGCCAATATGTTATCACTCAAAAATGACCCCTTGGCTGTGAAGGAAAAATTCCTAAGGTAACCTTTTCAAACCAAGCTTGTAGTTTGAAGGCCAGCCCCTTAAATCTAGAGAGGGCTCTCTCTGATAACCTAATTAGTAAACTTAGCAAATCACTATATCTTCAAACCATGGCTAGATCTTCAGTAAGGTTTTTGGATTTTGAGTGTGGAAGTTGGGTAGGGTTTAAGAAATATCAACTATTGGGAAATGGAGTCAAATCTGAGTGTTTATAAATGTTATTAGTGACTCATAAAAATCTCCACAAAACAGAGGCAAGGTAGATGATGTCTATCTGTGAATATTATCATTGCAGTATGAAAGTGGAAAAAAGGATTAACAATCTATCACATTTGAAGCATCTAACAATGGATGAATTTAAAATGTAACTTTAGAGGAAAATTGTGAGTATTTAACTTTATGAAATGGAGCATCTAACAAAGGATGAGTTCCACAACATTTACTTTCAGTTTAAATACTTAGAAGATTTACACATAAATGAACAACTAATAAGGGAATCACATACACATGAGAAAGGTGAAAAAACTTCAAAACATCATCATCATGAATCAATGGTATGAAATCACTTTGTACTTCTACACTTGATATAATTAATACTCAGAAAATATTACAAAACAAAGCAATAGTTGCTTTTCCAAAACTTGAAAATTCAACCTCTCGTCCTCCTTTTACATTTAATTTATAGAAATATACAAAATCTGGGATCCACAATGTTTGGGTGGGAATGTCTTAATTACAATAACTATCAAGATCCAAAATAAATGGATATGAAAAACCTCTTCACCCATCTTTAGTATGATCCCCAAGTCGAATTTGATGAGGTGTCCGTTAGCTATTGACTTGGCATTTTTATAGGAAACATAATTTCAAAAAATCTGGCAAATTTCTAAAAAAATAGGATTCAAAAAGGCATTCAGATCTCCCAAACCATGATAGTTATGTAAAAATTGGAACATGTTTTTTTTAATCACCCCATTCTCTACAAAAACCTCGTTCATATTTGGAAAATTCATCTTCATCTTCTCGAAAACCTTGCCCAAAGTGGATGCCTAAAACAAAAAATAATTAATTATTTAAATCATGAAAAATAGGTTGCAAATATTCCTTCATATCCTTTAACCATGCTAGTTGGTATAAAATGAGATTGAAACCTCTTTTGGTTTTTACAAATTCATCTCCATATGTTTGGAGACTACATTTGAAAATAATGGCTAAATCAGGAAAATAATAGAATTACATCTAGAAAAATAGGCCTCAAATATTCCTTTGTAATTTCCAAACCATGATGTCTGGGTAAACCCTTAAGGAGGATTTTGTACTTCATCCCATCGCCAACCAAAGCCTCTTTTTTTTTTTTGAAATTCATCACCAAATGTTTGAAATCTATGTTTGAACATAGTGGCTAAAAAATGAAAAATGCTAGAAACTACCATTTTAAGGCACGCTGATGTTTTAGGGTTTAATTTAAATCCCTTTCTTAGGCTTGAAAGCTATGTAAGAAGTCATATCAAGGTTTAGTAAGGGTAAATATTCTTGAAAAAAGGATTGAGAACTTGAAAAGAAGTTTTGAAACTCATATTTTTAACCTTGTTATAGGCGCTACGAAATATTTTTGTAGCACCACTTGTAGACTTCTGATAGGTTGATTTTGCTGCAAAAGCTTAGGGACGCTTAGTATTAGGTGAAATAACTATTTACAAATGTTCCTAAGATTGTGTTACATTTCAAAAAAAAAAATTCATAGGCTATTACAGAACCCCTTGCATAATGAATTGATAAACATAACCTTTTGACCTTTAGGAAAGGTACAAACTTGGTGCTAACATATTGCATAAAAATACCACACTATAAAATACATAAGAAGAAAGAAGAGAGAATGAAATTGCACTAAAAAAACACTAAGTAGCTAAAGAGACCAATTTTAATTAATAATTTACTTTTGTATGCATTATTTCTTGACATGAATACATATTTATAACCCTCCTTGAGAACGAACTGATGTGCACTAGGTTGATGTTCCATAGTGCATGCACACTAGAAAATAGAAAAACACTTTTCCTAATTATCCAGTAGCATAAAATTAGAGTATAAGACCATAAAATAGGGTGAGAGTATAAAATGGGGTTGACTAAATATAACTAGAGGAAAAAACAAGTTAGAATTGGAGTGTAAATTCCCTCGTGCAACTCCTAACTCAGAAATAGCAAGAAACAATACAAGGAAAATACCTTCTAAAGGAGGTTATAATAGAGGTTTTTAGTGATATAAAATTGGTAAAAATTGTTAAAAAATCATCCACTAAAACATTTGTTTATGATAGCGAATGTTTAGCTGAGGTTTTAACAAAACTTCATCACAACTAAAAAAATCTAGGCGGCCAGAGGTTTTTTTTTTTTGCCCGGTGCACTTCATCAAACAAGTAGCACTAGTGTGTTGCATATATATAAGCACTAGGAGACATACATAACTAAATGCACCGAGGTGTTGAATGCAAATGTTGGGAACGAGTCCCCTAGGGTCAATTTTGGGGTTAAAAGCCCAAGTTTTGGGGTTAAAGGCCCAAGTTTTGTATAAAGAATGTAAAGTCTCCGCATTTTTTGGTCACAAAGCGCGAAGATGTAAATAGTCATCAAGGGTTTGTGCCCTTAGTTTATGTAACTTGTGTCGGATTTATGAGATCCACCCTTGGTCTGCGGACCATGGGATTGTATAAAAATGGAAGTCTTAGAAGAGTCTAAGGCAGTTTTAGTTTCTCCATATCTGTTTTGAAGAGTCATTGATGTAATGGGTCTGTGAGAGCTAAGAGCAAAGAGTCTTAGCATAGGAAAGAGGCTTTGCAACTATGTGCTCAGAGGCCTCGGGTAGAAGTCTGCAGCTGAGCGCGTGGACCCCTGCAGCTGTGTGCGTAGGGTAGTTAAAGTTTGTGAAGGAGATCTGAACATCGATAAAGAGAATTATCATGGAATTACCTGCGTATGAGCTATTTTAATTCTGTTATGAATGCATGTGATTATGTTATGTTGAATACTGGGTTTATGATTTAATGTTCTATTGATGTGCAAATCTATGTGTTTTACTTTGTTATATGAATGCAAGTAAGAATATATGTTTACACGAAGATAATCATAATGCATGTTGAAGTTATCCACTACTTAAGCTAATCTGGGTAAATACAACAGTAAGATTAATTACAGAGGTGCGTAAGTGTTTGAATCATCTATCTAGGCCACCGCGAAGGTCTACGACTGTCTTTCGCGTACCCTAAATAGGCGATTCAAACACTTACGTAGCTCTATAATTACTCTTACTGTTGTATTTACCCAGATTAGATTAAGTAGTGGATAACTGCAACATGCATTATGATTATCTTCGCGTAAATAGATATTCTTACTTGTGTTCATATAACAAAGTAAAACACATAGATTCGTGCATCAATACAACATCAAATCATTAACCCAGTATTCAACATAACAAATCGCATGCATTCATAAAAGAAGTAAAATAGCTCATATGTAGGTAATTCCAGAATAATTATCTTTATTGATGTTCAGATCTTCTTTACAGACTCTAACTACCCTGTGCACACAACTGCAGGGGTCTGCACACTCAGCTGTGGGCTTCTACCTTAGGCCTCTGTGCACACAGCTGCCGAGCCTCTTTCCTATGCTAAGACTCTTCGCTCTTAGCTCTCACAAACCCATTACATCATTGACTCTTCAAAACATATATGAAAAAACTAAAACTTCCTTATACTCTTCTAAGACTTCCCTTTTTATACAATCCCATGGTCCGTGGACCAAGGGTGGATCTCATAAAGGTGACACAAGTTACATAAACTAAGGGCGGAAACCCTTGATGAATATTTACATCTTCACACTTTGCAACCACAAAATGTGGAGAATTTACATTATTTATACAAAACTTATGCCTTTAACCTCGAAACTTGGGCTTTTAACCCTAAAATTGACCCTAGGGGACCCGTTCCCAACAGGCCCCCAACACAAATATGGTGACTCGCCCCCGAGTCACTCTGATGGTGTAGAGATCTTGTCGCAAAGACCTCCCAGCTCCACCTATACTACTCGAACCTCGGCGGTACACTGCGTCGCCGCCTGCTTAACTTGCTCGACCATCTGCTCCGTCGCTAGTCCTGCACTATCTGCTTGTATTTTCTACTGCGTTTCATGCATACTAGCCAAGTTTCCTTCAATGGTGTCCATGAGTACATAGGATTCATCTAGCTAAGGCCCCAATCTGGCCTTTAGTACTGCCTCCTTGCGTTGTGCTGCATCCACTTGTTCCTTCAGTGCCTTCGCTTCCTGCAGCTTCGCCAACCTCTGTGTGATGGCGACAGTGCATGTCATTTCTTTGACCTTGTCATACTTCTGCTGTAGTTCCCTTGCCTCTGTTTCTATCCGTTGCACATTGGGATCTTCCTGCAATCTAGAAACTACTTCGAGCAACTGCTCGAAGCGAGAAATGCAATCCTTCACTGCGGCAACTGCATCCTTGACAACTGCCTTGCGCTGCTCTCTGACTTTTGGTGGAGACGAAGGTTGGGCCCTCAACTTGAGCTCTATGATATTAAGGTTTAGCTCAAACTAAACCTTAGCCAGTTTTGTCCTTGCATCATGCACGCCTGCAGCAAGCTTCCAAATTCTGGCATCAATTGGTGCATCTTCTGGGATATTCAGCTCCGCGACAGTTCTACAGGCCTCAACTACCACAGTTGTAGTGTGCTTATTCTTCTCTATGATCTTCTTAAGGAGATAAATCATGGAATACTTTTCTATGAACATCTGGGCATTGTTGACCTTCTGCTCGCTAATCACATTCAACATGCACTGCTCTCTGGCCCAAAGTTCCGCGATCATGCCATATTGCAGAGTGTGAAGGGCTTCACTTGGCAGCACGTCCAAGTTCAACCGAACCTTCTTGAGAGCATTGACGGTGGCCTTGTCATCTTCCACTTCTATAGTTAATGCTCCATCTAGTAGCAAGACGACCTGGGGATCTAAGGAGTGGACCAGCTCTGCTGCTTCTGAGGTCCCAGGCACCAAGCTAGTTGGCATCACACTGCGTTGTCCCACACTAGTCTGCACTTGAGTGGCTTGGATCTGCAGCTCGCATAGATCTATATGAGTGGCGACCAAGGCTTTCTTCTGTTGCTTCTCAAACTGTTGTAGCGGTTTCACGGTTGCGTCCATCACTGTGTCCCTGATATCATTCAGATCACCTACAGTCAATGTGATCAGGTCAAGTGATGATTTGCTAGCCTTGGACTTCTTCCGTGGCCCTATTTTTTCCTGCTCCATAGCGTGCTTAACCCAAAATGGAGTAGTCTCTGGGTCTAAACCTCCTTGTCCTCATTTTTTCTCTTCTTCCATCGTCTGCGGCGAAGGAGACTTGTGACTTCTGTCATAGTCGTGCTCTTCCTCTTCTTCTTCCTCTGTCTGCGGTAAAGGAGACTTCTAACTTCTATCATAGTCGTGCTCTTCCTCTTTTTCTTCCTCTGATGCCTGCTTCTTAGCAGCACGCTCCACTTTAGCTTTGTCTTCAGCCTCCTTTTTCCTTCTGTCGGCCAATTACTGCATCTTTATCTAGGCCTCTTCCTTCTTCTACTTCATGGTAGACTTACTAGACCCAGCTGACAAGTCTGAGGCCGTGTGCCACTCTGATGGCCAACTCTCTAGGACCGTTGTGATTGCATCGTCTGTTGCCAAGTATGGAAGATCATACCAATTTTTCTCAGGGTCCTTCCGCGCCCGGATGGAAACATAATGGAAGTTTGCTTTGAACTCCACATACCCTGACAACTGCTCAATGACAGTTGGGGATAATGTTGGGTACCTATAATACTAGTGATTACCCCATTACTATTGTAGTTGCATCCCTTATTAATATTGTTGTGCCTCTATTATCCCCATATTGTTATTAATGTGCCCCATATAATCCCTCTATTTTTATTTTTGTGGCTTTATATTATTATTGTTAGGTCGGCTGGGTTATATTATGACTCCTTAGACTCCTATATATAGAAAGGAGGTTTTGTCACTTGAATCATCTAAGAATTGTTCATTTATGTAATGTAAAGGAGGTTGCCCCCTCGAAGAGTTTGAATTCTAAGGTGTTGATCTATCTTTTCTATCTTTTCTTGAGTTGGTTTCATAACAGATAACCTTGGATTCGGTTTATCGCAGCGTGAATGCTTGCCTCCATTAGCACCCAAAATATTTTAGAGTCCTTGACCCTCATGACGTCCTTGGTGGCCCAGAGTGAAGCAAACTTCGCTGCTTATGGTAGATCTGACGCGACCGAAGGAAATTGGTTGTCCTCCAGTAATTTCCATGCAACCATCACAATTGATAATAGTAACCAAGAGTACTAAAAGGTTCTACTCTAGTCTTGCACTTCTCTGCAGTTCGCAAGGAACTCACCACAGAGATAGTGCACCCAATTAAATTGTACGCCCTCTATGCACTGAGCCACTAATGACACAATTGGTGCCAACACTTCATCTGTGCGATACTTCCTCATTATTTTCCCAGCCAAAATTTGGGTCGCCACCTATAAATTGAGTATGCATGTGGTTTCTTGGCAAGCTTGAATTTTTCCTTCATTCTCATGGTGAGGTCATGCTCACCTGTCTTTTCGCCAAATTCCATGGCCGGATTCAACCCTGAATGTGGTAGCAATGTGACCCTATGGATCAACATATATGTGATGGGTATTAATTCTCCTAGCCACAGGCACCCATTATGCATTAAACATAGAAATTGTTTGATCACCATTAAGGTTATTGGCACGCGGTGGTAATGCAGCATCCATAGTAGGTTTAACAGTCTTGTCTTGTCCACCCCTTTAATCCACTATCGAGGCTCCAGCGCGGTGACACCAAAATCTTTATAAAACACATAGGTCATAAAGGTATCTGTCACCAAGTGGGGGAATCGATCTGTGTCCGCCAAGTCCCAATGCTCCAACTTACGAGTGGGAATGCTCGCCAAGCGCGGCCCTTCAAAGGTGATCTGGTCTGCCAACAATGGGGTATTTAGCAAAAATTTCCTTGCATCTGAGTCCTCTGGAACCTTCACCTTACCCTAGTGCGAAGGGATGTACACAGGGAGCTTTGAGATAGGGTCTACACCCTCAATGTCAACGTCCTTTATGCCCATATCCATATCTACAATGCCCTCGTTAGATTCTAAGTTTAGCACCTTTCCTTTCTCCTTCATGGTGGGCTTTTCCTTCTGGTGCTTTCTTGGCGACTCACACACGGAGTCTGTTTCTTTCTACTTATCCTTCTTTGTCTTGGGACTCTCTTTAGGCAGCATAGGCCTCGGCCTGGGTGACCTCTGTGATTTTGGCACTTCTACGGGAACTTCTACACTTGCAATCTTAGGCGCAACCTCCTCAGATGCCATCGATCCTCCAATATGTTGAAAATAGCAACAAGAAATGCTAAAAATAGCATTCAGAATATTCCAATTTTAATTTGTTCTTGAATTAAAATTGAGAATTAAAATTCGAATTTAGTCTCACCAACTATTTGAATAATAATTAATTAATTCATTATGAATTAATTAGTTGGATAAATTCAAGTGAGAACTATTTGTTAATACATGCAACAGTTATCCCTTAAATTAAGGAAGCTATCCCTTAATTAAGGAGATAAGGATGAGTTGTATTTGAGTTGTAATTAGTTAGCTCATTTAACTGAGTTAAGTCCAAATAAATTAGTTCCAAATAGTTTGAGGAACTAATTGTGAGTTCAGTCAGTGGTGGGCCCCAGTATTGTAGCAATAATGTTGCAACTCCTGGAACTCCCTTCTTTAATTTTATCAACCCGGTAGTTCGTAACAAACTTGGAAGCGACGGTGCTGTATGCACAGGTACTAGCTCTTATGGCGGCTGTCACTTGATCAGTTGGCACAAGTCCGCTAGGAGCTTAAGCCAACTTCTATGAGCTCTTAGAAGAAGCTTTTCAACTGATGGATGAAAGCTAACTCAAAGGAGGCTAATCTACTTGCAGAAAGAAACTGAAAGCGGAAAGGAAATGCAAACCCTAGCAAACCCTAGTTTTACCTACTAGCCCTACTGGTGCAAGAAAAATGATGAAAGCTACAGAAAGGAATGCCATTGACTCTTAGAAAGGTAAAATTCATGTGACTAAGCTACTTCTGAAGTGAAATCTGAAAAGAAACATCTTTTTGTATTTTTGAGTAAGTTGGCAGAATTATTGTGCAAGTGCTTTAACTGTTTTTTACTGTGCAGAGGTGGATTGGCGAAAGGAAATGCTTGCAAGAGCTTGGGAAGGTTAGAAGAGGGCCTAAGGGGTCCCTAGCACTCTTCCAGAGAGTTTCACAGTGATCGGATCTCAAGAAACCACTTTCGTGAGCTTCTACAGGAAGTCTGCAGGGGTTCTACTGGATGTTCTGAAATTTCTACAGGATGTTCCAAAAAGAGGATTTTGGAGGGTTGATGGAGGAAAAATGGTGGGAAAGTGGAAATGGAGGTTGGATAATGATGCTAATGGGTCTAGGACCTGGTGAATGAGGCTAAGGAGCGATTGGATTCATTCGAGGATGGAGGTAGCAACGATGCATAGGAATGTAGAAATTAGGGCAAAGCGAGAGAATGTGGCAAATGTAAGGCAAGAATCTGAGTTAGCGGACGAAGCAGGTTGCATGGATGGGGTAAGGATAGATGAGGAGGTATCACAGGTGCTCTACAAGTTATTTCTCAAACTGAACAAACAAAGACTCAGAAAATCAAGGACCTACCTACTTTAACCTAATCTGTCCTAAATAACAGCAAAGAAAATGAACCGCAGTTTATTTGCAACGAAATCATGTGAAGTAGCTATGAAAACTAAGCAATCATGAACCTGAGCATGTAATCACAACTGATATCAACTTCTGCAAATGAGAATCTAACACTAATAATTGCATGATGAAGCAAAAACAGTGTTTTTGGTGGCAGCAAGGACACCTTGGTCCCAGCTCATGGTCCCACTGAGGGAGAGGTGAGATCAGAGGTGCTTGATAGCCTTTTTCTGAAGATATTCTCTGTTATTAACCTATCAAATCAATCTGAATATGAAAAGCCTTTTTAATCATCAAAAGCAACCTAAATAACAAAACAAGATTTAAATCTAAATAGCAGATTTTATTCTAAGAATGCATCAAAGACACATGAAAGTAAACAAAGGAGGTACTAGGCACTTGGGTTGGGCCCAACCCCAAAAGCTACAGCCTCCTAAGAAAGATTAGAGCTGGTGCAAAGCTGGATTCATCTTTATTGAGCAAGAAATAATAGTTACATCAAAAACTGTCCACAAGGGAAAGCTTGAAAATGTGCTGAAATGCAGAGCTAATCTACTACCTAAAAAATGACTAAAAGAATGACTAAAATCAAACTACATACTAGCTAACTTCTGCCTACAAAGTGACTAACTAAAATCAGGCCCTAAGCCCTCTTATTTATACAAATTGAGGACCCCAACAACCCTCCTAAACTTTAGGAACTCGGCTGCCAAAACTTGTAGTTAACAACACCTTTACTAGCCCTTGCTCGGTTGCCCTTGTGATAATTGATTTGGTGGCCCTTGAACTCCGAGATGATGGTGGAGAATTCGAGGTAAGGGCCCATAAATGAAGGGGACACCTTCCTAAAAATCCTCTCCATGAATTTGGCTGCCAAGTGCTCATTTAAAACTTTGATTTTGTCTCCAAATTGACCAAAAAGACTGCATAAAGCGCACATTAGACTTGTTGGCATAATGACTAACCCAATTCACTCTATTAGCATAAATATAATCAAAAACATGCAATAAACTAATGAGAATGGTGGATTAAGTTGAATTAGGAGGCTGAATGAGCCCATATAATTATCCATTTTTGGGGCTCATCATCACCCCTCTACTGAAAGTGTTGCTCATCCTCTGAGAAACTAATCTATCTCCTCATCTTTGATGGCCCTGATGGCCTCCCTATCATGCCAAGCTTCTGAAGTGATGTCCTCTTCTAGGTCATGAAACCATGATTTTCTCTCTGCTTCTTCCCACTGCCTGTGCTCCTTTTCTTGTAGCAGTTTTTTTAGCGCCTGAACGTCAGCCTTCAGCTTGTCCTCCCTTTGCTGTTCATCAGATGTTTCCTTGTCTTTCCTTCTTCCTGTGATTGTTTGACCGCCTTTTCCTCCAATTGCTCGGTCTCTCTTAGCTTAGCCAGTGTTTCCTGTAGAATAGTCACAGCATCCTGTAGAGAGGTCTTTGTGTCCAACATTTTAATCCTTTCTCTCCAGGTGGATGTTTTTGAGCTTCCCCGTTCATAGGTGATGGATACCTTTTAAGGAGACTTTTCCTTTTGTTTAGTTGGGGTGTCTACAATCGTAATTGGCTCTTTTGACTGTGGCTGGGGTCTGCCAGTTTTTATCCGCATACTCCTTCTTGCCTTGAAATACATGGAAGGCTCCCTCTTTCGCTTTCCTTTTTGCTTTGGAGATGTGCTTAGGGTAGCCAGCACAACTGCTGCCTCCCTGGCTAAAATCTCAGGTGATTTCTCATTTTTTTCCCTATTTCCGTGCTTCCTGTAGAAAGTCCTGTGTCGACTGTTTTCTGGCTTCCTGTAGAAACTATTTTCTGGCTTCCTATAGAAATTGTTTTCACTGTTTCGGTCTGCTTGGCTGGGGGTGTCTTTCCTTTTAATTTTGGTGTGGTTGCCTTGGTTGTGTCCTCACTTGCTTGGGCTTTTTCAGTCCTCTCTACCCTACTCTGCAATCTCTTCTCCCTGGGTGTTTGTGCCATTGTTCCTCCCACAGTTTTAGGCTTTGCAACTTGGCCTTTTCCTCGTTTCTCTTCTTGTTCTTCCTGTGGTGGTCTGTCCTGTGTTTCTTTACCACTGGCTTTCTCTCTTGCCTCAGTGTGTTCCCTTTCTTCACTGCTGGATGAGGTGAGTTCCTCGGCCAGAATTCTTATATCGTCATCTCTGGACATGTTGCGGAAAATCTCCCAGGAGAGGGGGACAGTGTAGGTATGGAGGGCATCTTCTACTAAAATCTTGATGAGCCCATGATGGGCTAACTGATCTGGTGTCCCTTCCTTTAATTTTTGTGCCACATTCAATCAATGATTGCAGAAGAAAATAGGGGATACTCAACTTCTGTTCTGGAGGTAAATCCATCCCATGTCTTAGTTCACTTAGCAACCTGAAATGATAGCCGTAAACAATACTAAACCGCCCCTCACAGGTAATGTATTTCATGATTTGGAGACTGGCTTCACTCCAAAGAGGATGTAAGCTGGCTCTCCGTACCCCATTCTTGTCTTCTGCAAAACGTTCCTCAGGTAGGAAGAATTCTTTCTTGGCTTTTTGGCCCAATGCCCTCTCCTCTTTGCTCCAGGGTATCCCTAATGGCAGACCAGTGACCTGACTAATGAGTTCAGGGGTAAGCTGCAGGGTCAACCCTCTGAAGTTCACTGTGGCCTGTGTCTTTGACTTAGGTTGCAGGGACATTAAGAATTCCTCCGTTATCTCATCATCATGACCCTGGATTTTGTCACAAAAGGTCATCCAATTGGCACGGGTGAAGAGGTTCACCACCTCAGGATGTTCATGCAATTTACTGGAATCCGAGGGTTCCTTCCTGATAAACCCCCCTGGCATGGTGAGAGTGCTCTGTTTTAATGCTCGGAGCAGAAAGGGACTGTTGTTTTATGGTTTCCTCCTTTGAACTTCAGGAAAGGATCTCTCGGGTGTTTAGAGTTTAATCTGCACCAATTCCCTGGTTCTAATGCTTTTGTTGCCCAAGACTCGGCTGTCCATGTATAGAAGGAAGAATTAGGTTTCCACAGACATGGCACAGAGCTCAATTTTCATCCCCAGCATACATACAACCATGTAAATTCAAATTCTTCACACACAGGTTAGCCCTCACAATGCTTTATCTTTTCTACAGGAAAAAAAATGTTTTAACAGGAACTGTGGAGGAGAATATTGACGCAGAACCGACTGAGAAATTATGTGCAACACAAGCAAACTACTATTTTCGACTCACAGGCAGACTTGTCTCTAACCCTCCAATTCAAAATAGCTCAATTCATCATCTTTGCGGAATATATCATGCATGGAAGAGTGTCTCGAGCCTACCTCTCTCAGAACTCCAAATTCGATGAAGAAAAGTCCAGGCTTCCCTGCTTCTAAAAGTTGTGCCGTACTCCCTATAGAACTTCTTCCTGTAGAACACAGATAAGTAGGAGCATTTAAAAAAATGGCCGAGAAAGCTTGGTTTGCTGCTATGGAGCTGGTATGGAGCTTGTTGTAGCTGCAAGGACGATGATATACTAGAAACAACAGTGGTGAGAGTTCGATTGGCTGTTTATGAAGATTTCTGTTGATGGAGGGTGAGCTGGCCAACTGCACGTTGGCCCCATGCAGATTGTTGGTCCCCACTACAGTGTTTAACTGTTTGTTCTCTGCCTATAATCACGTCCATCAATCACGCTAAGGTTTAAACGGTCACCACTACCTGCTTCCAGATTTCCTCCTGAGATGGCTGAGCACACGTGTCATATTCACCCACCAACTGCTATTTGAACTGGATGAGGGTGGCCAGTTAGCTGGCCACCGATTTTTTTTAATCACAACCATCTCATTGCTCACGCAGTTTTCAAATTACATTCATGCAATCAGAGGAACGAGGTTAGTCACGTACCTGGAAGTTGAATGTGGCTGCTGTGAGGTGCTTTTTTTGTTGCATGCATTTGTTTCTGTGGTTGCATGATGGCTTGGTTGCTGATTCATGGTTATTTTTCTTGTGTAGGTATCCTCTAGCCGGATCTACGCTGCAGGAGTTTGTTTCCATGTTCAGACTTGCACCTTCAAGCTACTGATGTTGAATTTTTACAAGACAACAACTTATTTTCTCCACAGCTCCCAAACGATAGACCGGATTGATCTGAAACTTTCTAAGCATGGCCCTATCATCATTATGCACCTCCCATAGCGAAATTACGATCAATGGATGCACATATTTCAAGAAAAATGGAAAATGGCTGAAGATTACAGAGATCAATTTCTCAGAAACCATCCATCGGAATCGGCTAAAACTGTGCGGGTAGGTTACTATCACCCCTATGCATCTCCCCATGAAACAGGTTTTGAAACGGATGCACGGATATGGAGAAAATGCAAAAATGGCTGAAGGTGATGGAGGCTGATTTCTTGGAAACCGTGCACTAGAATTGGCTGAAATTGCTCGGGCATGTTTCCATCATCCCTATACAACTCTCCATAAAACGGTTTTGTAAATGGATGCATGGTTTTCACGTGAGAGAAAAAACAAATTTCAGCACTATGTATTTTTGCTTCCAAGCATTCTGCAGTTTTTTGCATGGTAAGAAAAATGAGCTTGGGCTGTGATGCAGACATGGAATTGATGGGAGAGAGGTTTGAGGATTGTAGGAGGACTTATGAACCCGTGAGGAAGCTATCATGTTCACCAAACTACCTTTTTGAAATCCATTTCTAGCTTCCTGTAGAAATCATGTAATTTCTGCAGGAACTTCCTGTAGAACACGCAGTTTTGAGGAAAGAAGCATAATGAGATGGAAAAAATTATGGAGAAGGGTGAGGTATGGAAACATGGATGCTTGCAGGCCTCATGGATAGATTCCTGACCTTCAGGTCCTCTTCAGAGATCAATTTTGGCTTGTTTGTAGGCTTCCTGTAGAAGACAGAGAACTTCCTATAGAAGGCACAGAACTTCCTCTGTCTTTGTTTTGAGCGATCCTTCTAACCTGCAATGTCCTTGCTGCAACCTGAAATTATTCAATGGAAATTAGGTTTATTTTTCTTTTTCTCTTTTTTTTGAAAACAACTAGGGCACCTCATGGAGTTTTTCACCTTAATTTCCTGCCCTGGGCACCTCCAAGGGAGGTTTTCACCCAGAGATCTTATTCTCTTTTCTCTTTTTTCCCAACCCATTGACCACCTCATGGAGGTTTTCAATCAATGAGCCAATCTAAGGCGCCTCCGAGGAGGTTTTCACCTTAGATTTTTATTTTCCTCTTATTTTAATTTTTTATCTTTTTTCTCTTTCTTCTTTTTTTTCTACCCTACCCTACTTGAAAAACAAAATCATTTTCAAGTATAAGAATACTTCCAATGGAGCCATGTGCACATCGAGATTAGATACAAAATGATGTGGAGGCTTGAAATGCATGCTTTGACAGCTATCCGGATTTCAGAGACCAAATGATTTGACTTTGAAGGGATCAAACATAGCTAAGGAAGAGAGTACTGTTGCAACTTAGTGACTGTCTGGAACCATATCTCAATATAGCTCTAATATCCTTGGTCCTCTTGTTGATCTGGATCATTATTCATGTCACCTTCTATCATGACCTTCTCATCTTCCTCTTTTTGCTGATTTTTCTCTTGACTACATGGAGGATTTGATGGTAACCATGAGGGAGCTTTATCGATCTCTGATTCTGATCTCTTCTCCTCATTAAGTGCAGCCCATGGTTCTTTGATCTCCTCTCTTGAATCTTCTTTTGCTGGATGTGATCCTTCAGTGCTGTCAATATAATCTCTTTTCTCCAATACTCTTCCTGAGCTATGGTGAATATCTTGGAGCTCAAGAGGAGTTGTTTGGACATGTTGCGCCTGAGCATTGTAATGGAGTTGAGCTACTCCAATGTGTGGATTTGGAAATGGTGGTACAGGTAGTTGAGTGGGGGTGTATATTTGAGATGGATGTGGATGGGGTTGTGGTTGGGAAGGCATGTGGGGTTTCCTTGGTGGAGGAGGAGGTGATGGTTGCGGTTGAGCAGGTGGTGGAGGCAAAGGAGTGGGAGGTGAGTTGTACTGGGGCCTCCACCCTTGATGAGGTGCATTCCACTGAGGTTGTAGTTGAGCATAAGAGTGAAATGAATGAGCAGCTGGTTGGGAATAATATGGAGATGGATCCGACCAAGGAGGGGTTGTGGACCAGGAAGGATGAGCAGGGGGACCCCAAGAAGGCATGGAAGTGGCTTGATAGGGGTCGTAGTAGGTCTAGGATTTCCCTTGCATTCCCTGCTGGTAGGGTATGGGTCCATGTGGCCTCCTTTGGTTCATATAATAGAGTGATTCAATGGCTCCTTTGGCTCTCTGATATGCAACTTTAAGTCCAGGCAAGGAAGGGCACTGATTCGTAGGATGGTATTCTTCACAGACGAAACACACTTCTAGGGATTGCATTGGACATTCGTTCCTAGGATGCTTTCTAGTGCACCTAGGACAAAAGATGGCCAAAGCCCTCTTGGCTTCCTCTTGCTTCCTTTGGATCCGCAGGGTATCCAATTGCATGGTAAGAAACTGCCTCATATCACTCTTGAAATCTTCCATATGATTTTCAAATTTGTTTTTGGACAAGGTACTGCTCCCAACATTTCTGCTTGTAGCCATTTGCTCCAAAGGAATATTTTCTTCTTCTTCTTCCCTTGAGGTTCTTCAAATATGTCTTGCTGTCCACCTAAGGGTTCTTTAATCACAGCCATCGAATAAGAGAGAAGGTTGGCTGTGTGAAGCAGTGGGGGTGTTGTGCAATCATTTTTCTGAATTATCTCTACTCCTACAAGGCATGAAAGGAAATATTTTTGGTTGATTTTTGCTTTTTTTCTACTTGTACCTACAAAACTAAAATAGATTGAACTGCAACTAACTATCTTGCTGAAATGAAAATGCGGAATTGAAATGAAAGCAGGAAAGGACTAATCTATTTTGCTCAAATGAGATTGCAGGAATGAAATGCTAATCTACGCTTGCAGAATTGAAATTGCGGAATTGAAATGCTAATCTACGCTTGCAGAATTGAAATTGCAGAATTGAAATGCTAATCTATGAAAGCGGGAAATTCTAATCTACTTTTGCATAAACGAAATTGCATAATGGAAATGAAATAAACTACTTAGTAGAAAATTGTAGTGGAAAATAGAAGAAAAGCAGCAATCACCAATACTCTGATGCTTTCCCGACAACGGTGCCAAAAATATGGTGGACCTCAGTATTGCAGCAATAATGTTGCAACTCCTGGAACTCCCTTCTTTAATTTTATCGACCCGGTAGTTCATAACAAACTTGGAAGCGATGGTGCTGTATGCACAAGTACTAGCTCTTGCCACGACTGTTACTTGATCAGCTGGCACAAGTCCACTAGGAGCTTAAGCCAACTTCTCTGAGCTATTATAAGAAGCTTTTTAACTGATGGATGAAAGCTAACTCAAAGGAGGCTAATCTACTTGCAGAAAGAAACTGAAAGCGGAAAGGAAATGCAAATAGCAAACCCTAGTTTTACCTACTAGCCCTACTGGTGCAAGAAAAATGATGAAAGCTACAGAAAGGAATGCCATTGACTCTTAGAAAGGTAAAATTCATGTTACTAAGCTACTTCTGAAGTGAAATCTGAAAAGAAACATCTTTTTGTATTTTTTAGTAAGTTGGCAGAATTATTGTGCATGTGCTTTAACTGTTTTTTACTATGCAGAGGTGGATTGGCGAAAGGAAATGCTTGCAGGAGGTCGGGAAGGTTAGAAGAGGGCCTAAGGGGTCCCTAGCACCCTTCTAGAGACTTTCACAGTGAACAGATCTCAAGAAACCACTTTCGTGAGCTTCTACAGGAAGTCTGCAGGGGTTCTACTGGATGTTCCAAAAAGAGGATTTTGGAGGGTTGATGGAGGAAAAATGGTGGGAAAGTGGAAATGGAGGTTGGATAATGATGTTAAGGGGTATAGGACCTGGCGAATGAGGCTAAGGAGTGATTGGATTCGTTCGAGGATGGAGGGAGCAATGATGCACAGGAATGTAGAAATTAGGGCAAAGCGAGAGAATGTAGCAAATGTAAGGCAAGAATCCGAGTTAGAGGACGAAGCAGATTGCATGGATAGGGTAAGGATAGATGAGGAGGTATCATAGGTGCTTTGCAAGTTATTTCTCAAACTGAACAAACAAAGACTCAGAAAATTAAGGACCTAGCTACTTTAACCTAATTTGTCCTAAATAACAGCAAAGAAAATGAACAGCAGTTTATTTGCAACGAAATCATGTGAAGTAGCTATGCAAACTAAGCAATCATGAACCTGAGCATGTAATCACAACTAGTATCAACTTCTGCAAATGAGAATATAACACTAATAATTGCATGATGAAGCAAAAACAGTGTTTTTGGTGGTAGGAAGGACACCTTGGTCCCAGCTCATGGTCCCACTGAGGGAGAGGTGAGATCAGAGGTTCTTAATAGCCTTTTTCTAAAGATATTCTCTATTATTAACCTATCAAATCAATCTGAACATGAAAATCCCTTTTAATCATCAAAAGCAACCTAAATAACAAAACAAGATTTAAATCTAAATAGCAGATTTTATTCTAAGAATGCAGCAAAGACACATGAAAGTAAACAAAGGAGGTACTGGGCACTTGGGTTGGGCCCAACCCCAAAAGCTACAGCCTCCTAATAAAGATTATAGCTGGTGCAAAGCTGGATTCATCTTTATTGAGCAAGAAATAATAGTTACATCAAAAACTGTCCACAAGGGAAAGCTTGAAAATGTGCTGAAATGCAGAGCTAATCTACTACCTAAAAAATGACTAAAAGAATGACTAAAATTAAACTACAAACTAGCTAACTTCTGCCTACAAAGTGACTAACTGAAATGAGGCCCTAAGCCCTCTTATTTATACAAATTGAGGACCCCAACAGCCCTCCTAAACTTTAGGAACTCGGTTGCCAAAACTTGTAGTTAACAGCACCTTTACTAGCCCTTGCTCGGCTGCCCTTGTGATAATTGATTTGGTGGCCCTTGAACTCCGAGCTGATGGTGGAGAATTCGAGGTAAGGGCCCATAAATGAAGGGGACACCTTCCTAAAAATCCTCTCCACGAATTTGGCTGCCAAGTGCTCATTTAAACCTTTGATTTTGTCTCCAAATTGACCAAAAAGACTGCATAAAGCACACATTAGACTTGTTGGCATAATGACTAACCCAATTCACTCTATTAGCATAAATATAATAAAAAACATGCAATAAACTAATGAGAATGGTGGATTAAGTTGAATTAGGAGGCTGAATGAGCCCATATAATTATCCATTTTTGGGGCTCATCGGTCAGTTAATGCATGCATGCATGAAACTAGTGTACTCCAGATAACTGAATATTATCTCATAAATAACTCATGCATGTCAGTTCAGACAAAGGCCTGGTTGAGATTAAAGACAAGGACAATGTATTATCAATTGGAGGAATTTTCCTATAAGGAAATCTCATCCATGTAGAAGGAAATCATTCCTTGAGGATTGCGCAGTTCTGATAGTGTGTGAGATCAGTATCACACAAGGTTACAGCTGGAGTACCCAAGGAAAACTGCGTAAGGAAATAGAAGGCTTGGAGGATAGAGGGAAAGGCATATGAGTTGTCTAGTCTATCTATGAGCAGTGAGGGATTGTATTGAGAGCTGGCTAGTTGTGAGAGCTAAGGCTTTATGTAATCCTGGTGTATTTCCACCTTCATCTGTGAGGATTGTACTGAGAGCTGGCTAGCTGTGTGAGAGCTAAGGCATTATATAAATCCTTTCTATGATAATACAGATAGTGGGGTTTTTAGCTGAGGCTTTCCCTAGAGTATTCTTCTATGTTTCATGTGTGATTGATTCTTCTTCTCAGTTATATGTGTTCTATTTGATCTTGCTCAAATCAATTAAGCTTCTACAAGTTTGATTATAGAAGTAGATTAAGTATTTTTCTTTAGTATATTGCATACTCAGGTTAATCTACAATGAGAATTTCTACACAGTACTTGTGATTTCCATGGGCGCCAACATGAGTCTAGTAAGAATATCCTGGGATGCTTTAGGCAACTTTTCAAATACTGAACTAACAACCAAAGCCTCGAAATTTTCAAAGTTCATTTGCGCTTGATAGCTCAACACCCCAATTCGCAGAATCCAAAGTGTTTTTCATTGGGCGACCATCTGTAATTGATAGGCAAATTCAAAATTGAATGTGACCCTTCCCTCCAAAATCTGCTCATAAAGCCTAGATTGGTGGAAAATTTTCACAAATCTCTCTCTTAAATTCTGACTTAAATGCCGCTCCCCCGCTCCACTTAGCCATTTTCCCACTGTCAACTCATGAAAAATGACCATAATGGTCACTTTCGGGTTGCCCTGCGCAGCTTCTCCTTCTATAGCGCAGCTCCCTTCACACTTTTGTTCATACTGTGACATTCCTCCCTTCCACGAAGTTCCCCTGTTGCGCAACTCTACAACCCAAGCAGTGTAGTTTATAGTCCCATGCCTCCTTCCAACTCCCTAAAGCGCTAAGATTTTGCCTCCACCATATAGTCATCTAGCAGAATCCTCGGTGTATGGATTCAATTACCTTCCATTTACCTTCCCTAGAAATGGCTCTCCATTCAACTTCTCTAGTTAAACTTCTCCACCATCGGTAATCTCCTTGATGACATAGGGCCCTATTCAATGCATCTGAAATTTTCCCAGAAATTTATCAAACTTGTTGTCATATAATAATACTAAATCATTACCTTGAAGGTGCATATTTTGATGTGCCGATCATGCCATGCTTTTCACCCTCCTTTTGAACTTGCTGATGGAATCAAGCCAAAAATCTATCCTCTTCCAGCTCTACTAGCTACGCAAGCCTTTCTTCTAGGGCTTTGTGATCCACCATTCCCATGAATACCACTATGCATAGACTAGGTACAATGTACTCCATTGGTATCATAACTTCTATGCCATAAACCAACCTAAAAGAAGTTTGTCCAGTTAGCTTTTTGCAAGTTGTTTTGTATGCCCATAGCATTACGAGTACGTGCATATCTCAGTCATTCCTTTGTGCATTGCATACCTTTGTTAGTGTGTTCTCCAATATATTATTAAACACTTCCACCGTCCCATTAGCTTGTGGCTGATATGGTGTACTCTTCTGATGATAAACCTGGAACTCCTCCATTAGTGTGCTAATCGTCTCATTAAGGAAATGTGTACCGTGATCACTCATCAAAATCTTTGGGCAACCAAATCTAGTCAGTACATACTCAAAGATTAACTTTGCTTATGTTGCCCCTATACATTCCTTCATAGTCTGTGCCTCCGCCATCTAGTCAAATACTCAGTCACAATGATGATGTACCACGAACCCATCTTCTTTCCTGGAGGCTGAATTGGTCCTACAAAGTCAATCGCCCACTTTTCGAACGTGTAATGACATCCATGGATTCAGAGGCAGCTCATCCCTCCACGACGGCCTACCCGTCCTTTGATATGCATTACACACCTTACAATAAGCCTTGGAATCCTTATGAAGCATAGGCCACCATAGCCCAACGCATAAAATCATCTGAGTTGTAGCTTTTCCTGCATAATGTCCTCCCATGGCTCCTCCATGAGCTTCAGCAAGGATGTTGCTTTGTTCAAACTCAGGCACATAATGTCGCAGTATTTAATCTGACCCCATTTTATATAAATGCCTTGCAATGATAGAAAAGTCTACCGCATGCACCACTAACTCCTTCTTTTGTTTACTAGTACACCCTTCTGCAGCTGTCCCCATCGTCAGGAAGTGTATGATAACTGCAAAGTGATTGTCCACAACATGCACTATAGAAAGATGTGCGTCAGGTAGTCCTTCCTCCAGATTAGTAGGCTCCTCTCCTATTTCAATGCATGACAGATGATCTGGTCTGGCATTCAATCGTCCTGACTTCACAATAACTTTGAAATCATACTCCTGAAACAATAACATCCATCTGCATATCTTCCCCCTCAACACAGGCTTGTTAACCAAGTACTTCAATGCAGAATGGTCTCTATACACTTTAAAGTGTCTGCCTAGCAAGTAGTGTTTGAACTTCTGGAGCGCGTACACCATGGCCAACCCTTTGTGCTCTATTGTTGAATAATTCTTCTTAGCTTTAGACAATTTTCTACTTGCAAATGCTATATGGTGATCCAACTCTCCCTCACCGACCAATGTCAATACCACTCCCAGCGCAATACATGACAGGTCCACATGCACATGAAATTCCTTCTTCCAAACCAGGAAGACTAGGATCAGCACAGTGACCATCTTTTCCTTCAACACATCTAAGATTTAATGACACTCTTCATTCCAAAAAATGTAGCATCCTTCTTTAGCAACTTCTCCATTGGCACGGTAATATGGGCATAGATTTTGATGAACTTTCTATAGTATCATGTATGCCCCAACATTACGTACAGCTGTTTCACACTTCTTGGTGCCTCCAAATTAATTATAACCACGATCTTAGTAGGGTCCACCATAAAGCCTTTTCTGCATGCCACGTGACCCAGTAAGATCCCAAAATGGACATAGAATAATCATTTCTTCAAATTGAGAACGATCTAGTACCTTCGACATGTATCCAACATCAAGCAAAGATTATCTACGTGATGCTTTACCAACCCAAACACCATCTGATCATCGAAGTATACCTCCAAAAACTTGTGAATGAAGTCTTTTAATGCCACAATAACTACATGCGAAAATATCGCTGATGCATTCTTCAAACCAAAAGGAATTACGGTATACTAGAACCAACCCCACTCTATGGTGAAGGTCGTCTTACTTCTATGCTTCAGAGCGATCTTGATCTAGTGGTACCCTAAGAACCCATCTGTGAACGAGTATGCCTCTTGTCCTCCTACATTATCCAGCACCTTGTCAGTGAACAGAGTTGGAAAGGGATCATGTACGCAAGCATCATTCAACTTCCTGAGATCTACGCATATCTGTATTTCATCCTTCTGTTTCTTGTCTTTAACTACTTTTGGGCTTACCCAATCAGACTCTTATATTGGTTTGATGATGCCCACCACAAGCATTTTATCCAACTCTAAGTGGACCCTTTCTTTATACTTCAGATTGAGGAGGTAAGGCCTCTGCTTGATCAGCTTCGCATCCGGTTTTAGTGTAATTTTCATAACCCCCAGGTCCCCTATTATCTCCTTTAGGTCTGAGAACTTCGTAGGGAAAAAGTCCTAGTATTCACAGAACAATTCAACGACCTTATCTATTGTTGCGTAATCCCAGTAGTCCCCAATCTAATTAAGGTTGTCGCATCCAACTTTTCATGCATCTCTACTTGACCGAGGTGTTGAATGCAAATTTTGGGAATGAGTCCCCTAGGGTCAATTTTGGGGTTGGAAGCCCAAGTTTTGGGGTTAAAGGCCCAAGTTTTGTATAAAAAATGTAAAGTCTCCGCATTTTTTGGTTGCGGAGCGCGAAGATGTAAAGATTCATCAAGGGTTTTCGCCCTTAGTTTATGTAACTTATATCGATTTTATGAGATCCACCCTTGGTCCTCAGACCATGGTATTGTATAAAAAGGGAAGTCTTAGAAGAGTCTAAGGTAGTTTTAGTTTTTTCATATATGTTTTGAAGATTCATTTATGTAATGGGTCTGTGAGAGCTAAGAGCGAAGAGTCTTAGAGTAGGAAAGAGGCTCTGCATCTGTGTGCGCAGAGGCCTAGGGTAGAAGTCTACAACTGAGTGCGCGAACCATTGCAGCTGTGTGCGTAGGGTAGTTAAAGTCTGTAAAGGAGATCTGAACATCAATAAATAGAATTATTCTAGAATTACTTGCATATGAGCTATTTTACTTCTGTTATGAATGCATGTGATTATGTTATGTTGAATACTGGGTTTATGATTTAATGTTGTATTGATGCGCGAATCTATTTGTTTTACTTTGTTATATGAATGCAAGTAAGAATATTTGTTTATGCGAAGATAATCATAATGCATGTTGAAGTTATCGACTACTTAAGCTAATCTGGGTAAATACAACAGTAAGAGATTATAGAGGCACGTAAGTGTTTGAATCACCTATTTAGGGTATGTGAAAGACAGTCGTAGACCTTTGCGGTCGTTTAGAGGACGACTAAGGGAAGTATATCGATAAGCCCTAAAAGGTTTATTGATCTTTGTGAAGTAAGGGTTAGGGTATAAAGAAACATCACTGCTATCTCAGGGTCCAGAAACTTGGTTCCTGCATCCCCCCATATTGCTTCGGGTGAGACTTCAGTCTGTGCTCTGCAGATTGATGCCGAAAGGGCCAGTACTATAGGGATTTGCTTGGCTAATTAACATTGAACCTGGGCCAAGGCCCATTAAGCCAACAAATGGTTTTGTTGTTGGGACCGGGATCTGCATAAAGAGGTGTGATGTCGTATCACTGAAATCCAACTAAGAAGGAGATTGAAGACTGGTTGGATAGAAATATCCACGAATTTGTGGCACAAGAGTAGGAATTTGTGATTGACAAAAGAATAGTGGTTGGACATATATCTGTACACATAGATACACGAGATCTTTGGTTCCTTCCATGATCGAATTGTACGAGTGTATCACAAAATTGGCAAACGAGGGTCTGTTTTCCCTCCACTGCCTCCATCTTCACCTTCATCGCATACATCTTCGCCTACACCACTGCCACCATTCAGTATGGCGAATTCAGTAAAGCTACATGTGTTCAAGGGCTTGGGAAATGAGGATCCAGACCAATTTTGGTTCGTCACGAACGCTGTATGGGAAGCTCAGGGTATCAAAAATGATCAAATGAAGAAAGAAACATTGGTTAGTGCTTTTCATGAATGCACGCTAACATGGTACATTAAGTACTGCACTGATAACCTAACGTTTAAGTTGGAAGATATTGAGACTGCTCTGAATAAGGAATTTAGTAGACCTAAATCTGAAGCGCAATCAATTGTGGGATTCAAAGAGATCATGATGAAGACTGGTGAAACACCCTGGGATCTGGATCAGAGATTGAAGTGTACAATTCGCGAAGCTAACGTGAATCTGATAAATGGGCAGCATCGCGAATGGTTTGTGGCTTCGCTCCTGCCTCATCTAAGGTTTGTGCTATCACAACAAAATATTGGGACCCAAGCGGAAGCTCTCAAGATTGCGATGAGATTGCATGAGACATCGATGCAAGATTCTAATTTGGGGGTTCAGTAGATTCAAATGTAGTTGTAGAACCTTTTCTTAGAAATGCAGAGTCTAAAGAAAGATAGAACAACTCGACCAAACGTGCACGAAGAAGTTTGGTGCCTGAAGTGCAAAAGTCAGGGGCATGACAAAGATCATTGTCTAGTCTTCACAAATTATGTTGCAATAGGGGGACCAATGCCTGTGAGGCCAGAAGCTCCAGCCAAGCCAAGTACATGGCCCATGCTATGGTGTGCTATCTGTTAGGTAGCTAGAAAACATGTGACAGACAATTTCCATTTGCTACAGAAATTTGTACAGACACCACAACAGCTATTCTGCAACTTCTGTCAATCGGTGGGTCATGATGAGTGCAATTTCAATAATTACGAGTTAATGATGGATAGAACACCCACATATAGGGTGCAGGCAGAAACTCGACCTCTAGACCAAGGTGTTGGGGGAGCACAAGGTGAATATTATGGGCATGGACGAGGCCGAGGTGGAGGAGGACCTGGTAGAGGTTGGGGATAGGTCATTTGTTACAACTTTGGAGGACCGAGACACTACGTGCGAGACTGCCGGAATCCGATGCATGTGTCATGCCGATATTATAATCAGTTTGACCACGCAACTAAATATTGCCCAGTATTGCTAGCTAAGATATGTGAAAAGGAGTCGCAGCCACCACAACCGACCCAAAACCTGCAGATGATGAGGGCTAAGCCTCATGAAGAGGATCGCAAGGTAAATATTATGCTGCAGAGTGGGATGACAACTAGCGAAGATAAGGGGAATCAACCTAAAGAAAGTGAATGGGTCCACAAAGCTCTAGAAAAGGACATCGAGTTTGATCTGAAGCATGCGCAAGAAACATTTATGGAAGCAAAGAAATTTTTTACCGAGGCCTCTACCTCAAGGAGTCAGGATAAGCCTGCTGAAGAGATGGACCCTTCTATGCTTACTACTTTCTTGGAGACATGTATGAAGCTATTGCGTGATAGCAAGGCTGTGAAAGGACTACAGGAACTGATAAAAGTGTGCCGAGAAAGAGAACACTCCTAATGGACCACACATAGTCAGGTAGATTGGTAAGCATAAGGCAAGAACAGGGCGTGAGATGAGGCTCACTGCGTAGATAAAAGAATATGATATGGATCAAGTAATTATGCATCTGGGGTCGAACGCGGATGTTCTGCCTAAACAAACATGGGAAAGGATGGGGAGACCTGTGCTGCAATGGTCTCTAATTTAGTTAAGGATGGCAAATCAATAGAAAATTATCCCCATGGGAAGATTGTAGGGAGTGACAGTGGATATTGAGGGCGTGAGTGCATTGGCTGACTTCGAAGTGATAGAGATTATGGATGACAACAACCCCTACCCTGTGCTCCTTAGGATCCATTGGGCCACTGACATGAATGGGGTAATCAATTTGAAGAAGCAGAAAATGATATTTGAGAGGAAATCGCTCCGTGTAGTAGTGCCCCTGGACCCTGCAGAAGGACCACACTATACTCAACCCATTCGTGATTATGAAAGTGACGATGACTTGTAACAGATTTAAGATAATGGAGCGAGATCAGGATTGGGTGAATCTGACAGTGGATGGATGTATTGCATGGGACCGTAGAATCTCCTACACTTCAAATTTAGATGAGGAGTTGGAACACTAGAAGAACTGACTGCATGAAGTATCTATGCTACACTGTATGATGACCAAGTCGTTGCGCTATGTATCATCGAAAGTAAGGAATCTGCCTTATTATCATGGTTTAAATGACATTGATAAATTTTTGGATATATTTGAGAGGGAAGTGCCAGAGAAGCATCGCTTCTAGGCCTTGGATTAGGCGTTGTGCACTACGCCTGTGAGATGGTGGGGTACGTACAAAGACAGTTTTGATGATTGGCACATGTACAGAAAGATGATGAGATTGCAGTTTGGTCACCCACAAGTGCGGCTAATGGAGAAATATGATGGAAGGTATGATCCACGCGATCACCTAGCCAAGTGGACTAAGGTCTATGGAGTGGAGCCTAAGCCTGAATGGGTGCATCTATTTTATCATACTTTGGATGGAATACTGATGAACTGGTACTAGCAAATAGAGCTCCGCCATGGAATTGAAGAATAGGACGTTTTGCGACAGGGATTCTTGATGACGTTTAACTTTGAGGATGGGTTTGAAAGTATTAACAAGGCATTGCATGAAGTTAAGGCAACAATCTTCAGAGTACTGCAGGATCCCTTGGACTTAATTCAACCGGATTGGAACACCCAGCTGAGCCACGTGCTGGAGTGCTATAATGTGACTGCTGAGGAAGAGGACGAGGACCCGACGAACATTAACATCCCAGAGAAAAAAGGTCATCACAAAGTTGAAGGACCGCAAATTGAAAATCCATATATCACCGTGCTGCTAAAAACAAGACAAGTGAACATTGGGATAGAGGTGGAGCCGAAGTTTGCAAAGATTGGGGACTACTGGGATGACACAACAGTAGATAAGGTCACTGAATTGCTTCATGAATACCAAGACTCGTTTCCTATGAAGTTCTCAGACCTAAAGGGGATAATAGGGGACCTGGGGGTTATGAAAATTACACTAAAATCAGATGTGAAGCCGATCAAGCAGATGCCTTACCACCTCAATCCAAAGTATAAAGAAAGCACGTAGTCTAATGAGGCAGAGGAGTTTCCCTGAAAGTTATGGAACTTCCAGTCATATTTAGAGAAATCCGGCAAGGATTTTTGTAAATCCACGTTATAGTTGTTAAACTTCAAAATTTTAGGTGTCTTAGACGTTTTTGATGGCGTTGAATCCATTTCCACCATCAAAAACATGATTCAAAGACTGCCTCTACAATATTTTTTGAAATTTTTTTCCCGGATCCCGGCCACTTTTGGCTGTCCGGGCAATTCCTCTGCCTCGTTAGACGACTCCTAAGGGAAGGGTCTACTTAGATTTGGATAAAATTCTTGTGGCGGGCATCATCAAACCAGTAGAAGAGTATGATTGGGTAATCCCAATAGTAGTTCAGAACAAAAAACAGAAGGATGAAATAAGGATATGCATAGATCTCAGGAATTTGAATGACGTCTGCGTACATGATCCCTTTCCAACTCTGTTCACTAACGAGGTGTTGGATAATGTAGGAGGACAAGAGGCATATTCATTCATAGATGGGTTCTCAGGGTACCATCAAATCAAGATCGCGCCGGAGGATAGAAGTAATACGACCTTTTCCAAGGAGTGGGGTTGCTTCCAGTATACCATAATTCCTTTTGGGTTGAAGAACGTGCTAGCGATATTTTCGCGTGTAGTTATTGCAGCGTTCAAAGACTTCATTCATAAGTTTTTGGAAGTATACTTCCATGATTGGATGGTGTTTGGGCTGGTAAAACACCCCGTAGCTAGTCTCTGCTTGATGTTGGATACATGTTGGAGGTATTAAATCACGCTCAATTTGAAGAAATGCTTGTTCTATGTCCCTTTTGGGATCTTGCTGGGTCACATGGTATGAAGATAATGCTTGATGGTAGGCACTGTTAAGATCGTGGTTATAATTAATCTGGAGGCACCAAGAAGTGTGAAATAGTTGCGCGCAACGTTGGGTCATACAGGATACTATAGAAAGTTCATCAAAAGCTATGCCTAGATTACCATGCCAATGGGGAAGATGCTAAAGAAGGATGCTACGTTCTATTGGAATGAAGAGTGTCAGGAAAGCTTAGATGTGTTGAAGGAAAATATGGTCACCGTGCCAATACTAGTCTTCCCGGATTGGAAGAAGGAATTTCATGTGCATGTGAATGGTCATGTATTGCACTGGGAGCAGTCCTAACACATGCTAGTGAGGGAGAGGTGGATCACCCTATAACGTTTGCAAGTAGAAAATTGTCTAAAGATGAGAAGAATTATTCAATGACTGAGCGTGAAGGGTTGACCATGGTGTACGCGCTCCAGAAGTTTAGACACCGCTTGTTAAGTGGACACATTAAGATGTATACAGACCATTTTGCATTGAAGTACGTGGTTAACAAGCCTGTGTTGGGGGGGAAGATATGAAGATGGTTGTTGTTTTTTCAGGAGTATGATTTCAAAGTTATTGTGAAGCCAGGACTATTGAATGCCGGACTGAATCATCTGTCGCGCATTGAAATGGGAGAGGAGCCTACTAATCTGGAGGAAGGACTGCCTAACGCGCATGTTTTTGAAGTGCATGTCACAAACAATAAATTTGTAGATATCATACACTTCCTCAAAACAGGCATGCCTCCAGAAGGGTATACTAGTCAACAAAAGGAGTTAGTGGTGTGCGCAACAAACTTTTCTGTCATTGCAGGGAATTTATATAAATTAGGGTTGGGTGACATACTGCGACATTATGTGCCTAAGTTTGAACGAAGCAACATCCTTGCTGAAGTTCATGGAGGAGCCACAGGAGGACATAACGCAGGAAAAGCTACAACAAAGAAGATTTTACGCCTTGGGCTATGATGGCTAATGCTTCATAAGGATTCCAAGGCTTATTTTAAGGCATGTGATGCATGTCAAAGGACAGGCAGGTCATCGCAGAGGGATGAGCTGCCTCTGAATCCACAGATGTCATTACAGTCGTTCGAAATGTGGGCGATTGACTTTGTAGGACCAATTCAACCTCTAGGAAAGAAGATGGGTGCATGGTATATCATCACCATGACTGAGTATGTGAATAGATGAGTGGAGGCGCAACCTGTGAAGGAATGTACAAGGGAAACAACAACAAAGTTCATATTTGAGTATGTACTAACTAGATTTGGTTTCCCAAATATTTTGATGAGCGATCACAGTACGCATTTCCTTAATGAGACGATCAGCGCGCTGATGGAGGAGTTCTAGTTTTATCATCAGAAGAGTACACCATATCACCCGTAGGCTAATGGGACGATGGAAGTGTTTAATAAGATATTGGAGAACACATTGACAAAGGTCTATAATGAAAAAAGGAATGACTCGGATATGCACGTACTCGCGTTGCTATGGACTTACAAAAAGCTGACTGGACAAACACCTTTCAAGCTAGTTTATGGTGTAGAAATGGTGATGCCAATGGAGTACATTGTACCTAGTCTACACATAGCGGCATTCATGGGAATGGTGGATCGCAGATCCCTAGAAGAAAGGCTCACGTCACTGACAGAGCTGGAAGAGGATATATTTTTGGCTGGATTCCATCAACAAGTTCAAAAGAAGCACGAAAAGGCATGGCACGATCGACACATCAAACTGTGCACCTTCAAGGTAAATGATTTAGTATTATTATATGACAGCAAGTTTGATAAATTTCCAAGAAAATTTCGAATGCATTGGCTTGGGCCCTATGTCATCAAGGAGATTACCGATGGTGGAGCAGTTGACTTGGTGAAGTTGAATGGAAATCCAGTTCTAGGGAAGGTAAATCATAGCCGATTGAAGCCATACACCAGGGATCTAGCCAGATGACTATATGGTGGAGGCACAATCTTAATGCTTTAGACAACTGGAAGGAGGTGCGGGACTATAAACTACACTGCGTGGGTTGTAGAGCTGCAGGACGGGGGAACTGCGTGGAAGGGAGGAATGTCACAGTATCGGTAGAAGCGTGAAGGGAGTTGCGCTATAATAGGAGAGACTACACAGGGCAGCCAGAAAGTGACCATTATGGTCACTATTCATGAGTTTACAGTGGGAAAATGGCTAAGTGGAGTGGGGGGCGACATTTAAGTCAAAATTTAAGAGCGGGCTCTGTGAAAATCTGCCGCCAATCTAGCATTTATGAGTGGATTTTTAGGGGAACGCTCAGATTCAAAATCAAATTTCCCTATAAATTATAGATGTCCACCCAATGAAAAACACTTTGCATAATGAGAATTGAGGTGTTTAGCTATCAAGCACGCATGAACCTTGAGAATTTCGAGGCTTTGGTGGCTAGTTTAGTATTTGATAGATTGCCTAAACAAACCCAGGAGCTTCTTACTAAACTCATGTCGACACCCATGGAAACTGCAAGTATTGGAGCATCGATGGCATCTGAGGAAGCTGTTCCACCAGAAGTCAGAGAGAAACGTGAGGCAACTGTCAAGGATGCAGTTACCGCAATGTATGCTACAGTGAAGGATTGCACTTCACTCTTTGAGGAGTCCCTTGAAGTAGTTACCAGCTTGCAACAAGATCCAAACATGCAACGGCTAGAAACAGAGGCAAGGGAACTTCAACAGAAATATGACGATGTTATGAAACTAGCTCAAAAAAAGATAGAATGGATAGATCAACGCCTTAGAATTCAGCCTCTTCGTGGGGGGAACCTCCTTTACATTACATAAATGAACAATTCTTGGATGATTCAAATGACAAAACCTCCTTTCTATATATAGGAGTCTAAGGAGTCACAATATAACCCAGCCGACCTAATAATAATAATATAAAGCCACAAAAATAACAATAGATGGATTCTATGGGGCACAGTAATAACAATATGGGGACAATAGGGGCACAACAATATTAATAAGGGATACAACTACAATAGTAATGGGGTAATCACTAGTATTATAGGGACCTAACATGCTCCTCTCCTTCAAAAAAGTGTTGTCCTCAACACTTGAGTAGTTCTGGATGCTTCTGTATAAAATTTTCATCCTCCCATGTGGAATCTTCAGCGGATAAGTTCTTTCACTTGATAAGATACTCTGAAATTGATCGATTTCATAGCTATCGAGTTCTTGTTTCTGTGAATGCTTCTGGTTCCAATATAATTTTTCCTTCCTCGTCAAGTTTTGGCAATATTGTTTGAACTGGGAGCTTGTCGCCTATAACCTTCTTTAAACATGAAACATGGAAAACTGGGTGCAATCGAGAAGTTGCAAGAAGCTCCAATTTGTAAGCATAGTACCAATATTTTGCAACACCTTGTACGGACCATAATACTTTGGTGATAATTTATTATCCTTCTTAGCTTGCTTGAGGGACATTTTCTTATATGGTTGTAGGCGTAGGAATACCCAATCACCTACATCAAAACTTCTTTCACTGCGATGTTGATCTACCTGTTGTTTCATTCTATTCTGTGCCAACACAAGGTTATCCTTTAAGAGTTGGAGGACTTGTTGTTGATGTTCAATGTGAAGTTCCACTGCTTGAACCTTGGAATTTTCTCTTAAATATGATGTGATGGATGGTGGCTGATATCCATAAAGTGCCATAAATGGGGTCATTTTTGATGTTGTATGGAAGGAAGTGTTATACCACCATTCAGCCAGAGGCAACCATTTGACCCATTGTGTCTATTTATCGGATACAAAGCAACGAAGATATCCTTCGAAACATTTTTTTACTATCTCAGTTTTCCCATCAGATTGAGGATGATAAGATGAGCTATGAGCTAATTGAGTACCAAGACATGAAAATAATTTTTTCCAAAAATTTCCAATGAAAATGGGATCTCTGTCACTTACAATAATCTTTGGGTTTCCATGTAGCTTTTGAATTGTTTCCATAAATGCAGTAGAAACTGTACTGGCTTTAAATGGATGTAATAATGCACAAAAGTGTGCATACTTGGTAAGTTTGTCAACTACCACCATGATGACACTCTTTCCCTCAGACTTGGGTAAACCTATGATAAAATCCATTGAAACCTCCTCCCAACGTTGGCTTGGAATGGATAAAGGTTGTAATAGACCTGGTGTCTTAATTGTTTCAACTTTATTTTGTTGGAAAACCAAACATTCTGCCACAAACTTTTGAATATCCGATTTAAGGCCACCAAATTGTTTCAATTGGAAAACCAAACATTCTGCCACAAACTTTTGAATATCCGATTTAAGGCCATCCCAAAAAAATCTTTCTTAACCCTGTGGTAATTTTTTAAAAATCCTGAGTGCCCTCCTAAGGGAGAAGTGTGCAATTCCATAAGAATATTTTGTTTTAGTTGGGAATTCTTACAAAGGTATAAGCGATCTTTGTACCATAATGAATCATTTTTCCAGCTAAATGTATCAGATGTACTAGAAGCTTGTTGTAGCTTTCGAATAAGTGCCCACTCCTCTTCATCATTCTTCCATTCCTCCCTTGCTTCATTTATCCAATCTGGTTGGATAATAGAAATGGCGCACAACAATGCTTCCACATCCTCATCCTTTCTTGAGAGTGCATCTGCCACCACATTTTGCTTCCCTTTTTTGTAGATGATTTCAAAGTCATAACCCAACATCTTTGTGACCCACTTTTGTTGCTATTCAAAGGATAATCTTTGTTCTAAAAAGTGTTTAAGGCTATCATGATCTATTTTTACCTTCAAGTGTCTTCCCATTAGGTAGGGTCGCCATTTATTAAGTGCATGGAGTAATGCCAACATTTCCTTCTCATAAATAGCTTTGTGTAAAAACCTTCCCTTGATTGGACGACTTTCAAAAGAAATGGGTCTTTCATCTTGCATTAAAACAGCACCAATTCCATTTCCTGAAGCATCACATTCCACAATAAAGGTTTTTGTGAAGTCTGGTGTAGCTAAGACTGGTGCTTGGCACATTTCCTCTTTAAGATGTTTGAAGGCCTTTGTTGCTTCTGGAGTCCATGAAAATGCATCTTTCTTCAATAATGTTATTAGAGGTTCTGCTATTCTCCCATAATTCTTAACAAACTTCCGATAATACCTTGTCAACCTGAGATATCCTCGTAGATGCTTTATGGATGTGGAGATTTTCCATTCCTTAATGGCTTTAATTTTGCTAGGGTCTACCTTAACTCCTTCATGAGATACAATATGACCCAGATATTCCACCTCTTGTACTCCAAAGAAGCATTTGGATCTTTTTGCATATAATTGTTTCTCCTCCAATAGTTGTAGCACCCTGTCAACATGTTCAACATGATCCTTCCAAGACTTTTGTAGATTAGTATATCATCAAAAAATACTAACACAAATTTTCTAAGGAAGGGTTTAAAAATGGAATTCATCAAACCTTGAAATGTAGAAGGTGCATTGGTAAGGCCAAAAGGCATGACCAAAAATTCATAATGACCCTCATGAGTTCTAAATGTTGTTTTCGGAATGTCTTCAGTCTTCATTCTGATTTGATGATATCCTGAACGAAGATCCAACTTGGTGAAGTAAATTGATCCATGCAATTCATCTAGTAATTCATCAATGACAGGAATGGGAAACTTATCTTTAATAGTGAGCTTTTTGAGCTCCCTATAATCTGGACACATGTGCCATGATCCATCCTTCTTATGAACCAATACTACTGGAGCAGAGAAACAACTTTAACTAGGTTGAATTATACCCGCCTCTAGCATTTCTACAACCATACGTTCAATTTCACTCTTTTGGGCATAGGGATATCTGTACGGCTTGATGTTTGGAGGAACACTTCCTGGAATCAGATGAATAGCATGATCATGATCATGAATAGGTGGGAGACCTTTGGGAGTCTCAAATACCTTGGAATGATTGTCCACGAATTTTTGGAGATCTGGAGAAATAGATGATTCCAATGTGGAAACATCTAGCGAACATAATTGTGTAATTACAACTCTTTGTTCCTTTTTTAGAAGCTTTGTCATGCCATTAGAGCTGATTATCTTTCTCAGTTTCTCTGCAATACCCCTTAATTCAACTTCTTTTCCTTCCACAGAGAATTTCATGAAAATTTCTTCAAAATTAAAAGCTATTGTACCCAAGGATTGTAGCCATTGGACTCCTAGTACAACATCAGCACCTCCAATTGGAATGGAAAGCATTGGGCTATTCAATACATATTCTCCCATGGATAGCTTGATATTATGGCACTTTCCAAAGCAATTTATCATTCCTCCATTTGAAGCCATCACTTGACACTCTGGTGTTAGATATAGGAAGCAATTCAATTCTTTTGCTATCTTACAATGAATAAAATTGTGGGTACTTCCTGAATCAATCAACACTATTACCTTTTTCTTCTTGCTTTGTCCTTCTATCTTGATGGTTTGAAGAGTGGTAATTCTAGCCAATGCATTACAAGATATGGTCAGATTCATTTCTTCTTTATCTAGGCTTTGTTCCTGGAGTATATCCTCTTCTTTTGACCTTTCTTGCTCCTTTTCTTCTTCCTCTTCACAATCGATGTAGAATAATTTCTTCTCAACACACTTATGACATTTAGTGTATTTGCTATCACAACTGTAACAAATCCCTTTTGCTCTTTTTTCTTCCAATTTTTGTGGTGTCAACCTTATAGGTTGTGGAAGACTAGGGGCAACAACACTTCCATCTTTATAGTTGTGAGTGGTATGCTTCTTGGTTGCCATAATTTTTCTTTCCATTTTTCTTGCTAACCTGAATGCCTTATTTAATTAATCAAGTTCCCAAAGGTGAGCATCATGTTGGATATTATCCTTTAAAGTCCCTATGAACACATCAATACTATGCTCCTGTGGAATATTTTTTACCCTTATGTTCAATTTTTGGAACTCCTCAATGCGCTCCATTATTGAACCCTTTTGTTTGAGACTTATCAATTGGCTAAAAAAAGTGTTGCTTTTTGTATCCTCATAATGTGTTGTCAATTCTTCCATAAAAATTTCCCAAGTGATAATTTTTTTACGAGAGAAAAGCCATTGATACCATACAAATTGATTTGGTTCCAAATATAAAGTTGCAATACGTACCTTTTGTGTGTTTTGCACATTATTGAGATCGAAAAATTGCTCCATTTGTAATATCCATGTTGCGGGATCCTTGCCATCAAACTTCCTCATATCGATTTTTGGAATATGGTGGGTCTTCAGTCCAACATTAGAGTCTATGAAATCATGATTAACATTTCTTTTGTTCTCATCATGAGTTTCCTTTACTACCCTTTCACCATTAGTAAGCATTTCTTGTAGAAACTTTGTCAAATCTGTCTTCAAATCTTCCATCCCTGTCTTCAAATCTATCTTCAAATCATTCATCTTAGCTTCCATGCCATTCATCTTAGCTTCCACGCCCTTTATCTTATATTCCATGCCATTTATCTTAGATTCCACACTATTTATCTTAGCTTCTGTTAGCTTTTGTGAGAGTGACATTATTGCACTTGATCTTGTAATTTTGATATAACATGTAGCATTTCTTCCTCTTCTTCATGAGTCATGCTAGGGCTTTTAGTTTTCTTACCAGGTGTTTGCATTTTCTCTCCTCGGGGCATCAGTTACTGATAATAATGCTCTACTATGCCCTTTGAATTCTTTAAAATAATTTTTCAAACCAAGCTTAAGAAAAAATTAAAAAAAGCTACACACATTTTTTCACTTTGTAGGAGCTCGATATTGCCTCTAATGTATCTCTGTAATTTCGGATCATCCAGTTCTAAAATTGTGACCTGCAGTAGTTCTCCGTGTCCTCTTTCCAATGCCACTAGTATGATCCAAATTGAATTCTCCAAGGAAGAGTTATGCCAAATCTCCCACAGTGACCTGATTATAGACTAGTTTAGTAGAGCGAACTTGTACGACATTCCACGAGTCACTGTTTCGACCTTTTTCTCTGAAAAATATATACAAGAAACTACAGTCCGTCCTCTTTTTGTACCTTCTTACGAAATTTCAATTTGATTCTCATAGAGAAAGTTATGACGATTTTCCCTAGGTCACCTATTTGGAATGTAATTCAGGAGTTTGCAAAAAGACCAACTTCCTCAGATCATATCTCCGCAAATATAGCGCGAAAAGCTCTAAAATTCGGAACTAAGGTTCAGTGCGATTTCTTCTCAAATGGGTTTTTTTTTAGCTTCTGAAACGTCGTAGAAAAAAAGTTATATTGAAAATGTCACGATCACTTATTTGGAGCAGCGAAACCCTAGAATCCAAAGCTCTGATACCAAATGTTATGAAATGAGCTCAAAAAAAGATAGAATGGATAGATCAACGCCTTAGAATTCAGCCTCTTCGAGGGGGCAACCTCCTTTACATTACATAAATGAACAATTCTTGGATGATTCAAATGACAAAACCTCTTTTCTATATATAGGAGTCTAAGGAGTCACAATATAACCCAGCCGACCTAACAATAATAATATAAAGCCACAAAATAACAATAGAGGGATTCTATGGGGCATAGTAATAACAATATGGGGACAATAGGGGAACAACAATATTAATAAGGGATACAACTACAATAGTAATGGGGTAATCACTAGTATTATAGGAACCTAACAGATGAGGTCAAAGCAACAACCCGCACCGTTGCCATCACAGAGAGGTTGGCGAAGCTGCAAAAAGCGAAAGCACCGAAGGAATAGGTGGACGTAGCACAACGCAAGGAGGCAGTACTGAAGGCCGAATTGGAGCCTTGTCTAGATGAAGCCTATGTTCTCATTGCCACCATTGAAGGAAAATTGGTTAGTATGCATGGAACATAGAAGAAAATACACACAAATAGCGCAGGACTAGTGACGGAGAAACTGGTCAAGTAGGTTAAGTAGGCGGCGACGCAGTGTACCGCTGAGGTTGCAGTAGTATAGGTGGAGCTGGGAGGTTTTCGCAACAAGATCTTTGTGCCAGTAGAGTGACTTGGGGGCAAGTCACCATATTTGTTTTGGGGCCCTATTGGGAATGGGTCCCCAGGGGTCAATTTTGGGGTTAAAAGCCCAAGTTTTGGAGTTAAAGGCCCAAGTTTTGTATAAAGAATGTAAAGTCTCCACATTTTGTAGTCACAGAGCATGAAGATGTAAAGATTCATCAAAGGTTTGTGCCCTTAGTTTATGTAACTTGTGTCAGATTTATGAGATCCACCCTTGGTCCGCGGACCATGGGATTGTATAAAAAGGGAAGTCTTAGAAGAGTCTAAGGTAGTTTTAGTTTTTCATATATGTTTTGAAGAGTTATTGATGTAATGGGTCTGTGAGAGCTAAGATAGAAGAGTATTAGTGTAGGAAAGAGGCTCTGCAGTTGTGTGCACAGAGGCCTAGGGTAGAACTTCGCAACTGAGGGTGTGGACCCTTGCAGTTGTGTGCTCAAGGTAGTTAGAGTCTGTAAAGGAGATATGAACAAAAGAGAATTATTCTGGATTTTCCTGCATATGAGCTATTTTACTTCTGGTATGAATGCATGCAAATATGTTATGTTGAATACTGATTTTATGATTTAATGTTGTATTGATGCACAAATATATGTGTTTTACTTTGTTATATGAACGCAAGTAAGAATATCTGTTTATGTGAAGATAATCATAATCCATGTTGAAGTTATCCACTACTTAAGCTAATCTGGGTAAATACAGTAGTAAGAGTAATTACAGAGGCACGTAAGTGTTTGAATCACCTATTTAGGGTACGCGAAAAATAGTCGTAGACCTTCGCGGTGGTCTAGAGGAAGACTAAGGGAAGTATATCGATAAGCCCTAAAAGGATTATCAATCTGCGCGAAGGAAGGGTTAAGGTATAAGGTGACATCACTGCCATCTCATGGTGCAGAAACTTGGTTCCTGCATCCCCCCATACTGCTTTGGGTGAGACTTAAGTCCGTGCTCTGCGGATTAATGCTGAAAGGGGAAATAGCGTAGGGATTTTCTTGGCTAATTAGCGTTGAACCTAGGTCAGGGCCCATCAAGACAACATCAAATAACACTGGTGTGTAATATATACTGTACCAGTGCTAATATCTATAAAATCCCCCAGACGTTTTTGTAAGGAACGACACTAGGGCACGCAAAAAATAATTCTTGTACCAATGTTTTTTCTTAAACTTGCAGCGCCGATGTGCATCATTTGTACAAACACCCTAGTACATTCATTATACAAAAGTACCAGTGTTTTTAGTTTTCATAATGCACTGGGCCGAAAATAATATTTTGTAGCACCAAGGTGTTAGTTCTATGAAAGCACTGGTACATTAATAATTACAATGCATTGGGGAATTAATCTAAAAAAAAAACAGTGCTTGAAGAAATAAAATCCTTGATGTTGTCATTTTCTGAAAAGGCAATAGTCATTCAAAAATATGTCATCACGGTGCATTTATATAAAGTAACGCACCAGTGCATTTTTATGTTATAGACACACTGATTTTTTGAATGAGATTTTCTCCTTTTTGGAAACATCAACCCGTGACAGTGAAATTATTGTAAATTTTGGAATTCATTATTTATTGAAAAATCAACATATATCTTATAAAAATATTTATATAAACTAAAATTTTATTAGTGCATTTGTATACTAGATGTTTAGATTAATTTGTTATATGATCAGATTTACCATCTCTTCATTATAATATTTGATTATCCATATATTTAATCAGTAGTGTAACATTTCATAATGACATTGGATAACACAATAGAATAAATTAAAATCTATTTTATTATATATCAATTATTGCTATTTTCATACAAAATGGAAATATTATTGGTAACCCTTTATCTTTCAATTGGCACACTATGTCCATTACATTAAAAAAAAATGTTTGATTTTCACATACAATTATTTCAAAAGATACAAGAAGTTGCATTGATATCCAAATAGATCATCATTCTTTGCTAGAATTGATGTCAATGCTCGAACTACCTCTATGACTTGGGTTATATGGAGGAAATTTTTGTTGATTTCATCGATTGTTTTTATCTTCTTGATCTTGTTCCACTTGCAAACATAAAAATAAAGTGTAATGAGCGTATCTACATTGGTGAGAATAATGAAAATTGAAATAAATAATATACATCAATGTAAATAGAATAGCAATGTACCATAGCAATAAGTGACTCATAAACTATGCACGACTTCAAAACCAAGTCTCATGCCTTATTGAAACAAGTCTTCTACTGGTGTAGTTACATACTTTGTTTCTTGCATGTTTTACACCCCATTATAAATCATAAATTTAATATAAAGGATTTTTTTGTTTTATTAATTATAAAGTTAGAGAAGTAAAACAACATAGATACTTACAAATTCCACAATTAATTTATGATATGTCAACATACACTCACAACTCTTATTTAACTGAATGTCATCAATTATTTCGATAACTCTTATTTTTATGTTAGCACCTATTTGAAAACATTCAAGGATGGTTGCTATAAAACAACTTAAAATATACAAAAATGAAACCTTGAGTTGTTATAAGAAAATATTAACAATTACTCACAAAGTTTGAAATCAACCATTTTCTTCCTTATCATCATGTTTTATGTGTTGAATGAGTTCCATCTTGTTTTCTTTTCCACAAGAAAATACTTGAAAATTAATATTTAATGCTAAATTATTTTGTTAGATGTAGAAAGTCAATCATGATTAAACACATTTGAAGCATATTGTTGTTGATATGGCTCCTCTCGTGATGCAATTATGTCCATCTCTTGGACCATCTCCTTATACACTTTTTTGGACATTCCTACTAACATGTTTCACATATCAACCCATTGATCATTTTTGGATTTTTATAAACTTCCTGAAAAAAATAATAAACTATTTTTATAATGATATATGACAACCAAATATCAAAAAATTGATATTAATAAATGAATGGTTTCTATATATATATATAATCATTATATAATTAGGAATATTACCTTTTGAATGATTCTTTTTTGTTGTTGTATGTTTTTGCTATTACAAGTGTGACATGTCTCATTGACCTTGCTCCTATAGTTTAGATAAAATTTGGTTCTTAGAATCATTGGATTGATTTTTATATTGTAAGTGGAAAATACGTTTATAAGTTCCTTTCACTAAATCTCTCATAGTTCTGTAAAATAATTCCTCATTTCATTAACCTCAAGAACCACTCTAGATGAGCTAAGAACCAATTCATCGTCATTTACATGTTCTATATTTATTTTTTCTTAGAATGACATTGATATTTTCCTTCGTTGTTGCTCACGGTAGAACATTAAAAATATATGAATTATTAGATTGTTTGATTTAACATGTTGTCTAATATTATTAAGTATATTATTAAAAAAAAAAACTCATATTGAATAGTATATTTTCATTCCCCTGATTTATCATTTTGCAATTTTTTTTCTTCACTTAAATTAGAAATAATATTATCGTCCTTGTCCATTTTGTGGCTCTGAATGACACACATCAACCAATAAATACTATTTAAACTTACATATAGTTAAAACACATTAAGTGTGTAAAAACATTACAAAGAACTTGCCTTCTTTGTTTTTTATGTGTTATCATTGTGTTGATCAATATTTTTGTTATTTGAGACATCTTAAGACATTTTTTTTATCAATATTCAACCTCTACCATTCAATACAAAGGCCATTAAATATATTTTACAAATAAATCAAATAATTTTTAGCCAAAAAAGCACTGGTAACTAGTGCATTTATCCTAATGAAGGCATCGGTGCGTTTAGAACACTAAACACATCAACCATTTAATTGTTCTGCATCGTCATAGAAAAGTGATTCTTAATAATCATTTTAAATTATTACGGTACAAGTTGAAAGGGTAAACACACCCCAATGATTTAACGGTGCTATTTGGAAGAGGCACGTAGGTGCGTTACTGGGAGCAACGATTAATAGACTAAATAGAATCAAAAGTGTTATATTATACTAATGCGTTGTATTACACAGGCAACACTGGTGCATTATATCACAGAGAGTACATTGCGGAACATATATATGTTTTAAAAAAAAGGAGAGGGGTTTGGATCTAATTCAATAAGTGATTCCCCTACTTTACATATAAAATTCCCTATATATAGTAAGTACACAAACCCATTAAATCTAAAATGCCTGAATTGAAAAACCTTAATTGTGAAGTGGTAGAGGAAGTTAAACCCTAAGGTGAAATTTTGCAGGAAGAAACAAGGGTTTAAGGTAAGTATTGATTTTTTTGTTTTTATTTTTATTTTTATTTTTTTCCCTGGATTTTAATTAAATTTAAATAGGAAAAAAGATCGTAAAAAAAATTACTAGTAAAATCTATAGTAATTTTTTTATTATACAGGGTTGTTAATTATTATTATTTTTTTTAATTAATTAATTAATTTATTTATTATTATTATTATTATTTGTGAATTGTGAATAAATGTAACATACATTGTAAAATATTTTAATAGTAAATTCAAGATTTTTCTAAGGTTTTGAGTGAATGGGCCACACCTTTCAACTTCTGATCTTTCGGAGGATCCAAAATATTTATAGCTCCATAGTGCTCCTAGTATATCTCTCTTGCAAATAATATCTCTTTTAATTAAACCCTAATAGAAATTGTAAATTTTTTATTAGTAAAATAAACAATAAAATTTAAAATTTTTATTATGCAGATTATTGAGTGAGTCACCATACCTTTCAACTTCTGATCTTCTAAATAGTTTTGCTACTCCAAACTATTCTATTACTACACAGTGCTCCTAGTATGTCTCTTTTGCAAATTACTCACTTGAAATTTTGGGTAAAATAATGAAATGGTAAATAATTTTTACAATTTAAAATACTTTATGAAATTAGAATTCGAAAAATTAGTTGATGCTCGTTTTTTAAGTTTAAAAAAAAAAAAGTGTGTTTTTTTTTCAATTTCTATGCACATCGGGGCATTCTATAGTCAAGTGCACTGATGCATTTATAAAAAAAGCAACCAATGCCAGGGCACCAAAAAAACAACCAATGCCAAGGCACCAAAAGTTTTCAACATACCAACATGATACATTTTTTTTTCTCTCAATACCCCAAAATGTTGCGATTTTTTTTTTTAATGCAATGGTGAAGTTTCTATTTAAAGGCATCAGTGCTCTAATTGTTATAAGAGCACCAAGTTGGTTAAATTCATTTTTATTTTTTTAAATCAAGAGACATGGGCGTGGCAGTGTTCTTTTGTTTTTAAATGCATTGGTGCAATTTTATAGAAGAGGACCTATATAATAACGTTGTCTTTTTTTTTTTTTAATTGAAATGTCAAAAATTGGTTTGGGTATTATTTGAACACCCCATTGATGTTAATTTTTTAAATGCATCAGTGCACTTTGTTCTGATAGGTGCACCGGTTAGATTTAAAAGCTATCTGAAATTTTAATTTCACATAAAATGGCATATTAATCTCAAATTATCCTTTAGGATGCGTCCACATGAATTACAATTCTTCATAGTATACATTTTCCGCTTAAATTTGCCTTATTCTTGAAAAATGGTTTGAAAACTAATTTTTTAAATGCATCCGTGCACTTTGTTCTGATAAGTGCACCGGTTAGGTTTAAAAGCTATCTGAAATTTTAATTTCACATAAATTGGCTTATTAATCTCAAATTATCTTTTATGATGCATCCACATAAATTACAATACTTCATAGTATACATTTTCTGCTTAAAATCACCTTATTCTTGAAAAATGGTTTGAAAACTATATTGAAATTCAGATTGTGGTTATATGGTTCTCGAGATTAATTTTAAGTATGGACACAAAATTTTATTTTTGTTTTTTCTCAAATGTAGGGACAAAATCTCAATAATATCAAATTGTTAATTCTTTAAATTCTATCTCGTTCCATATTTCTAATCAATTCATTCACGGAGTTCTCCCTTTCTATCTCCAGTAAGTTCAAATTTTATTTATATTTTGATTATCTAATTGATTTTTTTTTATCCATGTAAATTTGAATAAAAATGTATCCAAATTTGCAGGATCCTAATTCAGAATCAAGTTCAGATGCAGAAAATATTCTTTCATTTCAAAAACGTCAAAAGTTATTATCAAGAGCTGGATATCACAAGCAATTGGTAGATGAAAATGGAAACCCTCTTCACCCTCCAATTGGAAAATGGAATCTTCCAACAGCAATCATGGATCAATGATGGTAATAATTGTTTGATATAATTTAATTTCAACAAACCAATTGCATTAACGTGCTTAATAATATCATTGATATTTTAATAATGACATTCAATATTTTTTGAAACTAGGATTCTAGTGATGATGAGCCATCGACCTACCATGTCTCAGAGCACCTCACTACAATGTAAACTTGAGAGAATATTGAATTAAGAGAAATACTCAGATAGGAAACATATAAAGAATGTTTGAATCAACTACCTATTCAATTCCCACTACGTCCAGATTCACCAATCAGGAAAGACGACAAAAATAATAGTTCTTCATCACAAGTTGGCAATGGAAACAGTCAAATAGAGGTTGGTATGGATGATTATTGACGGAATATGACTACCATGGAGGAAATGTTGTTAGATGCATTCTAGAACGATGAGCTAGAGGATGATGCTCATGTCACTAGTACCTTATTTGAAATCCAAAAGTCTACTTCCACCACCCATGTCTTTGGATGTGGAGATAAGTCAAAGTCTACTCAGCTAGGGAAAATGATATTGTTGTACAACGTGAAAGCAAATTTTGGCATGTAGAATGCATGTTTTTTTACCATATTAGGTAATTTACCTACATGATCGACCAAGTTTCTTAAATTTTATCACACAATAAAAAATAAAAATAGTCGATTTATGAATGTTAAATATTGAGATTGTACAATTGTATTCCCTGCCAACTGCAGGATATTCAAATATAAAGTTCTTCTGGGTGATAATATCTTGTTGGGTAGCTGCGAAGAGGAAAAAAAGTTGTTGAAAATGTTGGGTGTTGAGTACATACCATATAATACATGTACAAATGATTGTATTCTATATAGACGAGAATATGAAGACAAAGAGATATGTCTGAAATGTGGGCATGAAAGGTACCGTAATTAAAAGAAAGGTAAATCACATGGTCCTCCTCATAAGATATTGAAGCACATGCCTATAATCCCAAGGATTCAAAGAATCTTTCATTGCAAAGAATTAGATATGTTGTAGGGATGACATACTTCACACAGAAGTGAGTCAGGAGTTATGTGAATCCCAAAAAAATCAATAGTCATGAGGTATATAGAGGATACATGGCCTAAAAAATTCAAGGATGAAGTATGAAGTCTATGACTCAGCATAGCCATGGAAGGTGCCAACCCATATTGCCTCCAAAACACCAACCATTTTTTTTGGCTTGTAGTAGTGATGAATAATAATACCCCCCCATGGTTTTCCATGAATAATGAATATCTTATGTTAGCTCTCATAATCCTTGGTAGAAGACAAATCAATAATATGAATGTCTACTTACAATGATTCGTAGACGAATTGAAGGAATTTCAGGAAGGGATAAATGTGTGCGATGTATTAAGACCCATCACAACATAAAGGAGTTTTATGTTGTATGGAATATGTGCTTACACTATACATGATTATCTAGGCTTAGGAGTTTTCTCTAGTAAATTGCATTCTTCTTGATTTGTTTCGTAACAATATTATTTCACATATTAATTTAATTTGTTACAATTGTTCATATCTTCATGGTCGCTAATGTGTCGACATGTATATAATAATTTTGCAAGTTTTTTAACAACAGGGTATCATGGATGTAAATTTTGTGGACCTTCTCTGAAGGCTAGGTGGTCTGAACACCTATGAAAGCCAGTGTATGACTGCTCCAAGGTATTCCTCCCAAAAGAACACCTTTACTGAAGAGAAACATACACTTTCAATGGTAAACCAAAGAGAACCCAAAGGCCTATAATAATGACACCAAATGAATGGCTTAGAGCATATGAGAGAGAGAAGGAGGTGTTTGTAGAAATGTTCAATTCAAATGGGGATCCTATGTTCAATAATCCATAATTCTTTGACACCTATGTTGTGAAATTTATCATTGGGATGAAAATGAAATCTGTCTTTTATGAGCTCCCATATTGGGAGAATCTTAAGAGAGCTTGGTCCCTCTTCACCTTTCAAAGAAGGTGATGTCCCATCTATTTTAAATCAAGATGATCTTTCTTTGGCAAATGAAGTTAATTAGTGTGAGGGCGCCTTCTTTATATGGGCTTTCACTACAACATTGCTTCACTATGGAAGACCCTTTTTCAAGGTTGAAATCACATGACCATTTGAATCTTCTAAGAATATGTATGTCAAAATCATGATTTTATTATTTGTTTTACTTTTATGTAATGGGATATTTTATAATTAATTTTTGTATAATGTACTATTTATTGTGCAGTGCAATTATCCTCTGCTCATGCGTAGGTGTGTGAACCATGATCCCCCCCAAGACCTACAACGTGCCATATCTAAATTATCTACATTTATACATTGGATAACATCAAAAGAGATTCATATGGATAACATTCCACAATGACGTCAATAGATATTGAGATTGTTTGTATGTTTGAGAAGGAGTTGCAAACGAGTTTCATGGACTTGCATGTTCATTTTCTAATTCACCTAGTATATGAGATTATATGTTATTCTAATTTGTTGGATGTTATTCTTAGGGGGTTACATGAAGAAATTGAAGGGTTTTGTTCGACAAAGGGAAAAAACCAAGGGGTCTATGAAAGAGGGGTATATATTGTATAAGTCTTTCTATTATGCTAGTGAGTACATCAAGCAGATCAACAACACACCAGGGGCAGTTATTTGGGAAGACGAAAGGTATGAAGACAAAAGAGAATGGGATATTCACCAAACGAATGGAAATAGGCGCATGATAAAGAGTAAGTGCAGGATTATCATTTGTCAAATTACTACATAATAACTATTCACATTTAACTTCATATTAATGCATATTTTGATATCATATGTACTATGTGTGTGTGTGTGTGTGTGTGTTGGTTTTATTTTATGAACAAATTCAGAAATTGAATCCATAAAAAAAATCATTCTTTACGATATGGAAGCAACACAACCATGGGGTCGCATTATACGAAGAGAAGAGGAGGAACCGGGACAGTGACAAGAAATAATTCAAATAATTGAATGGTAGAAGAATGCCTTATCATGATCATTTAAAAGAATATATTCCAATGACATGCCCTAACCATTTGGGTTGTTGATCAAGTTAGAGATAAATACGGTTCATATGGTCGTTACCCATGTGTTGAAGAGGATGAACTAAAAATAGGGATTGGGTGCAACAACTCAGTAATTATAATCTATTTATGTACAGTTTAAACTTTATACTGCACCTTTGACTTATAACATTTATATATATTTTATATTTTTAATTATGTTCAAGTTATTAGACACATGACACTATGATTTTTTCACTTTTTCATAGGTGCATTTGTTCCCATCTATGTGGGCATATAGATATCATTATCACACGGAGGCTTTTGATGATGGATGCCTGACATATCACTGTGGAGTGGAAGTCAAGTCCGACCAATCTAGTCATGCTAGCCACCACGATCAAAACCTAATGAAGGGGAATTAGGTTACGTTGGAAAGATATAAGAGGTCATTCAAGTGGATTTATCTTCATTCCAATGTGTTATTTTTAGGTGTAAGTGGTGGGACACCTTTGATCAGAATAATGTAAAGGAAGATCATGATAGTGGACTAATATCTATCAACTCTAGAAAGATGTGGCATGAAGCTAGGGAGCCTTATTTTTCCCAAAACACTACACCGAGGTGTTTTTTTTACCCAGATATGTTGGATATGGATTGGTGGTTCATATTAAAACACGACCCTAGATCAAAACATATTTTTGAGAACAACAATTTTATCATGCCAAGCGAGGAAGATAATCAAGGTGATGCCAATGGAGAGTGATATGTACTTGTGTTATTTCTCTATTTCGCTATTTATATTATTTTTTATTTGTCTTGTTGACATTTTTTTATTATAATTGGTAAGATTTACAAATCATTTTACACATTTTTTTGTAGTGGAAACATTTTTTACATTTAATAATAAGTATTTCCAATTGTGTACAATATCTATGATAATAAGGATTCAAGTTCACAACCTTTATCAAATAGGAAAATGAAAACAAAATAGTGAATTCAGAAATAAAATTGAATATTTAGTCTCAATTGATATACTTACTGGTTTATTAATCAATTCACATGTTTTTTCTTTTTGTTTAGTTCAAAATAAATAAGAGACATTTGTGCTGTGAAATGCAGTGGCATGAAAGGCATGTCTATAAGTTTTCATTGCGTTTTGTGTGTGACTGATAAGACCCATATTCAAACCATAATTTGATATATTTTCTCCATACCACCTCCTTCTAATTTCACTCTTATTTTACCATTTGAACCAGCAACGTTTAAGAAACTATAAAATTTTCATTGTTCCATTTCTGAAATCAATGGCGCCACGGTAGTTTGTAGCAAGACCTCTGAGATCTAGGTAAGACACTTGGAGTGTATATTGTAGGACAAAAATGAGGTGTTCTCCATTTCTCTGGCCTCCCATGGTCAGACCATATTATATGGGTCTATCATTTTCTCCTACTCCTGCTGCTATTCCCTGCGCTGATGTCTCTACTACATGGTTGATACATAAAATACATCAGCCTCATACATAACATACATTTTTTTTTATTAAATGAAAAATGTGTTTATTAATATGGAAACATAACTTTCAATTTAAAAAAAAAAAAAAACAAATCATTGGTGCACCAAAAACACTGTTATGCACCATCTCTAGTGTGTTATCAAAACCAAAAACACCAATATAGGTGCACACATACGTATGAAGCACTATTATTGGTTTAAAATTTTAAATTTTCATAGAAGTATGTTACATTACACACTGATGCGCATGCATATCCTTTGCACACCAATACAGAGCGTTCATTTGATCAAACACACCAAGCTATAGCTATATTTTTAAATATTTATTTTGCGGTGTGTTTGGTAAATATGATTGCTCCAATGGTTGCAAAACATATCAAGCACCCCGCATTTTTTATGTTGATTAAGAGGCATTTGTTTGACTTTCAAATAGACTTGGTGATGCAATTTTGTTTCCTATTTAGACTATGTAAAACAAATATATATTTTTATGTATTTATAACTAAATTGTTTAAAGTAGACATGTCTTTATAATTGTGAACATGATGTAATATTAGCTAGGAGAAATGTGAAAACATGAATTTTAGTGACTATCTCGTGATAAGTATGTGGAAAAAATAATATTTTTTGAGTTGTTAATTAAGAAATAATCAAATATATTATTTGTCAAAAGTTTAAATCTAATATATTATCATTTTTGTATTATTTAACTCATATTTATTATTAAAAAGAGTTAAAATTAAACTAGTACAATAGAAAATAAAGAACCAAAATAGCACCTAAATGCTATATCTTTATTACTAGAAAAAAGTTCACTTACCTCTTTAAGGGAGAACTTCCAATAGAGTAAATCTTCAATTACACGTTACTTTAGAAGCCTTATTTTACATTTCTTGATGCTCATCTTTAGAGAGGGAAATTTTTAATTTAAATTGGTAAGAGTTTTTATAAATATTAAATTTAAGTTTCTTGAAAATCTCATAACTTTAGTAATAAATTAAATTTTATAAAAAAAAAAATAAAATTAAAAAAATTTAACTTATATTAAATATAAATTAGTTGATCCAAGATGCGCTCTACAACTCAGTGTGGGAGAGGAGATGTTGTCAAAAAAATATGAGGGGGCATATTTTAACATTTTAATGTGGAGAACGTGAAGTATAAATAAAATATTTCAACGTCAACTACATATATATTATACTAGCCTAGGTCTATCTTAACTTCCGATCTACCAAGCACCTAGAGGTATCAAATCTCTTTTCACTCTAAAAGATGTTTGCATCTCACGATATTTGATTCCTCTTGGAGTTTGGTAGATCCAGAGTTAAGATGAATCTAGGGTAGTTATAAAAAAATTCTGACATAAGTTTTTTAAATTTAACAATATTGAATTTTATAAATCAACATTGAATTAGTTAAATTGTGTTTTTGAATCATTTATTATTAATAATATTTTACATTAAAATTAAATGAGTTACACATTTTCTTCTTATTAAGAACTAAGTAAATTATTTTATCTTTAATTATTTTTTCCTTGTGAGTATTGAAATATTTTACTAATTATGTTAGATTGAGTATCAATGAACTGTCTAAGTAATGTAAAAATATTTATCATAATTTTACAATCATAGTTTAAACCATACTAAACTTTGTAAGAAGAAAAGAAGAAATTATTTTAACATCCAAGAGGCTATAGAGAGCTGATGGGACAGATTGCTTCTTCATTTTCTTGATGTATTCGGCCCTTTTTCTATGAAGCTTCAAAATAAATGCTCCCATCTTCTCGACAAACCCCTTGCTAAATAGATTAACCCAAGAGCTAGCTGCCAGCATATCTTCAAAATTTTCTCTGTTGTCTTTAGAGGCCTCACATTCTAAAATGAAATGTTTTTCTATTTCCACTTTTCCGGAAGAACAAAAAATTCATACTATTTCATCCCACACTTCTTTTGGCCTTTTCTAGCACCCTGTTTCACAATGAAGTTGATGAGAATTAGTTCTTAACTGAGCAATAAGAATTTTGGCTCTCCAAGATATATTGACCTCTATGTATATTTTTGGTTGATGACTATGAGTGGGATTAAACACTTCAATATGGTACTTTTTCTTTCTTCCTAGCTCCTTATCCCATGTATGCTTGTGGAACCATAACAAAATCTTTTATCTCTTTGTTGTTTATGGGACACACGTTCAAGCAAATACCCCATGTACTAAACCATTTGTTATTTTTCTGCATCCAAGTATTTTGTCTCTTGCACAATCTGTCATTAAAGACAACCTTAGGCCATCTACCCTCTTCCATTTACTCAATTTTTTTAAGTACCTTATGACTCACACCATAGCAATTGCTTCAATAGGAGCAGTCCATGTTTCACTTAACAAAATAGCATGAGGAACTGCACTTTTAATCTTGAATTTGTTTGTAATCAAACACTTTTGAATTTTCTCAATTTGTCTCCACTTCATGTCGGATGTACTACTGGCCTATAGTTCACAACCACAGAGAATCACCAAAATCACTAGAAGCCCAAAAAAGGTTTGAGTGGTTTTCCAGTCCCATAACTTTTCCTCTCTACACTTATTTTGAAAAGCATAAAATGCTTTCCAACCTCCCAGAGTTCTTTTCTTTATACAACCATTCCATCTTAGATTTTTGTTGAAGTCAATTCCGAGATATATGTAATCCGCAACTTCTTCCAGTGCGTTTCCTTCAAAGTAGAACTTATGTTGGTTATGTTTTCTTTTCTTAGAGAAAACCACTACTTTCGTTTTGCTAATCTTGACTTGCATCCCCACACTTCTACAAAAATGCTCAAGGGATAGTTAGTGCTCTTTCAAACCAAGAGCCAATTTAGCAACCAAAATAAGGTCATCTGCATACAAAATAAGCCTTATAACAAACTTGCCCAAATCGATACCATCACCCTCTTACGAATTTAACCACTCCTCAAGCTTATCAATATATAAACCAAAAAGGGTAAGGAGATAGTGGGCAACCTTGCTTGACCCCGATATCACTTCTGAAACTTTTAGAAATTCCCATTGAAGTTTTAATTTGACTTTCACCTCTTCATGCAGCCTATGCACAACTGCTCTCAAATTTTTAAGAACCCCAAGTTCCTCCATTCTGTGCCAAAGCTTATCCCTAGGAACCAAGTCAAAAACTTTTTTGAAATCAACAAAGCAACAAAAGAATTCTTCCTTTTTCTCCCAAACTTTTTCAATGATGTGCCTTAAATTTATACAATGATCAATTGTGGAATTTTTAGGTCTAAAACCTGCTTGCCCTTTAGCACACTTATCTCTTTCTTTTTCCCACTTGCTAATTTTGTTTTCTAGCATGTTTCCAAATAGATTTGCAAACAAAGGATTTATCATGATGATACTACAATTGGAGGGATTATTGATGTTGCCGCTCTTGAAAAGAGGTATTGCATATATTTTTTAAAGTAAGTTGTTTTGCATGCAATTTCATATATAAAAGTTTGATATAAGTTCACCAATACATAATCTATAATAAATATTATTTCATAAAAATAAACATTATGATAATAACCATATAACAAATATAAACATCATCTAAGGTACATATTCAAATTCACTACCATCTTCTAATTATATACACCTCTAACACATATAAACATCATTACTTAGCACACAAATTGTTAGGTTGTGTTATATTCTTTCCACGACTAACCCTCGTAGTGAACCGGGGGGTTAGAGGGGGGGCGGAGCCCCCCCTTTGTTGCGTTGATTGCACAGCGGGGGGGTCATAGGGGGGCAGCAGCCCCCCCTGTCCGAGGGGTTTGAGGGGGGCGGGTAGCCCCCCTCTACGGGGTCCAGGGCAACGCCCCGGGGAAAAAAAATTTGGACCCTATATTAGGTTGGGCGAACCTACCTATGGTTTTCGGTCCTTGGTTTTGGACGCGATGGTTTTTGGTCCATGGTATTGGATGCTTGGGCATGTATAAATATGTATTGTAACATTGAAAGGAATATAATGAAAAATCAAAGCTAGTAGTTCCAGTTTTGGGATCCAGGGGAAAATCTCTGTGTATATGTGTTTTATGTGTTATGCTCTCGCATTGTTTATTTTTCTGTGATTTAGAATTCGTATGCAGGTAATTTCTGTACGGGGTTAAAACCTACATTTGGTATCAGAGTTGTTTTGGCTTCAAGGGGACGCCTTTGTTGCTGAGGGGTTTCGCTCGGGCCTGTGGTAGACCCTGTTCAGTGGGAGATCTGCGAGATTGATTCTGGTGGTGAAAGAATATGGCGAGCAGCGGAAAGATAGAGATCGAGAAGTTCAATGGTCAGAGTTTTGAGTTGTGGAAACTCAAGATAGAGGATCTGTTGGTGGATAAAGATCAGTGGATCGCGGTAGATCCAGGTATTAAACCAACGGGAGTGACTGATGAAGAATGGAAGAAGTTGGATCGGAAGGCAAAGAGCACAATACGATTGTGTGTCTCAGATTCAGTATTGCTGAATGTATCAGGGGAAGCTACGGCGAAGGCTTTGTGGGACAAGTTAGGGACTTTGTACCAATCTAAGTCTTTGGTGAATAAACTGTTCCTGCGGAAAAAGCTGTATAACCTGAGGATGAACTATGGAGACTCGGTGACAGAGCATCTGAACGCATTTAATACTGTGGTAAGTCAGTTAACGTCTGTTGATATTAAAATTTCAGTTGAAGATAAGTGCATCAGTTTGTTGTGTTCTCTACCAGATTCATGGGATAGTCTAGTTATTGCAATAGGTAGCAATACAACTGCTTTGTAGTTTGATGAAATAGTCTCAGCCTTGCTGACGGAGGAGATGAGACGGAAAAATATGGAGAGCTAGAATGGTGATGCCTTGTCTGTACGAGGATGGTCCCAGAATAGAAACAAAAATAAGTCATCGAGAGGGAGATCTAAATCTCCAAGAAAACCTGTAAAGGTGGTGTGCTGGAAATGCGGAAAGGAAGGGCACTTCAAAAGGGACTGTAAATCTAAAGCTCCTGATAAAGGAAAGGGATCGGATGATGCTCCTTATGCAGAGGCGAAAACCACCTCAGATGAAGCTGGGGATGTGTACTTGGCTTCTTCAAGTACACATGTAGATCATGAGGCATGGTTGATTGACTCAGGTGCATCCTTTCACTTCACTCCCCATAGAGAGTGGTCCTGTGAGTATGAGAAATACGATGGTGGTGATGTCTTCTTAGGAGATGATAGGAAGGCTAGAATCATTGGTCGCGGAAAAGTAAAGTTGAAGTTGCAAGGTGGAAGGGTTAGAACACTTCCGGGTGTTCTTCATATTCCTGCATTGGCTAGAAATCTGATTTCTGTAAGCAAGTTGGATGATGCAGGTGTAAAAACAGTGTTTGAGAAGGATACCTGCAAGATGGTTCGGGGAGCACTAGTATTGATGCGGGGAGTTCGGACTGGAACTCTGTACAAGCTGCAAGGTAGCACTGTTGTTGATGGATGCAACAGTTCTGTGGTTCCTGAAAGTGGAGCTGAAAATCTAGTGGTCTCTGGAGAGAAGACCATGCTGTGGCATCAAAGGCTTGGACATATTGGAGAGAAGGGCCTTCGAATACTTCATGGTAAAGGTGTGGTAGAAGGTATGAGTAATAGCTCTCTGGATTTTGATTTCTGTGAAAATTGTGTATATGGGAAGCAGAATCGGGTGTGTTTTCCCTCTAGTGCTAAGAGGGCGAAACAAATATTAGAGCTTGTGCACAGTGATGTGTTTGGACCTGTGAAGGTTCCATCACTGGGTAAGTATGTGTACTATGTATCATTTATAGATTACTTCTAAAGGAATACATGGATATATTTCCTTAAGAAGAAATCTGAAGTCTTTGACAGGTTTAAAGAATTTAAGGCTCTGGTGGAAAATCAGACAGAGAAGAAGATAAAGGTGTTGAGGACAGATAATGGTGGAGAGTTTTGCAGCAAGGAATTTGAAGAATTCTGTAAGAAGTGTGGTATAGCACGGCAGAAGACTACTCCATATACACCTCAGCAAAATGGAGTCGCAGAAAGAATGAACAAGACATTGATGGAAAGGGCAAGAAGCATGCTCAGTGGTGCCGGGTTAGGATAGGAATTCTGGGCAGAGGCGGTGGATACTGCATGTTACTTGGTCAATAGGTCACCTTCATCAGCGTTGGAGGATAAGACTCCACAAGAAGTATGGATTGGTAAGAAACCCTCTCTTTCACATCTGAGGGTATTTGGATGTGATGCATATGTACATGTTCCAAAGGAGAAACGAACCAATTTGGATAGTAAATCTGAAAAGTGCATCTTTATTGGGTATAAGGATGGTTTAAAAGGTTATAAGCTTTGGAACCCAGTCACACGGAAGGTTGTGTACAGTCGAGATGTGGTGTTCAGAGAGGTAAAAGATGTTATTAAACATGAAGTCCAACTAAAGGACCCTGAGAAGATAGAGTTTGAGCTAAAGGAGGAAGAATCAGACTCTGCAGCAGAGGAGGAATCAGAAGATGAAGAGCCACAAACTCCGGTTGTGAGAAGATCAGTTCGAGAAAGAAGGCAGCCAGAAAGGTATAGTCCTTCTACTTTCTGTTCAAATTTTGCTTTGTCTGTTACTGATGATGATCCCAGAACTGTGAAGGAAGCAGTAGATTCAGAGGATGGAAAACTCTAGAAAGAGGCCATGGTTGATGAAATGGCATCTTTGCACAAAAATGAGGCTTGGGATCTGGTGGAGTTGCCGGCTGGAAGGAAACCCATTGGCAGCAAATGGGTGTTTAAAAAGAAGACAAATGCATAAGGGAAGGTGGAGAAATACAAAGCTCGGTTGGTAGCAAAAGGTTATTCCCAGGTGCCAGGAATTGATTTTGGTGATATTTTTTCTCCTGTTTCCAAGGTAACTTCTATTAGGTTACTTTTATCTGTTGCTGCTGCTTTTGATTTTGAGGTAGAACAGATGGATGTGAAGACAACATTTCTTCACGGGGATTTGGAAGAGGAAATCTACATGAAGCAACCTGAAGGCTTTGCGGTGAAGGGTAAGAAAGAACTGGTATGCAAGTTAAAGAAGTCTCTGTATGGGTTAAAACAATCACCAAGGATGTGGTATCAGAAATTTGATACATTTATACGGGGACTTGGCTTCACCAGAAGCAAAGCAGATCACTGTGTGTATTTTAAGTTAATTGGTGACCGTGTTATTTATCTGGTCTTGTATGTGGATGATATGTTGCTGGTTGGAAATGATAAAGAAATTATCCAGGATTTGAAGACCCAATTGTCCTCCAAATTCGACATGAAAGATCTTGGTGCTGCAAACTATATTTTGGGCATGGAAATTAAAAGAGATCGGGCAAAGAGGAAGCTCTGGTTAAACCAGAGGAAGTATGTCGAGACAATACTGCAGAGGTTTAATATGCAAGATAGTAAATCGGTGAAGGTTCCTATTCCTGTAGGTGTGAGGTTATCTGTTAAACAGTGTTCCAAGACACAAGAAGAGGAAGAGGACATGTCCCGTGTTCCATATGCGAGTGCAGTCGGTAGGCTGATGTATGTAATGGTCTGTACTAGACCAGACATTTCACATGCAGTGGGAGTATTGAGCAGGTTTATGTCAAAACCAGGGAAGGAGCACTGGACAGCAGTGAAGCGGGTTTTCAGGTATTTGTGTGGCACTAGTGATTATGGTTTGTGCTACCAAGGAAGACCAGGATTGGACAGAGTGTTGGATATTCGTGGCTTTGTTGATGCAGACTGGGCTAGAGATCTGGATCAGAGAAGATCTACAAGTGGGTATGTGTTTAACCTATTTGGAGGTGCAGTCAGTTGGATGAGTAAGAAACAATCTGTAGTGGCACTATCAACTACAGAGGCAGAATACATGGCAGCCACTCATGCAAGCAAGGAAGCAGTTTGGTTGCAGAGATTGTGTTCAAGTATGGGGTTAGTGCAGGGAGCTATAAGAATAGACTGTGACAGCCAAAGTGCAATTTTCTTAGCAAAGAACCCTGCTTATCATTCAAAGACAAAGCACATTGATGTTGCAGTATCACTTTGTGAGGGATATGATAGAAGACAAAAAGGTGTTGTTGGTAAAGGTGGACACTTTGAAGAATACTGCAGATGCATTGACAAAATCTGTGAGCTCTGAGAAGTTCTCTTGGTGTAGAGAAACAATGGGCATTTTTAGGGCTGGAAAAATGACTAAGCTCTCCATGACTAACCCTCGTAGTGAACCGGGGGGTTAGAAGGGGGGCGGAGCCCCCCTTTCGTTGCGTTGATTGCGCAGTGGGGGGGTTACAGGGGGGGCGGTAGCCCCCCCTGTCGGGGGGGTTTGAGGGGGCGGGTCAGCGCCCCGGGAAAAAAAAAATTGGACCCTATATTAGGTTGGGCGAACCTACCTATGGTTTTCAGCCCTTGGCTTTGGATGCGATGGTTTTTGGTCCATGGTATTGGATGCTTCGGCATGTATAAATATGTATTGCAACATTGAAAGGAATATAATGAAAAATCAAAGCTAGTAGTCCCGGTTTTGGGATCCAGGGGAAAATCTCTGTGTATATGTGTTTTACGTGTTATGCTCTCGCATTGTTTATTTTTCTGTGATTTAGAATTCGTATGCAGGTAATTTCTGTACGCGGTTAAAACCTACAGAAATATAATAATATAATAGGGCATCATCATTATGATTGCATCTAAAAAATCACAAACATTGTAATCTAACATCATCACCACACACATCCTCAAATTAATATATATTTCATGTCAAATAACTATTATCACATACACATCTATCTGCATGCACATTAAATGAACATATCTAACATGACCTAACAATATACACATCAACATATAAATTAAGTACATAAACATGAACACAAAAATGCACCATATATATATATATATATATATATATATATATATATATATATACAAACAAGTTAAATAACTACATCAAGTCAAGTAAGTGTAATCAAATATTTTTTGATACAATAGACATAATAGTGCCAACCTATTATGTAGTAGAAGACGATGGATGGTCAACTACTCCCTCAACGTCTGTAGAACTCAGTTGAGGTGGATTGGGAGGAGGTGGTTGGTTTGTAGTAGAAAATGATGAATGGTCAATAACTATCTCAATGTGGTATATCGAACTCTGAGGTGGAGGAGGAGGTGGTTGCTCTACTCTGTCAGGAGAAACATAAGGCACATCCTCTAGCTTTGAAATCTCAACATCAAGTGACTAACGAGAAGGTGTACTGCCAAAAGGATCAATCCCACCTTGACGACCATGATTTGATGAGGTGGTATTACCAAAATCATCATGATCACCACCCTCATCATTATTATCATGATCATCATCCTCATCATCATCATTACCACCCTTATCTGATGTATCTAGCATTGCATGCCCTGCATCCCTTGTCGGTGCTAGTACCCTACTATCCCCGATGATATGACGCATAAGAGACATCATCTCATGCAAGCATTCCCTGTAGAGATACACAAACCTAGGATCCACATTGATATCTCGAGCCCTCATAGGGCGGACTCCCACATAAATCAAAACTCTGGCCAATATTTCATAGTATTCCATCTGAAATCATAGACCAACCCTACGGCCCCAGATACCCATGCCCCCTTGAGGATGTGCCTCACCCTCTTAGGTGCCCTCATCCATCTCCTCATCTCATCCATCGATGAGGAAGGAAGCATGTCCCCATCAAAGTTGTAGTGGTATACAAAAAATATAGCACACAACAATAATTAGACACTTTCATTCAACAATTTAATAAAACTAGCATAGATCCATCTTAAGTACGTATCTAACATGAGCTAAGAGGGATCAAATTTCTTCACATGAAAAATACGACGTGTTATTTTTCATTGTTTAAATTGTATTTTTGAATGCTAAATCAAGTAAATATAGGACCAAATAAAAAATTTAACCATAAAAGCTCAACATTTTTCTATATATAGATATATATGAAGTTGATATCGACATAAATTAGTTAACATAGATCTTCAGATAATTTATTTAATTCTCTTGCTTTATTTTTATTTTTATTTTAAAGGGGCATGGACGGATGAAGATACTTACAAATCCCTTCACACTAGGTTGTAGAATAAGACTCTCGACTCAACAAGTTAACAAACATGCTAGAATAAATTTTATTTTGATAATTTAAAACAATAAAATGAAACTAGATTAATTTAAAGAAAACACTAATATTACCTCTATCATCTAGAGGCTTAGTCGTTGTGAAGAGGATGTTGGTATATTGTCTCCAATCAATCCCCACATAAGGAAACACCAATGTGAAAAACACATGGTCATCCTCACTAGCTAGTAGTGCCAGTGCCTTGAGAGAAATCCTGACCGAATACTCTGGTAGGCCCCTCTTCAACATCATCTGCCCCCACATGCACATCCGGATCTCAGCGATCGGCCTAGGAGGAAGAAGGTCAAATGTAGGCCTCATCTTTGCAAACCTCTCAAAAAATAAACAAAATAGATCTGAAGTGAAATGGAAGGTCACCCTCCCCTGTCTCAATGCATGACATCTATCTAAAGCCATGCAAAACTGCCTCAAAAAACTAGCAGATGATCTGATACAATGTGGCTCCCCAATCAAAGAATCAACATAATACAAAAGAGGGAAATTAATGTGTTTCTAATCACTACTATAGTGAAAAATGGTGGTGACTAATAAAGAGAGGCACCTAACCTCTAGTGTGGAAAAATAAGAAATTCGTAGTTGTCTACCACAGACATGAAAATATGCTAGACAGAGTGCATGAGGCCCAACATATCTTTGAACGTAGGCAAGATGAATATGAGCTGCAACCCAATGGGGGACATCAAGGAACTCAGAAAAATCCTCCCCTCTCCTACACAGGTCAGTGATAAAGTATATGTCCTTCGTAGATGGCCTATACCATGCCCCAAGACCAACATGGAAAGCCCGCTCCTTGGTACTCCATCAATGGATCAGATGCGACAATAAGAAAAAGTGTGCATTTAGGGATTTAGCCTCCTCATATTACTTGAGAAGGCCTACATTCCTTAAGAGCACTTGGGTCGTTGTAGTAATAGGGTGAGGGTGTAAATCCCTCTCCTTCTCTCTGACATCCCATGTTAAGACCATATTGTATGGGTCTGCCTGCTACTCCTGTTGTTGCTGCTGCTCCCTTTGCTAACATCTCTGGTACATGATTGACATATAAAATACATCAACCTCATACATAATTTTTTTTATTATTAAATGAAACATGTACTTATAAATATGGAAACATAACTTTCAATTAAAAAAAGATTCATCGGTGCGCTCAAAACACAGTGATGCACCATCTCCGATGCACTTACAAACGTAACTGCACTAACTACCATACACACATAAGTATGACACATCACTGTTGGTTCATAAATTTATTTTTTCGTAGCGGTCCATTACACTTGTGCATTAGTGCGAAAATTTAACATTTTCACACCGGTGCAAAAAGTTCAGGTTATTGAATGCACCGAACTATAACTATATTTTTAAATATTATTTTTATGGTGCATTTGGTAAAAGTAAACACATCGGGAGTAACACACTGACGTAAAATTTATTGTATTCCTGGTGTGTTTTTATTTATGAAATGCATTGTGACAATTACGGTGTATTATCTTCACAAACTGAAATGTGGTGCACCCTGTAAATATATAGGGTGCACCGCTATCAGTGCGAGGAGAAAATATCAAATGCACAACACAAAGAGAATTAAAAAAAAATGGAAATCTAAACTAATTCGCAATTCTAATCCCCTAAAAATTGAATTAGAGGGAAACATAGACATTACCTTGACATTTGATCGTCAGAGAGGCATTGTGGACATGTAATGGAGAAAAAAAAATTAGCACGGTTTGAAAAAATTAGAAAGTTAGGTAGTGAACACGGTATGGAAGGATGGTGAACAAGAGAAGCACTGATGTCAGGGAAATTGCATGCAGAAAGAGTGGCACTAGTGCTTCATAGCCCTCCAGCATTGTAGATGGTAAAAATGAAATTTACGGTCGGGAGGGTTTTTTTTATTTAACCCTCTTCTGGTGCCTTACACTAATTGCACTAGTGCGTAATAGATCTAAGAGTGCCACATTTTTTTAAAACTAAAAAATCTTTCATGGTGCTTTTCTTAGGAAGCCCAAGGAATTTTAATACAAGTACTGCACTAGTGCTTTGACGAATATAGCACCACTCTATTTTTAAAAATTATAAACCTCCTAGTGGTGCTTTTCTGTAGACTCCCTGGGGCGTTTTAGTACCTTTACCGCATCGGTGCATCGTTGGAAAATAACAACAGATTTTTTTGAAATTTAAAAACTATAGTTGTGCTACTCAGTGGTATGCATCAAGACGTTTTACTACATGAAGGGCACTAGTTCCATTGATTATTCAAGCACTGATGTGTGGTGTTATTTAGTGCATCGTGTTTTTTTTATTTTATAAAAATAATTTTTCCACAACGCACCATATTATATGCAACGTCAGTGCTTGTATGGATTGTAAAGCACTGATGTGTTTGTATATTGTAGACGCACCATTCAAAAAACATCTACTAAAACATCTGTCGGCCCACCTTTGCTAGTGACCTCCACTACAAACATATTTTAGGGCTATTTTATAGGGTCTTCCACAGAAACCTCTGCTAGAAGGTATTTTCCTTGTATTGAAACCTCCAAAAATAAAACTTAAGGTCAAAGGATAAGGTTGGTATGTGATTGGATAAGATTGTGGATAAGATAGTCTCCCAAAATAAGAAAGGGAATGTGAATTAGCGATTAGGGACCCTATGGATAAGGTAATTCACAATAAAGGAAATCACCATGTCATTACCCATTCAATGTTGAGTCACTACTACAAATCATCCTAGGAGTCATCCCCAACTAAAAATAAAATTACTAAAATTCAAAAAATGCTAAAAGAGGATGATCCCAAATGGTAGGGAAGGTATATTAGTGAAATAAAAGTGGTCTTATGTGCCCAAAATAATGTATGTAAGAGATTCAAATGATGGTCCTAAGTGAGGTTCTGATAAGGTCTTGATTGTAAATTACCCCAACACTTACTACTATTATTCCTAAAATTTCCTTTATTTATACATTTCATTTGTTTTTCCTAGTCAACTCAATGAATATAAAATGCCTCATGTGCTTGCCTTCATAAAAAATAAAGGGATTTATATTAATATTGAGGGAGTTTATACACAACACTATTTGACCCTCAAATGCTTTGTAGACTCCTAGCTGCACAATTGTGTGTGTCTTGATTTGATGCTTATGCACTATCTTGGCTGTTCACTTAATTGTCTTCCTTGGGTTGCAAATTATCTAATTCTTATTCTTCTATTTCTCTGAACTTTGATATTTTTATTAATCCATCTCTTCACCTATAACAAGTGCCTTCATTGTTTCCTTTTTTTCTAATTGTTTGATGGTCCTAACATGTTTGTTTTTTGAACACATTTTCCCCATCCTATCTTAATTTCCACTTTTATTTACTTGATAAAGAACATGGCATTACTTGGTATCCAATATGCATACATTCCATATTAAATAAATCTCAATTTTACTTGTACCATGTTTATCTTGAGATTGGAATGGGCCGTAGTTGAAATATGATTTCCAATATCCTATGAATTAATCTTTCACTGTAATATACACTTTCTATATTATAGTTTTAAAAGTTATTTGCAACAAAATTTTATGCTATTATTATTCATCTTTGTTTATTTAGTTCATTGGTTAAATTATTTTTCTTGCACATACAATTTAACCTACACCTTGTTTTGTAATTTCAATGTTTCATGAAGTTATTTATTCTTTATGTCTTTGGTTTGTTGTATATATTCCTATATGAAAAAAATTCCATTAATTCTAGATTACATCCTTAATCTCCCTAGTTTTTTTTTTCTCTATAGATTTCAAATTCCGACTTCGTTAATTTCCTATTCAATCCCTATAATTTGTATAGACCATATTTGATTTGTACCCAAGTATTTTCCATTATTTACTTATGCAAATATCCTTCTTATGATCTATGAACTATACTTTATTCATTAGGTCACAAATTTATTTGATCTCTCTTACCCACTTATTGTGCAGTTCCTTTACTATTTTCTTAGTTATTCTTGTTGAGATTCACAAGAAATATTGAGATAATTAAAAAAAACTTACTAAAAACCAAATTTTGCATTAAATAGAAGAACAGATAAACACTAGGGAAATTCAACACTTAAACATAAATCATCTAATAGTAGGAACCCCTAGAGAGATGGTGAACCCAATAATAAGTGTGATAGACATAGAAATAAACCAAAGTACAGGTGAATGCAATGCTTGATGAATACACTTGAGAGATATGGCACTTTCCTTACAAGGTGTTCTGATCTGACATGTACAAAAATAAAATTATTCAAACCTACAAATATAATATTGATGATGGATTAAAATGAAACTTACATTGTTTTTAACATCTACCTTAAATATTAACAAAGGGTCATAGAGAAAAATAATGAATACAAATTATAGTGGATCTATAAATACCCAACTTAGTATAAAATTTTCCATGGACAAACCATAAATTAGAATGGTTGTATACATTCCTAATTAAATATAAGGCCAATTGTGATGGAAATATAAATGTGAACGGGTATATATATACCAAAATCAATATAAAATCAAATTGTGGGTGAAATAGAAATGAGAGTGGGTGTTTAGATACATAAATCAATATAAGGTTGGTCATGGATGGGATATAAATCATGGTGGGGGTATAGGTAATTAATTATAAGGATAGTCACGACCAAAAATGAAATGAGAGTGGATCTGTAGGTACCTGCCCTCATATAAGGTTGGTTAGACCAAAAAATACAAGAAAAAATGGGTGTATAAATACCGAACACAATATAATGTTGTTCATGGATAAAATAAAAATTAGAATTACATATAAATATCCAATTCAAATAAGGTCATCCATGGATGGAAATGAGGATTACCTCTTTATTTTCACCATGTACCCGACTAAAAACGTGACGCTGGGTTACACTTTTGTGAAAAATGCCTCTGAGAAAATCACAATCTCAAATTTTCGACCAAACCAAAATTTTCTTCGACCAAATTTTCTAAATTTGTTCGGAAGGACTATTATACTAACATTTGGCTGAAATTTTAGCCGTTTAGACTAACGCTGGCTATTAAATGAATTTTTATCCGTAGCTGAAAAAATAGACAAAAAAATAGTTTGACCGAACTATTTGTTCGGCCAAAAAAACTTTTATATATATGACAACCCTGATGTTGCTGTGAAGTTTTTTGCATTGTTAATTTTTTATTGTGGTTGAGATGAGCGCTATTAATTTATGATTGTGGTTGATCTGAGCCAAAATCAAGTGTTGTTGTTATTGTATTTGAGCCGAGCCGAAGCCGAGCACTGTTGTTATTATAGTTGAGTCGAACCGAAGCCAAGCACTGTTGTTATTATAGTTGAGCTCGTTAATTTACTGGAGGTTCGTATGTAGTTCAATTTTTTTACAGAAATTTTTTAATGGTTTTTGTGGATATTATATTTTTATTTTTGTAGTGTTTATTGACACAGAGAAATTTTGGTTGGTTGCACCTCGTCGTCTTTAGTAGATTTCTCAGCCTCCTCGTCCGGATTAGGTAAGTCCTCCAAAACACCTAGAAAAAATCATTATATATTAATAAAAAATCATTATATACTGTCGAAGAGTGTGCAAACAAATTTCCTCTTACAGTGGTTTCATCGTCAGCTTACCTGACGGTTATGTAGGAAAACCTACAAGTAACTTTGTTGCACATTTCCATGTCATTACACCCAGTCTCCATGTCATTTTACAATGAAAGCATGCAATATACTTAGAAATCCATTATCCATATTATTTGTTATTTGATACAATTACATAATTGTGTATATAATTATATAATTGTATTAAGTAAATTTATGAAATATTTAGTTGGATTTATAGATTCATGGAAAATGATATTGGAAATTTCATTTATGTTAGATTTTTGATAATAAGGCTGATATTTGTCTTACTTTTTAGTGTTAGATGATTATTAAAAAAATAACCTTTTTTTATAATGATAACTTGAACAGGGTGAATACCGAAAATAAAATTTGGGGCTCTTAATACATTATATTAATTTATCAAAATAATATCTCAAACTTCTTTATAATGATAATGAAATTTTGAATATGGTAAATATTGAACTATTTTTTAAATTTTGGAGACCATTTGGCATCACATTTCTAATATGTGATCCAACCAACACCACAATGCCTTTGTCTTCCATTGCTACCACACAACCCCTCGGTTGATGGTTGCCCCTGCAAATCAAACCAAATGCAATCAAACTGACCACTATGAATTAAATTAAATAAAAACAATTATATAATTTGACACTCTTCTCACAATAAAAATAACCATTTGAATATAAAGTATTCATATTATTTTTGTTATCACCAAAAAATGATCACCTAACCATTTCTAGCTAGGTGGATAGAAATACGCCATGTAGATTTAATTTTACCATAGTAAAATCGCTTTCACTGTGGAAAATAATTCAGTAAACCACTTTCATTAAATTATTTAGGGATTTAAAAAAAAAAAAAAAAAAACATGAAAATAATTAGATAAATCATCACTTATTTAATTTTCTCTAGGAATGACTATTAAAAGACTATTTAATAATTATTCCTTGTCCCTTAGGAATATTTAAATAAATCATTATTTATTTGAATTTCCTTATTTATGTTATTAGAATAATTATTAAATCACTATTTAATAATTATTTTGATTTCACACCTTTCTTGTTTCTTGCAAAATAATTAATAAAAAAATATGTTTGTTAATAATTTCTAAATAAAGGTATTTAACCATTTTACATATATTTTCCCTCTCCAATAAATATAATAAAGTATTCCAAGTAGTTAGACCTGAATTTGGTTAATAATATTTTAGTATTCTCCATTTTCAAGATTAACTCTATACTTTGCTATATAAAGGAGGGGTTTTCATTCATTCTTCACCATGATCATTATCTTTTTTTTCCCGTGGAAAAAGTCACACTTTCTTTATTGATAAAGAAACTGCATTTTGTAGATGCATAGCATATACAATATTCAGGCATAGCCTGTCCTTCTTTCCCAGTCAAAACTGTATTTGCCAATTAAGGCTTTTTAAAGTAACATAAAAAGAGTCTATAAATATAAGTACTGCTCTACGCAGAGAGCCCTGTAGCTGTATGTACTTATAAAAAGTATATAGTAGTGAGTATTTACATATGACTTGTCAACCACTGTTCAAAATAAACAAAATTGCAAAATTACAAAATTTCATTTCTGTGAAGCTGTCAAGTTTCTAGCTCTATGAATGGCCTATGGTAGTACCGGTAACAATTGTTGTCCCTCTCCTCCGTAATTAACCAGCTAGTATCGTCCCTGTGCGCCGCCTCCTTAGATAGGCTGTCGGCAGCTATGTTGTGTTCCCTGTAAATGTGACGGCAAGAGAAGATGTCAAAATGTGTTATGAGTCAATGTGCTTCATCCAATATATGTTGTAGAGAGTATGAATTGCAGTGAGCTGATTTATTCAACCAGTTAAATTTGATTTGTGAATCTCCAAATAGTTGTAATTGATTGCAGTTTTTAGATAGTGCAAAATGAATGATGTTTTTCGCTGATACCAATTCTGCAAAATTATTTGCTCCCCTTCCCAGACCCATTTGGATTTTGTAAACATGGGAGTCAGATAAGTGAAGAATAGCTCCACCCCCGCAGCCCCTCTCCTGAGCTGAGCCGTCAAAATAAGCCTAAGGGTGGGAATTATCAATGAGTTTAGGGGTAATGTTCCTATGGTTCTAAGGCTCCTCCTCATCGAGGATGGAGTTATAATCAGCTAAAATCCTTGAAGAGATAGAAGGCCAATGGGGGGGATTTCTGTGAAAAAATGGCTTGGTTCTTGGCAATCCAAATGGCCCGGCTAATAAGAAGTGGTACATTTTTGAGTTTTGTAGATCTAAAAGTGAACCACATATTCCAAGAATCCAATAGAATAGGACCCTGCCATTTCAAATTAGTAGAGATAGAGAGAAGTATGTTGTTCCAAAGATCCTGTGTGAGTGAACAATGAAGAAAGAGGTGTTCAGTATCTTCATTTTTGCTTCTACAGAGATGGCACCAGAAAGGCCCCGCATATGATCTTTTCATCAAGTTGGCCTTGGTCAAGATTTTGTTGTGTAGTATAGACCACATGAGTATTTTTGATTGGGGAGGCGCCTTCAGCTTCCATAGGTGTTTCCACCATGGAGCCAGATCCGGTGGCTTGTGTCCTTCCAACAGTACCAGGTAACCATCCTTGGGGGCATATGATCCGTGTTTAGCATGTGCCCATATAAGCTCATCCTCCCCATCAGTAATCCTAATGTGAGCTTCCGATAATGCATTAGTGTAGTTGTTCCATTCCTGTACCCAGCATTCAGGTATATTCAGAGTAATTGCAGATTTCCATGCTTGATGTAAGATAGTGGAATGCACCCCATCTGCTATCTGGTTGATATGTGTAATACCATTTGCCTGCAGGTGTCCTCGCAGGCCATCTGAGAGCGTATGAGCATTCCCACAGCCCACCCAGGGGTCTAAGCCTATCTGGATCTTAGCCCCCAATCTAATTCTCCATGTTAATCCACTGTGAATAAGCTCCTTCGATTTGTTAACTGCCTTCCATATTATAGAGATGTTATTCTGCTAGATATCTTGTCTGATCCAGTCGAGGACACTGGCTAGATGGATGTATTTAGATGTAGCAACCTTCGTCCAAAGGCTGTCATTTTTTAACAGTTGCCACCCGAGTTTGGAGGCCAATGCTTGTGAGAAAGGTCCAAGTCTCTTTATGCCCCATCCTCCCCAGCGCTTAGGTAAAGATAGAGATCCCAGCTCATCCATACAAATATTCTCCCAGGTTGGTTCCCTTTCCACAAAAACCTACAACACATATTTTGTAGGTGTGATAGAATACCCCTAGGAATCCATGTAAGAGTCATCCAATACACCGGGGTGGCTTCTAAGACGGCCTTGATGAGTATCAATCTCCCTGCCCTGGATAAATATTTATGGTACTAAATATTTAGCCTCTTCTCTACCTTCGAAATTAGCCATGTCCAATCGGCAATCCTGTAACCGCAAGGTTTGAGCCTGTACCCTAGATATTTGAGGCCCTCTTCCAGTTGTACTGTAACAAAAGCAAATCTCCTTAGGGCAAATTGAACCTCATATTGAGAACATCCATTAGTAGTTATAGTGGATTTTGATTCGTTTATGACCATGCCCATGGCCTTAAGGAATATATTGAGGAAACGAGAGAAAGCAGATGTGTCCCCAATATCACCATTAAGGAGGATCAATACGTCATCAACAAACAATAAGTGGGTGAGAGTACAATCATCAGTGATTTTGATTCCCGTTATATGCCCCAATCTACAGTCCTCTCCAATAATTCGACTGAGACCTTCCATGATAAGAAGGAATAACAGTGGTGAAAGAGGGCATCCTTGCCTCAGGCCCCTTTCTACATGAAAGAAGGGGGAGGCATAACCATTTATCAATACACTAAAGGAAACATTCGATATGCAACAAAAAGTCCATTTGATGAAAGATAAGGGGAAACCCAGATGGGTCAGCAGCATGCGAAGATAGAGCCAGTTGACCCTATCAAAGGCTTTAGATAGGTCAATTTTCAGGATAATGCTTTTCAAATTCTGAGTCTGAACAGAATGGAGAAGCTCTTGTGTGGTTCCAACAGCTTCATGAATTTGATGATTCTGAAGAAGAGCAAGTTGTTCAAGAGAAATGTGGGCAGAGAGAACAAGCTTGAGGCGATTAGCTATGATTTTGGCAATGATCTTATAGGTGCAGTTACAGAAGTATATGGGGCAAAAGTCATCATAGGAGTTAGGTTTTTCCACTTTAGGGATAAGGGAAATAAAGGTGGAGTTGAATCTATCCCACATTTGACCTCTCTGCCTGCATTCTTCAATCAATTTCAATAGATCTGCTCCCAAAATGTCAAAGAAAGCAAAGTAAAACTTGACAGTCCAACCATCCGGGCCAAGGCTCTTATCCTTTTTCAGCCATTTAAGAGTTGCTTCAAGTTCTCCCATGTTGACTTCCTTAGATAGCTCCAGCCCCGCTTCCTCATTGATGAACCTAGGAAATATCTGTGCAATGCACATAATCTCGTGGCATGAGGAGGCTCCTTGTAAATCCTCCTGAAATGTGCGATAGCTAAAGAAGCAAGGCCTCTAAAAGTGTTAATAGAAGAGCCATCCTCCTTCTTAAGGTCCCAGATGGTATTAATCGCCTTTCTCCCATTAGCCTGTCTATGGGAGAACTTTGTGTTGTCATCACCCTCTTTGAGCCAGATAGCTCGGCTGCGAAGTCTCCAACATTCTTCCCTATCCTTCAAAATCTGAGCCCTTTTGTGGAGTAGTTCCGCAAGCTTATCCTTTTGTTCCTGCGAGGTGAGAATCCCCTCCGAATCCTCCTCCATTTTTGCAATGCCTTCCTCAGCTGATTTGAGGTCTTGTTCATCCTGCTCCTTTTTCCTCCTGGCCCATTCAATAGATATCTTCTTCAGCTCATATAAGTTGCGGGCAAATCCTTCCGCTATGAGCCCTTCTGAATCCACCGGGTGAGCCTTCCAATACTCACTGACTACCTTAAGGTAGCCAGCATCCCTTAGCCAAGTAGAGTTGAATTTGAAGGGGGCTTTGGGCTTCTCATGGATGTCAGACAGCTCCATATAGATAGGCCTATGATGAGAGACTCCTCCCGAACCTATCCATTGCCTGATTTAATAGCCACAATTGACAAGGGCTTCTTTGATAAGGAAGTGATCCAGGCGCCTAGCCAGGCTGGCCTCTCCAGTTCTATTATTCCTCCAAGTAGACTGGAGCTTAGCTAAGGGGATGTCTACCAGATTGTGAGAGTCCAACAAGTTTTCGAAAAAATAGATAGGGAGTCCGCCTGGGTGTTAGGACCCCAAGACTCCGCAAACCCCATTAAGAAATTAAGGTCACCACCGAGGATCAAGAAGTCTTCTTGAAATGTAGACGATGAAAGCAGATTCCACCAGAAAACCTCTCGGTCCCGGCAAGGCCCATAAATCTTAAATAGCCTTAAATTGGAGTCCACGACTGATGAGAAGATATCAATACCCAGGTACCCCACCCCCCCAGATGTTGAGCATCCTAATGGAGCGATTGCAGAAACCTACAGATAAACCGCTAGAGCGACCTATTGCATCCAGAGAAAAGAAAGTCCAACCCGGGAGCCAGGATTCCAAGAGGGGGGAGATAGTGCAGTCAGGTCCAAGGGTTTCTTGCAAGAAAATGATGTCCAAAGATTCTGAATGAAGCAGGCGCCTCAAGGCTTGTTTTTCCCCAGGCTAGCCAACCCTCTACAATTGAAGGACAGGATCTTCATGGAGAAGGAGGGGATGGGGTGCCTTCATCTCTAAGACCCCACGGAATTTGTGCTTGTCTACCAAATACAATCTCGGCTCCCGCCCTGTGCCTGACCTTGGAGAGGTTTGAGGACCGCCCACGGAGGAGTTTTGGGAGATGGGAAAGGAGATAGACCCAAAACCAACTGCATCCTTACCGAGTGAACAGAATTTGGATCACATTGGGTAACAATGGTCCTTACCAGGAGAGAGCCCCAGGGAGGGAAGGGGAAGGGAAACCAGAAGGGAGGGTTGAGGGGGAGACCACCATAAGGTAGTGCAACGAGGGGAGGGGAGGGGAGGGAGGGGAGCAGTGAGAACAGAAGGTGAAGAGGAACACACTGAGGCATCCACCGAGGGGGAAGGACCTTGTGAATGCAATGTAGAAGACAATATATCATCAGAAACAGAATTAAAAATGAGAGAGGAAGAGGGAATCGTACCCGCAGTGAGAGCCTCCCCAGAAGTTGCCTGAGCTTGTGTCAACGGCGGAGAGGGTGGTCTAGGTGGAGTATTCCCCCGCTTTTTGTTGGGACCTGGGTCTGTAGCGACACTCATTTCGGCCACCTCATGAGACGGATGTTCCTCCATCGGCTGCTCTTCCGTGGTGGAAACTGGGGGTGCCTGAAAGTGCTGCTCATGAACCCTCTGAACCTGGCCTCTGTTAGGATTGAGAGGGCAGTCTCGAAAAATATGACCAACCTTATGACAATGCCGGCATCTATAGGGCACCCCCTCATAATCCAAGATCTGCTTTCTGGTAAGGTTCCACCACTGGATGGTTATGAATTCCTACAGACCCCCACGAGTATCCATGTGGACCAGGATTCTAGCATAAGACATCTTCCCTGTGACAAGGTAGGACTTTTCTGAACCCATGTACGAATCGAGAGCATTTCTAATCCTCTTAAATATTTCTTCCGACCAAAAATGTGGGGGAAGCCCAAGCAGCCTGACCTAGATAGGCCCTATCCCAAGTTGTTTCGAATCAGGATCAAAAAGTGGTGACCATCTTTTCAGGTGAACCAGGGCATTATCAAAATGCTAGTAGGAGGAAAGAACCCAGTTGGTGTGATCCAGCCGTGCAAACCTGAGAGCAAACCACCCACGCACAAAAGTTTGTACGGTGGGCAGATCCGCGAGTCTATGGCCCCAAACTTCAGAAACCCACGCTTTAAGTCTCTCTGCTGAGTAGTTCTGTCCTCGAATCCTACCAACTAATACCCGATCTGCAATATCCATAGACTCCGCCAGCTGAATGTCTTCTTCCAACCGAAGGATGGCGTCGTCGGACTTCGATTGAAACACTTAACCTTCTTCCTGGGTCGTGCCTCCTCAGATGCCCTAACCTCAGGGTTAAGCCCGGATGGAGAGCCCGGGGGGGAAGGGGGAGAAGGGGTTGCAGCGGGGAGAGGAGGGAGGGAGGGAATAATAGGGGGAGGGGCGGGATCCTGAGGAAGATGCTGCGGGGCTGGTGGCGAAGGAGTTGACATAGGAGGAATAGATGAAGGACCACCAGAAAGGGGAAAATAGGGAGGGTCAGCCCAGGATTCTAGGGGATTAGGGTTTAGACAGCCAGATGCAAACCCTAGCGAGGACGAAGAGACCGGCAGGGAGGAAAGGGACGGCCAGGTAGGGGGAAAGTCCGGTAGAATGACCGGACGACCAAACGGCCCAGAGATCGGAGGCAAATTGGCAATGGTCGCATTCAGCTCACAGGTGAACGGAGAGCGGTTTGCCCTAGCTGAGCGCGGAGTAGTCCAAACAGAGCCTTCCGGTAGGGGATCCTCCGAGTAATCTACTAACTCGAGGTCCATAGTTGTCGGAAATCGCAAAAGCCAGCTAGCTGTAACCGACAGTGAAAGGTGGAAGCAGGGGAGACAACCCTAATGGAGGGTCTCAGCTAAGGTAAACTAGAACAGTAAACCACAGTAAAAAAACGCACCGCATGCCTGAAGGAAATGGGAAAAAAGTGATAGCCACGATTTAGGTACTGGTCGACGAGGAAGTACCGGCGCCTGCCACCTACTACAGAGATCGGGCTCCACGTACCATCATCCGTAATCTCCATCGCTGTCGAGCTACAGGGTCCCCATCGCTCCATCTTTCCAAGATATGTTTTCCTCGTCACCATGATCATTGTCATCGTCAACATTATCATCATTTTTCTTGAGCTCCCATTTTGAGTTCTTCACTTTTGTTTGGGTTTTTCACATTGAGAGAGAAGATCAATTTTTTGAAGCATCAAAGATATCAAAGGACCCATCCCATGGAGGGGGCTTACAGACCAATTTGTACATCTCCTTAACCGGCTGTTATCAATAAAAGATTAATTCATTTAAAATTGTCTTTCCAATTGGGTTATTATACTGGATTCTTTATATTGTTGCTTTCTGTTTTGGGTTATATCTTCTTTTACTGTAGGTTTTTTTTTGTTTTTTTCTTATCTAAGATGACATAAGCCGTCAACTTGTTGTTAGGATCACTTGTCACCTAGTGATTTAAGTGAAGTATTTTTGTACACCTTCCAGAAATTTTCACACTAACAATTTTCATATTATTTGGTAACATAATTTCCTTTCTTATGTTGTTATATGTTCATTTATGTTTCCTTTTTCATTATGTGTAATTAACTTTTCTTGTGATAGGAACTTTCCTTCCCATATAATTGATTCCATGTGGCTCTCAAACTCACTTCTTCTTACCCTGCTGAATTTCTTAATCCTCTTAACAATTACAATGAGTCTGCCTTCCATGGCAACCTTGTATGTGCTTTTAAAAGTACCACATATCTAAGCGATTTCCCTCAGCAAGTCCTCCAAACAATAGATCTTCTTTTCTCCAATGCAAAACATTAGACTTCCACAGAAATCGTAAACCAGATTGAAGGTTGGAGGGCTCTTGTCGGAGTACTGATCGGACCAAGTTTTCTTTGCTTTATCTGAAGAATCCCCATTTTTTCATGCCAATGCTTCTCTTAGAATATTTTGTTTCCTGTTCCTCCCCTCCTCTCATCTTGTAGAGCAGCAACATAACAAGAAACAAGAGGGACACCACTCCCACCGTGCTTCCAACCATAATGGCCATAGTTTTCTATCCATTGAGCTTCTTGGACTTTCTCTGCTTCGTCAGAGGCAAGAAATCTTGAGTCTTCCGACCTAGTTGTTTAATGTAAAACCTTGATGCTCCTTGGTAACATACTTTCCTTGCTTCTATTGTTATATGTCCATTTATGTTTACTTTTTCATTATGTATAATTCACTTTTCTTGTGAAAGGAATGGAACTTGATGCTTCTTGGTAACATACTTTCCATGCTTCTATTGTTATATGTCCATTTATGTTTACTTTTTCATTATGTATAATTCACTTTTCTTGTGATAGGAACATCCATTCCCGTATAATTTATAAGGTTGTCCTTTCTAGTGAAATTTTGTGCACTATTCTTCAAGGTTGTTGGTATAAGTTCATAACTACATCCACCATTCAACACGAAGGAAAGTATCCATCTCATCAAGTGGCAAAGCATATAGTCCTAGTTGTAGTTCCAAATCTTGGATTTGAATAGGGATTTTATGAAACCTTCCTACTCCTTTGACCTTTCATCCATAAAATATTGTAATTGTGAGGTCATTGGTGGGATACACAAATAGGTTTGCTTTCTTATTGAAGTCAATGTCGATGTAGTAATTTTTGTTGAAATCCATGAGTATCATTACATTTCTATCTTTCATGATTCCCATGAGATTTAGGTTCCTATATTGTAATTGCCCCATCATGATTGCAACTGGAACTATAGGTTTGCTTCCCTATTTTCTTGGAACATGGGTCTTATTAGCTTCCTAAGATGAGGAAAAATACACTTAATTGAAGGTTCTTGTACTTTCTCTTTTCAAGTAGTAGTTTCTTTTTTAGATACATTTTTTTCATTTCTATTTTGTTGGGTGCATGAGATTGAAGCTAATTATAGTGTTGGAATTACTTTGTCATCTATTTTTGGTGTTTTAATTTTAATGTTATTGGGTTGACTTGTTCTACCTTGATTTATCTCGTGAATTTTGGTTGACATTTTAGATTTACGGAGATTTTTTTTTAAGTTATTGATCTATCATTGACTCACCTTGGATTTCAAATTGTCTCTCGATCCATTCTCTATGCTCATTATTTGTTCTTGTTGTTGATACATCTTATTAGGTATTGCCAAAAAGAAAAAACTACACCATGTTTAAGGATAGCTTGGGGACATTCAAGATTATATTGTGCGACTCTATATAAATCCATTTGTATAGCATGCATATAGGATTAAGATATTAATAACATTTTAATCATTTCCTTCACTACTGAGAGAAACTACCATGGACTATACCTAGTAAAGAAATTAATGTATCGTGCCTATTTCAACACAACTTGCAATAAATAAAACAAAATCACATATATTGAAAGTGAGCAACTAGAATTTCATCAATTAAGGAGACATAAGAATTATCTTCATAACAACACTAATTAAAAATAGTTACACCATTGTATTCGTAATATGTTTGTAAAAGCATACAAGGAAAATTCTTCCTATTCCTATGCATTGACCTGTTAAATCCTGAAAATCATGAACATGCGAGGGCTATTATAAATGATCTCCATGATGCTCATGGAATGCATGATGAACTCAAAATCCTTATAGAGGAAATAAGACGGTAAATTCGAGTAATAAATTTATGAAGTAAAATTTGTAACATTGTAACAATAAACATGGTCATATATTTTCATCTCTAAAATCAATAAATTGATTTCTCGATTAACAAAATTATTTTGGATGATATGGTGTTCGATTGTTGATTAACTTGTTAATTCTTTCCCTATTTGCTATTAATTTGTCAATTTTTTTTTATTCTTTTTGAGACTTCACAATCATGTCTATAATTTGCTTTGTACTATTAGCTTCATCTTTAGAATGATGAACATTAGCATGTGCTTTGTCATTATCACCTCCCTCCATTCTGATACCCGATTCTCTTATCTACTTCTTAACTATTAGGTAGGAGTTAAACATGATGAATTTATGACATATTTAGTTAGAATGTATAGGTTACTTCGACAAACCTATTGGGTGGGTTAGAACTAAAGATAGCCTTTTATGTAGAGCACTTATGGAATTGTGGAACAAGTTCATTGTTTGACCTTTTTACATGCATTGACATTGGATGCATGCCTTCCATATTCCTTTTGGCTAGTTCAAAGCAGATTCACATAGACTTTGAGTAAAGGAGAAACACCATCTCAATCAGTTAGATAGGATCTACAAGTAGTGTCATCTTTGAGAGGTTGACACGGGGGCGTTTCATCATTTCATCTTATGCTACCCCATTTATTGGGATTTGAGGGTATATATCTATCCATTGATACGTATAAATTGCCAGGTCTAATTCTCGCTGCCCCCATACATCGTGTTTGTATTACCATCAAAATTCTTCCAAAAATGAGGCTGAGACTGCCCCCTATAGAGAAGTGCACATCGCTACCTCTCGTTCCCTTCACCTCTCGAGTTTAATTCTATTTTACAAATATTGTTATTAAGTAATGCATATAAATTCTAGTATGGAACAAAACAAAATAACATAAAATGATATTATTAGCATAAACACCTATGTGATACTTTTGGTGATTAAACACACACACACATATACTCCAACCAATTATTTTATTTATTCATATTTTTTTGCATACCATCCATGTTAAATTTAGAATGTTCTAAACATTTTAATATCACTTAATACTTTTAATGAAAGATATGTTTTCTGGTTACTTGCATCTGACCAAACTTCCATTATTCAGAATATTTTGAAAATCTGCAAATATACAATGATCTATTATGCCTCATTTCATATTTTCCTTAGTCATGAATTGAAACTCACTTCAATTTATACTTTTTTTCAACTTTTCCTTGGTCACAGATTGAAACTCACTATAATTTAAACTTTTGTTTTACTATCCTTTCATCTTCAAACATTTTGTGCTTTTTACTAGCTTGTTTTTACATGGGAGCTTGAAACATCAGAGCCATTCATTTTCAATTTTTCATTTTGTATTAATATCATCAATATCATCTCCAAAAATGAAAATCATATAGAAAAAAGAAATAATAATAATAATAAGTGATTCAATTCCAATCCCTGATAAGTAGATTGAAAAATAAAACACAAACAAATAGATATTTGGAAACCATATGCTTAGAGATGTTCATCTTTAAATCAACATTCTCAATTTAATAAAACAAATAAAATAAAAACTTGAGGGACAAAATATATTTTAATTTCATACAAACCAACACAACCCAAAATCAACCTCGAGGGTGTATGATGTGCACACTGGTAAGATGGAAGTGACTAGGAAATCATTTCACAATTTCATGAGAGCAAGGGTTAAACACCAGACAAAATTTCTTGGAACCTTGATATAACAAGATTTCTACCTAGATGGAACCTTTGAAAACATCAAAGTTCGGTTGAATATGCTTCAAGTTCGGTTGAATATGCATACTAGCATTTATATGCATTACGTAATAACAATATTGGTAAAATATAATGGATCAAGTTCACTTTTTTGGTTGGTAAAAAGCGGGTCTACCATTTTCAAGTTAATTTTTTTCTTTTGTTAGCTCTCATTTTTAAAGAAGCATATAAATAGATAATCTAACAGAATGTATTACAATTTTAATACGTAAATTTTAAGAAGGCAACATAGATATTAAATTTACTAGAATAAAATTGGGTCTATCATTTTTCATTTTAATTTTTTTTCCTCTTTGTTAACTATATTTTTAAAGAAGCATATAAATAGACCCATTTAGGCCATATAAATAAACATGTATTATAGTTTTAGTAAGCAAATTTTATAACAAGGTAATATAAGTGTTAAATGTACCAGAATAAAACTAGTCTATCATTTTTCATTTTAATTTTTTTTTTCCTTTGTTAACTCTAGTTTTTAAAGAAGCATATAAATAGACCCATGTATGGCATATAAATAAACATGTATTATAGCTTTAATAAAAATGTATTATAACTAAGTTTAATTAGAAATATTTGTATCTATGGAATGAACATAAAAATAAATTAGTAAATACTTTCAATCTTCAGTTGAGTTGAAGCTAAGTTGAATGAATTAGAGATTTGTAGTTGAGTTGAATTAGATATCTCTAGTTTTTTTCCTCTTACAATTCTCCAACCATCCAACCAAGTAGAAACAACCTTTCTTGCTACCTAGCCTTCTGACAGATTTGTCTAAACAGTGATCTTTTGCACAACCTAACCCTTCACTAAATGTTCTATTTACACATTAAATTTCTTCCATTTTGTGATGATACAATATCATATTTATTAAATTCCTTGGATTTTGTGATGATACAAAATTATATTTATGTTTGTATTAATTTACCAAGTCAACTTCTTTAGGATTTTCCTATCACATTTTTAAGTGAATATTGGGTTAAGTCATGATAGAAATTGGGATAATTATAATTTTAAGTTGTTAAATCTATGTCGTAGAGTTCTTCAAGATACTTAATATATTTCTACATTCAAAAATATAATTTAAATGACAAAACATCAACATCTTATCAAAAATATAATCATGTAAATTCCAAGAAAAATAGAAAATCACTTGATCTTTATACATTAAATCAAAATCTTTACACCATCTAGATTAAGTTGATCCAATATCCATGAACCTTCTCCAACTAATCATAAGGTAATTTCCTATACCTAGTTATAGTACTAGGTCAAAGATTTTCCCAACTTATCATGAGGTAATCTCCTATGCCCTTTGTTTTCTCACTTCATCCAAGGTATGCATAACTTTTAAAATCTCTTCATTTGCTGCTTTTGATTTTGAGTCAATGCATCATGAATTAAATCTTGATATCATTATTCGAGTGATGTGATAGTGATAGGGATCTTGAATGTGACCATCGGTTTGACAACGGAAAAATGCTTGGCCATGCATTTAAACAGTGATTTTATATAGACCCAGTTCCTAAAATCAATAAATTGCTAACATCATAATTTATAATTGCTTGATGAAACTATCAATCACATGTATAAATTCTGAAGGAGAACATAGAAGATGATCTTGAAACTAGGTTAAATCCTTGTAGTATTCCATTATTCAATCACAATAGGTATTTATTTATTATCATTCTCCCATAAACTAAGGGATTTATTTATTATCATTCCATTATTCAATCACAATAGGTATAAATATATTAAATTCATTTTATTGAATTTGTTTTTTACAGGGATCAGAAAACCCATTAAACATGGTTGAAAAATGGACATTATGCATAGAAGTTTCTTGTTATCCCAATCTAGGGCAAGCAGTGATTACTTATGTGCTATGAAATATTGTGATGAACAAAGTCCTCCAAAGGAAAAGGAATGTACCTGGAATAACAACAAACAATGAAGCATATTATATCGCATTGATAAAAGGCTTAAGAACAATTAAGGAGTATGGATCCAATGGAATTGTAGTCTTCACCAATTCTGAACTTGTGTGCGACCAAATGAAAGGCGTGTACCAAGTTAAAATAGAGAGGTTAAAACAACTGTATGGAGAAGAAAAAAATATTGTTAGTCAATTTCAGTCATTTAGCATAAGACATTGTGCAAATGTTAATAGGATGTCTAATGATCTATTTTATGGGGCAATGCCAATGCAAGATTTGTGTGAAATATGAATTAGTGTTAAGAATTTCTCCATCAATATTTATTGATGGACATTATAAGATATCTTTGATATGTGTATGTTTTTTAGTTATAAATGTGTCATTTTTAATTACCATGTGTTTTTTTTCAATTCTATACCAAGTGTGCCCCCACTATGTAAGCAAAAATTGGTGAACTTGACATATTTTAGAAAATTTTGTATTTAATTTTCAAAATGTGCATGCTTCAACATTTGTGTTTTTAGTCTTGAGTATATTTTAAATGAAGAGCTTCGAATTGTTACATTAATTTTCTGAATTCTTTCAATGTTTTTAAATAGAAATTTTAAGATCTTAAAATGCATTATGTAATTTCAAGGGTTACATCAATTAAATGCATGAGGTAACTTCAAGGGTTATATCAATTTTATGAATTATTAATCTTTTTAAATAGAAATTTCAAAATTTTTAAATGCATGAGGTAACTTCAATGGTTACAACAATTTTTCTGAATTCTTGATCTTTTTAAACAACAATTTTAAAAAGAATTGTAAATGCATGAGGTAACTTTTTAAATATCATGCATCTATATATCTATAGATATCCATATCATAGATAAAAAATTTCCACATGATTCTTTGAGGTGAACATCAATAGAGTCTCATGCATTTACTAGAGGGGGAGGTCAGGGTCATGGACCAAAGAGAATATCAAATGAATCAAGGGAGGTCCATCATGATCGTGGTATATATATGTTTATGTGCAAGTTTTTAAATGATATTTGAATATAATCATATGTACATGTATACATATGGAATTCATTTTTTATCAATTTAGCTTTAAATTAATTTATAATAAATTTCATTTTTTTAGGAACATCTCAAACTAGGTCGAAAATACTATCTATTCAATCAATGGAGGGCCATTGTTCACATCGTGGTATATATATATGTGTGTGTGCATGTGTGTTTATGTGCATTTAATTAAATGATAAATAGGTAGAATCATATGTATGTACACATATATATTAAATTGATTTTCTATTTTCTTAGAAGCTTAGCTCACTATGTCGTTGTGTAACAATGGTCAACATTCTCCGGGTGGTCATGAATCTCAGGGTGGTCAACATTCTCTAGGTGGTCATCAATCTCAGGGTGGTCATCAATCTCAATCAGATCATCATGATCATCATCATTTTGGTAAATTATATAATAATAAAAAAGTTATGTTAAAATAAATTTATACATGTAAATGAATTGTATGTACATATGCGTGTACATGTCTATGTGTATGAATACATTAGTTCACATGTTTTTATATTTATGTAATTTTATATATTGATGCAGAGGGTGGAAATGTTGCTCCAAGTATACGTAAGCGAAGACGGGTAGTTCAAGAAGAACGCACTACACCAACTACCACTTATCCATATGAAATTCTTGATGAGCTTCCTTGGGAGACAAACCTCCAACAATGTACATTAAAAAGGTACCAAATTCATTATTCAAAATTGAGGAAAGATCTTGGGAGTTTGGATCTCCCTGCAGAGAGTTGAGAAGGCATAAAAATAGTTATGCCCCTCTAAGCTCATTTCTTGATATTTACAAGAAGCTTTGGCCAATCTTAGATTCATTTATAGATATGATGGGGCGTAGAAAGGAAGCAGTGATGGGTCTCGATAAATGGGTCGAGGTTAGTAAAAGGATTACAAAATAAAATGAAAAATCTATGTTTAATTTCAAAGAAGGGATGAAAAGAAAGATGCTTAAGGTGAAATATTTCAAGCACCCTGATATAGCCAACCATTTGTATGATAGGTTCCTTGCAGCGTATGGAAAGCTACCATGGAATGACAAGTTTCCAATTTATTTTGCAAAATTATTTTATGCAGAACTATTTTGGGTATGAAACTCGATTATAATAACCTTCCATCTGAATATTATGGTACTGAGAGAGGTCGGTTATATGATCATAAGGGTGCATTACGTGATACTAAATTGCATCATCCTCTGCCACCTTTGGTACACCAACCTCCTCGTCTAGTAAATTTACAGTTAGAGATGGATGCAACTTCTCAAATTGGTCAACAATGAAGGGATGCCATTATAGACAACATCCAGAGTGCATTGATTGGTATCGATATCAGTCTACATCGATAAAGAGCATGAGCTAATGCACATATTAATTTTGTATATAAAACATATGAGAATATAGATAATATGAATATTGAGGAGCTTAAATCATATGCAAAGGGTTGTCGTAATGGTTGGCAAGACCTAATTGTTCATGAGGAAGAGAGTGTGGGATTAGTATGTGTTAATGGTTAGGGTCTAGATATTTTAATGTAATTTGTAATGTATGTGTTAATGTAGATTCACATACATTTTGTTAATTTTTTTAGATATAATCTAACACAAATGTATCATATGTTCACCATTTGCAGTTAACTCATTTATTGAATGTAAATTTTGATAATTTCATGGTCCCGGGTTCAGGTTCCAATCAAGATATTTTTAGCGATGTTAGTTTTTTTTTAAGAGTTCATGTTGATACAATTATTATTCTACTTTTATTATATCGGTATTGTGAGGACATAATTTTTAAAGAAACAATTATGTATATATAATTAAATGTTAACAGACTCTGATTTCATCTGATGTTTTGGACATAGTGCCACCCTTTTCCACCCTACTAGGAGATGTGTCAAATATTTGATTGTCACAAGTATTGAATATTTCACTTATGTTTTGTTATAAATTAAAGTGCAAGTGTCATTTAAAAAATGAGATAGCTTTATATTTTATAGTTTTAAAATTTTCGAATTTGAGGTTTGTGGAGATGATTTCCATTCTCCGGGGACGTTAGCAATGGAGTCAACAATGGGGATAGGATCATCTAAACAATTTGAAAAAGTCGTGTAACAATTTTTTTTAATATTGCTGGTTCATGTATTTTCATGTGCAATTTTAATTTTTTAATATATACATGTACATGTATTGTACAGGGCATCCAGGAGGGAGAAATGCAAGGGGAACACCACAAGGTATTGCATGGAATTTGAAACTTTAGTCAGTTACAGGGATTGAATCATCTAGACAATTTGAAAAAGTTGATACTTGATTTTTTTAATATTGATCTAGTTTATGCATTTTCATGTGCAATTTTAAAATTTTAATATATATACATTCACATGTATTGTACGGTTTTAAAATGAGGGTACAACGCATGGTGAACACCACAAGGGCACAATGCAGGGGAAACACCATGAGGTATTGCATGGAATTTGAAAGTTTTTATAATTTTGTTTTGATGATTACATTCTCATTTAATTTTAAAACATTAAAATTTATTTTTGAAGTACATAATCTTATGTATATATGCAATTATATATTTTGTGCAGGGCACCCATGATTCAAATGAGAACACGAGGAGGTTGATAGATCATATATTTCAGCGAGATTCTCTAAATTAATGCAAATTTTTATTTGATAGTCTTTTAATGTTATACTTGTTGTTATCATGATATAAATTTTGAACATATTTAAAGTAAAACTCTTTATTATGAATTGTTGCATATTTTTATTTGACAACTTTTTATTATATATTTAATTTTATAATGATACAAATTTTGGACATATTTTAAATCTATAATTCTTTATTATGATTTAATACATGCTAATTTTGGAGTTTATGTACATTTTGCATGATGCATGGTTTGATTCTTAAAACTTGGTTTTACATATTTAAGTTCATGAATATGTAGCAATGAAAGTAAATTTGCATTTAGTTGGTACATTTTGCATAATCATTGTTATAATGTTAGTAGATGATTCTTAGGTTTTGTTTAAAGTTGTTTTGTCACTTGTTAAATTTAAAATGAATCTATTAAAATTGCAAATTACAAAACATGGTACATTTTGCATTTGAATGAATCTTTTAATTCGGTGTAGATGTCTAAAACAATCATAAAAATTGCATTATAAAATATGGTATGTACATTTTGCATTCATGTATAGAAAGGCTACTATGGATGTTGGTTGATAGTTAAAGTTTTTAATATAAAGTTATTTGAATGCACAAACATACTAGATAAAATTGCATTATAAAACATGGCCCACAATTTGCATGATGCATGCATGGTTTGATGCTTTTGAAGGTTTTACATATTTAAGTTCATGAATATGTAACAATGAAAGTAAATTTGCATTTAGTTGGTACATTTTGCATTCAATTATTCCTATAATGTTAGTAGATAATTCTTAGGTTTTGTTTAAAGTTGTTTTGTCGAGTTATTTAAAATGAATCTATTAAAATTGTAAATTACAAAACATGGTACATTTTGCATTTGAATGAATCTTATAATTCTGTGTAGATGTCTAAAACAATGATAACTTAGAATTTCATTATAAAATATGGTATGTACATTTTTCATTCATGTCTAGAAATGCTACTATGGATGTCAATTGATAGTTAACTTTTAATATAAAGTTGTTTGAATGCACAAACATAAGTTAGATAAAATTTCATTATAAAACATGGCCCACAATTTTCATGATGCATGCATGGTTTGATTCTTTTAAATGTTTTACATATTTAAGTTCATGAATATGTAGCAATGAGAATAAATTTTCATTTAGTTGGTACACTTTTCATTCAATCATTATTATAATGTTAGTATATGATTCTTAGGTTTTGTTTAAAGTTGTTTTGTCAATTTATTTAAAATGAATCTATTAAAATTGCAAATTACAAAACATGACCTACATTTTGCATTTGAATGAATCTTATAATTCGGTGTAGATGTCTAAAACAATGATAACTTAAAATTGCATTATAAAATATGGTATGTACATTTTTCATTCATGTATAGAAAGGCTACTATGGATGTCGGTTGATAGTTAACTTTTAATATAAAGTTGTTTGAATGCACAAACATAAGTTAGATAAAATTGCATTATAAAACATGGCCCACAATTTGCATGATGCATGCATGGTTTGATGCTTTTAAAGGTTTTACATATAATTTAAGTTCATGAATATGTAGCAATGAAAGTAAATTTGTATTTAGTTGGTACATTTTGCATTCAATCATTCCTATAATGTTAGTAGATGATTTTTAGGTTTTGTTTAAAGTTGTTTTTTCAATTTATTTAAAATGAATTTAGTAAAATTGTAAATTACAAAGCATGGCCTACATTTTGCATTTGAATGAATCTTATAATTTTTTGTAGATGTCTAAAGTAATCATAACTTAAAATTGCATTATAAAATATGGTATGTACATTAAATTGCATTATTGTGTAGAAAGGCTAATACATTTTGCATTCATGTATGAAATCGTTTAAGACTAGAGAATGTATGTACATATACATTACCTTTCATGCATGCAAACATAATAACAGTAGCATCAAATCCTCAATACACCTACATAACAAGCAATATACATATAAATTTATAACCCAATACAAGACCCAATGAGCATCGCTTTCACATCATCACATTCTTAAGAATGTACAACTTAAGAGTGCACAAAAAGAAAGGCTAACAATGTACTTGAACTCTAAGTTCTCAAAGATGAATCCAAGGAGAATAAATTATTGGGCAGTTCAATTAAAAAAAATTGAATGGAATGCTAGCCTCAATGATTCGTTCATGGTCATCTTTTGACATTCTCTATTTTTTAACTTTCAATTGTTTTTTATTGAACATTTATCAACTTTATGTGTGCTGCACACACCAAGTGACTATATTGACAATTTATGACATCAAGTTGTTAGTCTTGAAAGTAAAAATTAATCTTAGTTTGATGAGTTTCTTGGAAAAAATAACCTTTCAGTATAATAGACCCTCTTTCATATATAAAATCGTTATCATCATAGTCTTCCAATAACTTCATCTTTCGTTCAGTGCACCACATCAAATAATACTTGACATTTTCTATGTTGTTAATGGGTGCAACTACAACAAAAACATCTCCTGCACAATAAAACAAGTGTAAATTCATATCATAATTAACATGAAATTAACTTTATCAACATGGACTTGATTTTATTATCTATTTCTAGATCTCTATATTTTAACTATTATCTAGATACTTATATGCAATGATTTTAAAAACATAAAACATATATATATCCTTTGAAAGAAATTGAAATGTTACCTTCTCTAACAATATCAGAAACTCAATCACCTTCAGATGATACTATAGTCTCCTCTGATTCCATCTCCTTGAAGATTGTAAATGACATTTTACCCTTTGTATTTAATTTTGTATGTTTCCAAGCTTTTACATACATATTGTTTTCACAAACATCATTAGATTGTGTGTCCTCTATGAAAACAAGAAAAAAAACAAGAATATTTTCTTTTATCAAATGCAAATGCATTTCGGTAATCCTTTGTTTTAATTGAATGCAATTTTCGAGTCCCTTTTATTATTTCAGTTTCATATGTAATCAGTCTATCTACATCTTGGACTCTAATATGCCGAAAATCCTATAGTAAATTCAAACAAGAATTTAAATATGTTATTTAAAATAAAATTTATATATCAAATATAATCATCGTCATACTATTTAAACTATATAATTTATAAATGTTTAAAATTAGAAAATTAATAAAAATTATCATATATTAAAACTATATACAAGTTAATTTGTATATATGTACATACCTCTGTACCTCCCTTGATGGGTTAGTCTGATGGCTTAGTGCAACATCGCACCATTGAACAACTTGTTCAACTGAGACATGTCGGTTTGTAGAGTGGTCCATTTAATATCTTCGAAGTGCCTGTTTTATACATGCCCCTGCACCATCATTTTATCCTTTTCCATGACCAGTCTCAAAGAAATTTCAACAATGTTTAATGTGGGTTTTCTTATGAAGACGACAAAACCAAAAGAATGATTGTGAATATTTGAATTGACCTGGGCATCCATCTGGCCACATCCAATGTTCATTGAATTTTATTCCACGACCTTTCAATGAGTCATAAATCTTATCAAAACAATGTTGTACAAAATGTGTATCATGTGTACGATCATGTCGATTCTCACCTGTGCTTTCTATATCATCAACATTTTTTTCAGCATGTCTATATAGAATATGAACAAGCATAGAGACTTGGTCAGAATGATAATATTCACTCTATATTTCATTTTGTGCAATAAATGTGTAATTCTCTGCAAAATCAATTATTGACAAAATGGTTCCTAGTAAAAAATTTTCACAAGACTTTTTGAATTGCAAGTCCTGCCATCGAGCTTTATGTGAATTCTTGGTGTAGTTATAAATTTATGTCCCAAATTTCTTCAAAAATTCTATCACGTAAATTTCTTCTTCTTGTAAATCAATCCTTTTAGCACTTGTACTATTATTTGAACTAATCGATGTATGGATATATTCATATCTCTTCCATTTCATTTTTAAGTTAGACAATGATTGATCATTTATATGAATAGAATATTTGTTTTGAAATAAAGTCAAATTTCCACAATGATCACATTTTTTACCATCAACACATTTCTTTTGGGAAAATAATTCACGACTTTCTCTTGCACATAGAATTTCGAATATGAAACCATGAATAGTGGAAGGAGGTGAATTTTTCCAATTATTTTTACCAAAATTAAGGAAGGTGTCATAATATAATTGAAATTCCACATGATAACGACAACAACAAGTGTCGCGTACAGTGATAGGTTTAACATACCATAGTTTGTGTTGCATAAAAATACTGATTGAGATATTAATTCTATGATTCTCTTCTATGAACTTATTGAAAAACTCTATCTGAGTAGTGTCCAAGATACGTTTTTCATGTTCTTCATATTGATTTCATGCTATTCTTCACCGCATCATATCCCTTGGTTTTGGTGAAACACATGACTTTTTCAACCAATATTCATATATTATTTTTTTATCATCTTCTCAAAGTCTATCTCTATATGGTTGCCTACAAATAACTGTCCAACAAGCGAGCTCATCATTTACATCTATTTGCAACTGAAATTTCCTATGTTTATGAAATGTTTTTCATGAGGTCCATTGGTGGCTAGACTTGCATACTTTTACTCACCCTTTTACCCTATTTTTTTATCCATTTCATGCCAATAGTGGTTAATCGATATCTTAAAATGCACAGGTATACCTCTCATCATGTCTTGATAGATTATTGGTCAATGAAGCATAGTCGTAGGGGATTATTACCTAAGTGGATTGATAATTTAGTTATTTTTGCAGATTTAAAAGGAGAATGACTAGGACCATGATTCATTGAACGATGCTATCAAAGCTGGCAGCGTTATCCTTGAATACTAGTTGCAATGGTGAGTCAACCTTTCGATTTATACACTGGTATCTTTTAACATTCTATTTCGTTCTGAAAACCACCATGTATTTAAGGGCAGACAGTGTCGTAATTCTAGGAGCTGTATTATTGACAAATTGTATAAAGTAGAGGTGCAGGATGTGAAAGTTATCGTTGTTAAGAGTCATTAAGGTTACAGGAGAAATACTCTAACTTTGAGTCTGTAACATCATATTCGTAATATTTCTTTTATTAATGACAAGTTGATTGTATGAGCATATCATGATTCTTTGATCTCACGACAACTTTGATCAAGCAGTTGGGCCCACTTTCCTGACCAGGTGCTGCTCGATTAGATGTGTGTTAAGTTTATTTCTATGAGTTTATTAATGTTGTGAATGTTTATCAGTGTGTTGTTGTGAGTCCTTATTGTTGTTACTCTTATTGGCGTTACAGTTATTACTTATTGTTACTCTTATTTTTTGTTACAGTATTGCTTGTTGTTACACACTGATGAATTATAGTTAATGTTCAATGTTGGGTAGGGAAATAGTGTCCTACACATACAGTGTATGATAACCTTGAAACAACTGGTAAAACCTCGAGTTGATAATTAAATGTGGATTGGGTGAATTACATGATTCATACTTGGACACCAACAAGGTCCCTAATTCTTTTTCCATAGATTTTACCAAACGATTTTCTTTAGTACTTGATGAACCCACTGTCATTTGTATTTCTCTATGTGAAACTATATCACTTTTCTTTCTAGATCATCCAATTGATTTTAGAGAACTACTTATATTTTGAATCACATTTTCCTTCACCTTTTTATTTTTCGTTGATTTTTGAATACCAATAGAGTTGTAGCTTCTTTTAATTTCTTTGATGTTAAGAGACCTCTCAAAATTTGAGCTTGAACTGTCACACTGTCATCTTTGAATAACCTATCAGTAATGAGCTTAACATGATATCGTTTAACATGGGCAGCTTTCTTATCTCCATATATGTCAATGTCAACATTTTCCAACATTTCATCATCGATATTGATTTCATCTATACATATGAAAATTAAATGTAAATGGATATAAATATTCATTAAATAATTAAATTAAAAAATAGAGTTTGAATGAAATTGAAATTAATAAATATGTATAATTTCAATAATACACATGACATATATATACATACTTGATGGTGATTCAACTTCTTCACTTTAATCTCTTTCCACATCTTCAACAACATCATCAATCATCGGTTCATTATCTTTTTGACTTGTCTTTCAACATTTTCAATCTCATCATCAGTGTTATGAGAAATATCTCTGTTTACATTGCAAAATATTTTCCAAATTAATTCATCAAATAAAAATTAAATTTCACAATACACTAGTTAAATTTTAAATATGATTTATAATAGTTACATTTTCATACTTTCTTCAACTTCTAGTTGAGATTGATTTTCTCTTTCAACATTTAAGCGCTCTTCCTTCTTTCTTTTGTAATAGTTTCTTCCGTATTCTCTATGAGCCTCAATGTCTCTTGTTCGATCATATTTTCTCTTGCATTTTTTTTTGTTTCCCATGATAATTCAATCTATGTAGATTTTTAAAAATCCAACCCAAAAAAGTCAATTTCAAAATCCTGCCAAAAAACTCACTTTCAAATTTTAGACCAAAAATCCACTTTAAAAATTCAGCACAAAATACTTACTTTAAAAAAAACTCACTTTAAAAATTCAACCAAAAAATTTACTTTAAAAATTCAGCACAAAAAAACTCACTTTAAAAATTCAACACAAAAAACTCACTTCAAAAATTTAGCCCAAAAGACTTACTTTGAAAATGAAACCCAAAAAACTCACTTTAAAAATTCAACCCTAAAAACTCACTTTAAAAATTCAGCGCAAAAGACTTATTTTAAAATTAAGCCCAAAAAACTCACTTTAAAAATTCAACCCAAAAAACTTACTTTAAAAATTAAGCTAAAAATGTTCACATTAAAAATTTAGCCCAAAAGACTTACTTTAAAAATTAAGTCCAAAAAAATTCCCTTAAAAATTCAGCCCAAAAGATTTAGTTTAAAATTTCATTCCAAACGAGGAGAGCGTGAAAATAATGTTTCAGCTTAATTTATTTATATCGTTCAAGTGAAATGTTTTTTTCAGAGGGTTGCATCATTTCATATTTATGGCCGATGGAAAATATTGATACATTTTCGGCCAAACTATTAAAAAAAATCGGCCTAACTTTTAAATTAATTTTTCGTTTATTTTAACGGATGTCAACGACAAACACAAGTTCAGCCAAATGTGGTTTTAGTTCGGCCGAACTACTTTAACATGCAACTTTGCAACAACTCGGATCTGGTCACCTTTTTCTAGCTTTAGAATGGTTAAACTCCATCAAATTTGGTGAATTTACTTTCGGAACCAATACCAGCATTTGCATAATTGAATATACTTTCAGTAGATATAAATTTTATGAAATTTCATAGAAATTTTTCTAATTTTAATTAATTTTTTAATAAAATGTGTGCAAAAAATTTATGAAGGTCATTATGATTTAGTGAAATAAAAAAATTTTATCTTCCAAAATACACTATAAAAAAATTATGAAAAAATTATGGTCCGTTACATTGGTCTGTCTTCTGTAATGGGTAGTTTTTAGATTTTTAGTTTATAATTAATATGTTGAGAAACTTGATGCTATGTTAAACATCTTCAAAATCTGCAATTTTTTCATATTGGTTCAAGTCAAAAAATTCTAGTAATTATGATGTGCATAAGTTGGTTTCATAAATAATAAATATAATGATATCAAAGTAGAGTCTGTCTAGATTATTGCAACACATTTTTTTCCAAAAATATCAAGTTAACAAAAAATACACTAGTGTTAAATAAACTTGATTTTTTATGAATCCATTGATTTTTAGACAACACACAGTCAAACAATTGTTAAGTTTTGACATATCAAATGTGAATAAAAAAAATCCAAAAATTAAGTAATAGAAAGCTAATAAAATTTTTGACAAGTTTTTTTTTTATTGTCAAATGAAATTCTAAAAAAAAAAATATCTTTGGTTTGTCGAAAGTTGATGAACTTCTAAAAATGATATTTATTTTCTCAAAAAAGGGAAAAAAGTGTAACCCAACTTCACATTTTCACCCATGGCTCTCTGCACAATAAACATAACCCTCGCCATATTCTATATAGTGTTCCTTTCATATTTCATTTAGTGTTACTTTCAATTTTACAACCATTAAAAATAATATGAAATGTAATATGAATGTTAAATATTAATATAATAAATCCATAATTCATTGTTTTTGTTTATACCCAATACTATGTGCGAAAAACATAGGACTAGAAGTTCATGCACTAGTCTTTGGATGGAATGGGAGGGATACCATCGATAGAAAATACAAAGCAAACTCTTTTCCTAAGCTACTTGAATGCATGAATGAATCCTATCGGATCATGAAATCAAATTTATAATTGAGCAAACAAATAATAAAGTGCTATGTAGCAAGCGAAACCAAGAATTACATTAACAGGTGGACATTTAACATTTTTTTTTAAATACCTTAACTTTGTCACTCGAAAGTTGAAGTTGAAACTTGAGGCTACTAGCACCAACTACTACCTTTTCCATACATAACAAAAAGCCAACCTGAAACTGAGAAAAAATCATTGAAGTGTTGGCTTTAAATAAGATTGTGATTGTGTGAAGAAAGAAAATAAATTAATGAGCATAAGACTCAAATATAGCATAGCCTTACTTCATCGTTACGTTCCCACCTTACTTCATAATATTTCATAGAACAAAATTAATATATGATTCAAAAGTTAGAACAATTATTTATTCTTTGGACATAGGGTTTGTGGAATGCTCTCTCAGCAGGCACCATATAGATCACAATTTTGTAATTTTTAATGCTTGTAATAGTATTTAGCACTCCATTTCCCATCAAAATCCTAAAATTTTTGAATAGTTTCATCACAGTTTGCAAATCACCTGCCTAGAGGGCGCGTTCACACAAGAATCACCTCTCTACCTAGATAATTTGTTTAGTTGACTCTAATTGGCAGGAGTATGAGGATATTCAATTGGTCTCTTCTATGAAAATGTGAGTGTGATTTATGTGTTGATTTAGACTCTGGACTATTGTAAACTTAAAAAAATATTGCAGGTTATTAAAAATATTGTCTTTCTTTAGAAATATATAAATTTAATCTAACGTTCGCGATTGATGAGTGATATTGATATTTTAAATTTTTTTCCAAGGCTAAATTTTTTTAGCCCTTCTAGGATTGGCCAAAAGCCTGAGGAAGGAATGGGATGGGTTTGATTTTTAATGTTGAATGATTGCATAGAAATCATTGGAAGGTGGGCTTTTCTTTCCATAAATTGGGTGTGATATATATTGTCACCCTGTCTTGAGCAAGAATACCAATCACTTTGGAGTTACATGAAGAAAGAAAAAGCCTTTGAGTGGACAAACAACACCATTAGACTCAATGGGATTCTCTACCCACCATGTGCAGTCTTGGTAATATCCTGTTGACAGTGTTGGAACCGCCAACATGTCAAGGGGATCTCCCCAGTAAGAAGTCCAAATTAGACCTCAGACCGTTTGGTGTAAGAGTCCCAACAATGGGTTGTAAGGTAATGCGTTGACCGCGATGTCGCACATAGGCAAGTAAGATAACTCTGTCAGTAGCAAGGGTGTGACTAATGTAGTGAGTCAAGGAATGAGTATGAGAGGTTCCAACACTTCAAAGGGGGAGGAAGGTGAAGGTGAGCTCTAGGTTGAAAGAGATCAGTCCCAACTCGGCTAGGAACACACAACACAAAGGACATGCATAGCTTCCGGCAAAGCAGTCGACATGAATGTGGAAATCCAAAATACGAAGTAAGATAACACAAACAACACTCACGGATCAATCCGAGACGAGTGTGAGGGTTGATATAACAAGGTTCAGAGAAAGTTATGTCTGATATCCGACAGAGAAGTTGACACGGACGGTGACAACATTAACAACATATGCAACACATTAACAACAAGATTCATATAATTGCATGTGAATTAGTTCATATACAAGTACGTAAGTTAAACAACATATATCATTAAGAAAATAAGAGCAGTCCAACTACAATAACAACATATGCATGAAAATGTGTTGGCTTTTATTATATAAAGAAATGTAAGTCACAATCATACAATACGCTATGTAAACCTGTTAGCCGTATTAGTAGAATGTTACAACCACATCCACCTTCTCCTCTAAAGAGATGTACTAGATCTATGCAATGGAGAAGCTAAGGTGCATTACAATACTATTTAAGACTTCTTCAAGATAATCTTAGTAGAAGCTTTCCTGACCAAAAGCCCTTACAATGAGTTATGAGGGACTATTTATAGCAAAGGGTGGGGTGACCCTTGACATTCCCTTTTGTGACAGTTCAACTACCCTCATGACTCTTCACCTACTCTATGACTATTACATCCAACTGTTGACACTCGACTTACACTTGACATGACTCAACATTACAATGCACATGTACTCATGTGATACAACATGGCTTCAGCAAGCCTTACAAGACATCACTGATACTCAGTCCATTGTGATGAGACCAACTCTTTGACATGCTTGTGATGGTGAAGCTGGTGAGCTGATGCCAAGCTTGGTCATCCATGATGGTGTGAATGCACCTCATGGTGACATCTTGCTGAAGCAAACTCTTGCCTTCGTTGCAACCAGTGCATTGATTCAGCCCCTTCATCCAACACGTCTACTAACATGCACATGGTCTTCTTGGGTACGGTTGAACCAGAAACACACTGATGCATAGTGTTTGTGTTGATATTCAAGTGCATGTTTGTGGTCATGCGCATCAACTTACCGAAGTGCATGTTCAACCCCAATTGGACTTGCTTCTTGTCTACACCTTGGTGAGTGTGTTGAATGGGTTGGATTGCATGCGTGCGCTCAATGACATGCATGATGTTGTATCCTTTGCATGTGATTAACAACACTACTCACCATGTTTGCTCTGTGTCAGCTACTATGATGGATCCTTAACTTGTACTGGCTCAGTTTCATCTATGAGTGCATGTTGCACCCACTGTTATTCCTGTTCTTGTGGCAACTCATGCAGCTTCATGTTTTTCAAGAGTTGTTGCTTCAGCACATGCAACTCCTTCTTTGTTCCATCTTCTACCTTCACGTGATCTTCATGTCGCGTCATCACTTCATGGCCTAAGTCTCCAAATTTGCTTTCATTATCAGTGGATCTGTTTGATCTTGCAACTTTGCTCTGCCTCTATGTTGTTAACAACCTTCCTCTTGCATTTGTTGTGTTCGCTTCATTTATTGCGTTCACTACATTCGGCATGCTGCTTTCAGCTGTTGTTCATGATGTTACTCGCTGTGATGTTGCTGCTTAATTTCCTTGTCCACGAACAACTCGATGTCTTCATGAGTAGGTAATCCCATGGACACATGATCAACAGCATCCCCAAGCGTGAGTCTTCGTCTCTGCTCTCTTTGAAATTGTTGTACCTGTACTGCTGAGAGGCAGATGAACACCTGTGATATCTGGAGACATGGAAACACTCATAGCAAGCAATCTGTCAGTCGAAAACCAAAATGAACATGAGAACTGACTTGCAACATACCTGGGGGAATGATCATGAAGGTTGCGCAATTTTGGCCAAGAGGTCGGGACTCTGACCACCAAGACTACACAAGGCACAGTCCAGCCTGCTAGGAGACTAATTGACTGCAGGAACTACAAAATGCGCAATCCAATTGGTAGTTGCTTGCTGGGATTGCAAAATGTGCGATTCCAGCTAGGAAATATTGTTGGCCCACAGACGGATTTGCACAATTTTTTGGGCCAAGCAGCCATTGACCTCCAGAAATGCACAATTCAATCTAGGAGGCCAGCGTTGGTCCAGAATGTGAAAATCTAGAGGGGAAGGTGAGCCTTCCTTATCCAAATTATGCAATGCAACCTTGGTGAAGGCAGAGATCAGGCCAAGGTTGGCCCGACTCACCGACGAGAAACTGAAAGCAGGTAAGTCAATGAAATGCATGGCGACACTAAGTGATAGAAGAAGTGATAAATAGTGCATGTAAAACATGAATGGAAGATTGAGAAAACAAATCAACATGCATATGGGTGAGGTCGTTCGTCAATTGGGCGAACGTCCGTGCAAAACAGTTTCATGCATGCGACAGCAGTGAGATAGCAATGAAAATTGAAACAGAGCTAGGACAAGCTAGAATACATGTAAATGATAGCAGGTATTCAAAGAAATCAAGCAAACAACACTCACACAAGCGAATACACAAAAAGCAACAGAAATGTTGAAAAAGACAAGTTGAGGCCACTGACCCGTGAATAGTTGAGTCGAATGTGTCGAAGAGTCTTGGATGTGTTGTGAAATGTCAGAGCTCCAAGATCGATGTGAATGAATGAGCTCTGATGTGTTGAATAGATAAGTTTGGTCTCAATATGTGCATGCCACAAATCTAGGAAAAAGCGACACTTGGAGGGAAACTTCTAAAATAGCTTTGCATGTAACCCCCAACGGCTAAAAATAGCTCCCTGAATCATGGGATGTCTTTTGCATGTTGTCTCTTTCTATTTCAGGAAGATCAAGTTATGCATGTATGCAAGTCAAGTTTCTTCGGTCCCGAGTGGAACGACCGAACTGTCCATGCATGCCAATGCTCAACTGCTTGGGAAAATGCACATTCTTGACTGTAAGCTAGGTTGACTGCCCAAGGGGATTGCGCAATTTCTGGGCCCAATAGTTGACTGCTGCCCAGATTTGTGCAAATCCTGGGTTGAACTTCCTGCTGATGGGAAAAATTGCGCAATTTCTATTGGGTGGGTTGGCTGACAGGATTGCGCAATCCTGGAGCCCAGCAAGCTGTTAGAGGGAATTGCGTAATTACTAGAGGGAAAGGATGGTTGCCCTCCATAAATGCGCAAATTTCATTGGGAAGCTACTCAGCCTGCAGTTGGACCAATTCCGGGTGAGCAGCCTGTGAAGGGAAAAGACCAAACTGTGATCATCAGGTTTCCTTTGAGCAAGAAAGACACTGAAGCTTGAGGACTTGATGAAGCAAGGCAAGATGTTGTGAAGGTTGGTAGGGAGGCTCCAAAATAAGCTAAGGAAAAATTTTGGAGGGTGGTTGTAGCTGCTACAACACTTGGTGACTCATTGGTAGAACTCCAACTCTCTGAATGGACATTGTTCGTGAAAAGCAAGTCTAACACCTCCGGAAGTATTGTTCAATTCTTAGCTCATCTTGGTTTCACACTAATTGATTGTAAGATGTAGCATCTACCAGACTCTTGGTCTATTGACACACAATCCAAGCCAAGGCAACATAGTTGTTTCGATTAGGCTTGAGGGGTATATAGGTGCACAAGCAGTATAGTCATCAGAGTCTTAATTTCATCTCTAATGTTTCTCCACCGCCAACAGGCCTAGACAGTACCCCGGTGGAGTCACATAGGAACACAAGCATGGCTCCATTGCTAGTGAGCCTGGTCAGTACCCCAACGGATTTACTTGCGCAGGAAGCCTTTCTCTTCTTTCGCCTTATTCATTTTTCATTTTGAATTTTTTGACTTTTCATTTTTTCATTTTTTTTGTGCATAACAGTTATTCATTTTAGAGGTGGAAGAGGGATCCCGACTTATTGAGAGCAGAGGAGGTTGTTCCAGTAGAGAAGTAGTTTATTATATCTCTGACATGCCTGTTAAGGTTTTCCCCCTCACCTTACTCTACTCGACTGAGCTGACAAGGTTTAACCCAAAAACAATCAACTAGAGAAGGTGACACTAGTTAGCGCGCAAGTGTTGTGTTTACACCAAGGTTCACTTCGAACAGTACGTATTTTCCTTCGACGTATCATGGACTAAGAGTAACAAGTTCATCACACAAAGGTAAGATGACAGATAACCGAGTAGCGATAGCTATATAAACCCTCTTGTACTTTACCCAGATCGTTTCATGAGTCAAACATGGTTTCATGCAAACTAACCTATGAACGAATGAAACAAACAACAAAGCAAAGCACGAGTAGAAGTAAAACTGAAAGAAAAACAAGAAAACAAGCAAGCACACAAAAAAACAAGAAAATCATGTAAGAAAACAAGCATGCAAGCAAACAACTAGAAGAAAACACTACTCCTACTCCTATACTAACAGTGCATGGGCCTGATCACATGAAATGATACTTCCAATATAGCCACCAGCGCATTGGTAGACCCATGTGGATGAAAGCTTGGTCCATGAATAACCCAATTGTGCGAACCAGCGTACAAGAAAGATATGACAGTGAAGACAGCCACACTTCATGTTTCAAAGTGCCCACGGGACATAAGTGAGTGCATGTTCATGATGCACAGTCCGTGGACTTATCATGGTGTTGTGTGACACTACGTGCAAATTTGAAGCAAAAGCACACTCTTGACTGAGACTCATCCAATGCATGAGCAATGAGATCGTGCAGTTCGAGTGGAGGAAGTTTTATCTATGTATGAGATGGATCTTCAATGCATACAGATGAGTGATGAGGAGCCTTGGGTGATTGAACAGCGTCGTGATCAAAAGTGAGACTAACCCCAAGAGAGTGAGGACCTGACATAACCATCAGCTTGGGCTGAAGTGTCTCGACAGTCTTAGGTGTCTCAACTTCATCATCAGGTAGATCATCATAAATCGGTGGCTTCAAAAGATCAATTGCGATAGATTCATGATCATGATAAAAAATGGAATCAAATGAATCATGACCGCCACAATCAGAAAAATCAATGAATTCTTCGGCATCCTCATGATCAAATGAATCAAACATAGCGGTAGATGAAAAGCGAACGAACTCATCCTCTATGTTTTTGGAAAAAGTAGGCGAAGGATCAAGTGGATCTTCAATGAATAACTTATCCTCTCCATTGTCGAATGATGGAGTAGCATCTGGTGAGTCTTGTGAGTGATCAACAATTGGTGCATCCATAGATGAAGACACACATAAAAAATCATGGATGGCAGGTTCACCAAAGAATCTAGGAAGGAACGGAAGGGGCTCGAACAGAAGGGAGTCATCCTTCATCGAGTGCTTATGTTCAAGCTCCCACTCATACTCTTCATGAATAATAGCGCATGTTGGTTATGCAACACCAACTCTGTCAGTGGGTTGTTCCTCGTTCAAAACAAGTCAAGAGTCCGAACTGGACGAACACTTGGGTGCGAAAACAGAGGCCGAAGAAGAGAATGCATATGGGAAATCGAAGGACTAACAACCAACTCTGCGTGAAAATTATGTGGAGTGATGTTGGGAGGGTGTGAAGGATGAATAGATGTGCGAACATGATCCTCAGCATCACTGGGCGATGGTGGAACTGTTGAATGAGAGGGAGGGGGACAATTCGTTGAGACATTGCCTACTCCCACATGGGATTGTGCAGTTCCATCAACAAAGAAGGTTGAGCGAGGCTTGACATCAAGCTTTCTCTTAGGACGAGAATATTTCTTAAGATAGTACTCGAACCAGTCCCAGAGATAAGCGAACTTCATCTGGCTCTTCGGAGCTTGAAACTGTAAGTCACGGAAGTGCTACCAAAAATCAATAATAGATTCATGCAGAGCCCTCCATTGTTGTAACAGTTTCCAGTCAAGATGGTCTGGATCAAAATGATGGAACATGTCTTCAATAAGATCACAGAAGTGCTCACATGAGTGCACGGTGTCAGCCGGTAGGCTGAGCACCCAACGAAATGGGGATTCACGAAGTGTGAATGCAAGCAGCAGACCGGCTTGTTCGTTAGTAAACTCATATTCCTCATAAATCATGGAAAGGAAGTTATGTAAGTGTTCAGGCCAGGCCACTTCGCCTTCACCATCATACATGTGAGTGGACAAGAGATTGAAAAGCTTCCCCGATATGGAGACATCTTCATGATTCGAAAAAAACCTCGGGGGAAGAAGAATGCAAGATTCCATTAAAGCTATGCAAAGGTTCAAAACTGGATGAGAGGACACTGCTTGCCATCAGGCCCTCCTTGTAGCGCCAGAAATTTTGACAGTGCTGGACCCGCCAACATGTCAAGGGGATCTCCCTAGTAAGAAGCCCCAATTAGACCTCAGATCGTTTAGTATAGGAGTCCCAGCAGTGGGTCATAAGGTAATGCCTTAATCGCGATGTCGCACAGAGGCAAGTAATATAACTCTGTCAGTGGCAAGGGTGTGATTGATGCAGTGAGTCAAGGAATGAGTATGAGAGGTTCCAACACTTCAAAGGGGGAGGAAGGTGAAGGTGAGTTCTAGGTTTAAAGGGATCAGTCCCAACTCGGCTAGGAACACAAAACACAAAGGACATGCACAGCTTCCGTTAGATTAGTCGACATGGATGCGACAGTCCAACATATGACGTAAGATAACACGAACAACACTCACAAATCAGTCTAATACGAGTGTGATGGTTGATATAACAAGGTTCAGAGAAAGGTATGTCTGATGTCCGGCAGAGCAATCGACACGGACGGTGACAACATTAACAACATATGCAACACATTAACAACAAGATTCATATAATTGCATGTGAATCAGTGCATATACAAGTAAGTATGTTAAACAACATATATCATTAAGGCAACCGAAGCAGTCCAACTACAGTAACAACATATGCATGAAAATGTGTTGGTTTTTATTATATAAAGAAGTGTAAGACACAATTATAAAATACACCATGTAAACCTGCTAGCCCTATCAGTAGAACATTACAGCCACATCCGCCTACTCCTCCAAAGAGATGTACTAGCTCCGTGAAGTGGAGAAGCCAAGGCATGTTACAATACTATCCAAGTCTTCTTCAAGATAATCTTAGTAGAAGCTTGGCTGACCAAAAGCCCTTACAATGAGTTATGAGGGACTATTTATAGCAAATGGTGGGGTGACCCTTGACATTCCCCTTTGTGACAGTTAATCTACCCTCATGACTCTTCACCTACTCTATGACTGTTACATCCAACTATTGACACTAGACTTACACTTGACATAACTCAACGTTACAATGCACCTGTACTCATGTGAGACAACATGGCTTGAGAAAGCCTTGTAAGACATCACTGGCACTTGGTCTGTTGTGGTGAGACCAACTCTTTGACATGCTTTTGATGGTGAAGCCGGTGAGATGATGCCAATCTTGTTCGTCCGTGATGGTGTGGATGCACCTCATGGTGACATCTTGCTGAAGAGAACTCTTGCCTCCATTGCAACCGGTGCATTGATTCGTCCCCTTCATCCAACTCATCTGCTAACATGCACATGGTCTTCTTGGGTACGGTTGAACCAGAAACACACTGATGCATAGTATTCATGTTGATATTCAAGTGTGTGTTGGCGGTCATGCACATCAACTTGCCGAAGTGCATGCTCGGCCCCAGTTGTACTTGCTTCTTTTCTTTGCCTTGGTGAGTGTGTTGAATGGGTTGGATTTCATGCATGCGCTCAACAATATGCATGCTGCTAGATCCTTTGCATGCGATCAACAAAATTGCTCACCATGTTTGCTCTTTGTTAGCTGTTGGGATGGATCCTTAACTTGTACTAGCTCAGTTTCATTTGTGAGTGCATGTTGCGCCCACTGTTGTTTCTATTCCTGTGGCAACTCATGCAGCTTCATGTTTTTCAAGAGTTGCTGCTTCAACACATGAAACTCCTTATCTGTTCCATCTTCTACCTTCGCCCAATCTTCATGTCTCATCATCACTTCATGGCTTGAGTCTCCAAAGTTTCTTTCATTATCAATGGATCTGCTTGATCTTGCAACTTTGCTCCGCCTCTATGTTGTTAACAACCTTCCTCTTGCATTCGTTGCATTCATTTCATTTGTTGTGTTCGTTGCATTCGGTTTGCTTCCTTCAGCTATTGTTCATGATACTACTCGTTGTGATGCTACTACTTGATGTCCTTGTCCACGAACAACTTGACGTCTTCATGACTAGGTAAGCCCATGGACACTTGATCGACTCTGAATGATGTATTTGTCTCTGCTCTCTTGGAAACCATTGTACCTGTACTATTGAGATGCAAATGAACACTTGTGATACCTGGAGACATGTTTTTCAAGAATTGCTGCTTTAGCACATGCAACTCCTTATTTCTTCCATCTTCTGCCTTTGCCTGATCTTCATGTCGCATCGTCACTTCATGACCTGAGTCTCCAAAGTTGCTTTCATTATCAGTGGATCTGCTTGATCTTGCAATTTTTCTCCACCTCTATGTTGTTAACAACCTTCCTCTTGCATTCGTTGCGTTCACTTCATTTGCTGCGTTCGCTGCATTTGGTATGCTGCCTTTAGCTGGTGTTCATGATGCTGCTACTTGATGTCTTTTTCCACGAACAACTTGATGTCTTCATAAGTAGGTAAGCCCATGGACACTTGATCGACTACATCCCTAAGCGTGCTCTAAACGGTGTCTTCGTCTCTGCTCTCTTGGAAACCATTGTACTTGTACTGCTGAGAGGCAGATGAAAACTTGTGATACCTTGAGACATGGAAACACCCATATCAAGCAATATGTCAGTTGAAAACCAAAATGAACATGAGAACTAACTTGCAAAATACCTAGGTGAATGATCATGAAGGTTGCACAATTTCGACGGGGAGGTCAGGACACTGACTGCCAAGACTGCACAAGGCATAGTTCGGGCTACTAGGAGACTAACTGACTATTGGAACTGCAAAATGCGCAATCCAGTTGGGCAGTTGGCTGCTAGGATTGTAGAATGCGCGATTCCAGCTGGGAAAGACTGCTGGCCCAGGGACAGATTTGCGCAAATTTTTGGGCCAAGTAGCCACTGACCTCCAGAAATGCGCAATTCAATCTAGGAGGCTAGTGTTGGGCTAGAATGTGCAAATCTAGAGGGGAAGGTGAGCCTTCCTTATCTGAATTACGCAATACAACCTTGGTGAAGGCAGAGAGATCAAGCCAAGGTTGGCCCAACTCGCCGACGAGAAACTGAAAGCAGGTAATTCGATGAAATGCATGGTGACACTAAGTGATAGCAAAAGTGATAAATAGTGCATGTAAAACATGAATGGAAGATTGAGCAAACAAATCAACATGCATGTGGGTGAGGTCATTCGTCAGTTGGGCGAACGTTTGTGCAAAACAATTTCATGCATGCGACAGCAATGAGATAACAACGAAAATTGAAACAGAGCTAGGAAAAGCTAGAATACATGTAAAAGATAACAAGGATTCAAAGAAACCAAGCAAACAACACTCACACAAGCGAATACACAAAAAGTGACAGAAATGTTGAAAAAGACAAGTTGAGGCCACTTACCCATGAATCGCTGAGTCAGATGTGTCGAAGATTCCTAGATGTGTTGTGGAATGTCAAAGCTCCAAGATCGATGTGAATGAATGAGCTCTGATGTGTCGAATAGATAAGTTTGGTCTCAAGATGCACATGCCACAAATCTAGGAAAAAGCGACACTTGGAGGGAAACTTGTAAAACAGCTTTGCATGTAACCCCCAATGGCTAAAAATAGTTCCTTGAATCATGGGATGTCTTTTGGATGTTGTCTCTTGCTATTTCAAGAAGATCAAGTCATGCATGTATGCAAGTCAAGTTTCCTCGGTCCCGGGTGGAACTATTCAACCGAATTGTCCATGCATGTCAATGCTCAACTGCTTGGGGAAAATGCACATTCTTGACTGTAAGCTAGGTTGATTGCCCAAGGGGATTGCACAATTTCTGGGCCCAATAGTTGACTGTTGCCTAGATTTGTGCAAATCCTAGGCTAAACTTCCTGTTGATGGGAAAAATTACGCAATTCCTGTTGGGAGGGTTGGCTAGCAAGATTTTGCAATCTTGGAGCCCAGCAGGGTGTAAGAGAGAATTGTGCAATCCCTAGAGGGGAATGCTAGTTTCCCTCCAGAAATGCACAAATTTCATCGGGACACTGCTCAACCTACAGCTGGACCAAGTCAAGGTGAGCAACCTGTGAAGTGAAAAGATCAAACTGTGATCAATAGGCTGCTTTTGAGCAAGAAAGACACTAAAGCTTGAGGACTTGACGAAGCAAAGCAAGATGCTGTGAAGGTTGGTAGGGAGGCTCCAAAACAGGCTAAGGAAAAATTTTGGAGGGTGGTTGTAGCCGCTACAACATATCCATCCGCCTATATAGTTAGCAAAGAATCGTCAATATGGACTCTTTGTCTCAATTATTGTAACATCAGATGGAATCAGGAATGTAGAATTGAATCAAAGGAAGCTTCCATATTAATTTTTTAGTAACAAATACTAAAAATATTGCAATGAGAATCATTTTATTTATAAATAAAAAAAATGTTATTACTATTTTGTGAAATAGATTTGGACGTTTTCCAAATCTATAGTAATTATGTTTTCTCTCTTTCCTTTTTTATAATGAAAATGAGAAAATTTTCATAAAAGGAGATAAAATATTTTAAATACTTAGTCATACATGTTGATATATAACTATAGTTTTTTATTATATAATATTTAAAAATTGCAAATTTCAATTAACATAAATATATAAAATAATGTATAAATAATGAAGTATAAAAATAATGTATATGTATTTGTGCCAAGAAACACTCTTTAACTTAGTATGGAAGAGATTTTGTAATGTTCAATCCTAATATGTTATTGTTATGTTATGTATATAAAAAATTTGACTCAATCAAATTACTTAAAAACAAAAATAAAATAAAATGAATATGTGTGTGTATATATATATCGAATTACATAAAAATAGAAATAGAAATTAAATTAAATTAAAATTGATAAATAAATATATAAACTTGTAGCTAACTCACTTCCCGTGAGCCACATTCTATTCATGAATTTTCCTTACATGTGCATACTTAAGAACTTCACAACTCAATATATATTCACTAGCTTATGTCCCATCTATATATGGCACTCAATCATATCTTTGTATGATGAACCCCTCTTGTCCACTACACAAGATTTTATTACCACGTTTAGGAAAAATTGTAGATTGTTGTTTTTGTTATTTGCATTTGGTCTTGTATGGATTCTATTCCATTGTGTATGGTGGTCAAATAATGATAGTACTCGCTAGCTACAGAGTACCTTGCATGGACGCATGGATATAGCCTCTATTTTCTATGACTTGAATTACGTCAACTATGCATGCTCCTTGTGTACATAACTTAATTATTAATATGCATTCACATGCCCCCACATTTATATGAACTTGGCATCATATATATCGTTGAAATTATTCAGTTTGATATTTGTAAGTTGTAAATGGCAGGAAATTGGCCCTAGGTCTCTCATGTGAAGTTTAAGTGTATATATATATATATACCTACTGGAATGTGTTTAAATAGTCTAAAAGTGTATGTAAATAATTTTGGTATGTGTGTTGGAAATCATTGCCTTTGTGTATGAGTGGCTTTCTATGATGCGACGCAAGTGGTAGCCTTTAATGTGCCTGCATGGCTATAAATTATTTAATTACTGTAGGTGGTGGTATTTTATGTGTTTGGTTGGTTCAAGGTGTGTTTAATGCATTTGGTTTGTCATGAAGTGATGCTTTTTCTTGGTTTCATTTTGTGAATTTTATGCAACTACATGTTTGCATGGATGTATTTTGTTTGGTTTTTGCAAGGGTTATTGCTGGTGGTTTTTAGCAATTTTTTGGATATTAATTTTGTACATGTTATGATTTGTTTTATTGGTGTGATCAAAATTTTCAAGGACTGAAGGACTATATGTTCATTGTTAAGGACCATACTTCATTGTTGATGTCTTAAATGCATATGATTATATATATATATATATATATATATATATATAGACACACGTTACTTTACCAATATTTGTTTATGAAGTGTATGTTTGTTTACATATGTCTTCCATTATATATAGTTGTTTGTTTACGCACGTGTGTGCGTCTCTCTCTCTCTCTCTCTCTCTCTCTCTCACTATATATATATATATATATATATATATTGTAAATTTATATGTAAATATAAATAAATATCCTTCGGGTGAGGTTGCATGCTCGTTTACGATCTATATTAATTTCTATGTATGCATTTATTACTTATAAGTATTGGATTATATATGTTCATTATAAATTTATAAAATCGTGTGTATATATATATAAGTTCTGACACATGTAACTACTAAGTACACTATATTTCGAGAATGAATTTACATCTTATATACTTAATTATGACATGATGCACATTTATCCATTAAAAAATGCTTAAATATGTCTTTGATAGCAATGCTTAATGACTAATTTAGCAAAGTTTGAGAAATTGGTAGTTTTGGAAAATTTAATACACTGATATCTGCTAAATTTGGAAATTAATATGCCAATAACACCTTCTACAACCCGGAATAACTTAGGGGGTGGTAGGTAGTGTTACAAAATGATATCATCTAAGTCCTAGTATCCACTTAATCGATTCATAAATGTGGATATGAACAATGCCAAAGTTAGTCACACTTTAACCTTTGACAGGATGAGTATTAATTATTAGAATTGTGTTCCTGATGAGTATTAAATAGAGAAACATTGGAGCCAGGGAATTAAATGGGTGGCTAGTTATTTGATGCTCAAAAGTGAAAATAAGTTATATTTTATTCAAAATAAGCTATATGGGATTGACAATGTTGATATTCACATAATATTGTTCCTATATTTACGTCTCTCTTTACATTGTAATGAATTTGTATTTTTATTTTTTTCCAATGAAATATATATTATTTATATTGCCCATTTTAAAGCATAAAAGAACATATAAAACCAACTTGATTATTATTTGGTATTATTTTCATCAATCTTTAAAAATATAATGATATTCTTTATTATTTATATTTTTGCATTCACAAGCATAACCACACATATATTATATTCTTAAAGATTCGTTTTCTTAGTTCCTTTAGCTATATTAATATTCGTTATATCTTGATTATTAGTATATTAATCTCTTCTTTTAAACCATTAATTTATTGTTATAACCATTTTATTTTTATTCTAAACTATCTTCATTTGTTACTTGTGTTTAACATGCTTTCCATGTTTACAAAGTTGAACAGTATGATCTATTTTTTACTAATCCACATACTACTTATTCCCTCATCTTCATTTGCAAAAAATGATGACACAACCCACTAAAAATATTATTTCCTCAATGTTCTCTATGTTAAGTGATGTTCAACCAATGCTACAAATTGTTGATTTCAACGCTATTCACTCAATCCAAAGTTTGACCTTATGGTATCATACTTCCATCTCTAATGGAAATAATATGAAATGCATTATACTTCCAAAAGAATTCAATAACCTCGTCACATCAAGCTCACTTCAAAAAGGTTCTATTGTACGTGTTAAAATATGGACCTTTTCATCTATAGACCATATTAAAATTTGCATATGTCTACCCGAAGCTACTTTACATTCTAACAATCATTGCTATGATTTTTATTTACCATAAAGATCTATCACGCTATTGGACTTCGAGATTATTGCTCCATCTACACCTTTGGTTGGTTATTCAACAAATTTGTCTATTCCAGTCAGTTATCAATAAGATACTCTCTCCTGCTCGAATCAAGATCCTCCATTGAAAATGAATTGGCCCCTTCCTCATCTTCCCTCCCCATATATCTCTCCACTCCATATTCCCATCAAAGCACTATACTCTTACCATTCAAATTGGTCCATAAAATGCTACACATAAATAAAGACACTTCTTTGTCAATTTCAAAAGCAATAGGGCTATGGAAAAGTCTTTGACTTTGACCTCTTTGATGTAGAAGGTGGAGAGATACATATCACTTGCTTTAACAACATTAATTTTTTCTTTGGTAAAATCCATCCTAGACATTTATACGTTGTCTCAAATAAAAATGTGAAATATGATAACAAGTAGTGCAACCACTTAAACAATTATTCAAAGATCTTATTGAATGTAACATCTACTATGGAACATGTCCCAAGACAGAGCACATTCTCTCACGATGCATTTCCACATAAGATCAATTAATGAAATTCTATTGATAGACATCAACTTGATTGTTGATGTTGTTGGTGTTGTTACTGACATCTCCCCTCCATGCACTATACATAGAAAAGATGGATCTGAAGCTATTAAACAAACAATCCACCTTCAAGACAGATTTGGATATAGCATGGATGCCACCTTATTGGGAGTGACAATGGCGGGAAATTTGATGCAGAATCAAATTACATCTACACTTTACGTGCCATAGGACATAATACTATCCTTGTAATGAATTGTGTTTGTGTCAATGAATTCAATGGAGAAAATGTTGGAACTAGATCAAAATCCATTGGTCTTGTCAACTCTGATATCGAAGAGACCAACACTATAAAACCATGGTTCAAAAAGGAAGGCTTAGCTGCAACTTCTCTATCTTTGACTAGAAGATATGAACCTTCTTCTACCCAAATACCCAAAAAAAATAATGCTTGTTTAGCTTTCCAACATTAACATCTTTGAGAAATCTGCACCCCTGCAAATGAAGCCTGCAAATACAAAAATATGGTTGGACAATTTTTATTATATTTCCTACCCTTCTATCATTGTTGGGCAACAATGCATGAAAAAACTCATTCCCAATAATGTAAACACATGGCACTATCCAAAATGCAACACTGATGTAACTGTTTGTGATTATAGATACTTAAACTCAACATACAAGATCACACAAGAGAGTTCCTTTCCACAATTTCTTTTGAAGATGCAACACCTACCATACTTAGCATCAATGCAAAAGACTTCCACTTATTATCTTTACAGCCAAATACAATCAAGGATAGTGTATCCAAATTACTTTGGACCAGTCACCTCTTCACACTCTTAGTGAAGATTGAAACATTTATACGAATACCATGCTTGAAGTATGTCATCATTAAGGAAGAAAGATTTGAATTCTCATCAGGCTGCAACATCATCCTTGAAGAAATTGAGAAAATTTCTAAATCATAAATGGATTTAATTACATGTACCTCTACAATTTGTTGTAATGTCTTCTCAACATATAGTCCTCATATGCCTCCTTGACTATATGTAATATTCCAATGTTTAAATATGCATTTGAACACAAGTTGCATATGGATTTAATTACATGTACATCAACATTTTGTTGTAATGTTTTCTCAACATATTGTTTTTGTATGTATCCTTCGCTATGTGTAATATTCCAATGTGTAAATACACTTTTCAACATAGGTTGCATTTTCCCTCTTGTAACAAATCATGGAACTTGATGAGTCCAATAAATGCATTTATTTACATATGTTGTTGCAATATACTCAAATGTTTCTTCATGCGTACTATTCAAATGTTTAAATTCCCTTTCCATATGTAAAGCAATTCCACACCTCATTTTATTCATGTGATAATGTAACATAAGAATACTTTGTTCTTCACTTGCTATTATTTATTAATTGTTATTCAATGTTATCCTTCTTTCCATTCCTCATAACATTCTCATTTTTTCCTTTGTCACATCTAGGTTCCTTGCCTTGTTTGCAATTACTTCCACAAATGTATACTACTTCTAATGATGAATGTGCCTGAAGATAGTATTCCACAAATAAAGAACGAATAAATGTATGCCAATGTGAACTTTATCATGCTCATAAAGACTCCACAAACCCCCAAAGAAGAAAAAGGAAAGAAAAGAAAAAATCACCCAACTTTACCTCTCTGAGCCATATGTTGCTACTTCACATTTTCACTTAAACCCAAATGTGGCTACCACTTCCCACTTCCAAATCAACCTTTTTTATAATAAGAAAACCCTCTTTCTCATGAACAAACCACTTGGACAAAAAACCTGCACTATTCATCATGCCACCAACTCACTAGAACACACTTTTGACAACACTCAAATTACCCATTCATATCATGAATTTTGTTCAAGGATTGACAAACTCCCACCACAAATTCATGTCCCATTTGCCTTGAATCAAACCCTAAAATCCATCTCGACATCTCGAGAAACATGCATTGTTGCTCTAAACGCATGTATGAAATAAACAACCATCACTTCTCATTATGGAACAACATGGACCCTAGTCATCAACCATCTGTCCTAGCTTGTCTTACACAAATCAAAGAAATGCTCATAGCTAGAATCAATCCAATACTCCAAGTAACACATGCATCTAGTGCCAAATAAATACAATGACCACATAATAAGATTCCCATAAGACATTATAACAATAACAAACATCTTACCTCGACATTTTGAGGATTTAGTCATCATGTTGATTGTCCGTCATAGATTTGACCATCGAGCTTATGATTGCATTGTAAGTAGACATCGTGTTTTGGGTTCATTGGAATACAAATTATCAAATGACCCCTACTATAAAGATGCTCGGATTGACCAAAATGCACTTACATCCTTACCAGATTCCCCATTGATGTATCCCATTCCCTTCAACAAAATTGCACCACCTCCTCTCCATCGCCACAATTCATAGATGCATACATGCGAAATCTCAGTCGTATGATCCTCGTTTAAAAACAAACAAATGGAAATGTAGACCTGAAAAAGCCATTACTTGTGTCATACCATGCTACTCCATAATACCATCCACAGATGCACCCCCTTATGCTGACTTCTTTAGAGTTTAAATTATGCTATGCAAACCACTGCATTGCTATATAGGAAATTCAATTACATATTTCATTGTAAACTAGCAACGCTTTCACCCTTCTTACATTCCTTGACATCTTCACCACGCACAATCTAAGCTTCCTCCTGTTGTAAATGCAAACTCACCTACTCATAAATGGGAATTACTCTCCCTATTGCACTCTACCATTGACATCCACCAAAATAACCTTGACATGCTTGACCTTTGTGATTTTATTAGGAACCATAATTGGACTCATACGACTATCCCATTTAACCTACAAGAAATAGGAATACAATTCATTGAAAATAATTGATGAATCCACCATATTCATCAAACACACAACCATAATCCAATCAACCATAAATCATTATCCCCAATGCAAACCAAATTTCTCAACTTTATTTCTAATCATTTTTCAAAAAAAGATATTTCCCCTCCTTTAAGAATAATTATTCAAGGTAAAATGGAAAATCCTTCCTAATAAACTATATCAAAGAAATAATTTCATCCCCTAATGGCTCAAGCCCTTCACCAGTCATGTTTCTTTCCCCTACTAACATTGCATCCTTCAACATACAAGCATCAAAAATCCATGTTGCCCTCTACATGCCCTTAGATGGCAATTCTTTTGCAACACTCCAAGAAGAACTTAAGCATATCTGATACATCTTAATTGATGAAATGAGTTTCATTGGGACAGATCTTTTCAGCCATATCAACAAATGCCTCCGTGAAGCATTTTCATAACAAAAAAATATCATATATGTCTTTATCTATGCTCTTCTTCTATATGCTACACACTTACGACATTTTCTTTGCAAATCTGATGAAACTACTAATTTATTTTTATTTTTTTAATTGAGTGGATAATATGGGAAATATAGAACCATTATTGTTAGTTTTAATTTTTTATTTTTAGCATCTATTTATTTTATTTTATATTATTTGTTTTTCATTTTTTCTTTAATTTTAATTATAAAAATGTTTATTTCACATTATAATAAAAATAAATAAATAAAAATATGTTATATAAATTGTTTGGGGTGGTTGGATCGACTAGTTGTTATCTTATACAATGAGTTTCAAATTCTCTTTAGTGACATGATGAGTTATAATTCCTAAATTCTATAATAACTTCCTACAAATGAATATTTTTTAAGTGAGTATATTTATGGGCTAGCTTGATACTAATGAAAACAAACAGAGATCCAAGGTTCAAATCCCCTCGATTGTGGCCCGTTTACAAAGAAGAGGACAAGCAGTAGACCCCTAGAGGTTTACTAGTAGTTACGTATTAGAGAGGTTGTTGGGTTTCCTTCTGGGATTCAATAATAATAATATTTTATATTTACAAAAATATTTAAAAATAATTTTCTTTTTTGTAAGCTTGGGAGGACTACATCTTCATCATGTCCAATATATCACCCCGATCGGGACGCAAATTTGAACCAATGACTTCACATCAAGGAGTGCCTTAACAAAACACCCAATCACCATCTATCCAAGACCACATGTATTATTTAAAAATAATAATTAAGACATATAATTATGTTTAAATATTTGAGAATATATAATCAATAAAAATATAAATATTTTTGTTACATTTAATTTATATATATATAAACAAAAACAAAATATATATTATTATCATAATTAAACAAAAATACATTAATAGGGTTATGGTTTGGTTTTGGTACTCTATCTTCCATTGACGACCATGGTCTTCCAAACATATCTAATTTGGTTACTATTACTACATATGCATCGGATTGACTAAATGAGTGATCATGTGGGGAGGGGTGTGATCCCCTCCTACATAACAGTCATGATTGGTGATCACTAGTCTAATGCAAGTGGATAATGAGCCTCCAATGGTAACTATAATAGTCGAGACACTATATTCCTTGGCGCACAATGGCAATCTCACTTCAAGAGAAGATGTCTTCCTAAAGCAATTGTAAACCCTAAATACATGGTTCAACCAAAAAAATTGGAAGGTTACCGTCAATATTTGAAACATCATGCTCTCGTGTACAAATTTATTAATATATGTTTGAATGAGAAGGATCTTGTGAAGTGGATCCATAACAAATGGAAACCCAAAGACCAAATTGATTTGAAACTAGGATCCAAAGGATTTTTTACGGTGATCTTCTCCATCATTGAAGATAAGGCCATAGTTTTTGAAAATGCCCGTTATTTTTTTAATAATGTTGGCCTTTCATGATATTTTGGGAGGAATGCTAGAGTCTAAAGAAAGAGAAATTCTTGGTAGCTCTAGTTTGGGTGAGCCTATTTTTTCTACCCAAGGAATTTTGGGATCTAGAGATTCTTAAACGAATTGGAAACTCCATTGGAATGTTTGTTAAGATCTCAAATGTCACTAGCAGGGACCGTTATACCTCCTATGCTAGAATAATTGTGTACATGAAAATATCCCAAACCTTATCAGTCTATTGAAATTTCCTACCATGATGATGTCTGGATCCAACCTCTAAACTATGAGAATGTCCCATTCTAGTGTTGGTGTTGCCACGAGTATGGCCACCTATTATGAAATTGTCTAGTCGGGCGAGTTAAAATGCAGGAAGAAACTCCAAATGGAAATCCGAAAGGATTTCAAAACGTGATCAGTAAAAAGAGAAACCCTCAAAGTCAACTGGTCCAATAAGAGGAAAACATCACCCTAACAAAAAGTAAGCTTTCAGTGCTCTCAAAGCTAGAAGATATTATATAGAGTTTCTTAAAGAACTAATAAACTTGGATCTGAATGGAGAGATTCCTAAGGGGAAACCCTCTCCCAAAAGAAAGTCCCCAAAAACCTTAGATTAGGAGGAGACATCCATGAATGAATTGGTTTGAATGGATGTAGAGGAGAGATCCAAGGCTCTAAGCATTGAGGAACATTTTTTTGAAAAACTACTTAAAAAGTGGAAAAATATGGACTTGTGTGTCATTCGTGAGGAGTAGACATTTCAATATCAATAGGTTTATGTCAAATTATGGAACTAAGGAATTGTAGGAGATGGGAAAATGGACTGAAAATATAAGATTGGGTGTTCAAACTCAAAAAGGAAAAGGCAAGTACTAAATAATTAAGGAAAGAAGAATAAGAGGTAAGTGAACCACCAAATAATCAATCTAGATTGTTGGTGAACAGTAAGTGAATACAAGCTAGGTGGTCGCACTCTTAAAGGCGCTTTCCTCCTCCAAAAATTCCACCCAATGAATATTATCATTTGGAATGTCACTACCTCAATAACTAGGATAAGAAAAGGTATCTTAGAGATAAAAGGAGATTCTAGTGATTGTAATGTGCCACTCAATTAATTGTGTCACCTATAGTTGAAAGTGGGCACAGGACTATAAACTACGTTGCAAAGAGATTCGACGTAGGAAGTTACTTCACTACAGTATGATTATTTCAAAGTTCGTAGGAGCCATGATGTAAGACGGGATGTTCGCTACAATATGGATATGTCAAAGTTCGCAGGAAAAACAAAAATATGACCATTAAAAGGGAAAGTTAATGTTAAGATAGGCGAAAAGTTGCATTTATGAGGACAAATTGACAAGATCTAAGGATAGATATGAAATTAATGAACACAATCTGGATAAAATCTAAGCTAATGATGAGGTTAGAAACTTTGCTGAATTGAGAGTTTGAGTATTGATAGTGCGAAGAAATTGCAGAAATTTTCTTTGTTATATGTCGTCTGAGTGTTCTTAGGAAGAAATTAATCGTAACTTTCATGAGAATGGCTTATCTGGAATCATGGAAGCAGTCGCAGCAACCGTTGGTACACCTACAACAACATCATGACGAAAATAGTGGAGATCTCCACGGAAGAAACCAACCAAGGAAGAGAGAACAAAGAAGAAACAAGATAAGAAACATGTCGAACCACAACAAGAAGCTAAGCAAGTCAGAGACAATGAGGAAGAAGCAGAGCACAGAGAGCATATGGAAAAAGATGGCGCAACATTTACATTGCCTCTACCACAGAGAAAACCAAATGCAAAACTAGTGAAAGACTTGAAGGATGTGAAGTTTGGCACCTTCACACCCCTATTACCATAGGAAGTATCATTTACAGGGGAATTACTTGGGAAAATACCACAACTGAAGTTCGTAGACTGCGACTTCAACGAAAGTAAGAAATACCCACAGTTCGCACTAGACCACTATTGGAAACAAGTAAACTACCCGGAAAACTATGGTGTAATGAGGTTAAAGCCGCAGCAGTGGGAAAATGGATTAGCACAGTCAGGATTGATGAACATGTTGACTGTGTCGCACTTCGATAGAAGTCTGGGAAGCACGACTTGTGTGCGACAGTTTATCATGTTGGCGCATGATGGATGCTTATGGATGGGAAATAATATCCCTATAGATCCAATGTTGATATGGAGAATCACCATACTACCATATTAAGGGTGGAACCTCGTGGAAGAATTAGTTGGCAAATATCAAGACCGTGCCATAGCGACAACATGAAGAAAAAGTTTGGTTAGACAAAAGGAAAGAGGGGATATGACATAAACCCAATCAATGACTAGGTAGTTTGCTTCGCAACACGCATATTGGTTGGGAAGATCATGATAAAGTGTCGGGCTAATGAAGTCCCTACATCTATGGTTTCATTAGCTGTGCAGTGTACCAACGAGGTTCAGTACAACTGGGCTGAATGCCAGTCTGTAAATAATTTATGGATGACTATCGCGAGGTTCAGGATAAAGGTACCACATTCCATTATGCATGGTTAATTTTGATTATAGCAATGCTCGCATGGAGAGAACCGAAAGATTCATGGTTCCCTCTAATAGCTTCAGATGTTTGTGAACCTACGCAGTATGCCTCTTTGTGGTATACCACCCAATCGTCGCGAACAATGGAGAACATGATTTTTTTCGTATTATATCACATGGATTTACATATATTAGTGAACCATCATCCTCACCTATCACGGAGCCTATATGAATAGTATAGTGCTGTTGCGAAGTTTAAAGTTCGTTTTCACAAAGTATATATACAGGCTCGCAAGGATGCAAAGAAGAAATGGCATCCCCTGCCATACTTAGTCACAGAAGACGATCTCCTTGCACTATTACAACAGTGGCTCACAGAATAGATCACTGTGTCAAAGGCATAGGCAGAGGCGGAAGATAGTGCAATAGAAAAAGGCACCTCGCAGCATGGTGAAGCAATTAGAAATGACAAAGATTAGGATAAGCAGGAATCAGAGGAAGAAGAGCAACATGAAGAGGGTCACCAGGATCCTCCTAAAGGAGATGAGCATAATAAAGAGTCTGCAAAGACAGAAACAGAACAAATTGTCGCAGAAAAGAGGAAGGCAAAGGGTGAAGCTTCCACGAAAAACAAGAAGAAGCGGAAGGCAGATAAGACGAAGGATATCACGCCAATGGTCCTTAATGATGGGGACCTAGAGCAGATTTGGGACATGATATAGGAAGCAACAAGAGAATCGTGGAGTAAGTGGGAAGATCTCTACAAAGCACTTCTCACAGGTTTGCAGGAGTGGATCACAGAACTTAAAATTTTGGCACAAATAGTTAGACAACCCACACAGATAGAGAAAATGAATGGAGAAGAAAGGAAAATAGAGCCTACACTTGTAGCAAGGTTAGAGCCAATACCCGTCGAAGCCCTATAGTTGGACTCTGTCAAGGTACAACAGCAAGAAAAAGGGTGGAATCATGTCAATATGAACATCGCAGCAGTACCATTGCAGAGATTACATAATCTACACATGGAGATAATTCAGGAGTTGAAGCTGCATGAAGAGAACACCTCGTCGTTGAATATGCAGGTAGAAAAAGAACGGCTTTGCTTCAGCAAAAGCTCGACCAGATGATCCATGAGAGGTATCAAGTAGTACAGCAACAACAAAAGATCAAGGAGGTGATTAAAGCGACATGCAAAGAGATTCTGGACCTTGACGTTCGGGAAAAAGAGCCAATAGAGGACAAGGTCACGAAGCTCACCCTTGCAGTGAAAGGATATAAGGAAATGATCACCACAGTATAGTTTGAATATGAAATGCAAATCAGTGAGCTGCAAATGAACATGCATCCAACCACACCGCAAGAAGTAAGAGAGAAGAGGGAGACTTACCTGAAGACCGCAATTTCTAGCATCTTTGCAGCAGTGGAAGACTATGCGAAACTATTGGATGAAAGTTTACAGATTTGAACTTCACTGCAGGAAGATCCAAATGTGCAGTAATTACAAGAAGAGATTCAACAAAAGCAACAATAGTGGGAATAGATTCGGGCGTGTGTGGAGACCTTACCAATCTCGCATAGGCTTGCCAAAATCAATGAGGGAAAGGCCCTCCAGAAAAAGATTGAGGAACTGATGAAGGAAGAACATGCTTTAACAAAGAGGACTCAGCCATGGCAGGATGAGGCTCTCCAACTATTGCAGGCAATAGATGAGAAGCTTCATGAGCTTCGACAAACGGAGATAGTGATGGTGCAGAAGGTTGCAGAACATGTGACAGAAGCACTACTGGAAGAGGTGCGCAACGAAGAAAAGCAATTCACAGAGACTCTGCAGTAGTTCAAAAATACTTATAACAGTATTACAGCAAAGATCAGAGGCAAAGAAGCTGAGTGACTTGAGATGAGTCACATGTGAGTGTTGGGGGTGTGTTGGGCGCAGCCCAAGTTGGCAAAAAACTCTGTGTTTTGTGGAGAAAAGTGTGCAGTAGAGCACACAGCAGAGTGCGAAGTGGACTACGCAACGAAGTAGTTGGAATATACCGTGTGGTATAAGGGTGTTGGAGTGGGTCAAAGCCCCTCCTTTTTGTAAAAGCATGTAATAATGTAAAATATCAATGGGTTTTGGGACCATAATTGCTTATTTTAAGGAGTCCATGGTATTGTAACAATGTAACCCTTGATGTAATAGTATATATAGGGTCAAATAATAAGAAGAACATCATCTTATGATCCATATCTATGTTATGGTGGAACTTTTGTGATCTATTTTTTGGGAAAATAAGGTGAGGCTCTGTCGCTAAGTGCGCGGAGGTCTAAGTCTGCAACTGAGTGCACATACAACCTACAGCTAAGTGTGCAGGTCAAGAATTGTTTGTTGTACAAAGAATCATTATATTAGCAATAGTTCTTGTGGATGTAGCCCCACATTGGGGTGAACCATGGTAATTTGGTGTCTTCATGTGTATATTTTCTTATTATATGTTGTAACGTAGCAGTTTATTACAACTGCACTTTATTTCAGTATAGTGATGATTTATGGCTTTATATAGTAAGTTTAAATTATTAAATGAATTCGGCGAAGTGGTTTATGAATGTTAAGAATGAAAGATAATATGAAACACCACATTGCATCATCCTTCAAAGCTGCAAAAGCCTGGTTTTGCATCCTCCCATAGTCACTCTGGGTGAAGCTTCAATCTGCTTGTAGGTTGTTGCCGAAAGGGCCAGTGATTGAGGGTTTTGCTAGTGCATAGTATAGATCGGACCTGGGTCAGCCCAAATGATAACTGAAATACTCTTAGGTTATTCATTGATTATCCACAGTTGAAGAAGGTGACGATTTAGAACAGGTATTTGTTGCCGAGGATCGATTATTTGTTTGATTAGTTGAAGAGAGCAGGAGTATTCTCGAAGATCAATTTGAGATCACGATACCATGAGGTGTGCATGAGTTTGCAGTAGTTCCTTTTGTTCTAATTAATGCTCCAACTACTTATACGTTCTTGATGAATAGTGTATTGCATCCTTGTCTGGACAAGTTTGAGATATTATTCATTGATGACATATTGATATATTCTAAGAATGAGGAAGAGCGTGCAAAACATCTGGAAACAGTGTTAAGGTTGTTAATAGAGCATCAATTGTACGCCAAGCTTAGTAAATGCAGTGTCTTTCATACAGAGGTACATTACTTGAGGCATCTGGTTTCCAAGAAAGGCATAACAGTGGATCCACAAAAGATAAGACATAACATGGAATGGGAAACTCCTAGAAATGTCGACGAGGTGAGATCATTCATGGGGTTATTAGGTTATTATAAGAGGTTCATCAGGAACTTCTTGCGGATTTCCTATCATATTACACCACTCTAGCGAAAATGAATGAAATTTGAGTGGACAGAAGAATGTGCAACAAGTTTTGAGCAGTTGAAGCAATTTCTTACTAACGCTCCAGTTCTAAAGATTACATATCCAAATAAAGTGTTTGTGGTGTGAACAGATTCTTGCAAGAGAGGACTTCGTGGGGTTCTGATGCAGGAAGGACATGTAGGATGCTATGAATCGAGGAAACTGAATGAGCACAAGTATACTTATGTGACACATGATCTTGAGTTGGAAGCGATCATTCATGAATTGTAGATGTGGAGACACTATTTTCTAGGTAGGAGGTTCATCTTTATGAGTGATCATAGTGGATTTAGATACTTATTTAACCAACATAATTTGAATGTCAAGCAAACTAGGTGGTTAGCTACGAACAGTGAGTTTGATTTCAATATCAGGTACATTAAGGGAAAATAGAATAGGGTTGCATATGATCTTACCATAAGAGTGTAGGTAAACCATATAGAAGCTATGAGTTAATATGGAACTGATTTACAGGATCAAATGTTGCAGGCAAGACATTAAGATGACAGGTACCAATAGCTTAAGCATAGGTTAAAATAGCAGGGTACAAGTGAATAGGATGTGGATTATCATCTCTCGACAGATGGTTTGGTTAGATTTAGCAACATGATTTATGTGTCGAACAATAGCATGATCAAGAAGCTTATCTTGCGGGAATTTCATGTCAAGTCATATTTAGGTCACCTAGGATATCGGAAAACTCTAACAGCAGTGAAGAAGTTCTACTATTGGTTGAATCTGAAAAAAGAGGTGGTAGATTTTGTTGTGAGATGTTTGTATTTTCCACAGAGAAAAGTAGAGTGTAAGCATCTAGGTGGGTTATTACAGCGAATTCTAATTCGAGAGTCGAAATGGGAGGTCATTTCCATGGATTTGATTACAGTTTTTCCAAGGACATCTAGACAACATGATTATTATGGTTGTGGTTGTCAGGTTGACAAAGGCATCATACTTCATTGCAATGAATATGACGAATTCGTCTAATGAGGTAGCACAAGTCTTCATCAAGGAGATAATGAGGTTACATGGTATTCTTATTAAGATTGTGTCAGACAAAGATGCCAAGTTCACTTCTAGGTTTTGGAAAGAGTTATTTGCAATTTTGGGTATAGAATTGGCATTTAGTGCAACTTATCATCCACAAATAGATGGATAGACAAAGAAGGTCAATAGGATTTTGGAGGACATGTTGAGAATGTATGTTAGTCATTAGCAACGAAAGTGGGAGGAGTATATTCCACTGGTGGAGTTTGCGTATAAAAATGGGTATCAGGAATATTTGAAGATGAGTATGTTTGAGGCACTTTATGGACAGAGTTGTAATACTCTTATTAGTTGGAGTGATCCAGTGAGCAAGGTATTGATTGGACCAGATATGTTAGAAGAGATAGAACATGAAATGCAGGTTATTAAGAAGAATCTAAAGGTAGCACAAGACAGGTAGAAGAGTTATGGATATCAGCACATGTTTTAAAAGGAGTTTTAGGTTGGGGAATATGTGTACTTTTTCATCAAGCCCAAGAAGAGCTCCTTAAGGATTGGATCTTGTGCCAAGCTAGCACCTCAGTATTGTGGGCGTTTCAAGATTCTTGAGAGGATTGAACCAGTAGCCTACCAACATTCACTGCCTCCAACAGTGAAAGTTCATTATTTTTTCCATGTTTCATTGCTTAAACTATATGTGAAAGATGTTGATCATGTGATTGATTGGTCAGTATTACAAGTGGAGTGAAAAGGAGAATTCCAGCAAGAACCCCATTGCATTTTGTAGTGAAATATTCTCATGCTCTAGAATCAAGAAATCGAGCAAGTTGAAGTGCAGTGGAAGCACTTTGGGCCCGACAAAGCTACATGGGAGATAGTTGATCAGATGCAGGCTATGTATCCTTCTCTATTCGATGGTTGAGAGGATGTGCTTTGATATATGTTTTAATGTTGTGTTTTTTTTGTTATGACTATATATGCATATGTATGTATGTAAATACAAAATCAAGTTGTGTTATAAAGCTCCAATAAGTAGTGTGTTGTTCATGATATGTTGGTTATGTATTAAGTACTATGATATGATGTAAAGGTTGCATCGAGTTGTGTTATAAATATTCGTGGGAAACATGTGTTTTTGCTTGTTTATAAGTATCATTGAACACCAAGGATGTTGTTCCCCCAAGGGCGAGGGTTCTGTAACATCCTTGGTTGAATTTCCATGTAAAAAAATATATGACCAAGGTCATGGGACATGTATTCCAAGCTGAATGTTGGGAAAAAACATAGCGATGGGGATCATTGGTGATTAATTAATGGCTATGGAAATTGGAAAAGGCATTGGCAAAGGCAACGTGGCATTCGTTGCAATTTATTTATGACATAAAGGAAATTAAGAGAAAGGGGAGGTGAAAGGTCACATAATTGCATGAGGAAAATTGAAGGACAATAGAGGAAAATGAAGAAAATAAAGGCCTCAATGATAGAAATACTTATGAGGATTAGTTCTCCCACCTTTTTGGTCTAGCACTTTTCCGGTGTCTATGTTTTCCATGAAAATGTTGTTTAGGCCCTCAAAACAGGCTTCGGAAGTTTAGAACCCAAAAATTTCCCGAAAATAAAAAGTTTTATTAAATAAGGAAACAAAACTTAAATGAAATAGTTTCGGGTCAAATTAGGCTAATAACGGTGTGATCATGTGTCACTAAATGTTTGCATTCAGTTATGGACTTGTGGACCCCATTTTCCATAAATGCATCTTGGAAATCAAGTCTCCAATAGTAACCCTTATCTTATGTTTACCTTGGTGAGCGTGTGGATTTGGGTAAATGTGGGATGGGTGCTTACAGAGTGGTATCAAAGCTCCTAGGTGTAACACCTCGACTGGATGGGTGAGATGTCTTTTTCATGCATAAATGTTTGTTGTCCATGTGTTTTTTATGTATGCATGGTGATGGTAATTGTTGTAGTGTCGTTATGTATAGGTCGATGTTGAGATGATGGATATGTTGATTTCATTATATGTACATATGTTATGCTAATATGGAATTATTTGTGCAGATAGGATAGGCTCCCCTGAACTTCACTAAGGTATGATAATGTTTGTGTTTCATTATTCGACATAGTATGCTTGCAGGAAGCAGATCAAAGATGACAAGCAAAATGGTGGAGTATGATTCACGTGATTATCCTACAAATCAAATGAGCAGCATGGCTATGAGTACTCCCTCATGTATCAAACACATTGAGAATTTTGAAAGCAGAGATAAGGAGTTGTAAGGTGGATAATGACAAAATAATCCAGTCACAAGAAAAACTTGCTATGGCACGGGAGACATAAGCAAAGTTTAATTTGGTTATCCTTCAGAGTTTTTTAGACTTGCAAAGATAGGGACCACATAGGATCAGTCATGGATAGGAAGAAAGGACCAATGGTACATATGGCAGCAGGAACTGAATAGGACACAAGTTGGATAGAGAGGTAGTCAAAGATGGTATATTTCTGGACACACCTAATAGGAGGGGTAGTGAGCATGGATTCCATTCTATTTCTGGTTTAAAGAGACAACATGGTCATCACCATCACAACCGAAATAGGAGGAGTGAGAATCAGTGTATTCCAGAAGAGATCAAGACAATAAAGTGACCTACATTTAACGGAGAAATGAAGTACTCACAAGATGGAGAAGCTTGGTTTCTTGGGATAAATAAATTCTTTAGTTTGCATGACTATTTAGGAAACATGAAAACTAGGATAGCTACTTTTAGTCTTAAAGGTGAAACATACATTTGGTGGGAAAATGTAAAGAATGTCAAAGACATTCAAGAAGAGGAATTGACTTGGAGTGAGTTTCCAATACTTTTTAGGAAGAAGTATCTATTTGAGAGATACTATGATGATAGGGAGAAGGAATTCTATGAGTTGAAGATGGGATATATGACCGATGAGGAGTATACTAGCAGATTATTGGAGTTGCTAAGATATGTGCCTTATTTTAAAGAGGAGAAAGAAAAGATCCAGAGATGCATCAGTGGGTTATTGGTGTCATTCAAGGATAGGATTGAATTTGATGAGCATAGATCACTGAAGGAAGATATCAAAAATAAATCATTGTTATGAGAAATCAAAGTGTAAAACTAAGTCTAAGCAAGATTGGAAAGGCAATGAGAAGAACAAGGGAAAGTAGGTTAAGGAGAGAGGAAATCCATAGATAGAGATGATAAGGAGAATGCAACAATGCATGAGAAGTTCAATGCATCTGACAGAGGATGGGGATTTCAGTTTGAGGAGCAGAACAAGGGCTATGGCAGGAAGCCTTTACACTGTTGGACATGTGGCAAAGATCATCGTAGGAGAGATTGCTCACAAAATCAAGGTGGAAAACCACATATCTATGGTGCTCAGGAGGCACAAATAGTGGGGGATGTTGGACATAGTATTCCTCATATTTATGCAGTGTTAGATAATAGGGAGGAAAATCACCAGACATCTATTATCGAGATGGACAGTAAGCTTTGTGATCAAGTTATTTCTATTTTGATTTACCCTTAATCTAATTATAGTTATGCTAACCCTGAACTAATGGATAAGTGTGGTTTGAATAAAGAAGTGCACGCAGAGTCTTGGTTAGTGTAGTTGGCTACATGTACAAAGAAAAGAGTTCATCATTGGGTAAAATCTTGTGCATTTGAGTTGAAGTACATCGACATCAACGCAACTGAATGTGTTTCCATTGGGATCATAGAGTATGTTTATGGGTATGGATTGGTTGTATCTTCATAGGACCAAGGTGGATTGTTATGAAAAGGAAATTGAATGATTGAATGACAATGGGGAATAGAGGATCTTGTAAGGTAAGAAGAAGGCAACATGAGTTAGAATGGTTACCGCTATGCAGTGATATAGGTAAGGATGTTTAGGATGTGGAGGTCTTCAATAGGTACCCAGTTTTGCAACAACGTCAAAATGTATTCCCACCAGAGATTTCAAAGTTACTGCCTCACAGGGAAATGGAATTTTATATTTAGTTGGTACCAAGAGCAACACCAGCATCAAAGACATCGTACATGATGATCACTTTGGATTTGGCCGAATTGAAGTTGCAGTTGAAGAAAATGATTGACAAGGGATACATTAGGCCAAGTTTGTCGCCTTCGGGTGCACCAATGTTATTTGTGAAGAAGAAGGATGGTACTCTTAGGTTATGCATTGATTACCTGCAGTTGAACAATGTGATGATTAAGAACATGTATCTCTTGCCAAGGATTGATGATTTGTTTGATTAGTTTAAGAGAGAAGAAATATTCTCCAAGATCAATTTGAGATTAGGATACCATCAAGTACGCATCAAATAAGACGACATTTACAAGTCTGCTTTTCAAACCAGGTATGGGCATTATGAGTTTGTTGTATTTCCTTTTGGTATGACTAATGCTTACTTTTATGTGCTCGATGAATAGTGTATTGCATCCTTATCTGGAAAAGTTTGTGATAATATTCATTGAAGACATATTGATATATTATAAGAATGAGGAAGAGCATTTCGAACATCTGGCAGTAGTGTTAAGGTTGTTAAAAGAGCATCAATTGTATTCCAAGCTTATTAAATGCAGTTTTTTTTAGTACATTACTTGAAGCATGTGGTTTCCAAGGAACACATAGCAGTGGATCCAGAAAAGATAAGAGATATCATGGAATGGGAAAATCCTATAATTGTAGATCAGGTCAGATCATTCATGGGGTTAGAAAATTAATATAGGAGGTTCATCAGGAACTTCTCATAGATTCCCTATCATATTACGTCATTGCAGTGAAAAGGAAATAAATTTGAGTGGACTAATGGATGTGCAGCGAGTTTTGAGAAATTCAAGCAATTGCTTACTAATGCTCTAATCCTAAATATTGTAGATCCGAATAGAGAGTTCATGGTGTGCACAGATGCTTGCAACATAGGACTTGGTGGGGTTATGATGTAGGAATGACATGCAATATGCTATAAAACGAAGAAACATAATGAACATGAGAAGTATTATGTGATGCATGATCTTGAGTTGCCAACGATCATTCACGCATTGAAGATGTGGACACATTATCTTCTTGAAAGGAGGTTCATTTTGATGAGTGATCACAATCTATTAAGATACTTATTTGACCAACCTAACATGAATGCCAGGCAAGCTAGGTGGTTAGCTACAATTAGCAAGTTTGATTTCGAGATCAAGTATATTAAGGGAAAAGAGAACAGGATTGTGGATTCTCTTAGTAACTAAACCCAAGCTAAGGAAACATGAGAACCAACCAAAACAAAAACAAAGAAATAAATCCATAATCTCCATGGTTATCCAGCGAATGGCAAGGTAATAAATCCACTTTCAATCCAGGCAATCATCCATGCCAATGATAGATCATGACTTTTAATCCACATGCATATATCATGCATGACAAAACTAGTGAGGAAAACATACATGCAACTCGGTACCTGCAAGCAAATCCTGTTGTAGTTGTTGATCCTGATGTCCTCTTGTGCTTTCCTACTCTTCCTTTGCCTTCTTGCTCCAAAAATCCAACTATACCACACCTCCAAGAGTGCTCCAAGAAAACTCTAAATATCCAAGAGCATGAGAGAGAGAGAGAGAATAATGAGAGAGTTCCAAAACTGAACTAACAAAAGGTTACCTACTAATCCTCAAAAGCCCTTTTATGAATGAGGCATCTATTTTCTTCTTTTTTCCATTATTTTACTTCATTTTCCCCCTCACATGTAACCTATGACCTTTCACCTCCCTTTTCTCCTAATTTTCATTATTGTCATAAATGCCAAAAATGTCATTTTTTTCTTTCCAAAGCCTTGGCCATTTCTTTTGCCAATTTCCTTCGCCATTAATAAACCAATGAACACCCACACTATGATGTCTTGCCTAACATTCAACTTGGAATAAGTGTCCCATCAACCATGGTTATTATTTTTTCTTTATTAACATTTATTACATGTTAATTTTGACCAACGCTGTTACAGAACCCTCTCCCTTGGGGGAACATCGTCTTCGATGTTCAACAACACTTGTAACCACAAGACTACTGTAAGAAAAACATACTACTGATGGAGCTTTATAACTTAGCTTGTTGCATTATTTATAATGATAAACCTACTGAGAAGCAAACCAACATGAAAACCCTCTCCCTTGGGGGAACATCGTCTTCGATGTCCAACAACACTTGTAACCACAAGACTACTGTAAGAAAAACATACTACTGATGGAGCTTTATAACTTAGCTTGTTGCATTATTTACACTGATAAACCTGCTGAGAAGCAAACCAACATGAAAACATAACAAACATAACAGCATAATGACATGACAACCTGTATTGCTTATTAGAGCTTTATAACGTAGTTCATGGTGGTATTTACATCAGTATACATATGTACATATACCAACGTCATAAAAACATGTACCAAAACTATTTTGCCACAACCAACAAATAAGGAAGGATATATAGCTCGTATCAGATCTTCCATCTCCCATGTACCTTCATTGGGCCTAAAGTGCTTCCACTGCACTTTAACTAGTTCGATTGCTCGATTTTGGAGCATGAGTACCTTTTTCTCCAATATACACTAAATCTCTGGTTTTAATTATCCATCTAGTTCCGCCTGCAATACAAACCAGTCATTCACATGATCAACATCTTTTACATACTTCTTAAGCAGTGGCACATGGAAAACATCATGGACTTTCACTGTCAGAGGCAGTGCAAATCGATAAGTTATTGGCCCAATCCTCTCAATGATATTGAAGGGTCCACAAAATCGTGGTTCCATCTTGGCACATGATCTAATTTGTAAGGATCTCTTCTTCGGTTTGATGCCAAGTACACATGTTCCCCAACCTAGAACTGCTTGAACAACATGTTCCGATCTGCATAGATCTTCTACCTATCCTGTGATGCCTTTATATTTTTCTTGATTACCTACATTTCATGTTCCATGTCTACCAACATGTCTGGTCCAATCAACAGCCTGTTAACTGGATCACTCCAACTAATAGGAGTTTTGCAACTCCTCCCATACAATGCCTCAAAAGGACTCATCCTCAAATATTCCTAATACCCATTGTTGTAAGCGAACTCTACCAGTGAAAGATACTCTTCCCACTTTCATTACGGATGCATAACATACATACTCAACATGTCCTCCAATATCTTGTTAACCCTCTTTATCTATCCATCTGTCTACAGATGATAAGTTGTATTGAAGGCCAACTCTGTGGCCAAACCTAAAAACAAATCCTTCCAAACTTGGAAGTGAACTCTACATCCCTGTCTGACACAATCTTTTTCAGAACATGATGCAATCTGACCACATCTCTTACTACATCACTAGCTAAGAATGTAGACTTCTATGGAATGAAGTGCACAACCTTTGTTAACCTATCCACAATAACCATGATGGAATCATGTTTTCTCATTGGCATTGGCAAACCTGTGATAAAGTCCATGAAAATGAACTCTCATTTCCATTTTGGAATCGCAATCAGCTGTAGCAGGAAACCGGGATGCTTACACTCTGCCTTCCCTCTTCAGGTTCGACCAATAATAAAATATATTCACTACAGTCAATGTCTTTTGATAACATGGGTGACCCGAATATGGTTTCGCATGAAACTTCCTCAAAATCACCTTCTTGAGCTCACTATTGTTTGGCACATATATCTTGTCTTTGAACCTAACCAATCCATCTACCGTAAGACAATAGTACACATCATATGCACCTGCACTTTTACTTGTACAACTACCTGTACTTGAAAATGTACTGTCACCTATACATGTACCTGTACTACCACCTATACCTGTACCAATATTCTGCTGCAACTTGTGCACAATCTCCATATACCTGACATCCTGTTGACCTGCCTGCAAGATCCTAACCTATAAGTCTGTCCCATAGGAGCTCATAACTGCTAAATAATTTACTTGTATCTGCCTGCTAAGAGCATCTGCCACGTTATTCTCTTTACCTTTGATATATCTGATCTTGAAATCGAACTCACTAATCATATCCAACCATTAAATCTGCCTACCATTCAGGTTTGGTTGGTCAAATAGACAACGTAACCCACTGTGATCACTCACCAACACAAATCTCATGCCCATAAGATAGTGCCTCCACATATTCAATGCATGTATGATCGCTACCAACTCAAGATCATGTGGGGTAGTTCTGTTCATGCTCATTCAGTTTTTGTGACTCATAGCATACCACCTATCCATCCTGCAAGCATTTGTGCATACTACAAACTCTTTGTCTGAATCTACAATCTTTAACACTGGTGCATGCGTCAAAAACTACTTTAGCTGCTCAAAACTAGCCTCACACACCTCTGTCAATTCAAACTTCTTACATTTCCTCTGCAATGATGTGATAGGATAAGCAATATGTGAGTAGTTCTTGATGAAACTCATATAATAGTCTGTCAACCCCATGAAACATCTCGCCTCATCTACATTCCTGGGAGCCACCCACTCCATGATGGCCCTTATCTTTTCTAGATCTACTGTAATTCCCTCCATGGAGACAACATGCCCCAAGTAATGTACCTTAGTCTGGAAGGAACTACATTTGTTGAGACTAACATACAACTAATGTTCTCTCAACAACCTCAACATTGCAGCTAAATTCTCGGCATGCTCTTTCTCATTTTTAAAATATACAAATATGTCATCAATGAACACAACAACACACTTATCTAGATACGGATGCAACATATTATTCATCAAGCACATAAATGTAACTGAAGCATTAGTAAAACCAAATGGAACTACAAAAAACTCATAATGCCCGTACCTGGTTCGGAAGGTTGTCTTGTAAATGTCCTCTTTGATGCATACCTGACGATATCCAAATCTCAGATCAATCTTCAAGAACATTGTTGTTCCCTTCAACTAATTGAACAAGTCTTCAATCCTTAGTGGCAGATATTTGTTCTTAATGGTCACTTTGTTCAACTGCCTATAGTCAATGCTTAATCTGAAAGTACCATCTTTCATCTTTACAAACAATACTAGTGCACCCCATAGTGATACACTTGTCATAATGTATCCCTTGTCGAACATTTCTTTCAACTGTAGCTTCAACTCTACCAACTCACATGTACTCATTTTGTAAGGTCTTTTTGATTCTCCAACTACCCCTGGCATAAATTCAATAGAAAATTCTACCTCCCTGTGAGGTGGCAACTCTGTAATGTCTTCAGGAAATACATCCTTGAACTGTTGTAGAAATGGGTACTTTTTCAACACATCTTCATCCTCAACTTCCTTACCCTTGTCACTAGAAATGTGCACTACAAATAACACACACCCTTTCCTATGACTACGCTTTGCTTCCATAGCTATCACCATCCTAACTGATGTGGTTTTCTTCTTTTCCTATAAGACTCTTGGTTCCCCATTATCATCCAAGAACTCAGTAGCTTTGTCATAACAATCCCCCTGGGTTCTATGAAGATACAACCAATCTATGCCCAACAATATTGTATGATCCGAACGATAATACTTTCAAATGTGTTGCGGTAGGCATACCATTCAAATAAAATGCACAAACTCTTACCCAATGACAAACTCATTTTTTTTGTACATGTAGCCAACTTCACTAACCAAGATTTTGCACGCAATTCCTTACTCAAACCACACTTATCCACCAAGACAGGACTAACATAGCTATAATTATTATTAAAATAATTTCAAGATAATTATTAAACCGAAAGACATTGGAGTTGTTTCTAACTAGAAGCCTATAGTGCAACTCAGTGTCCCTATGAATTATTGGGGGAGCATAAAATGTAGGAAATGATATTGTAAGTAAATAGCAAACTGCTTTTATGAGGGAAAGATACTTGTCAAAGAATATAATTAATTTGTAGGAAATTTTGGACTGAGTTTCAAGAACGAATCAAAATATATTAAAGTTTGTGATGTACTTTTTCAAATCTTAGACATAATGGAGTTGTATGTTTTTGTGGTGAAGTTTTGGAAGAAATACGATTGCAATGATGTCTCTTAACCTCATCTTTTTATTAATACCATATGCCATAGAATATATGAACATAGATATTGCAGGTACTCATCGTGCAATTGACATAGGTTTACATCTACAAACAGATCAATATAATGTGGAATGGACTGGAAAGCCAGTTGATGACATTTGTTAGGTAATTTGACCCTAAACTAGATCTTAAGGCAGAAGTTATAGCCACTCATTCTACGAATATATCCAATTGGAGTAAAGGCTTAGTTGCAGGAAGGAAAGAAAAGTAAGCTTCTATTGGAAAGAGAAGTAAACTCTAAACAGAGGAGTATGCTATGAATAATGAAAATGAATGGATAAAAGTTACATCTACAAAGTTGGGGAATCTAACATCTTTTGAAAGGGGTTTTTCAGAATGCATATTGATTATTTCTCATATCGAAATCCAAAAAGAAAGCATCCCAATCACTTCTACAAATATATCCAATTGGAGTAAAGGCTTAGTTGCAGGAAGGAAAGAAAAGTAAGCTCTATTGGAAAGAGAAGTAAGCTCTAAACAAGGGAGTATACTATAAATAATGAAAATGAATGGCTAAAAGTTACATCTATAGAGTTGGGAAATCTAACATCTTTTGAAAGGGTTTTTCAAAATGCATATTGATTATTTCTCATATGGAAATCCAAAAAAAAAGCATCCCAATCACATTTTGATTCATAAATGATGTATTGTGAGATGACAACTAAGCAAGTAAAATACATGCATTAATTGGCAACCGTACAACATGGAGCTAAAAGATAAAAGATTTAGTTTAGAAACACTACGCATTAGCTACCACTTCCAAGTATCAAGTAATAAACTAAAAATAAGTAAAATCTGAAAAGCTTCAAATTCATTGGGAATTGATAGTAGAAATGTTCTCAGATTGTTATTCCCATTCGTGATAACCTAAGACGGTCGTCGTCTCATCTGACAATCTAACTTCAAATACTTCGTATCCTTCTCTAAGGTAGCTGAGGCAAACGAGTTTTTAAGACATTTGGAAATTGGAACCTTATATATTTATATCTGGAAGGTCACAAAGGAAAGTAAGAACCTTGATGAAGATTAAACCTGCTAAGTTGAAAAAACAACTGATTAAGATCTTGGACTGGAACTACTGTACACTGGAAGTGAACCTTTGACAATTTCAGTTTTGATATAATAAAAATAAGAAAAACATTGAGGTAAACGATATTTATAAACAATAGAGAAGAAAATGAGATGCTAATAGATACATGACATGAGAAATGGAATAAAGTGAAGGTGGCATCGTTTATTTTGTGAATTGCTAATCTGTTTGAGTGTTTCAAATATTATTCTAGGGAATCAAAGTGAACTTCAAGGAAAATCAATAGGGGGTGATGCATTGTGATTAGAAACATAGTAATTTGGAGATAAATTGTAGAAGAAAAAGATCCATATTTATATGGAAAAATAAACATGCAACTCCGAGTAAAAGCTAAGGGCTCATACTATCACCTCTCAGTGCACTATTATGGGCATTATTCTTCGCTTAAAATCAATGTAACTAATTTATTTAATAATCCCCATTGTTGTTCAGCTATCGAAATCTCTTTTGTACAAGAGTTCAATAAGAAGCTACTGTTGCTCACGGGGCAACTCAGACTGTTATACCTATGACAACATGGAGAAGAAGAAATACTCAGTGGCAAGGCAGAGTTAGGATAGCCTCCAAGATGTCTTTCTGTACAGATTGTTGTGGAGACCTTGTGAAGAGACGGAGAAACATTACCAGAAAACTATCAAAACTAGTTAAATAGATGAATAGCACATGAAGAGATGGAGTAACAGTGATATATCTCAGTGTACAGAAAACAGAGTTACAGGAATTAACTGCAGATGTGTCTGAGTAGGTTGAAACTCCAAAAGGCCAACTTAGTCTGTAGAGTCAAACACAAAATGAAAGATGAAGAAATACATTGTGAATAATCTGAAGCCTAAAATGACCATGGTGTGGATATAGAAAAATTGTCCCATCCATATTAATAATAAAGGCTATAGATAAATAATCTTATCCAGCCTATCACTCTTGTATTGAAGCATGTCAAAGGAGAGCAAACAGGAGATCATACAGTTTCAACCATTTTTGGAACAACGAAATAATCAGTACATGATGAATTAAAAACAAGAACGCTTTGGTGAATCAGAGTATTCAAGACAAGCAGCTTGGTGAGAGTGAGAAATGATTTTATCTTATATTCGTTGAGACTGAAATTAAACATGAATTCTGATACTTTATAAACTTCGATTTGGTAGCAATTATATTGATAAAACTTTCATTTGTTGAGATGTATATTTAGAAAATATGTTGAGAAGGATTCTACTTGATTATGCTAAACTTTCAATTGAAAACACAGCAAGCACAGAAAGTGGAGTAAATTTTATCTTAGATGGTCTGTCAAGAATGGGAACCCAAGTCATGTCTGAGATGGATCATCACCAAAGAACATGCATAGCACATCTCACCTCTCACATTCTCGAGGAGGCCTTGCTTTGCCCATTGAGATGGAAAAACCGAAACACCATCTGTGCGTGAAGATCCCCGACGGCAATATCCACACGTCATAGAAAGCATTTATAAACATGATCACCACAATTTATTTTTATGCCCATCACGACCAGTAAGGTCTTCAACTGAAACACTTTTTCCATTTTCTTTTTCTACATCCCCCATACCAGCAAGGCCTATCAGGCTTTGTTAAAATATGTGGTGACATTTTCTGGATAAACAAGAACATCTATTATTAGATTCCATAATTCAGTAATTTTCACAGTTTAAAAGTTGCGTGAAAGAAATGAATTCCACTTGACACAAACAAATTAATTAAAAAGAGGTAACACATACCCAAAACAGAATTAATTAAAAGGAAGCAACACCAACACATACCCAAAACCAGCATTTGTTGTCAACCAAGTTTTAGTGGTTAGCCAGACCCAAACAACGTCTCTAACAAGCTATAATAGGCATACTCGACATAATAATCACACTGCTGAGAAGCTTCTTCGTGGTTGTGATTATGGGCATTCCCTGCCTGCACAGCAGTACGCGCAAGATTCATGTCTGACACCAATCTTTCTATGGCAAGAATATTTCTTTGGCTTGTATAAGTGATGTGGTCCATGCACAGAAGACATAAATAACCCTCTCATGTTGGCTCAAACTGCAAGACCCGAGATAGAATGAATTCAAGAAACAAAAGTGTCCACTAATAACCGAAAGAACTGAGAATGCAGAGTCAAATACATCCATTACGAGATATAACAAATTCAAGAAACAGTGCCCACTAATAACCGAAAGAGCTGAGAACGTAAAGAGTCAAATACATCCATTACAGTAACTCAAGGAAGTGCCTAAGACATATCCAAGAGAGAAATGCAGAACGACAACTACCAAAACATACAACAAATACAGCCCATGATGCAGATGCTAACAAACTTTCATATGTATATCAATTGGGTTCTGTCAAGCACCATGAATTCTACCATGAATATCTAGAAATCCAGAAAGTTAATTGGAATGCATGCATAAACAAGCAGATATAAGATGCAAGCAAGCAAATATATGGGCTACTAACCCAAAATGCAGAGTCAACTCTGAGATTCGGAAATCTAATAACTTGGCTTATTCGAAAATCAAGGTTTCAAAAAATTCAGGGAACATAAACTTGGCAAAGTACTGGTGATTGCAAGCAAGTGTGACAAGCCTCGGAAAGTTCATAACTTGGATTATTAAAAAACATCGGAACATAAACTCAAAAAATAAGGGAACACAAATTTGCTAAAATATTGGTCAGTGTCTGAAGTGGGATAGATCTACTATCAACCAAAAGGAGAGACAACTACTATCCTAGACGTAGCAGGCTAACTTGGCTTATTAAAATGTTAGGGAACATAAAAAAAGAATTCAGCAAAGTACTGGGCATTGTCAGCAAGTGGGCACAACGAAAAAAACGAAAAAAGCAATGACTACACTGGCCTAAGTTTCATACCTTGGCACAACTTCTGCATGGAGCATCACACTGGACCCGGGTGAGGTCACTACCACTATCATCCAGAAACCATGGCTTTGGTGGAATCCCAACATGCATAATAACGTAATACATATTACAAACTGCAATTCCACCCTATTGAATTACAAATTCTAATACAAACCATGAATTCAAATTGCATATTCTAATACAAACCATGAATTCACAATAACAAAGATGTATCGGAACTGTGAGAATTAGTTTTCCTTTAAATAGTTTACTTGTGAGACGTTCTTTTTATTTCTTTTGGCAATATTTTATGTGGATTTTGTCCTATATTTGGTGGGATCTTTCGCGTAGTTTAATTGTGAGGTTTTTTTTATTGATTGTCTTAAATTTGGTGGGTTTTTCTTCGAAGGGTAACTTTGAGTGTAAAACAATGCTGAGAACTATGAATGCATTCATATATTGAAAACACACGTTCTAAATAATAAAAAGGACAATCTTCTCAAATAATAAATTATCACATCTAAAAGATAAAAATAAAAACGTCTCATAGTTATACTGTTATATCCTCACTGGGATAAAGAATTATTACATGTTGCCACAATAAGAAACCAGTAAGACTGTATTTTTGTTTACACAGTAGCTGCAAAGTGCAAAGTTGTCATTGTAGAATTAAAGTTTGTGCAAAGTTGTCAATGTAGGATTAAAGTTGAGTTCATAGTTTGGCAAGATTGAAACATCTATCAGGTATTCACTGTTCAGGTTATCAGATTCGAAATATAGTATTTCTTATGCAGCTGTTTGAGAATGGATCAGACGAAGAAATAAGTGAGAATAACGATAAGACTGGGATTGATCGAGATTGATCACCAAATTGAAAATTCAAGCAGATTTGATAAAAAGACAGGATCCCAGAGACCAAGAAGAGGGAAAACGATATGCAATCCATGTTAATGAAAAGGGCATGGCAATGTGCTGCTTGCAGGTGCAGTAAACATAGCTCAAAACCGAGCATTCAATGTCGGGGGCCGAGGATCCTAGATCTGATTACCTAAAGCTTTCCAATAATGGGTCCCAAACGCTTTCCAACTATGATTCCCAGCTTCCCAGCTTCGAAAATGCATCAAGACGAAGCCTGAATTGAATGAAATTGATGAAGATGCTAGTAGTATTTACGATGACAAGCCTAAAATGCCTTATTACAAGTGCACCCACCTGCAATAAGCTTTTCATTTCTATCAGGCAGTGCATATTCATTCGTATCAGGCAAAGCAAGACAGAGTAGAGCAGAGCAGAATATGCAATTAAACTTACAGAGGAAGCAATGCCATAAGCGTTTCATTTCTATTAGGCAAACGCAATTTCATTCCTATTAGCCAAAGCAAGACAGAGTAAACCAAAGCAGAACATCAAGACAGAGTAGAGAAGAGTAGAACATGTAATTAAACTGAGGAAGCAAATTAATCAACCAGAGGGATTAACGAATAAATACAGGGTAAACAGACTAATTAATTAAGAAATATGCTAACTAAATTAGGGCTAATTTAATGGAAGAATACCAGTCATTCCTAAGGAAGAGGACTTATACCAACACAGTTGGGTTAAATGTAGAAGTTGATTTAATGATGATGCAATATGATTAATAGAAAATCAGAACACCCAAATTTTAGGTTAAAGAAAAGCTAGAGCCATCTCATATCTGGAGTTATGCGTTGGAATAGGGTTTGAACAGAGACGGAACCATCTCTAAATTCCTGGAATTGCACATTAGAGCAGAGTAATTGTGAGTAAACGAGAAGCTAGAGCCATCTCACCATATCTGCAATTATACATTGGGATAGGGTTTGAACAGAGATGGAGACAAGTCTACGTACCTGGAATTGTACATTAGAGCAGGGCAGAACATGCAGCTGAACTTACAGAGGAAGCAAATTAATGAACCAGGGTGATTAACTGATAAACACAAGTTAAACAGGCTTCTTAAATTAACTACGAAATATATTAATTAAAATAGTGTTCATCTAAGGGAAGCACATCAGTCATTCAGAATACCAGTCATTGCTAAGAATTTGGGGTTAATCTGATGGAAGAATACCAGTCATTCCCAAGGAACGCAACTTATAATAAAATAGTTCGGATAAAGGAAAAACTTGATTTAATGATGATGCAATAGGGTTCATAGAAAATCAAATATGTTAAAACACCCAAAATTTGGGTTAGCGAAAAGCTATATATAATAAACCTAGTTAAATGAACTTGATTTAATGATGGTGCAATACGGTTAATAGAAAATCAAATATGTTAAAACATCCAAAATTTGGGGTTAACGAGAAGCTATATTTAGTAAACGAGAAGCCATCTCAGTATACCCGAAGTTGCACATTGGAATAGGGTTTGAACAAAGATGGAGCCATTTCTACATAACTGGAACTGTACATTGAAGCAGGGTTTGAACAATACCAACAACAAATTAAACAAAATTCAAATGGCAGTTACAACAGTACCAGCAAATAAAACAGAGTTCAAGTGGCCATTGCTATTTTTATGAAAATGAATGAAATTTCAATACAAAAAGAAAGGAAGTCCTTAATAAAGAAATTGTTTCCCATAACAGAGATCAGATGAAATAATAGCAACAACAAATAAACAAAGTTCCAATGGCGGTTGTCATCTTCATCGCAAAGAAATTTTAATATAGATGGTAAGAAAGTAAGTAGATAATAATTGCTTCTCAATTTTATGAAATAATTATATGTACCTGAATGTCAAGTCCAATTGCCCTGCCCTGCCTTGCCTTTGAAGTTGTTTTCTCCCAGAAAAACAAAAATGATACCAATAGAGTTGCGTACCCACATGACTCAAAATCACAGACAGACTTAAACACCATACCACACAGAACCAATCTGACAGACATACTAAACCAAACACCATACCACACAGAGACAACCAACCTCGCAGACATAATAGGCCATGGATAGAGGAAAGACACCATACGACACAGAGAGCCATCCCCGCAGACATAATAGGCCATAGATAGAAGAAAGACACCATACGACGCGGAGACAGCCAACCCCGCAGGCATAATACGCCACGGAAAGAGGAAAGACACCATACGACACAGAGACAGCCAATCCTTTCTATTTAGGTTCATGCTTTCATTTTTTTATACTCGCCATCGCCTTGAAAAAAGCACACCCCACTTTTGATTCATCCTTTAGATTCTTGCTTTTTTTCTCAAAACTTTCTATTATTCATGCGTTTTTTAATACTTTCTATTGCTTTCTTCACTTTAGATTCTTTCCTTTATTAATACTTTTTATTTAGATTCTTTCCTTTTTTATACTTGTTATTGTCTTTTTAATTTAGCTTCAATGTTGTAATTTTTATTATAATTTAATTGAAATTGTTTAAGTATAAAATTAAAAAAAAAATTATGAGTAATTTTTTAACTTTTTTCTACTAATAATGGTAAGAATTTAATAGGATGGAATGGAAATAGATTTAGTTAAGATTTTTAAATAAAAATTTACTAAATAAATTATATATATAAATATATAATAATAATAATAATGTAGTAAAGACTTTTAATAACGTATCAATTTTGAGTATTATAAGACTACAAAGATTAGATGTACGTATGCATGTTGCCTTTTTCTTTGATACCTTAGCTTTTTAGAATGTGACTTTATATGATTTCATATTGTCCCAAAAAATTCTGTTATGTTTTTTAGAGATGTAATTCTATGTTCCATAATATTGCATTTTAGATATGTACTTTTATGTTCCATAATCATAATGGTGGGTTTTATGTTCCATAATCATAATGGTGGGGTGAGGGTTTTTGGAAATTTGACACTCAAGAATAGTTGTTGTTTAATTCTATCTAGATTTTACCCTTATGCTTCTTAACTATACTAAATGGATATACAATATTCACTCTAGGAAAAATAAATGAATAAAAATAAAAATAAATTAATATTCAACCTCACAAGCTCACTAGAGTCAACAACATGTCAATCATACACAAATTAATCCTACCAATTGTACACTGATTTTAGTGACCATTACCTCATGGAAGCTCCACAAGTTGGCTCCTTGTGGGTTTATAATTATAAATCATCTTTTATTTATTCATTATTATTTTAGCTCATTTGAAGATATTTATTTACTTTTTATTTAAGATACTAAACTTTATGCTAATTACATATTTCTAGGAGAATATGTCATTGCTATAAAATTTATATTTATGTATTTTATAAAATTTATATTTATATATCTTTTAATATTAAGTTTGATTGAATTTTAAATCATATTTTTTTTAATTTAATTTAGACATTAATTTAAAATTCATTTTAATCTCTTTTAAAACTCTCTAATTTATATTATTTATTTTTTCTCAATTATAACAATTTGATTCTTATTTTACCGAACTCCAATGTCACATTTAATACTTATTTCACCAAACTCTTCTCCATATACCTGACATTAACATTCTAGTTAACTTCAAAGGCTTATATTATATCATTCATAAATGCATTAAAACTAGGGTTGCATGCTATCTAATATACTCCTTTGGGGTCATGACAAGTTTTGATATCTCTATTTTTAAATTTTTGATAAAAGTTTTATCACTAACCTAATTATAATAATTTATATTATTTTTAATTGCATTATTATCTTTTTAAAGCTATTTTTTAAAGATATATTGTTTTCAATTTTATATATTATTTTCTCCAACTAAAAGCATAGTAATTTTCCAACTAAATGCATATTACTATGACTATATATCTCGGTATTTTATTAATATAAAGTATAATTTATGTGTTTATTTGTTGACTTTCTATCTCTTTTCTTAATGGTGAATCATTAAAAAGGCTTTCCTAACATCACATTTAAGGATTATTTTATTAGAAATTGTTTATATTTAGTTGCCATTATCATCTGGGTAAGCGTAGCTTTGCAACCTAATCGACGTAGCTCTGCAACCTTATCCGCCCTCATCTTCATCATGCTCAACATGCTCCAAAGTTTAGTCAAGGGTTTGGATGGTAGATTAGAATCCCTGTAGGGGTTTGATCTCCTCCTCGATGTCTTTGATATGAAGAATTTGCCCTTTAATTCGATTAAAACTCTTTTGCAATCTCAATGGAACATCTCAGACATCCGCTTATTTACTAAATTAGCTCATCCAACCACTATGTAAGATGGCATACGTTCACAACTTGATCTCCAACTCCAACTGAGAGGGAGTGAAGGGGGCTTAGCTCTCTTTTGGGGGGTGATGCCACCATGGATGGTCAGAATATGACCATCAGCCTTGTCGCTTGTAGTGATAAGACAGGTTGTCAGTTTCGCGACACGATTGCTACAAAGAAGTCAATGTTAGATGGCAATACTCAGGTAAACCCCGACCAAGACAGAGTGGTGGGTCGTAGAGTCCCTAGGTTAATTCCTACTCATGCCTATCTGAGATTACTTACTTTAGTTGGAGGAGTTCGACGCCTTTCACCAAGCTTAATACAACCTCATATCTCCAAGCCCCTTCTTCTACAAAGTTCTTTTTGCTCCCAGGATGATTCTACTACCTAAGATTTGGAGAAATTTCGATCTTCATGAAACATTTTTAGGGGGTTCCCTTTATTTATAGGCAAAAGTCACAGATATGGTTTCTGAACTTGCAGCTTGGATATAGAATTGGGTGAAAATTTCGTATGGCAGTATTTCAACTCTTCCATGGAGGTCGAAAACTTCATGATCAGAAATCCCTTAACAGTTATGACATAGAAAAGGATGCCTAAATCTTTGTTTTATCAATAGTAAGAGGTGAATCTAAAGGTTGGGTGTGTCCTCATCATCCAAACCCAAATCCTTTAAGGATGTCCTAAATCCTGGATCGTCAAACTCCAAACCCTAAAGATCTTCCAGGACCAACATTTGTGGTGGACCAGGTAGCAGAAACTCCATCTCTTGATGTGGATGACTTTATATGTAGACTCATAACTTCAAATTAAGAAAGGCAGGTGATTATGTGGAGTTTTAAAGGTTTTTTTCCCCTGTCGTCTTTATTTTTAAGTGTGGGTGCACCTGAATTGGTCTCGAGATATTGTGCTACATTTTTGCTCAAAAATATTCTTTGTTGTGCCTTCAAAAAACTCAAAAGACCAAAAGAATTTTTTTTAACAAGGATCCTGGTTTTCATTAGAAAAATTTTGAGGTCTAAAATGGGTCTCCTAAGGAATATTATAAAATAATAATGGACATAATAAAATAAGATTAGATTACAACATCAAATTTTAGAGGGAAAAAAGAAAAAACTACTCTTTCAACTAGTATTTTCAACTTATCTCCCTACGATTTCACTCAAATTTCAAGTGGGATCACTAATTGGATGAGGAATTTAATTCCTCATCCAAAGAGTACCTGTAACACCTGTTTGGTCAATTTAGTGTGTCCTAAATTGCTATTTAAAATGTCAATCCGGGAGTCGTAAACTGCTGAAGTGAAGTGCATTGTATATGCAAGATAACCGACTTCTTAGCTCTTTGTCGTTTTTGAGTTTTTGGTTTGTTTTTGGATTTATCTTCTGTGGATTCCCTAGTGTGAGATGGTGAAATTGAAAGTCAAGTATGGATGGTAATGGTGATTTCTACAATGATTCAAGTATGGATGGTAATGGTGATTTCTACAATGATTTTCCAAACTTTAAAGTTCTCAAAAAGAAGGTTTCAAACTGACTGTGATGAAATCAATTCTCAAAAGGAAATAAATGTACCAAAACATTGAACTAGTGATAATGGCCCAGTATCCTTACTGCTGAAGAAAATAAAAACTGAACTCAAAGCAACTCAAAGACTGAAAGCAAAGCAAACTAAATCACACTACTTCAACCCACATTCTGACTCTTCACCTTTCGACTCGCTCCGGCTATAGGAAGTAATCATAAACAAGCTGAGTAATATGATATCTAAATTGCAGGAAATCAAATTGCATAAAAGGAAACTAAGATTTAACTACTCATTCATATTTCAATTCTTGAAAATGACATAAGTAATTTAATCTCTAACTTGCAGGAAAGCAAACTAAATCATACTACATCAAATAATATTCTGATTCCTCACTAATTGAGTCGCTTGGCTATAGGAAGGAAATCATAAACAGATGAGTAATATGATATCTAAGTGGCAGAAAAGTAAATAAGCAAAGCAAAATTGAAAGAAATGACAATGCTGGAATTAAAACTCAGTAAATGAATCAGCAGAAAGGACAAGATGATCTCATGTCAGTAGTCATTAAAACTATGTAATTTGCCCGGGCTGCCTACAAGAACCTGAAAGACAAAGACTGATCAGCTAGCAACCATAAGAAAGCATAAAAGGAAAAGATGAACAGCAGTTAGTTATAAACATCAGGAAATATATATACAAGCAACTAATTATAAAAGCAGTAACATAATGAAAGAAGGTGAGAAATTATACAGTAGATACAGGGCTTTGGTGTACAGGGGCCCTCTGCAACCTCAGCCAATCAATACTCAGTCACAAATGGAACTCAAGAATGTTGTCTTCTCATATATTAAAGTGCAGTAAAAACATAGAAATAGAGCACGGTACAGTGGCTCGTAAAACACAGTCAATATTACATATGAAAAAGCTAACTGTCAAGCGTTTGATAATGCGTTATTTATAAGTGAAAATGCTATAACTAATTCCTAGATTTTGCGCTGCCAAACAGACACGTAAATCTCCACGACCTGAGATCTAGCGGTATGGTAATTATGACAATTAAATCCATGGAGTGGTGGCTGCTCGATTCAGTTCACGGATTGATCCACAGGTGTTGGCACACCTCCAGAAATTGAGGATCTTGCCACGCAAACCTTCACGTGGGCAAAACAGAGTCGTGCCACCGCAAAACTCTTGGTTTGACCCCTCTTTTAACCGTCTTTGACCATGGCTGTTTGTGAGTGATTCGGCTGAACTGAGGGGACACGCTCCATGTACATGTCACTTGCAGCTTGCCCATGTGGCCGGATTCTCCATTGGACACATGTAACATAGTCTTTAACAAAATGGCTGCGGAAACTTGAGCTGGCTACGGAAAGTGACAAGTTTCCGCGACTGCTTGAACAAAAATCGAAATCAAACAGCAGTCATAAACATAGTTAGGAAACCATTTCATAAGCTCTTTTTAGACTAATATGCAATGATTTGACAGCTTGGTGGATCAAATAAATGGAAAAGAATGCTAAAAAGGTATATAGGGAAGATGCAGGTTTGGGACTCAACATACCCCCACTGTGAAGGTGTTGCATGTCCTCATGCAACCAAAATTTAGTCAGTCCCCTCTAATCCATATGTTCTGAAGCCTCTGCTAGGACATCTAGCCCTCTTTTCTTCTTCTTTGGTGCTACCACCATCCTGGGTTTCCTTATTAGACATCTGAATTTGAGATTGATCAATTCTCTGCCCAACTTTCTGCACTTTTTCTTTAGTTTCTTGTTTTTCTTTTGCCATAGTCCCAAATGAAACATAGTGTTATCATGAATAATTTTATCTACTTTGCTCTGATCCTTGAGTGCTTCATTTTCTTGCTTAATATTCCTGTTTAGAACCTCTAATTCAAATACCTCGTGCTTTAAGGATTGAACTTGTGCATCTGGTGTCATGTGGGGTAGAGTGGTACTCGGACTTGCCGCTGATTTTTCTAAAGATTCAAGGTAGTCATATACCTCCTGTTGACTGGGATCTATTTCAGGTGTCTTTCTTGGACTGAGTTCAAAATCTTGTGGAGGAGGAGGACTGCTCTCTAGCTCTGGCCGAGAAGGGCTTTCATCAATATGTGGAGGACTAGTTTCAATACTTGGCTGAGGACGAGGTGGACTACGGCCAGCTGGAGGTTTCTCGGGTGTTTCCCCACCCAAGTCAATGAAGTGGGGCCGTTTTACTTGTGTTTTACTCCCCTTCCCTCTTAGCCTGGTGCTTCTCCTTAAGTATGGTGGACTAGTACTCCCTTCTTGTATGCTATGTTTCCCTTTTTCCTTTTTCTTTGCTATAGCAGCCTGTTCTTGAAGATGCACTAATCTCTCCGACAGTGTTTGATAATCTTCCTCTATAGATGGCTTAGGTGATTGGTAGACTTCTTGTATGGTTCTTTTGCCTTTCACTTTTTTCTGTTTCTTGTCCTTAGTTATGTTCTCTTTTTCTTTTTGACCAACTTCTTGAGTTTCTGTAGTAGGAGAGTCTTGGACTATGGCACTCTTTTCTTTTCTCCTACACTTTCTTAGTGTCTTTGGTGTACTACTTTCAGATGGCTCTTGAAAGTAGTTTCTTATCAAGAATTGTTCCCAGGTATCTTTGTTTTTCTTTAGTTGGTCCTCAATGAGAATCTTTATAAGTCCATGATGATATAAATGAGTTTCTATATTTCCTATGTGTTTTTGGACTGTAATACTCATCTTTTTCAAACTCAACAGTAAGAAATAAGGCAAATTAAGAGTTTGACTCTCTAAGAAATTCATCAACATTCTAGCATGGTACATATACATTGAACCAAAGCGTCCTTCGCAAGTGATAAATTTTTGGATAACTAACAGCAGACTGGCCCATTCTTCTTTCAATGCATGAACAGGAATTCCTTTTGTAAACACAGTGGTGTCCATACCTGGGTTTCTTAGCATAATTCTCCATGCCTATTCGTCCACGCTTTTGTTTTTGAACCATCGCTCACCTTCTTGGGGTAAGCCTGTGGCAGCTACTACTGTTGTTTCAGTCACCATGAGCTTCAAGTCTCCAATGTCCACCATTTGGCCATCGAAAGACCGTGCAAAAGCTTTGGTTACCTCTTTATTATAGCCCTTAAACTTTTGGATGAAGCGTAACCATTTGGCTTTCTTCAGCAAATCTTTTGCTTGAGGGTAACCTTCTAAATATTTTGGTCCTTCTGGTTCTGCCCTTAGTAATTTTCCCATTCCTTCCTCTGTTTTGAATTTCAGCTGAAAATTCAATTGTGTGTAAGGGTTTGGCAGAGGGAAGGTGGCTCGGTTGCAAGGTTTATGGTAAAATGCAGTGGTTGCAATCGTTAGGTGGATAGCAGGTAACGGGAATGCTTCGGGATTACAGGTGGAACAGAGGATGAGCAGCCGCAAATGAGTTCACAAGATGAAATGCGGATGTATGTGCAGAGGACGGCCTTAATAGAATGGTAAGGGAATGGAGTGAGGTCGAGATTTTTGAATTAAACGGCTGCGTACGAAATATTACACGTTTTAATGGATGGCTGCGGAAAATGCGGTGGAGAGGAGCCGTAATGGGATAGGTCACATCTCATGAGTACAGGTGGTAAGTGAAAGTGCAGTCGACTATGAGTTTAAACCCGAAAATCAATCATGAGACCGTTAAGAAATGAATGCATGGTGTGCGGAATAATATCGTGGAATGGGAGTGGGTAATGGAGCTATCGTACCGATCATTGCACATAGTAGAGCTTTTATGGTTTGATAACTATGCATAATCATGACTTTAATTGCTATTTGATTAAAAAAAATTGCTCATACCTTTGGAAACCTTGTCATTTCTTGCTCATAGCTTTTAACCAACTGCTCTTCCTTGATGTCTTGGAGATGCTCCATGTCTTCATAGCATATGCTCAATTACACTTGCATTTTCATGATTATTGCACTAACATTTTGACTGTGAATTTGAAAAACAGAGTGGTGGCTGTGGAAACTGCTACCAGCTGCGGAAACTGCACAACACCCTCTTAGCTGAACAAAGATAGTTAGATAATAACTAACTGAGTGAAAATAGTCCTGAAAGGGACTTTTATTGATGAAATGAAGATGAAATGAGTGGAATGGAGTGAAAGTGAAGCAGAGTGAAGTGAAATGAAAATGAGATGGAGATGGAGTGGAATGGCAGATGAGGTGGAGTGAAGATGGAAAAAGAAGGAGAGAAGAGATTTTTTTTTTTTGGAAAATATAGAGTGTCAGGTGTCCCTGATTTTCACTCTACATTTTCTGTATAAGACCGCCAATCTATGATTGGTTTTCAGTCTTATACAAATTATTATTTTTTTATTTTATTTTTTTAACTGAAGGAAACAAAGGCTAGGCTGGTGGGGAAGAAGAATTCTTCTTCACTAGCCTTATTGCAAAATTCTCTTGAAACATTTTGACAAATTCCTCTTTTGAGAGTGGCTTATGATAAATTTTCAATCGGTGACCATTCACAATGAGAGGAGTTTGAAATTCATCAATGGTCTTGATTCTTACCGCTCCATTGCTAAAGACTTTGTCAATCTCATATGGCCCAAGCCAATGAGTCTGAAATTTACCTTTGAAGTCTTTAAACTTGGAATCAAACAGTAGTGCCCAATCTCCCTCTTGAAACTTTTTCTCTTTGATGTATCTGTCATGCCACTTAGCTCTTTGATGTTGAACTAGATCAGTTCTTAGAATTGCTTCTTGTCTAATCTCATCTAGCTCATTCAGCTGCTCCATTCTGTGCTTTTGGGCTTCTGATAGATTCATCCCCAACTGAACTGCTGTCTTGAAAGTCTTGACTTGAAATTCAATGGGGAGCAGGACTTCTTTCCCATAAACAAGTTCATAGGGAGAATGCCCTGTTGTGTTCCTCCATGTAGTTTTGTAGGCCCACAAGGCTTCAGGAAGCCTCTCTGCCCAATCTCTTCTGTGTAGATGGACAGTTTTGGTGATGATGCTCTCAAGAACTTTGTTTGTAGACTCCACTTGGCCATTTGCTTGCGGATGGTAAGGAGTAGATTTTTCGTGCTTGATTTTGTATTCTTCCATCAGCTTCTCCATCAAGTTAGATGTAAATTGACTTCCCTGATCTGTCACAATTTCTCTTGGGACACCAAAACGAGTAAAAATATCCTCATAAAGAAAATGAACAACTGAATTTTCAGTGGTAGAAGGTAATGCTTTGGCTTCTATCCATTTAGTGACATAATCAGTGCATACCAATATATACTTCTTCTGTTTAGATGGTGGATTAATGGGTCCAATGAAATGTAAAGCCCATTTTTCAAAGGGTTCGATGAGTACTTGTGGTGGTAATGGCATTTCATTTGAAAGAGTCGGTCTCCCAACTCTTTGGCAGCTGTCACACCTTTTGACATATTGTTTTGTATCTTTGAAGAGGGAAGGCCAATAATATCCTAAAGAAAGGATTTTATAGGTCGTCCTTTTGTCAGCAAAGTGTCCACCGCATGGTTCATCATGACATGCCTTAAGGATGTCAGGCATTTCATCTTCCCAAACACATCTTCTGATCACACAATCTAGCCCTGTTTTAAACAATTCATTAGAAATCCATGAATAATTCGAACTCTCCTGAATAATTCTTCTTTTTTCACTAGGAAATAGATGTGGAGGTAGCTTCCCTGTAACCAAATAGTTAGCAATATCTGCATACCAAGGAGTCTTAGTAGTTACTGCAAATAAATATTCATCTGGAAACTTATCCTCTACAGGAGAATCTTTGTTAGTATTTTGGATTCTAGACAAGAAATCAGCTACTGTATTTTGTTTCCCTGGTCTATCCAACACAGTAATATTGAATTCTTGTAAAAGTAAGAGCCATCTTGTAACTCTGCCATTAGTAACAGGCTTGTTCATTAGATATCTAATTGCAGAATGATCAGTATGGACAAAAATTTCATAGCCTGTTATATAATGTCTAAACTTATTGATTGCATGAACAACAGCTAAGAACTCTTTTTCAGTCACAGTATAGTTTAACTCGGTGGGAGTCAAATTTTTACTGGTGTAGTAAATGGCATAAGGAACTAAATCCTTTTGACCCAACACAGCTCCTAGAGCTGTATCTAAAGCATCTGTAGAAATATGGAAAGGAAGTTTCCAATTTGGCCCTCTCAAAATGGGTGCTTCAGATATTCTTGTTTTCAAAGTTTCAAATGTAGATTGACAATCAGGATCCCATTTGAATTCACAATCTTTTGTAAGTAATTTGAAGAGTGGAGATGCTATTTTGGTGAAGTTTTCGATAAATCTCCTATAGTATCCAATAAATCCAAGAAAACTTCTAACATCTTTCTGACAATTTGGAATAGGCAACTTGGAGATGACTTCAACTTTTGATCTATCAACTTTAATCCCGTCCCCCGAAATATGATGTCCCAAAACAATACCTTCAGTAAACATCATAAAGCATTTTTCATGACTCAATGAAAGGTTTGTTTCTTTACATTATAAGGACTTTTTCCAAATTCTCTAATGCCTCTTCAAATGAATTACCATAAACTGTAAAATCATCCATATAAACCTCTACACAATCATGGATTAGATCAAAAAAGATTCCTAGTACTACCTTTTGAAATGTTGCGGGTGCATTACATAATCCAAAAGGAAGTACTCGATAAACAAAAGTTCCCCATGGACAGGTAAATGTGGTCTTGTCTTGATCTTCAGGTGCTACCTGAATCTGATTATAGCCACTAAAACCATCCAAAAATGAAAAATATTTTTTGCCTGCTAAAGTATCTAATACCTGATCGATAAAGGGTAAAGGAAAGTGATCCTTCAAAGTTGCTTTGTTCAATTCCCTGTAATCAATGCATACCCTCCATTTACCATTCTGTTTTGATACTATAACCAAAGGAGAAACCCATCGGCTATCTGAAATTGGATAAATGAAGTTTACATTGAGTAGTTTTTGGAGCTCTTCTTTCACTATCTCCCTAAGGTTTGGATTCATCCTTCTCTGAGGTTGTCTGATTGGTCTACTGTTTTCCTCGATATAGATGTGATGAATGCAAGTCTTAGGGTCAATACCTTTCATATCGGTACACTCCCATGCAAATGCAGTAGAATGTTTTTGCAAGATTTTGGTTAGCTCTCCCTGTTGTGATTTTTCCAAGTTTTTGTTGATATTCAATGTTTTACCTGGAAAGATCTCAATGGCAGAACTACCAAACTCTTCCATAGAGAAAAGAGACATTTGTCTAGATGATAGATACTCAATGTCAGAATCTAACTGAAATTGTGTGTGGTCATATTCTGAAGATGTTTCAAAGTTTTCTAATGTGTTCAGAATTTGACTATCTTCACTGATTTCAGAAATGGTAAAAACAGGTTGTATAGTATCCTCATCATCAACCCACTCATTATCTCCTATTTCTGTAATTGCTTTTGCTGGAGGATACAGATTGAATTTCTTTGTCGAATTACCATAAGAAATATACATATCCCCAGACCTACAACTGATAAAAGCATCAGCTGTGGCTAGCCAAGGTCTTCCTAAGATGAGAGGGTGTCCTCCTAAATTACTCTCGGGAGTTAAAATCATAAAATCTACTGGATATTCCCAAGAGTCTAAGGAGACCGAAATGTCTTCTAATACACCATCTGGTTTGATAATTGATCGATCTGCAAGTTGCAGTAAAGTAGGTGTAAAAAGAAGATTAGGAAGTTTCAACTGTTCCATAGTCTGTCTACTCATAATGTTGATAGCAGCCCCTAAATCAATCAAAGTATTTGGAATTTCTACCCCATTGATATGTGTTTTGACAATTGGACTACCAGGATCTACATACTTCTACATAGTAATTTTTCCCATCATGATATCCGCAATTTTTCCTACCAGGTGGATTCTTCTTGTATCTCTCGGTTTCCTTCCTGGTCTTTTAAGACTCAACTCCTTTATTGTTTTTGCTAGAATAGGAATCTCTCTAATGGCTTGTAACAAGGGAATCTTGATACAGACATTCTTTAATTCATCTAGGAAATCATAGTCAGGCAACAAGATTTGTATTTCCACCCCTTTGTCAATTTGTAGTCTTTCAGGAAAAGGAGGTGTGGATGAAGATGCAGGTTGCTCAACTATAGGAATTGTGGGGGTTGATTCTTTTTCTTTTTCTTTTTGAATGCTTGGGTTTTGAAGAGATGCTTCAGAACCTTTATTGGCTTCAAGAGAATCTTCCTCAGAAATGCTTTGCTTTTGAGCATCTATAGAAGGTTTATCTAAAACTCTACCAGATCTGAGTTGTACATGATTGAGAGGAACAATCATATAGGTAGGAAATTTTTGTCCTTCTACCATGTAAGCATTTTGAGGGTTTTTATTGTTGGGGTTCGGTAATCGCTGGGAAGGTAATTGATTTGTCTTTTGTTGGAATGGAAGCAAGAGTTGAGAATTTGGATTTTGTTGAGAAGGTTGTTGTTGTTATGGAAATGACAATGATAGCTATGGATTTTGATTTGGAAGTTGTCGAGCTTGTTGGTTTTGAAAAGATGGAGGATATTGATAAAATTGAGCAAATCTCCCATAAGGATTTTGCATACCTTGTACCCATGATTGAAAAGGATTTTGAGGTTGGGACCAAGGTTGTTGCCAAGGATTCCAATTTGGTGGGGTTTGAAAGTTCATAGAGTTGTTAAACCCTTGGTTTTGTTGCCCCTGCCAAGGTCTCCTTGCAACAAAACAGAGAGACTCAATTGTATTTGGATCTTCTTGAAAGACAGCTTTGAGCCCAGGAATTGAAGGATAATCCTTGGTCTCATGGTTTTCTGAACAAATAACACATGTTTCTACAACTTTTGCATCCAAGGGACATTCCCTTAGAGCATGTTTCTTTCTAAATTTTGGGCAAAAGATGGCCAAAGCTTCAGCTTCTGCTTTTTGTTTGTTTTGTATTTTAAGGGTGTCTAGTTGCTCACTAAGACTCCCTAAGATATCAGTTTTGAATTCATCAAGCATGTTGTCAATCTCAGCCCTACTTACTGATCCAGTTGCAGATTTGTTTGCTCTAATGAGAGAAGGATCTCTAGGCCCTTTTCCAGTTTTAGATTTTCCCTTTGAGAGATGGACACATAGCTCTGCTATATCATGAAGTGGAAGTTGAGATATATCTCCTTTTCCCATCATGTTCAAAATATCTATCCATTCATCTCTAATGGCTTTTAATAGAAGGGCTTTCAAGGTTTCCTCATCTAAGTTATTCATTTTTGCTCTTTTCAGGTTGTATTGAAATCTTTCAAGTAAATCTTCTAAGTTTTCATCTTCTCTTTGCACCATTTTGAATACCTCATCCTTGTGATTGGTGGGCATACAATAGTCCAGGTATCTATCCAAAAATGTTTGTTTCATATCATTCCAAGTCCTAATGGATTGAGTGACTAATCCCATGAACCATTTCAAAGCAGCTCCTTTCAATGTTGAAGGAAACAATTTGAGTTTTTGAGAGTCTTCCAGATAATCATAAGTTCGACATACGACCTCAAACTCAAATAGAAATGTTTCAGGATCCTCATTTCTTAACCCATGAAAGTTTGGGAGGACAGATGGTGAGATGTTTTTCATTGTTGCTCGAGAATCCTCATCGACTATAGGAAATCCAAATGAGTTATCTCCATCCCTATTTCCCCCATTGTTACCTCTACCTCCTCCATTGTTTCCTCCTCCTCCTCCTCCTCTACCTCTACCTCTACGGAATCCATTTACTACTTCCTCTATCATGATAGTTTCCTCAGAGACTTCAGAGTCCTCTGGTTCCTCTACTAATGGCGAACGAGGAGGAATTTCTCCCTCTTCTTCTTCAGGTGATTCTACTTCTTCAACTACAATGTGTCTCCCTGTAGAAGGAAAGAAAGGATCTTTTCCTAATTCAGATTCGATGGATGGTGTGGGAGAGTCTCCTAATTCAACTACTGCCTCTTGAATTCCAGGAATCCTAAGGCTAGGAGTGTGAGTTGGAGATGATGGAAGTGTCTCTTGTCTATTCCTTGAAGTAGATGGAGTTGTAAAAATCGAACTCTTGGCCCTAGCTAAAAACCTTCCCCTAGAATCTCTTGCTCTATGCATGTCATTTTTTTTATTTTTCTTCAAGTCGGGCTAATAATTCTCTTTCTGATCTTCCAGGTCACTCTAGGTGCAAGAAGAGAGCATACTCAAGAAATTATTAAACCAATAACTCTCTCTTTTCTAATCCTCCAGTTCACACTAAGTGCAAGAGGAAAGCATACTTTGTGAGGTTATCAATTTTCATTCCTTGAAATTTTCTTGTTTTTTTTTCAAGAAATTGGCTACCTAGTTTCACTTCCCTGGCAACGGCGCCAAAATGTTTGTTCAATTTAGTGTGTCCTAAATTGCTATTTAAAATGTCAATCCGGGAGTCGTAAACTGCTGAAGTGAAGTACACTGTATATGCAAGATAACCGATTTCTTAGTTCTTTGTCGTTTTTGAGTTTTTTGGTTTGTTTGGGTTTATCTTTTGTGGATTCCCTAGTGTGAGATGGCGAAATTGAAAGTTAAGTGCGGATGGTAATGGTGATTTCTACAATGATTCAAGTATGGATGGTAATGGTGATTTCTACAATGATTTTCCCAACTTTAAAGTTCTCAAAAAGAAGGTTTCAAACTGACTGTGATGAAATCAATTCTCAAAAGGAAATAAATGTACCAAAACAGTGAACTAGTGACAATGGCCCAGTATCCTTACTGTTGTATGAAAAGAAAATAAAAACTGAACTCAAAGCAACTCAAAGACTGAAAGCAAAGCAAAATAAATCACACTACTTCAACCCACATTCTGACCCTTCACCTTTCGACTCGCTCCGACTATAGGAAGTAATCATAAACAAGCTGAGTAATATGATATCTAAATTGCAGGAAATCAAATTGCATAAAAGGAAACTAAGATTTAACTACTCATTCATATTTCAATTCTTGAAAATGACATAAGTAATTTAATCTCTAACTTGCAGGAAAGCAAACTAAATCATACTACATCAAATAATATTCTGATTCCTCACTAATTGAGTCGCTTGGCTATAGGAAGGAAATCATAAACAAATGAGTAATATGATATCTAAGTGGCAGAAAAGTAAATAAGCAAAGCAAAATTGAAAGAAATGACAATGCTGGAATTAAAACTCAGTAAATGAATCAACAGAAAGGACAAGATGATCTCATGTCAGTAGTCATTAAAACTATGTAATTTGCCCGGGCTGCCTACAAGAACTTGAAAGACAAACACTGATCGGCTAGCAACCATAAGAAAGCATAAAAGGAAAAGATGAACAGCAGTTAGTTATAAACATCAGGAAATATATATACAAGCAACTAATTATAACAACAGTAACATAATGAAAGAAGGCGAGAAATTATACAGTAGATACAGGGCTTTGGTGTACAGGGGCCCTCTGCAACCTCAGCCAATCAATACTCAGTCACAAATGGAACTCAAGAATGTTGTCTTCTCATATATTAAAGTGCAGTAAAAACATAGAAATAGAGCACGGTACAGTGGCTCGTAAAACACAGTCAATATTACATATGAAAAAGCTAACTGTCAAGCGTTTGATAACGCGTTATTTATAAGTGAAAATGCTATAACTAATTCCTAGATTCTACGCTGCCAAACAGACACGTAAATCTCCACGGCTTGAGATCTAGCGGTATGGTAATTATGACAGTTAAATCCATGGAGTGGTGGCTGCTCGATTCAGTTCACGATTGATCCACAGGTGTTGGCACACCTCCGGAAATTGAGGATCTTGCCACGCAAACCTTCACGTGGGCAAAACAGAGCCGTGCCACCGCAAAACTCTTAGTTTGACCCCTCCTTTGACCGTCTTTGACCATGGCTGTTTGTGAGTGATTCGGCTGAACTGAGGGGACACGCTCCATGTACATGTCACTTGCAGCTTGCCCATGTGGCCAGATTCTCCATTGGACACCTGTAACATAGTCTTTAACAAAATGGCTGCGGAAACTTGAGCTGGCTGCGAAAGTGACAAGTTTCCGCAGCTGCTTGAACAAAAATCTAAATCAAACAGCAGTCATAAACATAGTTAGGAAACCATTTCATAAGCTCTTTTTAGACTAATATGCAATGATTTGACAGCTTGGTGGATCAAATAAATGGAAAAGAAGGCTGAAAAGGTATATAGGGAAGATGCAGGTTTGGGACTCAACAACACCCCTCCCACATTTACCCAATTTCACAAGATCACCAGGGTAAACATGAGACATGTGTCACTATGACCTGACCAACCTCCTAGTTCCAGTTAAGGAAGTGGGGCCTACAAACCGACCACTTACAGACATCCCTCAGGAACACCAGGTCACCCAAAAGTCAGTCCACAACCTCTAATGACCAGATCTTAAGTTGGAACTGCTTTTTCCCTGACCTAACCCACAACCGCACCCACAAAAAGGCATGCATGCAGTTATGAGGCTCCAATCGCACTCATAAGCCTAACTATCAATGGTTATGACCTAAATTCTTTAGTTCTGAGCATGTTGTCCTGGGATCTGTGCCACCTTCTCAGGCTAGCCTCTAGACCATTGCCCAAAATTGCCTGAGACTTTCCAAGATCACAATTAATACATGATGACAAATCTAAACATTTAATCCAGAATCAAAAACTTGACCTAGATTACCTAGAAACACACTAGACATTTCGTCAAACATATGGCAAACATGTAAGCTACATGTCATGAATTCATATATGATCATGAGAGTTTGAGATTCATCTGAGAATCACCAAGCAAGCTCTATGCCCTCTCCACATAGCTACAACAACACTTATTAGTCCATGCATTCATCAACCATTCATATATTCATCAAAACATCTCAAGATCCATAGATAATATACTTCATATAACCAACACATAACCAACAAATAACCAACATAAAAACCATGGAAACTCATCCATAACTTCACCAACATAATCACTACAAGTATTCATAAATCACAGTAGGAAAATAGCTCTTATTAATATATGAAAATACCAACCAAGTCAGGGACTTACACATACCACCCGGCCATAGATTGAGCTTAACCAAATCTCTTTTTCAACCAATCGCCCTCGTTCCATATTCCAAGCATGAATGTGGGATCTCATGGATTAGACAAAAAAAAAACCATCCAGGTCTTCTAGAGGCCAAACCACCTCAACCCTCAACCACAAGAATTCCACCTCTACGGTCCAAAAATCACTAACACCAACCAGATTGGTCCCTACTCAAGTTGTCCAGGGCTCCAGGAACTAGTAACTCTAAGCATAACCTTCTAGCGCTCTAGAGTGTTTGTATAACCCGGCTCCAGTGACTAGTAACTCAACCCACCAAGGGCTCCAGAGAATTTGTCCCAACCTAGGCTCCAGGACTAGTAACTCAACCCAAGTTGTTCCAGGGCTTCCAGAGCATTTGTTCCAACCCACAACCATCAAGAACCTGAGCACCAATCAAAACAAAAAAGTGGAAAAACCCTAGTTATCCTGGAAATGGCAAGGCAAGGCTATAACTGTTGATAAATCTAGGGGCAACAACTATAGACGATTTCTCTTTCCTTGATATATGCTTGTGATGTCTTTTTATTTTTCTTAATTAGATTCTTCTTTAGCTTGATTAATATTATGTTTTTTCATCAAATAGCTATAAAAATATAAATAACAATGAGACAAAGGACACAAGATATAGCCGATCATACAGGGCCAAAACATCTCTAATATGAGAAGAAAACGCATAATAATTCTTCTTATAGGATCTTCAATTGACGAATTCCAATACCTAGACCCTTGACCATAGACCCTTCAAGATCAAGTCAAAATTGTTCCTTGATGTAGTTCCCTTCCTTTAATTCAATGCTAGTCAAACTTGCTTCAAGATCTCAAAGATCATCCACATCCTGTAAATGCTCCTCTTGAATGATGTATGATGAGCTCTACACTAGATGACTTTATTCTACCCATAAGAACTACTTATGCTTTTAGAGAGGTTACCAAGAGCTACTTCCTTCTAATGATGACTGTTATAGACTTCTACTTTAACTGTCTTTCAAGCTTCTTATGATGACATGAGCTCTTGCTTCAATCGTATGTTATTATGATGCCATCCTTAATACTTTACTGCTTGTTCCAATTCTTTAACCATGGAAGAGATATTCCATCTTCTACCTCTCCTTACTATCCATAGTTATATAATTACATCATGAATAACGTTTAAGGATCTAAGGGCTTGTATAGTTCCCTCCTTCTGTCATGTTTCTCAAAGGATCAACCCATCCATCTATACTTCTTGTACCTTCAATATCAATGAACATGTACCCCAAGCAAAGAATATGATACCAAAAATGATGTCAATTTATCTTTCTAGGGTTTTTATGCAATCATCCTAGGGTTTCTTAAGTTCAAACCCTTGATTATATTACATAACACTAGGGTTTATCCCATGCCCTAAAATCCTGACAAACCCTGGAAGTCAAATCATAGGGAATAAGCACCTTAAGATTATGGTTTCTTATGATCCATCTATAATTCAAAATACAAACCCTAGAGCCATAACTTCGACCCTACAACATCTTATGATGGACCCTTAAAAAATAATAAAAAATATCATACATACGTCATGCATACCTACATGTGATGCCTTGATTCCTTCACACAGGTATCTTTGTTATTCATTTCACTATTTTTTAGACTTCCTTTACTGCTCTTCTGATGGGACCTGCTTCTTCATGAGTTCTGTCAAGAGATAGAATGATTGTAGCTCCTTTTTGATACCTTGATAGCTACAAGACTCCTTTGCAACAAAACTTCATAATCGATCCTCTTTTTGGTTCACTTATTTTTTGTGTGTAGTTTCTTGATTCAACTACTTACCAAAATGTATAGATAATTGTAGAGGCAATTCCTTTGAAGGTTAGCCTTCTTGAGTGCCTATTTATGATATATAAGATTAATGCCTGTGTTTTTAGTTTCACAAGAATTTGATTCACCATAGGTTCGAGTTAGACAATTAGAGATAGATAATATGTGTCCTTGGTCATCTTGAGAAGATCGATCCTTCTTAGGCTTTGTGATTATTTTGAGATGCAAAACAACCTTTGCTCTTCTTGCTAAAAATTTGAATTACGCCTTTAGCTTCTTGAAACAATGATGTAGTATCACTTTAGTTTTGGAGGTCTACTTACTTGGTGAAGGGTTGATATTGTAGCTAGAATTTTTCTTGACTTTGGAATGAGATTGGGTAGCTAGAAAATTCTATATGCTTTTAGATGGGGCCTCAAAAGGAAATCCTAGGATGGTAGGTGTAGGAGGGTCATTTTAAAAAAGTTTGTTTTAAATGGGGACTAGATAAGGCAACCAATAATCAAGCAGAGGCATTTGTTTTATATCAAGGGCTAAAGGTTCTTGACCCTTGGTAGATAGGAGAGTTAATTGTCATTGGGGATTTAGCAATAATCATTAGACTCATGCACTAATCTTCTTTGTCTAATGGAAATATAGAAAGTCTCACTTCGTAAATCTAAGAAGTAGCCAACCACTTTGAATCCATACACTTTTCCAAGTCTTATAGAAAGGAATAAATCAAGCTAAGTGTTTGGCCAATAAAGCTGCATGCGTGGGTTGTGGAGGATAAAAGGGGGTATCCTTCTCCCTGTTTGCTTAATAAATTTTGTTAATTCCTAATCCAAAGTTACAGATGCCATCATATGACCAAGCCAAGTGGCCCATTGGATTTGAGATGTAAAGCCAGAATTCTAAAGGCATTACAAACTCTATACCATTGCACAATTCAACCTTTATGTAGAGTAGCTCTATCAGTTTGGTTTTATTGTAACCCTAAGCTATAGACACCCTCAATTCATTTCTAGTGTTATATCTTCAGAGGTGGTAATCCTGGTAGCATCTCTCCCAAAATTGTGTTCAATGAATTCTTCAAGTGTTTCACATATTTTCTAGCTAAAAAGGTGAGTAGCTATGTCTGATTGGAATGAATTGAATTAGGATGAGAGTTATTTTATATATTACAAGACTTCTATTTTCACTACAACAGGAGAAAATCATGCTCACGATGAAAATCATAGGAGTCGGCTTGCAATTATAATGGAAACTCTGATGTAGTAGAAGAGATAGATTGAAAACTCAAGAGGTTTAGTTTTGTGTTTTGCATAAATAGGTTTCAAATTTATCTAGAAGCCCTCAATCAACCACCTCCAAAATCAAAATGTTTGTTAGTTATTGATGTATGGTTATCGATCTACCACTGGAAAACCAAATGAATAACATAGAAATAGGTTTGATGTCATGAAAAGAACTCCATAAATTTCATAGTAATCTTCTAGACAATTAAGTATATTCCTAGCTAGATAACGGTAGAGATAAAAAAACAAGTAAAAACTAATAAATAAACAGACAAGCCTGCACATTTTGTAATACAAAAAATTTTGACGTGCACCATCTTAATTCGCTACGAAAGAGTGCACTTGAGTGGGAACACAAACTTGGTATTCTCTTCATTGTTGTTGATGCCTAAGTTAGTGATTTTGTTGCCCATAATTAACACTTTTGCATCCAAATTATTAACTTGTTATTGTAAAGCATCAATACCGAAGAGTATTTCTTTCCAAACTTCATTACATTCAACCAAATTCGTTCCTCATCAGTTCTTTTACTTTCCAATATAAATCCACAATATACATATATTGTGTCTACCTAGACTCAAAGCTATCTAAATCTAGTATTCAATAAGCAATATTGTTTACAACTTATGTACCAAATGAAAAATTATGATCAACCCTAGTCTCACCCTCTATAGCTTCAATTTCATCTCGGATTGGCTACATGGTGCACTCTTGAAATCTACATGCTCATGTTTCTCGTTGGCCTTGTCCCTTCTACAGGATGACGAAACTCAGCTAGAGTTATGGCAACCAGAGGAAGAGTCCCCTCCTTGACATTGTAATTCTCTCGGAGAAATTTTATTTTTTTATTGCAAGTAGTTGTTGTATGTACTTCCATAACTGTGCAGTATGCCACATCATGAGTTCCAATTTGCTAATCCAAGTCTTGAAACGATACCAAAGTGTTGGGATATTCATTACCCAGTGCAAAGTGGAAATGAAGTGATGAGCCTCAACCATCCTTGGTTCCCAAGTACCATAAACGTCATTAACTACCTCTAGCTATCCAACCATCAAAACCCTAAATGTTAAGCCAATCCTTGTGTACTAGGGTATTAACACACTACATTGTGATGAATGGTGATATTCATCAATAGTTTGAAAGCACTGATCTTTTGTATGAGGAGGAATGCCATCGTTCCACCACAAGTCCAAAGGGAGATATTCAAAAAGAAATACATCATTGGTGAGCTTATCTACATTTTGTTCCCATTACACTTAATGTAAGAAGGGAGAGTGACTGGGATTCATTGTAGTAATTGATTAACCATGTCTATGCTAGCAACTAGTCGCCATCTACTAGTGACTTTGGAGGTATATGACCCATTAAGTTCCTTGATTGCTTAGACTATTTTTTATTAATCACCTTCGAGGTGGAATACCTTTCCTAAATAGCCAATTGAATCTGCAACTCTAAAGGATATAAGTCCATGAAGTTATAGGTGTCTAAGCCAAATGATTGTCCATAGATGCAAGGAATTTTACCTATAATTTCTCTAATAACACCACCACAGCTTACTTTCCTTATTTCCTTTTCAAGCATCGTCAAAGTTAATTTGTGATAGGGGTATGGAAGGGGGATGGAGGCATGTAGGAATGTTGGAGGAAGGAAAGGGGTCAAGGGAATGGAGAATATTAACTTCTTGGAGATCACATTGCTAATCTTGAGTTGACCAATGAGTGAGAAGAATAATGTCTTTTATTTCCTTTCTTATGTTGTACCATACATCTTATCCAAATTTTTTATCCTTTTGAAAATACAACAATTTTTTTTCTTTGCATGTTCCCCAAAGAAGGAATCCTAGGAGTAGTTTACAAGCTCAATTAATGATTGTATGTTTTAGTGCATTACTCCTTCCATCTACTATTGTATCTTATATACCCCTGTTATTACGAATCCATATGGAAAAATAGATCACTACAATTTTTCCATGAGGAAGTGAAGGAGTAGAAATTAAGGAGATGTTCAATGTTTTCTAAGCCCTGGGTGTAAAAGTGACAAATAGAAAGGCCCTAAAAGCCCCTCTTTAGAGATTATCCTAAGTGAGGGTTTTGTTGTGGGAAATGGTCCATTGAAATACATAAATTTTTGAGCATAGGATCAATTTCCACTTTTTGGTCCAGAGCATTTAAAGAGGGGATATTCTCCATTCATTCAAGAATACCATAAGCTTCCTTCAACTAGAAGATTCTTATCAGCTCGTTTCCCCATCATTCTATCTTCCCCGTCATTGATTTTGATTTTACTTCTTTTTAGAATGCTCCATAATTCCTTCCATATTTCGTCCTCCATAATGAGGCTACCAAAATGTTGTATGTTGCTAGCTTTTCCATTGGGGAAGATTATCTCAATTGTTCCAATATTGACATACTTTGACTTTTCCTAAATAGATTATTTCGGTTTTGGAGTTCAATAAAAGTTGCATTGTCTTTCAAATAAGAAGCGGTGAGTTTTCCTAAAACAATGCTAACTATCCATTACATACCTACCAAAAATAGTGACTATATTAGATGGCAATTTCCCTAGCTATATTTCACAGGTGAGAACATGTAAACATTATAAATAATAAATATCTTCAAACACATAAACATTATAATAAATAAAGACCTAATACAATTGACTACATAATAACATTCAATTTCAAATACAGATGACTTCATATTAACATTCAATTTCAAATGACCGTTTGTTATAAATCATTTTGTTTTCACAGCAAGTATGACAGTAAATGTAGTTTTTCTGTATCAAAGATATGTAGTTCTTTTTAGATCAAGGATAAACATTAATATCAAAAAATAGTTTTTTGAATTTAACAAAATAACGTAACAAAAACAATGTTCACCTTCCTAACTAAATTTTTAAAGTTGAGTTATAAAGCCACATATTCAAGGCAACAAATAGATGAGATTCCAAAATACTTAATCAAAGAGTTACAAAGCACATAGAGCAGCTTAACAAACTTGAGCATAATTTGATTACAGATTTGTCCCAACTTACCTGAGTATAGTTTGATTACAGATTTGGAAATCTGATAGAAAGGCAAAAAACAAACAGTTAATTTTTCTCTTCTCCATTGATTTTAATTATTTTTAAAATATTCTATTACAGCATGGCACGTCGTAGGGAAAGCTGTTAACATTAATTTGACACCTTGTTACCACAATGCATTGCTAGTTCTAACAGTTGAACCATCATCTGGTTTCCAAGCAACATGAGTTGTAGGATCTTCTATTACAGAGATCGTAATCTCAGCGATTGAGACTCTCCGTTCGGCGCTGCAGCTAGAGAATATTTGCTCTGCAAGTTGCTCTTCTTCGATGGGGTTTTTAGCTGCGATCATGCCATGGTAAGTTCCTCCCTTTTAAGGGGGACGGAGATGGTTTCATTCTCCACTGAACTGCGAGAGGGGACGGGAGAGGATTAAGAGCGATGTAAGGTAAGAGTGGGGTGGAGGGGCAGAGGAGAAGGACAACTCCCTGAAGCTCGCGTACTGGATCCTGTTTGCTGGTAAGTTGACCAGGTCGTTGAGTTAGCAGACTCCAGGCCGAGAAGTTGAGGGAAAAAGTCGCAACTGGGTACAGGATGATAACAGAATGGAGGAAGAACAATGGCGCTAGGGGATGATGCGCAATAACTGGGAGGAAGATCGAAGGGGAAATGAACGCGCTCACACAGTGGAAAACCTTGTACAATGGAGACATGGAACGGGCCGCGAGACACATATGTTGCAGGAATATTATTAGCTACGACACACGGGGGTAAGCAGAGTTTCGGCCCCGTATTTATGGAGAGTTAATATCAGTTCTTTGTATTTAGAGGAGAACGTGTGACACCATGGGCATAGCCACAGTAGATCGTTTAAAAAAAGCTTGCAGACGACCTAGAAACACCTTCCAGTGTGGCTCTGCACAGTAGCATGGCCTATGACATTATGAAAAAAAGGGGAACTGTGGAATCGTTTCGGCATTGTCATGCGCAGGGGCATTACAGTGTTGTTTGTTCACGGGAAAGATAGAGGAGTTTTTTATTCACAGAGCCTGTGTTTCGAACACTGGAGGGGTCCAGACCGAACAGAACTGCGGGGATTTTCAAAATCCCTGACAACAACGGATTGGCCGATGGAATGTGATCTGACCATAAAGGAGATGTCAGAAATTCGCCAACTTCCCACAAAACCCCCTGCACACGTCTCCTTGATTTCGGGATGACTGCTGTGAGGTCGGTTCAACATTGGCTAAACACCCAACCTCATATATTGCTGGCGGCAGAACAAAGTATCTCCCGATCCCGCGCATCCTGACAACCATTTCTACTCCGCCGAATCCGTCAGAATTGAGACAGAAGCTACGCTCTCAACACTCACTCAACATGCGATATCTGGCGATATTTCATAGCGCCAACAACACTGCTTAGTGGCGCCAGCAACACTGACAGGTGTCCAATTGGAGCGTCCCCGACTTGATCAACAGGTCAATAGCACACATACTGTGACGCCCTGGAGTCTCGGGCAGGCGACGACGCGCGCATTCCGATACGACAAGGGGCGAACCTCCGACACTTGGACGAGCCGGAAGATGAGGTGCGGACACCCGAGCTAGTGGTGCGGTCACCCAAGCTGGCGGTTGGGCATGGCGAGCCATGGTTCGGTGCGATGGGCAGGACGGACAAGCGAGCTGTGCGGAAGGATGAGACAACAGTTGAGGACGCGGTTCTGCAGACGAACACGGAGACCCGACGAGCGGACAGTCGACAGTGTGACGGGGCTGCAGAAATGTGCGACAAAACAGGTTGTAGTGCGACGAAGTACATGGAGAAACTTGGCCGAGATGTGGCCAAGTTTCGGACGAATGTATTGAGGGCACGAAGTGAAGCTTATGCGCACGAAGTGGCATAAGCGTATATATACATATCAGCGCATTAACATATGTTATAAAACCATGAACGCATGTGGAGATATGTTACAATACACATACGTGGTTTATATGAGGATAATGGGTTGGCCGAGAGCAAATGATCCATTAAAAACATGTAAAAGGAATGCGTATGGACAAAAGGCTTGACACATGGCGAAAGGGCAGCATGACATATGTATGGGCATAAAGGACATATAATAGCGGTTATATGTGCGTGGACGAATTAATATAATATATGTAAAGCTTATAATGGAGGACGGCCATAAAGCGGAACGTATATTTTTTTTTTTTTTTTTTCAAAAGGTGGAAAAACCTATCAAACTCAGTTTGTCAAACCAACAGTGAGGACAGCCATCTCTGGCTGCTATCCGCGAATGTTAGTTTAACACATCACTGTTATCAAGGAAAACCACGCCACCTGAAATAACCCGCTGGTGGTCCATAAGGGAGCAGGCTTTCACTCCTGCCAGATGCCTCTGGGTCTTGGGCCGTTAACCTGTTTCCTTACGTCCGAGGAAGACGAGCTCTTAGCTAAGCAGAAGCAGTTTTAGGGCATACTCCAGGCCCGAAGCGGAACGTATATTATATGGACATGGATATATATGTGTGAATTAAAATATATAATAAACATTATATGCGGAACTTATGGATAATGGAGCAGCCATTGAAATAAAGAACGTATATGATGGGACATAAAATGGAGGACCGACATACTTTACGTGGGCTTATACACATATGTGGACATATAGAGTGACAGTTGCCTTTCGAACGCTCAAAAGAGCAAAAGGTTGCGCAGTTGAGGTTCGGAAAGTCTGTTGGAAAATCAAGATGCGGACAGTAGCTTGAATGTATAAAAGTGCAGAGGTTTATATATGAACAGCGGGCTGTCGAGCTTGATATATCGGTGGATTGCTGCAGGACTATCACGTGGACAGACCAAAGGGCTGATACGTGGACAGTAGTGTATATGATTACGCAGGTTTATATGTGGGCTGGAGTGCTTTAGTAAACAGCGTAGAAGTATATGCATACAGCAGACTGTCGAGTTATTGAAGGACTGTTTCATGAATAAGGTATACGGTATAGCGCAGGGGTTTGCGCAGTTTACCGGGAGATATCTTGTGGACAGTGGCATGGTTTTGTACAGCACATATATATAAAGGCAGAGGCCTGTTTTGTATTATTTTAAGTGTGGCCAAAGGTTTGCCGGCACACTTGTTTGTGTTGTATTTCTGAAGAATCATTATAATAAATATTATTGTGGACAGACTCGTTTGGAGTTGTCCCTCTCATCCCATTGTCATTTGTTATTCGGTTTGAGTTGTATATGATGATATTATGAATGGTGTATATTGAAGAACAAAGATTAAAGGTTTATGTGGTTTATGTGTTCATAAGATAACGGTTAATGTATATCGGTTAAGGAAAAGTTTATATCGGTTTATGAATTGTTATCTTGGATAAGGCGTAGTCCACAACGTAAGTTTGTTAAAAGCGAGCGTCGCTGGTGCCGCACCCGCCCAAAAAAGAAAAAAAAGATTGGGGGCGTGACACATACAGTCAAAGAGCTGGTGGCGCGCGAACTAAATGGTCCATCTGGAAACTGGATATGCAAGTAGGCGGGTTTAAGAGCTCCACAGCATGAACATGCATGAGGACTTCCTAACCGAACTAACAATCTACCTTTCCTCTGCAACATCGCAACTGCAAATCTGACTGTTGGGGATATTTTTGGCATGGTCCTATGAATAAAACACGTTCAGCCAAGTGCGTGATTTTGTCAGAGAACTAGGAGCACTGGAATGGGATGTTTTTTGGCCGGGCACAGTGAACAGTATTCGAATCGGCCCACTACAGGATTAGGCAAAGCAAGTGGAGAATTGGAACGAATCACAGTCACAAAGGATTGGGTTTGGAGAGCCCAACTGATCGAACTAGGTGGGCTGACTACACAACACTCTGAACATAAATAAAATGGTGGAAAATGCATACTTGGGCTAACAGTTGGAATTTAGGCGCGATTGTGGAAATTAACAGATCGCGTGCAGATTGATAACGCATCGGAACTGCCCCCATTATAATCAGTCCGACTAGGCTACAATGATGGACAACCACATCCCTCTACCTTCATCCATGGAGGTGGAACCACTGATTGACATCACAGTGCAAGCGGAAGAACAATATTTCCATTCCAAAACGCCCTCCCGAACCATTACTCAACAAATTAAGAGACCTGAACACAACATGTCCCATGGCACTGACAAAAAGAAAAACAGGTCTATCAAAGTGGCCTGACAACTACGTAGACTAGTCCTAGATGCCGATGGACACTAGGAGGAATCAATAAAATTAAAATCTATGACATTGGTTGGCCGATGGGTATAATGCAACTTGAACGAGGCATAGATGGGAAAATGGATGGACACATGGTGGCTTCCCAAAATAAATTACCGGCCTCACATCAACACACTTTAGAATGGCTGGTTTGCATTCAATTTCAAATCTCTGAAGGATGCAACCCAAATACCAAAAATTTCGTGGGTAAGTGGGCAGGGATACTTAACATTTCAAAGGTGGACTTTCAGATTTGATCCAGTGATAGAAAAACCAAGAAGGAACATCATTTGGATGAAGCTCCCGGGCTTGCCCCTGGAATTATGGACCAATAAGGCAATAACGGATATTACAAATACCATTGGAAATCTCTATTACTTAGATGATAGATGCCTAGGGGATAAGAACAAGCATACAACACGGGTTCTCATTGAAAACGATTTTACAGGGGGGCTTCCAGAATGCATTGACTTATACTAGGGGCCATGCTCACAAAAGAAAATCATTGATTTCTGGGCAGTGCCCTTCACATGCCTCCGCTGTCATGGGACGAGACACCTAATGTATGACTTTCCAGATCGATATGGCCAAAATTCCCGCTCACAACTGGATATTGTTGATGGAAGGCGAGACAAATTCAAAGCAAACAATACCATAATTCATGAAAACACAGGTTATCTCACACCACCCTCCATCATCCAAATCCCAAGCTCAAACCAACTATCATGACCTGAACTCGATCTCCCTGTGGCCTAACATTCTTGTCCACTTGAATCCTCTACCCCAACGTTCCACTCATTGGATGTTATTCATTGCCCCCACTCCATTAATCTGGTTATCAAATCCTCATCTCACTCCATTACTCGGCCACTGTCATCACTTCTTAACCATAAGCCCATATCTCCTGCTCCTTCGATCACTCCCCTATCATCTGTTGAACTGGACTTCTATTCCCTAATCAAATTTGGGGCCCCATCTAAGCGTACATTTACCCCATTCTCCAGAGACATGGAGTTAGAAGTCCTACATCGAGAGAAACTATTCACCATGGAGCCTCTTACCATTAAAAGATATTTCTTTGAAAATGATAACACTCCTCCATGCCCAGCTAAGCGGAAAGTGTCACAACCAAGAGAAAATCCAAGAGATATAAAAGGGTCTCCGCCTATTCCCTTGCTCCCACCAACCTTATAAACCACTTCTCAGAATCCTCCATTGTTGAGGCACTCATTGCTCCCGCCACCTTCTGGGTTGGTCATCAGGTTGTAAATCTCCTCAAATCTCGGGTCCTTAGAGTTGAGCCACCAGAATTCGACCTTCAGTAATGACTATCTTATCCCTGAATTTTTTAGGGTTGGGATCGACACCCAAAAGACAATCAATTTAGACACATAATTGACATTAACAAACCAGGGATTGTGCTACTTCAATAGGCTATGACCTACAAATAGAAAACTTGGGGATATCTCTCCAAAATCTGTCCAAATTGGCACATTTGTGCTACTGACGCATCAGGCTTATCTGGGGGTCTCGCGATAATGTGGAATCCTTACATCTTCAGCTTCAAAGCATACAACACCTTTGTTGGACTCATTATCACTGGAGTAGACGTGGCACCAAACCACATTTCCGCATCATCAACAATTATGCTCCATTTGAACACAGAAGGGACTTCTCGTACAAGGCCGACCAAAGTAGACTCCTCGACGTTAGTTCTATAATCTTGGCAAGGGACCTTAATCTCATCACTGGGCCAACCAAACAATGGGGATAAATGAGCAAACTTGATCCATTGGAGGACTACTTTCATGTTTTCTTTAAAGATAAAGGACTCACGGACATCTCTCCCAATCCTATTGGACCGACCTGGCATAATGGACATTCTGGTATTCAAGGCATTGCAAAACGAGTTGATTGTTTTTTATTGCACGAATATACAATCAACAGGCTTATGGGTCTCACATCCACCATTATTCACACTAAGATCTCTGATCATTTCCCCATTTTGCTACATTGGACGGAAATACATCAAAATAGGGCTCCATCATTCAAATTTAATCAATTTTGGCTTAAAGAGGCGAGCTACACAAAATTGGTCAAATTTGTCTGAAAAATGACTGCAATGGACCCAAAGGATAGACAAATGGATGGAATTAATCATGAACCTTGTAGGCTAAAAGAAGCCACAAAAACATGGGCAGGAAACAAGAACAAGATGTTGATTAAGGAACTGATAAATATAGATGAAAAATTAAGACCATGGAGGACCCCAATGATCCCAACTTCTCTGCTACTCGTAAATCAAAGATCCTATAGCTGGAAGGACGCAAATCACAAATCCTCCTTAGATAGGCCGAAGCTCTACAACAAAAAAGTATCATTATGTGCATACAAGATGGGCACAAAAACAGTTAATTTTTCCATAAGTAGCTTTTTGGCAGTCGAAAAAAAATTAATATCTGGAGCATTAACTCAACCTCTAAAGACCATCTAATAGACTAGAAAGATATTGAGGGGGCAGCACACAAATATTTTAGTGAAACCTACCAAGCATGGGATGAGGTTCCCTTCAACAAACTGGAAAAATGTGATTTATATCCCACAACCACTAACAGGGAAGCTTTAGAACATATGGAATGCACGGTCACAAAGGACGAAGTCATCTCTGTTCTAAAAAGTTTGGGCAGAGGGAAAAGTCTCGGACCTGATGGAAGGACAATAGAGATATTCCTACACTTTCAAGACATCATGATAGATGGGCTCACTGATATGGTGGAAGATTCCAGAATCCATGGATGGGTTTCTACTGCCACCAATGCCACTTTCATCACACTAATCCCGAAGATAGATAAGCCTATCTCATTTTCTGATTTCCACCCTCTATCATTGTGCAACACCACCTACAAACTTATATCCAAAATTATTGGCAAGCGCCTCAAACCCTTCCTGTCTTCATATATCACTACTGAATGATTTGGCTTCCTCAAACATTGTCAAATCCACGATGTGGTTTCTATAGCACAAGAAAGTCTCCATTCCAAGCATTTGACTACATGGATTGGGAACTAATTTGGATGACCCTACGAAAGATTGGCTTTGGCTCCACCATGACTGTCTGGGTCCAATCCTGCATTAAATTTGCCTCATTTTCCATATTGATAATTGGCCTTCCCACTAATTTCTTTTCGATCTCCCGTGGCCTTCACAAGGGATGTGCCCTGTCTGCTCACAACAACGGGCTAATCTCCAGGTATTTGATCAATTGCCTCGGTCCACATCACCCATTTACTCTTCATGGATGATCTTCTAACTATCTTGGTACACATCACCCATTTACTCTTCAAGGATGATTTTTAACTATGGGGAAAATAGACCCACTAGAATGGCACCACATTTTCGAGATACTACATGACTTTGGGACCACATCTGGGCTTCTCATGAATAAGTCTAAATCTCTATTCATATCCAGTGACTCGGAGGCAGATTCATCCACGGACATAACAAATCGCTTTGGTGTCACTATTGTACACTTGGACAAGGGATTCACATACCTTAGATTCAAATTGAAGTTGATGGGCTACAAGATCATGGATTGGGACTGGTTATTCAGTGATGAGCCTCATCATTGGGTAATTATATGGGCCTTAATTGGCCTTAATTCACCTCCTAGCTTAGCCAAACCAACTATTCTCACAACTTATTGCATATTTTTTATTATATTTTGTTTATGAGATGAGTTAGCATTGGATATTTTGCTTTGTGGTCTAATGTGCATATAATGTAGGAATAAAAGATAAAAGCAAGGAACTGTGGCAAAGACCTTGGTCAAAACTTGAATGGGACAAGGGAGAAGAATTATAGGAGGCAAATCCTCCTCATTTACTACCCCTCCATTCAAATATTCCTCCATCAGCTCGAAGTGCAAACAACCAAATCATGAGGACTAAAAGACAGCAAAGAAAGTAAAAGTGACAGAAACCAATTTATCTTAAGTGGGGAGTCAAGCCTCCCTAATGGGAGGGAAGTCGTTGGATACTTCAGATGTATACGTAGAGAGGCTTAGGACCTCAGTAGGATTTGAATTCTTATTGTAAAACTCTACTTTATTTCTGAGCTACAAGACTTGTGACAGTTTGTTATGTAATCCATGGTTTTTCTAATAAAAATGAGTTTTGTTTTGAGCCAGCACTGAGTTAACTCAGAGGGCTGAAGTTCTTGGGCTAGGGCCCAACCCAAGCAGCCAAAGTTCCTCTTTATTATACATGTATGCTAGCATATATTTCTGGTTTTGTTCATTTGCTTAAGTAGCTTCCTGGTTTTCTGTTCATTTGCTTAAGTAACTGCATTTCCATTACAACAATATAGCATAGCTTCCTGGTTTTCTGTTCATTTGCTTAAGTAGCTTCATTCCCATTACAGTAGTGTAGAGTAGATCGGTTATGCTTTAGTTTACTTCCATTTGTGTTTTTTTCAATTAGCAAGTTAGCTAGGAGAAGAAAATCACCATAAGGTTGTCTGCAAGTGTTTCGGCCTCACCTCCTCCCTTTGGGACCATGACTTGAGGAAGAGACCCTTCAGCAATCCCAAAAACACAGGTTTCTAGTTCTCGCATGAGCTTTGGAGTTTGTTGTTTGATGCAGTTACTTGTTTCATTTCATTATCATCATTTTCCCTCACTCTCGGTCCACCCTCACCCTCACTGGTTTTCCTGTCATTTTCATTTGAAACCTCCTTCAGCACATTCTTCATGCATCGTTTCCTCACCGTCTGATCCACAACAAACCTGACCAATCACCGTCTGATTCATTAGTTTACCCAATGGCCATCGCATGTGAAGTCTTCCACCTACTTTATGCGCTCTAATCTCCACCATTGATCTGTCTCTTGATCCAACGACTATCACGTCACCTCAATACTTTATGCGCCCCAATCTCCACCATTGATCTGTCTAGCTTGATCCGATGGCTATCACACAATCTCGCGCAGATTCTTGCATGACCACAAGGATTAGTTGTATGTATAAATGTTGCTTTTTTCTTTGATACCTTAGCTTTTTAGAATGTGACTTCATATGACTTCATATTGTCGGAAAGCAATCTCTTATGCTTTTTAGAGATGTAATTCTATGTTAATTTTATGTTCCATAATCATAATGGTGGGATGAGGGTTTTTGGAAATTTGACACTCAAGAATAGTTGTTGTTTAATTCTATCTAGATTTTACCTTTATACTAAATGGATATACAATATTCATTCCAGGAAAAATAAATAAATCAATAATCAACCTCACAAGCTCACTACAGTCAACAACATGTCAATCATACACCAATTAATCTTACCAATTGTACATTGATTTTTAGTGACCAATACCTCATTTGAAGATATTTATTTACTTTTTATTTAAGATATTTATTTACATTTTATTTAAGATATTTTTATCCAACTAAACTTTATGCTAATTACATATTTCTAGGAGAATATGTCATTGCTATAAAATTTATATTTATGTATTTTATAAAATTTATATTTATATATCTTTTAATATTAAATTTGATTGAATTTTAAATCATTTTTTTTAATTTAATTTAGAAATTAATTTAAAATTCATTTTAATCTCTTTTAAAAGAGTTCTTTACAAAAGTAATTTTTGTATGAAAACTTAATTTGTTCTTCTCATCATTCGAAATTCAATCGGAGGAAGAAAAGAAGAGGGGCACTTCTCTCCCATTCGTAGTAGAAACCAAAAGAAAAGGAGCAATGTTCTTTGCAAACATAAAATTTCTCAACAAAATTCATTTTGATGTGAAAAACAACATGTTTCACTTACGCAAACATTTAAGCATAAGCAAACAAACAAACATTTAAGGCGTAGAGACCAACAACTTTTTTTTTAAATTGCAGAGCAGACCAATGTTTGAAATTGGCGATGAATTTAGTTTCCAACTGCCCCCAAACTAAATACAACACACTGAAGCATCAATTTAAAGTTTGAATGTTTAATTTGAGGGTCTCCAGAATATCAGTTGTGGTTCTAAACATGGCCTTTGTTTCTCTAAAGTATCTGTGCACAGGTTGATGCAGATCCTCCTTCCCTTCATCAGAGATGTCAAGAAACTCCTCCATCTCTCTCGCTGGATCGTTCATGTCCATCCATCCTTCCATGGGTCTTTAGTACCACAAAATATTTGTTTCTTTGAAAGAGTTAAACGCACAATAAATCAAATCTCATGTCTTAAACTGAAGGGGTGAGTAGTAGCATTTAAATAAAGAGGAGGTGTGTTGATGTGTAATCTGTTATGCGAATTGTGTCGATGCATTCATACGTTTCTCATTATCATTTTTATAGAAACTCTTTAATGCCCAATTACGAACTCATTCAGTCAGTTATGTAGTCATATGGGCCTGGTCGACCATGCTAGGGGGAATTTTACCGGGTTTTAATGTTTTTTTTAAGAAAAGCAACCATTTCAAATTTTATGTTCATGGAATCATCACGTCCTTTTGTTGTAGCACAATTAATGAATATTTTTTAAATATATGAGAAAGAGAGTTAGTTGTGGAAGACCCAGACCTTATAAAAGCTGATCAACAAAATTCGTAGTCGGGATGTTTTTTCTTTGTTCCAATCCAGCCTTGCAACCTCTCTCTCGGTCTTCCATGTTACAACTACATCATTGCATTTGTAAAACGAACACCAGTCCAATGCCTCCAAGCAGGTCTTCAAACATGCTTCCAAGCAATTGCTTCTTCAACCAAGAAGCACTCAACTCTAATGGCAGCCCACCAAGAAAGGATGAGTGCTCAAGAAGGCGACAAATAGGTGGCTCAACTTACTCAACAGGGCGGATCAACTACCCACTCTGATACCATTGTAAAACAATCAAATTGGAAACCAAACAAATGTATATTATATTGATCTCAAAGAATTATGTACATGATGTATATATAAATACATATAGGAAACAATACATATAAATACATATAGGAAACAATTGAATTAGCTCCAGAGAATTCATTGTCCAACAATTTTTAACATTATGTATATTATAGGAGAAATAGAAGATAAAAAGCTACAAATTCCTTAGGAAATGATGGTAAAAATGTTCTCACATTGTTATTTCCATTTGTGATAATCTGAAATGGTCCTCATCTTATCCAATAGTCTAACTCAAAAGACTTATAAAAGGATATCCTTTTTCTTACAAGGAATTTTTAATATGTGGAAATCGAAACCTTAGATATTTATGTCAAAAAGGTCACAAAGGAAGGGAGAAAACTTGATGAAGATTAGACCTACTAAGTTGAAGAAACAAATGACTGAGATCTGGAACAAATGATTAGGACCTTAAACTAGAACTAATGTAGACACCTTGATGATAACCAAAAACATGGATCCATTTACAATATCAATGTGTTATAATCAAAATAAAATAAAAGATTGTGGTGAATGATATTTATAAAAAAATATCCATACAAAAGAATGGTTAGACAAAAAATGAGATGCTAATAGATACTTCACCTGAGAGATGGAATAATTTATTTTGGGAATTGTCAATAGTTTATGATTGTTTCAAATATTACTCTAAGGAATCAAGTAAAATTCAAGGAAAATCAAAGAAAAAGATGTAAAGAGGGTATTATGCATTGTGATAAGAAACGAAGTGAAAAAGATGTAAAGAGGGGATTATGTATTGTGATAAGAAACAAAGTGATTCGTAGATAAATTGTAGAAGAGAAAGACCTATGGTTTATATGGAAAAAATAAATGTGAAACTCCGTGTAGAAGCAAAGGGATCATACCATCACCTCTCAATGTACTATTAAGGGCATTATTCATCTCTTGAAACAATGTAACTACTTTATCTCTATTTAATAGTCCTCATTGTTGTTCAACTAAAAGAATCTCTTTTGCACAAGATTTCAAAAAGAAGACAATGTTGTTCATGGGGCAACTCAGATTGTTAGACCTGTGACAACATAGACAAGAAGAAATACTCAGCAACAAGGCAGGGTTAGATAGCCTCCAAGATCTCGTCCTATATAGATTGTTGTAGAGACTTGGTGAAGGGATGGACAAAAATTAAGAGGAAACTACAAAAAATTGTTAGCTAAATGAATATCAGATGGAAAGGAGGAACCAAAATTTTCCAAAAGGAAGAAGGATAAGAGTTTTGAAGGGTAATAGTTTTAGCGCTAACTTCCTGTGTGAATAATCTGAAGCCTAAAATGACGATGGTGTGGATATAGAAGAATTTTTTCCCATCCATATAATCAAAACTAAAGATGAATAACCTTATCTACACTCTTAGACTCTCAGCATGTGAAAGGAGAGCAAACAGGGGCTCATAGAGTTTCCCAATTTTTGGAACAATGAAATACAAAGTATTCAAAATAAGCAACTCAGTGACACTGAGATATGATTTTATGCTATGTTCATTAAGACGGAAATTAAACATGAATTCTGATACTTGACAAGAATCCCATTGCCATCGAATACAATCAAAAATATTAATTATAATTATTAATATTTTTTTGTTTGGGTACGGATTCACTTAATTATAGTTTAAGTGGATTCCTTATATTTATTTAAAAGGTCAAATGTATAGAAGGATAGGTATTAAACGATAAATGAAAGCTACTTATTTGTTAAATCTTAGTTATTAAATTATAGTGTTAGGTGGTTTGAAAAAAAAATGTTTTTAATTATTGTCCAAGGAGGGGCTCTCCTGCTTCCTTAGATATTTAAATGCAATTCTAGCCGAAAATAGAACAGAGCTCACGTCTATGACTGTAGGAGAAAAGAACAGAGCTCGAAAGGCCCAGAGGCCCAGAGCACTTAATGATTTATCAGTGAAGGAGAAAGATAACGAGGGATTGGATAGCAATGTGATTAATATAATGTATTGTCCGCCAAGGAATTCTAAGAGCAGCTGGCAGTGTGCAGAGCAGGAGTACTCGTTTCTGTTGGTTCAGTTCTGGGAATGGTTTGTTGGACACATGCGGAGCCATCTTCAAGAATTGCACAAACATGAAGCACAAGACGAACGAGAAGAAAGAAGTTAGAATGAGGCTAAGAGATTGAGATTGATCACCCAATTCAAGCAGATTTGATAAAAAGACAAAGATCCCACAGACCAAGAAGACGGAACAAGGAAAATCCCAGAGGAAAATGATATGGCAATGTGCCCTGTTATGCTTGCACGTGGAGTAAACACTGCTCAAAACACTGCAATCGAGGTTGGGGCCCGAGGATCCTAGATCTGATGACCTCAAGCTTTCCAATAATGGTTCCGAGCTTGGCCTCAAGTTTCTCAATAATGGTTCCAAGCTTCCAAAATGCATCAAGAAGAAGCCTGAAATTAAGGAAATTGATGAAGATGCTAGTCTTTAGGATGACGAAGCTAAAAAGGCCATATTACAAGTGCACCCACATGCAATAAGTTTTTCATTCTTAATACGCAAAGCAAGAGAGAGTAAATCAGAGCAGAACATGCAGTTAAAGTTTTTCGTTCTTATTACGCAAAGGAAGACAGAGTAAATCAGAGCAGAACATGCAGTTAAACTTACAGAGGAGGCAAATTAAATAAACCGGAGGGATCAGAGAGGAAGCAAATTAAATGATCCGAAGGGATTAACAGATAAACACAGCGTAAACAGAGGCTAATTATTAAGACATGCACTAACTAAATTAGAGTTAATTTAATGGAAGAATACCAGTCATTCCTAAGGAAGGCGACTTATACTAAAACAGTTCGCTTAAAGGTAAAGATTTATTGAATGATGATTCAGTATGGTTAATAGAAAATCAAATATGTTAAAACACCCAAAAATTGGGTTAGAAGCTATATTTATTAAACCTGGTTAATAACTGAGAGGAAAAGAGCTGGAGCCATCTCAGAATACTTGAAGTTATACATTGGAATAAGGATTGAACCGAGATGGAGCCATCTCTACATACCTGGAATTGTACACTGGAACAGGGTTTGGATAATAGCAACAAGAAATAAAACGAAGTTCACATGGCGGTTTCCTATAGTAATAACAAATAAAACAGAGTTCAAATGGCGATTGCTATCTTCATCACGCGAAAGGAAATTTCAATAGATAAGGAAAGAAAGTAGATAATAAAGAAATTGCTTCTCATAACAGTGATCAGATGAAATAATAACAACAACAAATAAAACAGAGTTCAAATGGCGGTTGCTATCTTCATCACAAGGAAATTTCAATGCATAAAGAAAGAAAGAAAGTACATAATAAAGAAATTGCTTCTCATATCAGAGGTCAGATGAAATAATAATATGTACCTGAATGTCAAAAACCTTAAGTAACTCCTAAGGATGAACCAAATCCAACTTCCCTGCCCTCCGAAGTTGTTTCTCCAAAGAGTGATAGCAATAGAAGTTGTTTTCTCCAAAGAATGATAGCAAATGAGTTGTTTCTTCCTCTCTCACATTACTCAAAAACGCAGACAGACTCAAACACCATACCACACAGAGACATCCATAACACTTAGAGATAGCCAACCTTGCAAACGCCATACCACACAGAGACATCCATAACACTCAGAGATAGCCAACCTTGCAAACACCATACCACACAAAGACGGCCAACCTCACATAAATAATAGGCCATGTATAGAGGAAGGACACCATACCACACAGAGACAGCCAACCCGGTAGAAATAGATAAAGGCGGGAGGAGGAGACATGTTTGAAATTCTGTCAGATTGAATATATAAATATATATATAAAGTTTCTTTCAACAGATACTTGAACCACCCATTACAGCTGAGACCAACGGCTTAGCTTATCTTATTCTGCAACAGCCAACCCCGCAGACAAAGCAGGCCATAGATAAAGGAGGGAGGAGGAGACATATTTTTGAAATTCTGTGAGATTGAATGTATATATAGACTTTCCTTCAACGGATACGGATATTTAAACAATATCCGTACAAAAGAATGGTTAGACAGAAAATGAGATGCTAATAGATACTTCACATGAGAAATGAAATAAAGTGAAGATGGCATTGTTTATTTTAGGAATTGCTAATCTGTTTGAGTGTTTCAAATATTATTCTAGGGAATCAGAGTGAACTTAAAGGAAAATCAATAGGGGTTTATGCATTGTGATTAGAAACATAGTAATTTGCAGATAAATTGTAGAAGAAAAAGATCTATTATTTATATGGAAAACTACACGTGCAACTCCGAGTAAAAAGCTAAGGGCTCATAGTATCAGCTCTCAGCGTACTATTCTGGGCATTATTCTTCGCTTAAAATCGATGTAACTAATTCGTTTAATAATCCCGATTGTTGTTCAGCTATCGAAATCTCTTTTGTACAAGAGTTCAATAAGAAGCTACTGTTGCTCATGGGGCAACTCAGACTGTTATACCATGGAGAAGAAGAAATATTCAGTGGCAAAGCAGGGTTAGATAGCCTCCAAGATCTCTTGCTATACAGATTGTTGTGGAGACTTTGTGAAGAGATGGAGAAACATTAGCAGAAAACTATCAAAAATAGTTAAATAGATGAATAGCACATGAAGAGATGGAGAAACAGTGATATATCTCAGTGTACAGAAACCAGAGTTTCAGGAATTAACTGCAGATGTGTCTGAGTAGGTTGAAACTCTAGAAGGCCAACTTAGTGTGTAAAGTCAAACACAAAATGAAAGATGAAGAAATACATTGTGGATAATCTGAAGCCGAAAATGACCATGGTGTGGATATAGAATAATTGTCCCATCCATATTAATAATAAAGGCTATAGATAAATAATCTTATCCAGCCTCTATCGCTCTTGTATTGAAGCATGTGAAAGGAGAGCAAACAGGAGCTCATACAGTTTCAACAAATTTTGGAACAACGAAATAATCAGCACATGATGAATTAAAAACAAGAACGCTTTAGTGAATCAGAGTATTCAAGGTAAGCAGCTTGGTGAGCCTGAGAGATGATTTTATGCAATGTTCCTTGAGACTGAAATTAAACATTTATTCTGATACTTGATAAACTTCGATTTGGTAGCAATTATATTGATAAAAATTTCATTTGTTGAGATGTATATTTAGAAAATATGTTGAGAAGGATTCTACTCGATTATGCTAAATTTTCAATTGAAAACACAGCAAGCAGAGAAAGTGGGGTTATTTTTATCTTAGATGGTCAGTCAAGCATGGGAACTCAAGTCATGTCTGAGATGGATCATCACCAAAGAACATGCATCACCCATCTCACCTCTCACATTCTTGAGGAGGCCTTGCTTTGCCCATTGAGATGGAAGACTCGCCAAGACCCAAATGACTGATCACCTCGATTTTTTTGTATGCCCATCACTACCTGAAACACTTTTTCCATTTTCCTTTTCTACATCCCCGTACCAGCAAGGTCTATCAGGCTTTGTTAAATATGTGGTGACATTTTCTGGATCATCAAGAATATCTATTATTAGATTCCATAATTCAGTAATTTTCACAGAATAAAAGTTGTGTGAAAGAAATGAATTCCACTTGACACAAACAAATTAACTAAAAGGAGGCAACACATACCAAAAACAGAAGTAATTAAAAGGAAGCAACACCAACACATACCCAGAACCAGCATTTGCTGTCAACCAAGCTTTAGCAGTTAGCCAGACCCAAACAACGTCTCTAACAAGCTATAATAATAATCACACTGCTGAGAAGTTTCTTCGTGGTTGTGATTATGGGCATTCCCTGCCTGCACAGCAGCAGGACGCGCAAGATTCATGTCTGACACCAATCTTTCTCTGGCAAGAATATTTCTTTGGCTTGTATAAGTGTTGTGGTCCATGCACAGAAGACATAAATAACCCTCTCATGTTGTGTCAAACTGCAAAACCCAAGATAGTATGAATTCAAAAAACAAAAGTTTCCACTAATAACCGAAAGAACTGAGAATGCAGAGTCAAATACATCAATTACGAGATAGAACAAATTCAAGGAACAGTGTCCACTAATAACCGAAAGAGCTGAGAATATAAAGAGTCAAATACATCCATTACAGTAACTCAAGGAAGTGCCTAAGACATATCCAAGAGAAAAATGCGGAACGACAGCTACCAGAACATACAACAAATACAGCCCATGATGCAGATGCTAACAAACTTTTATATGTATATCAATTGGGTACTGTCAAGAACCATGGATTCTACCATGAATATCTAGAAATCCAGAATGCTAATTGGAATGCATGCATAAACAAGCAGATATAAGATGCAAGCAAGCAAATATATGGGCTACTAACCCAAAATGCAGAGTCAACTCTGAGATTCGGAAATCTAATAACTTGGCTTATTCGAAAACCAAAGTTTCAAAAAATTCAGGGAACATAAACTTGGCAAAGTACTGGTGATTGCAAGCAAGTGTGACGAGCCTCGGAAAGTTCATAACTTGGATTATTAAAATACATTAGAACATAAACTCAAAAAATAAGGTAACACAAATTTGTTAAAATATTGGTCAGTGTCTGCAAGTGGGATAGATCTACTATCAACCAAAAGGAGAGCCAACTACTATCCTAGACGTAGCAGGCTAACTTGGCTTATTAAAAAGTTAGGGAACATAAAAATTACACCCTGTTGAATTACAAATTCTAATACAAACCATGAATTCAAAGTAACGAAGATGTATCGGAACTGTGAGAATTAGTTTTCCTTTAAATAGTTTACTTGTGAGACGTTTTTTTATTTTTTGTGGCAATATTTTATGTGGATTTCGTCCTATATTTGGTGGGATCTTTTGCGCAGTTTAATTGTGACGCTTTTTTGTTTGATTGTCTTAAATTTGGCGGGTTTTTCTTCGAAGGGTAACTTTGAGTTGAGTGTAAAAAAATTCTGAGAACTATGAATGCATTCATATATTGAAAACACACGTTCTAAATAATAAAAAGGACAATCTTCTCAAATAATAAATTATCACATTTAAAAGATTAAAATAAAAACGTCTCATAATCCTGGCCGTGATAACGAATTATTACATGTTGCCACAGTAAAAATCAGTAAGATTGCATTTTTGTTTACACAGTAGCTGCAAAGTGCAAAGTTGTCATTGTAGAATTAAAGTTTGTGCAAAGTTGTCAATGTAGGATTAGAGTTGAGTTCATAGTTTGGCAAGATTGAAACATCTATCAGGTATTCACTGTTTAGGTTATCAGATTCGAAATATAGTATTTCTTATGCAGCTGTTTGAGAATGGATCAGAAGAAGAAATAAGTGAGAATGACGATAAGATTGGGATTGATCGAGATTGATCACCCAATTGGAAATTCAAGCAGATTTGATAAAAAGACAAGATCCCAGAGACCAAGAAGAGGGAAAACGATAAGTAATCCATGTTAATGAAAAAGGGCATGGCAATGTGCAGTAAACACAGCTCAAAACCCAGCATTCGAGGTTGGGGGCCGAGGATCCTCTAAAGCTTTACAATAATGGTTCCCAAACGCTTTCCATCTATGATTCCCAGCTTCCCAGCTTCGAAAATGCATCAAGACGAAGCCTGAATTGAAGGAAATTGATGAAGATGCTAGTAGTATTTACGATGACGAGCCTAAAACGCCTGCAATAAGCTTTTCATTTCTATCGGGCAGAGTATATTCATTCCTATCAGCCAAAGCAAGACAGAGTAGAGCAGAGCAGAACATGCAAGTAAACTTACAGAGGAAGCAATGCAATAAGCGTTTCATTTCTATTAGGCAAACGCAATTTCATTCCTATTAGCAAGACAGAGTAAACCAGAGCAGAACATCAAGACCAGAGTAGAGCAGAGTAGAACATGTAATTAAACTGAGGAAGCAAATTAATGAACCAGAGGGATTAACGGATAAATACAGGGTAAACAGACTAATTAATTAAGAAATATGCTGACTAAATTAGGGTTAATTTAATGGAAGAATACCAGTCATTCCCAAGGAAGACAACTTATACCAACACAGTTGGGTTAAACGTAGAAGGTTATTTAATGATGATGCAATATGATTAATAGAAAATCAAAACACCCAGATTTTGGGTTAAAGAAAAGCTAGAGCCATCTCATATCTGGATTTATACGTTGGAATAGGATTTGAACAGAGACGGAGCCATCTCTAAATACCTGGAATTGCACATTAGAGCAGAGTAATTGTGATTAAACGAGAAGCTAGAGCCATCTCACCATATCTGCAATTATACATTGGGATAGGGTTTGAACAGAGACGGAGACAAGTCTACGTACCTGGAAATGTACATTAGAGCAGGGTTAGCCACAACAAATAAAACAGAATCCAAATGGCCATTGCTATAGTAACAACAATTAAAACAAAGTTCAAATGACGGTTGCCATCTTCAACACAAAAGTAAATTTCAATACAAAATGAAAGAAAAACGAAATTTCAATACAAAAAGAAAGTAGATAATAAAAGAATTGCTTCTCATACCAGAGATCAGATGAAATATACTTGAATGTCAGAAACCTAAGTAACTCCAAGGGATGAACCAAATCCAATTGCCCTGCCCCTGAAGTTGTTTTCTCCAAGGAATCATACAAATAGAGTTGCCTCCTCATCCTCCTCTCACATACACTACATGACTCAGACACCATACCACACAGAGACAGCGATGACTCAAACACAGACAGACTCAGACACCAATACCACACAGAGAGAGCCAACACCAAACCACACAAAGACATCCAACCTCGCAGACATAATAGTGCAGAGGAATGACACCATACCACGCAGAGACAGCGAAACCCGTAGGATACCAGGCCATGCCCTAGGAGAAATATGTTTGAAATAGTGAGATTTAATGTGCATATAGACTCTTTTTCAAGAATAAGTCTAAATCTCTATTCATGTCCAGCAACCCGAAGGCGAATTCATCCACGGACATAACAAATCGCTTTGGTGTCACTACTGTACACTTGGACAAGGGATTCACATACCTTAGATTCAAATTGAAGTTGATGGGCTACAAGATCATGGATTGGGACTGGTTATTCAGTGATGAGCCTCATCATTGGGTAATTATATGGGCCTTAATTGGCCTTAATTCACCTCCTAGCTTAGTCAAACCAACTATTCTCACAACTTATTGCATACTTTTGATTATATTTTGTTTATGAGATGAGTTAGAGTTGGATATTTTGCTTTGTGGTCTAATGTGCATGTAATGCAGGAATAAAGGATAAAAGCAAGGAACTGTGGCAAAGACCTTGGTCAAAACTCGAATGGGACAAGGGAGAGGAATTATAGGACACAAATCCTCCTCATTTACTACCTTTCAATTCGAATATTCCTCCATCAGCTCAGAGTGCAAACAACCAAATCATGAGGACTAAAAGACAGCCGAGCAAGTGAAAGTGACAAAAACCAGTTTATCTTAAGTGGGGAGTCAAGCCTCCCTAATGGGAAGGAAGTCATTGGAGACTTCAGATGTATAAGTAGAGAGGCTTAGGACCTTAGTAGGATTCGAATTCTTATTGTAAAACTCTACTTTATTTCTATGCTGCAAGAATTGTCATAGTTTATTATGTAATCCATGGTTTTTATAATAAAGATGAGTTCTGTTTTGAGCCAGCACTGAGTTAACTCAGAGGGCTGAAGCTCTTGGGCTAGGGCCCAACCCAAGCAGCCAAAGTTCCTCTTTATTGTACATGTATGCTAGCATAGATTTTTGGTTTTGTTCATTTGCTTAAGTAGCTTCCTGGTTTTCTGTTCATTTGCTTAAGTAACTGCATTTCCATTACAGTAGTATAGCATAGCTTCCTGGTTTTCTGTTCATTTGCTTAAGTAGTTGCATTCCCATTACAGTGGTGTAGAGTAGATCGGTTGTGCTTTAGTTTACTTCCATTTGTGCTTTTCTCAACTAACAGGTTAGCTAGGAGAAAAAAATCACCATAAGGTTGTCCGCAGGTGTTTCGGCCTCACCTCCTCCCTCTGGGACCATGACTTGAGGAAGAGACCCTTCAGTAATCCCAAAAACACAGGTTTCTAGTTCTCGCATGAGCTTTGGAGTTTGTTGTTTGATGCAGTTACTTGTTTCATTTCATTATCATCATTTTCCCTCACTCTCGGTCCACCCTCACCCTCACTGGTTTTTCTGTCGTTTTCATTTGAAACCTCCTTCAACACATTCTTCATGCATCATTTCTTCATTGTCTGATCCACAACAAACTTGACCAATCACCGTCCAATTCATTAGTTTACCCAATGGTCGTCGCGTGCGAAATCTTCCACCTACTTTATGCGCTCTAATCTCCACCATTGATCTATCTCTTGATCCAACAACTATCACGTCACCTCAATACTTTATGCGCCCCAATCTCCACCGTTGATCTGTCTAGCTTGATCCGATGGCTATCACGCAATCTCGCGCGGATTCTTGCATGACCACAAGGATTAGTTGTATGTATAAATGTTGCTTTTTTCTTTGATACCTTAACTTTTTAGAATGTGACTTCATATGACTTCATATTGTCCGAAAACAATCTCTTATGCTTTTTAGAGATGTAATTCTATGTTAATTTTATGTTCCATAATCATAATGGTGGGATGAGGGTTTTTGGAAATTTGACACTCAAGAATAATTGTTGTTTAACTCTATCTAGATTTTACCTTTATGCTTCTTAACTATACTAAATGGATATACAATATTCATTCTAGGAAATAAAAAAATGAAAAAAAATCAATAATCAACCTCACAAGCTCACTACAGTCAACAACATGTCAATCATACACCAATTCATCCTACCAATTAATCCACAAGTTGGCTCCTTGTGAGTTTATAATTATAAAGTATTTTATTTCTTCATTATTATTTTAGCTCATTTGAAGATATTTATTTACTTTTTATTTAAGATATTTATTTACATTTTATTTAAGATATTTTTATCCAACTAAACTTTATGCTAATTACATATTTCTAGGAGAATATGTCATTGCTATAAAATTTATATTTATGTATTTTATAAAATTTATATTTATATATCTTTTAATATTAAATTTGATTGAATTTTAAATCATATTTTTTTTAATTTAATTTAGAAATTAATTTAAAATTCATTTTAATCTCTTTTAAAAGAGTTCTTTACAAAAGTAACTTTTGTATGAAAACTTCATTTGTTCTTCTCATCATTCAAAATTCAAGAGGAGGAAGAAAAGAAGAGGGGCACTTCTCTCCCATTCGCAATAGAAATCAAAAGAAAAGGAGCAATGTTCCTTGCAAACATAAAATTTCTCAACAAAATTCATTTTGATGTGAAAAACAACATGTTTCACTTACCCAAACATTTAAGCATAAGCAAACAAACAAACATAAAAGGCGTAGACACCAACAACTTTTTTTTTTTAAATTGCAGAGCAGACCAATGTTTGAAATTGGCAATGAATTTAGTTTCCAACCGCCCCCAAACCAAATACAACACACTGAAGCATCAATTGAAAGTTTGAATGTTTAATTTGAGGGTCCCCAGAATATCAGTTGTGGTTCTAAACATGGCCTTTGTTTCTCGAAAGTATCTGTGCACAAGTTGATGCAGATCCTCCTTCCCTTTATCAAAGATGTCAAGAAACTCCTCCATCTCTCTCATCGGATAGTTCATGTCCATCCATCCTTCCATGGGTCTCTCGTACCACAAAATATTTGTTTCTTTGAAAGAGTTAAACGCACAATAAATCAAATCTCATAATGTCTTAAACTGAAGGGGTGAGTAGTAGCATTTAAATAAAGAGGTGTGTTGATGTGTAATCTGTTATGCAAATTGTGTCGATGCATTCATATGTTTCTCATCATCATTTTTATAGAAACTCTTTAATGCCCAATTACGAACTTGTTTAGTCAGTCAGTTATGTTGTCGCCTGGGCCTGGTCGACCATGCTATGGGGAATTTTACTGGGTTTCATTGTTTTTTTTAAGAAAAGCAACCATTTCAAATTTAATGTTCATGGAATCATCATGTCCTTTTGTTGTAGCACAATTAATGAATATTTTTTAAATATGTGAAAAAGAGAGTTAGTTGTGGAAGAACCAGACCTTATAAAACCTGGTCAACAAAATTCGTATTCAAAATGTTTTTTCTTTGTTCCAAACCAAGCCTTGCAACCTCTCTCTCGGTCTTCCATGTTACAACTACATCATTGCATTTGTAAAACGAACACCAGTCCAATGCCTCCAAGCAGGTCTTCAAACATGCTTCCAAGCAATTGCTTCTTCAACCAAGAAGCACTCAACTCTAATGGCGGCCCACCAAGAAAGGATGAGTGCTCAAGAAGGCGACAAATATGTGGCTCAACTTACTCAACAGGGCGGATCAACTACCCACTCTGATACCATTGTAAAACAATCAAATTGGAAACCAAACAAATGCATATTATATTGATCTCAAAGAATTATGTACATGATGTACATATAAATACATATACAAAATAATTGAATTAGCTCCAGTGTCTTTTTGGACTCCAATAACTACCCAAACTAATGGTATCATTAACCCTAAGAATTAGTTGTCCAACAATTTTTAACATTATGTATATTATAGGAGAAATAGAAGATAAAAAGCTTCAAATTCCTTAGGAAATGATGGTAAAAATGTTCTCAGATTGTTATTTCCATTTGTGATAACCTAAAATGGTCCTCGTCTTATTTGATAGTCTAACTCAAAATACTTATAAAAGGATATCCTTTTTCTTACAAGGAATTTTTAATATGTGGAAATCGAAACCTTAGATATTTATGTCAAAAAGGTCACAAAGGAAGGGAGAAAACTTGATGAAGATTAGACCTACTAAGTTGAAGAAACAAATGATTGAGATCTAGAACAAATGATTAGGACCTTAAACTAGAACTAATGTAGACACCTTGACGATAACCAAAAACAGGGATCCATTTACAATATCAATTTGTTATAATCAAAATAAGATAAAAGATTGTGGTAAACGATATTTATAAAAAAATCCCTACAAAAGAATGGTTAAACAGAAAATGAGATGCTAATAGATACTTCACATGAGAGATGGAACAAAAATGAAGGTGGCATTGTTTATTTTGGGAATTGCCAATAGTTTATGATTGTTTCAAATATTACTCTAGAGAATCAAAGTAAAATTTAGGAAAATCAAAGAAAAATATGTAAAGAGGGTATTATGCATTGTGATAAGAAACGAAGTGATTTGTAGATAAATTGTAGAAGAGAAAGACCTATGGTTTATATGGAAAAAATAAATGTGAAACTCCAAGTAGAAGCAAAGAGATCATACCATCACCTCTAAATGTACTATTAAGGGCATTATTCATCTCTTGAAACGATGTAACTACTTTATCTCTATTTAATAATCCTCATCGTTGTTCAACTATAGAAATCTCTTTTGCACAAGATTTCAAAAAGAAGACAATGTTGTTCATGGGGCAACTCAGACTGTTAGACCTATGACAACATGGACAAGAAGAAATACTCAACGGCAAAGCAGGGTTAGATAGCCTCCAAGATCTTGTCCTATATAGATTGTTGTAGAGGCTTAGTGAAGGGAACTACAAAAAAAACTGTTAGCTAAATGAATATCACATGGAAAGGAGGAACCAAAACTTTCCAAAAGGAAGAAGGAAGGATAAGAGTTTTGAAGAGTAATAGTTTTAGCGCTAACTTCAGTTTCTAAATAATCTGAAGCCTAAAATAACGATGGTGTGGATAAGCTAAAGATGAATAACCTTATCCATACTCTTAGACTCTCTATAGTTCTTATATTGAAGCATGTGAAAAGAGAGCAAACAAGAGCTCATAAGACAATGAAATACAAAGTATTCTAGATAAACAACTCAGTGAGACTGAAATATGATTTTATGCTATGTTCATTAAGACGGAAATTAAACATGAATTCTGATACTTGACAAGAATCCCATTGCCATCGAATACAATCAAATATATTAATTATAATTATTAATATTTTTTTTTGTTTGGTACCGATTCGTCCTACTTATTTAAAAGGACGAAGGTACTTAATGATAGTTTACATGGATCCTTATATTTATTTAAAAGGTCAAATTTCTATGGATAGGTATTAAACGATAAATGAAAGCTACTTATTTGTTAAATCTTAGTTATTAAATCATAGTGTTAGGTGGTTTGAAAAAAAATGTTTTTAATTATTGTCCAAGGAGGGGCTCTCTTGCTTTAGAGATGTTAAAATGCAATTCTAGCCGAAGAGGTGGATTAGATATGTTATAAAGTAATTTTGGCTTTAGAGAAGTTATGATGTAATTGTAATTTTGGTGAAGAGAGATGGTTTTAGATATGTTATAATTTTATTTTGGTTTAGTATAGTAAAAATGTAATGTGATGTCGAAATATAATGTTTAATATTTTGGTTAATTAATGTAATATAATGTAAATATTTTAATTTTTGTCAAAATAAAAATAAAAATAATAATTTTATAAAAATAAAATAATAATAAAAATATAAACTAATGGTATCGACTCATAATATTAATGTGGAATATAGTTTATTTAAAAGGAAAATTAAACCAACCTAGATTTATTTATAATTTTGGATCTTTACCAAATATGGAGAGAAATTAAATCTTTTTTCCCTCTCAAACTTCTTCAAAAAAGAAAAGAAATTTAATCCCTCTCAACCCCTCTTGATATGCAAAGCTCTTTTCAATCTCAAACCACTTCAAAAATAGAAAAGAGATTTTGATCCTCAAAAATCTAAAATTAAAATTAATAAAAAATTACAAATCCCTTAAAAATCTATAATAATTCACACAATTTCTTTAAAATACTTGCACACAATTACAAACAACAAAGAAACTTATTAAAAAGTTAAATTTCATATATGATAAAATAAAAAGTTACTCTTCCGGAGATATTATTATATGGCAAAAATCAATCTGTATCCATTTTCCGAGTTATTAAGCATAAGATTACATAAAAATTGAATTTATATGTATTTTGCGAGGTATTTAGTATAATATTATGCATGTATTGAATATCTTGTGAGAACTTATAAAATTACAAACTATATTGAATATCTCGTGGGAACTTATAAAATTACAAACTTTCTAAATCTTCTGAAATCATAAATTTTTAAATATTAAAAAATATTTATGCATCATTAAAATGGGATCTTTAGAAATATTTACACACAATTACTTATAGCATATTCTGTCTTGTATATGAAGATTTTCGGGAAAAAACACATTGAAAATATTTGATCAACACATTTAGAACCAACCATTGTGGTTTATCTTCAGAATAAGATGAAGAGACAGATGTCACAAACAGGCTAAATAAGAAGAAATGTCAACTTAACAGTTAGATGAAAACGACTATTAATTAATTAATTACTGATTGATTTATATTTATTTATTTATAAATATTATTATTATAATATAATTAAATGGTTATATTTGACTTATTTTATCTAAATAATTAATAATTGATTCAATTTATCAATTCCTTCCCTAATTACGCCGTAAGGCGTTCCCTCTGAGAAAGACATCCCTAAAATGTGACGTGTGCGATCCTGAGCCATTGATTCTGTGTGTTAGACGATTGGGGTGTTTTCTGCCATTGATTTAATCTGTTTTTCATAGAAAAATATTATTTTTTCCACCAGCTGGAAGACAGAGAGGGAGGATCTGGCAATGGGCCATGAAAGGCCAGGCCTCTTAGCGATGAGACTCTTCGCAGTGACTGAACCGAAACGTGTCTTCGCAGTGACGAAACGTGTCTTTCTTCTTGGTTTCGTGTCTTTCTTCCTGCCTGAGGGCCGCGTAGCCAGCGCAGCCTTGTGCTGTTATATCACTATTTGTACTGTCTGCTTCACACATGAAACGTACTCTCACTATTTTTAAGAAATGCTGGCTGTGTTGGATTTAGTAATGTTACAGGAGAGCTTGAGATCATTAATATAACATTAGACATGGTTGGACGGAGGCCTGAATCAGCTTGCGTGCATAGAAGAGCAACCTCAATGCATCTTACGACTTCCTCTTGCTGCCATGTTTCCATTACTGTGGAATCAATCATATTCAGAAGACACCCTTGCTTCTGTAATCTCCATGCCTGCATCCCATCCAAGGTAAATCATCATTATTCTGATTTATCACAATCCACTATTATTCATACCAAAAAAAAAATCATGAATTGAAGTCTTACCCATTCTGATAGGCTTTGCATTTCTGGGGAAAAATTTATATCACTGTTTTTAATTCCCGTCACAATCTCAAGGATTAACACTCCAAAGCTATACACATCAGCTTTTAGGGATAGTTTCCCCTGCATTGCATACTCTGGCGCCATGTAACCGCTACATACTCCAATCAGAAACTCTTCAAATAAGTTGGGGGTGATTGTGGCACATGATTGCATAAATGTTAAGCTGTTTAACAAATTGATTAATTTCAAATAAATTGCATAGAGAAGAGAAGGGTAGAGTGAAATATTCTCACTATGTCCCTGCAACTCTTGTTTGGATGTGAGTCTCGTCTTCAGGAAAGAGTCTTGCTAGCCCAAAGTCTGCTATTTTAGGATTCAACCTTTCATCAAGCAAAATGTTGTTTGCTTTAATGTCTCTATGAATTATTCGCAACTGTGAATCCTCATGAAGATAAAGAAGACCACGAGCTATTCCCATTATGATGTTATAGCATTTTTGCCAATCAAGATGTCTCTTCTTCTCTGGATCTGTATTTGTATTCAAAGAATAGTAATTTTCAAAACCTTTTACATAATCAATCTCATTAATTTATGAAAAATTGATCATCTTTCCCTCATACAGGAAACAAAATTCAAAATGACATACCAAACAGGAAGGTGTCAAGACTCTTGTTTCGCAAATACTCATAAACAAGCAACCTTTCGGGACCCTCGGCACAACATCCGAGTAGCTTTACCAGATTTCGGTGTTGAACATGGGTAACAAGCTTCACTTCATTCATAAACTCTCGTTTGCCCTGTCCAGACCTTACAGACAACTTCTTCACTGCTATTTCTTTTCTGTCTCTCGTTATTCCCTGGAAGAATCAGTCCATTAACAGACCATGGAAAAATCCCTGTTCCTGTTCCTCTATCTGGAAGATGATGTAAAGTGTAGCGTTAAACTTGCAAACAATAGTGGGTAGGTAAATACCTTGTATACAGGGCCAAAGCCTCCCTCTCCAAGCTTCATGTTTTCATGAAAATGATCCGTTGCTTCTGTGAGTGCTTCTAAAGTGAAAATAATTTGCTCATGTTCGATTAGTGTCGATTCTGGATCAATAACATGTTTTTCTACATAGAAAAAGAAGAGGCAAATAAGAATCTAATTTCATTAGATAACATAAATATGAATGGGTTGTGTTAAAGAGATGCCTGGTTATAGATTCAATTTTATTTCTAGATGGTAGATTTAGAATATTTTGAAAATTATTCTTAAAATCTGCCATCAAGATAAGTTCAGAATAAGATAAACAAGAATAAGGTCAATTATTCTTAAAATCTAAGATAAATTCCGCTGATTCTACCTTCATTCTGCTGACATGTTACTGGGTTCCGTGAAAAGAAAGATTTCAGTCTGTTCCTCAGGGCAAACAAACAGACCATTAACGCTACTAAGATGCCTGCCACAATCCCCAGAGAATTTTCTGTAGAGAAAATGATGTAATGCATTGTACTGTTATTTACAGACATTGAAGTTACAAAAAATTTCTATAATCCCCAAAAGCAAGGAAATCATAAAATTAGATGTGGCCATGAGGGATTACTTGACGTGGTGTGTGAAGCTCCATTCGCCTGAGTCACCTGAGTCATATGGGCAGAAGGGTTTGGCCGGGAGGAGTTAGAGAATGAAAGTGGACTAGCACTATTCCCAATAGTACTAGTGTTAAAAGAAGGGTATATTTCATATCGAACCCTGCAGCTTCCCGATAGTGCCTGGGCTCCTCCATTCAGAGAACGACATCGGTGGAGGTTATTCGTTGGTAGTTGAAAGCAAGATCTGCAGTCCTTTCTGGATAAATCTCTCCAACATTGAACTAAACTGTAAACGGTACCATTGGCAGAACATGTAGCTGAGCCTTGAGTGAATCCCTTATTTGCAGAATTGCAGGCCTCATCAGACACGTTGAAAAGCAGATTTGAAGTAGTGGTCTTGAAATTGTATAGATTACTTGTACTAATTTCAATTACCATAACCAGATAAGTCCCATTGGTGTCTAGCTTTGAAAAAAGGCTAAAGTTCTCGTATCACAGGAAGCAGTTTTCTAACCATACTCGAGCGCCGACGTCTTTTCCACAAAGTTGTATAACACTATCGTTTGCTTCTTGTGAACAAATTGAACAGTCTTGGCTAGATATGTTACCTTGACACTGGAGGTGGCCATATATTCTGTTAGGACTTTTGCCATAGAAAGAAGTGTTGAACCTTGTTTGAGGTGCGTTCTTCATTAGATCACCCATTAACCTATTCAAATCGCTCGAAAAAGTACTTCCATTGGCATAAGTAGAGGCATTACCGCAGGCGTGTGAGCTAATCTGTGATGTAACAGAAGGAAAATTGGTGATGAATAGTAAACCGATGAAATGAAATAGAATAGCTGCCTATTTGCTAGAATTAGACAAGTTTAACAACATATACATATTGAACAAGAAGTTCGAACTAGTAGTTTTTTGTTGCAGTTGATGGGTCAAAATTCACTTTTTTTTCTAGGTTTTCAAGTCAGATATTAATGAATACTGGCCAGGGAAGAGTCATCAATGAAGATTTCGGAAATGTAAGAGTTACCTAAATATGCGTTGAGAAAAATGGTCTATGTGAAGCCCAATTGGTGTAGAATTTATGCCAATATTAAGCACGTACAAATCTTGTAGGTTACATGGGCATAGATTCTCACTGATTTCACAGATTATTCTTTTCCCTTTGGCATTATTTGCCATTCACACAATTTTCTTTACTTTGTTTGGTTGTGTGTTGTTCATGAAATTGTGTTTTGCAGTCAGCAAAAGTCTTGAAAGTTGTCTATCAACTGGAAAAAATATCAGAAGCAAACTGTGACAGCATTCACAGAAATAAATAGCGAACAGATCATATATCCGACATTAACTTATCAAGAAATAAGATTCAGAACATATACAGTTTCCACAGAAATGGCAGTACTCTTCTATTACTTTGCTTCAAGGATAGGGCATTGTTTCAGAGAATATCCCTAATGAAATCCATTGAATTAATATATGAATTTAGGGTATCATGGTTCAGAACAACATAATGTTCAAATGTGAAGCCAATGAAATTATATAAGATTGCCCTGCTCCTTTCTTGCTAATTTTCCACCATTCCTTCAAATTTTTCAGTGGCATGTTTATTTCCCAAGTTAATGAAGCTGCCATATTACTCTGCAAATTGTTTTAGCAGATATGGATAATTTAGGCCTTATGATTTGTAAGTCAAAGTTATTTTCACATAAAGAAATTGTTGTTGATATGGCACTGGTTGTCTTCCTTGCCTTTTGTTCTAATGTCTTCTCTCTCAATTTAACAGTCTTCCTTGATTGAAAGAGTTGTGGGTACATATGATCCCTGACGATCATTCAGTTCAATATTTGATGGCCTTGAAGCTCCTAAACCCAATTTCATGTTGTTCTTGCCTGTATAATAAAAATGGTCCCATACCAGTCACTATTTCTTTGACAACGACAGTGTAAACACAAGAAGTAGCATAGAGAAAATGTCTTAAATTCAAGATATTAAAAGGAATGAATGCAAGGTTTTAGAGACAATTCAGATCGATCCAAAGAAAGATGTAGGAAAATGGATCATGGCCCAAAAGGGCATTTATACAGAGGCAAGACCTATCATATATTCAATGGATAGCTGCTCTGACATGGAATACTTGTAACAGAGATGGAAACCAAATGGTTGCACCCTGCCTTGTTTCAATTTTAACATCATTCTTAGAATTCGTAAGAATTTGTGCACTTTTGTGCACAATTCTGCAGCACAACAATTATTCGATAGAATGCCTGAAAGAGATGTGGTGTCATGGACTAATCTTGTAAAGGGATATGGTCAGACTGAGTTGGAAAAGGTTATAAGATATTTTACAATCTTAAGCCCAATGCATGCCTTCTCATATAACAATCACATTGTCTAAGATAATTCAATTTGTCAGATAAATTTTGTATCTTTTGGGTGAATTATGTTAGGGCAGGTAGAATCTGCCATGCATAGCTTCTCTTGAAATCTTATACACGCTGCCTTAAATAACTATGCTCTTCTGACACTGTTTTTGTGAATATCCTAACAGAGGAACATTTTCACATCTTATCTTGATATAGATAGAGTTCCAGTGTTAAATATCTGCTAACTGATCTGATTGCAGGTTGCAGAGATTAAGGATCAAGATATAGTGTGTCGTGTCAAAAACAGTGCAACTCTTGTTGGTCCATTGTTTAGAATGCGTGCCACTCAAGTTCATGTTGATCTTCTAACACTGAGTGATACAGATAAACACGTAAGTAATTGCAAGCATGGATATTACTGTGTTAGTTTCCAATATAGTTATAATTTTTTTAGACAGAGGGTCCATGGTCATGACTCACTGGAATTGTTTTAATGCTGCAATTTCATTTTTAGCACATAGAACTACAATTGGGTAATGTTGAATGGTTTAGTTTTTTGTTGCAATTGATGGGTCAAAATTCACTATTTTTTCTAGGTTTTCAAGTCAGATATTAATGAATACTGGCCAGGGAAGAGTCATCAATGAATATTTCAGAATGTTGAATGGTTTAGTTTTTTGTTGCAATTGATGGGTCAAAATTCACTGTTTTTTTCTAGGTTTTCAAGTCAGATATTAATGAATACTGGCCAGGGAAGAGTCATCAATGAATATTTCGGAAATGTAAGAGTTACCTAAATATGGGTTGAGAAAAATGTCTGTGTGAAGCCCAATTGGTGTAGAATTTATGCCAATATTAAGCACGTACAAATTTTGTAGGTTGCATAGGCATAGATTCTCACTGATTTCAGAGATTATTCTTTTCCCTTCAGCATTATTTGCCTTTCACACAGTTTGCTTTGCTTTGTTTAGTTGTGTGTTGGTCATGAAATTGTGTTTTGCAGTCAGCAAAAGTCTTGAAAGTTGTCTATCAACTGGAAAAAATATCAGAAGCAAACTGTGACAACATTCACAGAAATAAATAGCCATCATATCATATATCCGACATCAACTTATCAAGAAAGAAGGTTCAGAACATATACAGTTTCCATAGAAATGGCAGTACTCTTCTATTACTTTGCTTCAAGGATAGGGAATTGTTTAATGAAATCCATTGAATTAATATATGAATTTAGGGTATCATGGTTCAGAACAACATAATGTTCAAATGTGAAGCCAATGAAATTATATAATATTGCCCTGCTCCTTTCTTACTAATTTTCTCTTTATAAACTAGCCATTTGGAACTTTGATGTTACACATTCAAATTCTAGTATCATCCACCTGTTTAATTCTCACCTTGGGGCATCTGCAATATTTGACGACATAATGCCTTTAGAAGCACATAGTTTGTTTGACTACCTGTCCACTAGTTAGTTTGTCTATGCTCATTATGGTAAATTCGATCTTACACCTTGAACAAGATTTACTTGTAGTTTACTAAATCCAATGGCTGATTTTTTGGGTATCCGACACTTGATTAATTCTCACCTCGGGCAATCTTTGACAACATAATGCCCTCTAGAAGCTTATAGAATCCAATTTTTAACATATTTTCACTCTTTTTATCACTAGGAGTGCTTAATTCAAACAATGGTGAGACCATTTGGATGTTAGAAACCTAATGCTAATTTTCTATTTGTCCCTAACCTAATGAATATTAATATTGGTGATAGCATATCTTTAAAATGAACATATTGAGTTAATTTCCCTTATATAAAGGTCTTCCTTATTTATTCATAATCTTTGAATTTCAATTACATCATTGTTCTTATCCTTTGTCAAATGTTCATCAAGCAATGTCAGAAGACAGTATTGGCATCCATCAAGGACCTTAGGATAAACCTTATAAACTGAAAGCATGCAGTCTGTAACTAACATGAAATCAAAGTGTCAAATAAATTAATTTGTGCATTTGCTAATTGTGGTAACCCTCGCTCTTCAAATATTAGATAGTTCAAGCTTTGATCTCATGAAATAAATGTAACCTTACAAATTGCAGGGCACTAGTCTATTTTTGTGCTAAAGTTTATTATGCATCATGTGATTTGATTATGACAAGGTTTGTAATTTGATTTATTTCTGTTGTTTGTACTTTGAAGGTTATTGCATCTTGGGGAGTTCGCAACAACATTGACTTTCTTTCTTTGTCTTATACACGACATGCTGAAGACATTATACAAGTAAGAAATATGACATAAAATCTACATTCTTGCTCATGTTCTGAGCGTGTGATGTTACTTCTAGAAACTATGATGGATCTCACATAAAATTTTCTGTCAAGTTGTTTTTCTAGAAACAAGTTATAGCAACACCGTCCATGCTTTTCAACAGATTGTGCGCCAAGAGGGCATCCATGCCCTCTTCAGAGGAGTAACAGCTAATATTATGTTAAGAGTAGTAAGGGCTGGAGTTCTTGCACTATATGATCAGCTTCAGTGACTAGTTCTGAGTAAGTCGAACAAGTCAATATTGATATGTAGCGGATGCATGGACAGTGTTTGACAAAATGCTTGAACGGGATGTGGTGTCATGGAATACTATGATTGTTGGATATACTAAAAATGGGTATTGTCAGGAGGCATTAAGGCTTTATGGCTGGATGCAATGGATAGCTATAGAGGCGGATCATGTTACCTTTTCCAGTGTACTTGGTGCGTGTGCTGGCCTAGAAGCTCCGCAGCAAGGAAACGAAGTGCATGGCCATGTAATTAGAAATGGGTTTGACCTAGAGGACCCCATAGGGAATGCTCTTCTTACTATGTTATGAATGTCCTAGCTTCTACGCATGTTTATCATTCCCTACATTAGTGTTCCTTGGCCTTGATTTATAGTATATTGGAAAAGGTTATGAGATATTTTACAATCTTAAGCCCAATGCACGCCTTCTCATGTAACAACCACATTGTCCAAGATAATTCAGTTTGTCAGATAAATTTTGTATCTTTTGGGTGAATTATGTTAGGGCAGTTAGAACCTGCCATGCATATCTTCTCTTGAAATCTTCTACACGTAACCTTAAATAATTATGCTCGAAATACCATCTATATCAATGAAATATGATCACATGACGTGTCACCATTGGCATACCACCCAACAACACTGCATTATGCAAATTTCTAGCAATACTATACTCAATGTAACCCCTATTCGACATTTTTTGTAAAATTATGGCCGATATGAAGATATGAATCAAGTAGAAATTCAATCTGTCTTGTGAAAATGTGACTAACTATCCAGGTATGTTTTTGCTATGTATGCACCGTAGATTACACCGATGCTATGTATGCACCCTAGATTAGACATCAAATATTTTACTAATCCCCTCTGCTTTTGCATTTTTCCATTTTTCTCTATCAAACATATGCTTGTCACAAAAGGCAAGTAATTGCTTATGCTTGCAGTCACACTATTTTTTATGAGACGATTTGCAATTAGCATTACAATAATCAGTGCAAGAACAGAGTCCATTCGAGAAACAATGGAAACAATTTGCATCTCTCACAACAATTCCCTTCCCGGTGATCATCAGAATGAGCTTTGTGGCATTGTGGCAACGCCCTCAAACGCGAAGGTTCTTGGTAATATGAATAGATGATCTAGCCATTTGTTGATGATAAAAAATAAACACCGGTAAAGAAACAAAATTGCATAAAAATTTGACTTCTTTCTTCTATGCTGTTGTTTCTTATGTCATTTGCATAAAATTTTGACTTCTTTCTTCTATGTTGTTGTTTTTTATATCATTGCCTTACGACGTTTCCTTTGCAACATGTGGTGCAAATGCTAGTTTATTTACCTATTATAATTATTTAATTATTTATTTGATTAACAAAAATTAAAAATAAATAAATAAATAGAAATCAATCAATAATTAATTCACAAATAAAAGATAATTTTATTTTTTTAATACACAGATATAAACAATGATAGTGAATGAAAAAATAAAATAAAACATAAAACATAAAAATATTAAAAGCGAATACATAATCATACCAAAAAATATATACTAAAAAATATAATACAATAACAAAAGGGATCAATAATAATAATAATAATAAAAAAAAAGTAAAAATATATGACAAAAATTGATAATGAATACATGAATTAAAATGAATAAAAAGAGAGGGTAATCTTGTCTAATGAAAATCAATAAAGGGAAGAATAAAGAGGAAATGAATACTTTTTATTAGTTTGGAGTTGTTTTTAATGCTATTTTTTGGAAGTTTTTCCTGTGGGTTTCTCTAAAATCTGAGAGGAATTTATTGAAATCACAAGCTTGATAAGTAACCCCATCTAATTTATCTAAAATCCTAGAGGAATTTATTGAAATCACAAGCTTGATAAGTAACCCCATCTAATTTATCTAAAATCCAACAAGAATTTATTGAAATCACAAACTTGATAAGTAACCCTTGCACAATAGAAGTGCCATCTATTTTTAAATGATACAAATAAAGATTTCACCTCAATTTTTTTCTACCAAATTTCAGTACCAGAAAATCCAAAAAATCACACTAAAAACATCTTCAATTAATTTCATATCAACCAATTTAATTTAATATTTTAATATCAAAATTCATAAAACAGAGTGGCGGGAAGGAAACACAACTGACTAAATTATAAACACGCTGATTCGATTCATCCTACGAAGATTACCTAGGGTAGTAAAAAAAATTAATTTAATATGCAGGAGGTTTAATGAAAAATATAATTTAATATAAACATATTTAAATTTGGTAAATGATAGCCAAATTTAAATACAGTTGTGCGTACCTATAAATTTAATTTAATATAAGCAGGGTTAAAATGGGTTAATAAAAACTAAATTAAAACACATCTTTGCGTACTCATAGTTGTAACTTCGGGTAGGGTTTGAGCAGGGGCAACATTAGCCAAAATAGAACAGAGCTCACGGCTATGACTGCAGGAGAAAAGAACAGAGCTCGAAAGGCCCAGAGGCCCAGACCACTTAATGATTTATCAGTGAAGGAGAAAGATAACGAGGGATTGGATAGCAATGTGATTAATATAATGTATTGTCCGCCAAGGAATTCTAAGAGCAGCTGGCAGTGTGCAGAGCGGGAGTACTCGTTTCTGTTGGTTCAGTTCTGGGAATGGTTTGTTGGTCACATGCGGAGCCAACAGTTCTGGGAATGGTTTGTTGGTCACATGCGGAGCCATCATTAAGAATCGCACAAACATGAAGCACAAGACGAAGGAGAAGAAAGAAGTTAGAATGACGCTAAGATTGAGATTGATCACCCAATTCAAGCAGATTTGATAAAAAGACAAAGATCCCACAGACCAAGAAGACGGAACAAGGAAAATCCCAGAGGAAAATGATATGGCAATGTGCCCTTTTATGCTTGCACGTGGAGTAAACACTGCTAAAAACACAGCAATTGAGGTTGGGGGCCGAGGATCCTAGATCTGATGACCTCAAGCTTTCCAATAATGGTTCCGAGCTCGACCTCAAGTTTCTCAATAATGGTTCCAAGCTTCCAAAATGCATCAAGAAGAAGCCTGAAATTAAGGAAATTGATGAAGATGCTAGTCTTTAGGACGACGAAGCTAAAAAGGCCATATTACAAGTGCACCCACATGCAATAAGTTTTTCATTCTTATTACGCAAAGCAAGACAGAGTAAATCAGAGCAGAACATGCAGTTAAAGTTTTTCGCTGTTGTTAAGCAAAGGAAGACAGAGTAAATCAGAGCAGAACATGGACTTAAACTTACAGAGGAAGCAAATTAAATAAACCGGAGGGATTACAGAGGAAGCAAATTAAATGATCCGGAGGGATTAACAGATAAACGAGGGTAAACAGAGGCTAATTATTAAGAAATGCACTAACTAAATTAGAGTTAATTTAATGGAAGAATACCAGTCATTCCTAAGGAAGGCGACTTATACTAAAACAGTTCGCTTAAAGGTAAAGATTTATTGAATGATGATTCAGTATGGTTAATAGAAAATCAAATATGTTAAAACACCCAAAATTTGGGTTAGAAGCTATATTTATTAAACTTGGTTAATAACTGAGAGGAAAAGAGCTGGAGCCATCTCAGAATACTTTAAGTTATAAATTGGAATAAGGCTTGAACAGAGATGGAGCCATCTCTACATACCTGGAATTTTACAGTGGAACAGGGTTTGGATAATAGCAACAACAAATAAAACGAAGTTCACATGGCGGTTTCCTAGAGTAACAACAAATAAAATAGAGTTCAAATTGCGATTGCTATCTTCATCAGGCGAAAGGAAATTTCAATAGTTAACTTTCAATAGTTAAGGAAAGAAAGTAGATAATAAAGAAATTGCTTCTCATAACAGTGATCAGATGAAATAACAACAACAAATAAAACAGAGTTCAAATGGCGGTTGCTATCTTCATCACAAGGAAATTTCAATACATAAAGAAAGAAAGAAAGTAGATAATAAAGAAATTGCTTCTCATATCAGAGATCAGATGAAATAATAATATGTATAATATGTACCTGAATGTCAAAAACCTTGTAACTCCAAGGATGAACCAAATCCAACTTCCCTGCTCTCCGAAGTTGTTTTCTCCAAAGAATGATAGCAATAGAAGTTGTTTTCTCCAAAGAATGAAAGCAATTGAGTTGTCTCTTCCTCTCTCACATTCTCAAAAACGCAGACAGACTCAAACACCATACCACACAGAGACATCCATAACACTTAGAGATAGCCAACCTTGCAAACGCCATACCACACAGAGACATCCATAACACTCAGAGATAGCCAACCTTGCAAACACCATTCCACACAAAGACGGCCAACCTCACATAAATAATAGGCCATGTATAGAGGAAGGACACCATACCACACAGAGACAGCCAACCCGGTAGAAATAGATAAAGGCGGGAGGAGGAGACATGTTTGAAATTCTGTCAGATTGAATATATAAATATATATATAAAGTTTCTTTCAACAGATACTTGAACCACCCATTACAGCTGAGACCAACGGCTTATATTATCTTATTCTGCAACAGCCAACCCCGCAGACATAGCAGGCCATGGATAAAGGAGGGAGGAGGAGACATATGTTTGAAATTCTGTGAGATTGAATATATATATATAGACTTTCCTTCAACGGATACGGATATTTATAAACAATATCCGTACAAAAGAATGGTTAGACAGAAAATGAGATGCTAATAGATACTTCACATGAGAAATGGAAAAAAGTGAAGATGGCATTGTTTATTTTAGGAATTGCTAATCTGTTTGAGTGTTTCAAATATTATTCTAGGGAATCAGAGTGAACTTGAAAGGAAAATCAATAGGGGTTTATAAATTGTGATTAGAAACATAGTAATTTGCAGATAAATTGTAGAAGAAAAAGATCTATTATTTATATGGAAAAATAAACGTGCAGCTCCGAGTAAAAAGCTAAGAGCTCATACTATCAGCTCTCAGCGTACTATTATTGGCATTATTCTTCGCTTAAAATCGATGTAACTAATTCATTTAATAATCCCGATTGTTGTTCAGCTATCGAAATCTCTTTTGTACAAGAGTTCAATAAGAAGCTACTGTTGTTCATGGGGCAACTGAGACTGTTATACCATGAAGAAGAAGAAATACTCAGTGGCAAAGCAGGGTTAGATAGCCTCCAAGATCTCTTGCTATACAGATTGTTGTGGAGACTTTGTGAAGAGATGGAGAAACATTAGCAGAAAACTATCAAAACTAGTTAAATAGATGAATAGCACATGAAGAGATGGAGAAACAGTGATATATCTCAGTGTACAGAAACCGGAGTTACAGGAATTAACTGCAGATGTGTCTGAGTAGGTTGAAACTCTAGAAGGTCAACTTAGTGTGTAAAGTCAAACACAAAATGAAAGATGAAGAAATCCCTTGTGAATAATCTGAAGCCGAAAATGACCATGGTGTGGATATAGAATAATTGTCCCATCCATATTAATAATAAAGGCTATCGATAAATAATCTTATCCAGCCTCTATCGCTCTTGTATTGAAGCATGTGAAAGGAGAGCAAACAGGAGCTCATACAGTTTCAACAAATTTTGGAACAAACAACGCTTTGGTGACTCAGTGTTCAAGGTAAGCAGCTTGGTGAGCCTGAGAGATGATTTTATGCAATGTTCCTTGAGACTGAAATTAAACATGAATTCTGATACTTGATAAACTTCGATTTGGTAGCAATTATATTGATAAAACTTTTATTTGTTGAGATGTATATTTAGAAAATATGTTGAGAAGGATTCTACTCGATTATGTTAAATTTTCAATTGAAAACACAGCAAGCAGAGAGTGGAGTTATTTTTATCTTAGATGGTCTGTCAGGCATGGTAACTCAAGTCATGTCTGAGATGGATCATCACCAAAGAACATGCATCGCCCATCTCACCTCTCACATTCTTACCTCTCACATTCTTGAGGAGGCCTTGCTTTGCCCATTGAGATGGAAGACTCGCCAAGACCCAAATGACTGATCACCTCGATTTATTTTTATGCCCATGACCACCAGTAAGGTCTTCACCTGAAACACTTTTTCCATTTTCCTTTTCTACATCCTCCGTACCAGCAAGGTCTATCAGGCTTTGTTAAATATGTGGTGACATTTTCTGGATCATCAAGAATATCTATTATTAGATTCCATAATTCAGTAATTTTCACAGAATAAAAGTTGTGTGAAAGAAATGAATTCTACTTGACACAAACAAATTAATTAAAAAGAGGCAACACATACCAAAAACAGATTTAATTAAAAGCTATGTTACCAGAAACGAGAAACGGGAAACGGAACGGGAAACGAGAACGGTACGAGAAACGAAGTTTGGAGATTTCGCATATAAGAAACGAGGAGAGAGAAAAACACCATATTAAAAGTGAACAATATAAACAAAGCATTAATCATAAACCTGCAATGTTTTTTGCTCATGAAATTGTAAATTGCAAAATGCCAACTACAAAAAGGTTGAAACTGAGGCTGAATTGATACATTCCAAAAATCTGATGAATGATTTGAAAGGGAAAATATGTCATATGCATGATGAACTGTGCAGAGTCTCGCATCCCCTGTTTCAGGCTTCCATATACTATTATCCAGGAACATATTAAAACCATTTCCACTGACCAGCAAGTACTGGTTATATCAGTATAAGCCATGAAGCCCCAATGTCAGAGGCAAAACAATATATAGAATTTTCACACATATAGATTGCCATTCAATTTAGGTGAAAAAACAAAGGAACCAGATATTTTCATAGAGATCAAGGAAGCAGTAGCAGAATTACAATACTGCCTCATGAATCATGTCTATTTACATCAATGGATTGTCATAGCAAAGCAAAGGGAAGTGGCATATCAACAAGAACACGCCTTCATTTGAATAGGCAGCAGTGAAAAACATTTATATACTGTTGCATCAAAAATCTTCCCTGATTGCTACCAAGCCTTTGGAATGCATATGAAAGTACACCGTGAATTTTGGCACAATTAGTTAAATTTCTGTCTGCATAGATGGAACACAGACTGCATCTTATTGGTCACGGGAAAAAAGAATGATTCTTGGACTATATTGCGAAGAATTCCAAGTTACACTGCTAGTTCTTTCTTCAACTGCTAGTTCTCAGCTAGTTCTTTCTTCAACTGCTCGCTCACAAATACTCTGGACTCTGGAGTTCTTATGTTTAATTTCCAGAAACTAACAGTCCAGCTCAGAAACTAACAGTCCAGCGCAGCAGACTAACAGTGAACTGCCAATTAAACTCTCTGTATGTGTAATCAATTGCTAATTAAACTTGATTTAACCCACGTTTGAAAAAATTAAATTTAATCTGAGTCTGAAAAAATAAATTTAACTGCACGTCTATCCGGAAACGGCCAGAAGAAACTGCAAGTCTATCCGGAAACGGCCAGAAGAAACTGTTTCGTTTCGCGGGAAACCGTTTCTTGCCAGTGAAAACGAAAACGGCCGTTGCAGACGGCGTTTCTAGTATGGTCCGGTTTCTCTCGAAGGTTTCTGCCAGAAACGGGGGACATCGTCCCGTTTCTGGTAACTAGGATTAAAAGGAAGCAACACCAACACATACCCAAAACCAGCATTTGCTGTCAACCAAGTTTTAGCGATTAGCCAGACCCAAACAACGTCTCTAACAAGCTATAATAGGCATACTCGACATAGTAATCACACTGCTGAGAAGTTTCTTCGTGGTTGTGATTATGGGCATTCCGTGCCTGCACAGCAGCAGCACGCGCAAGATTCATATCTGACACCAATCTTTCTCTGGCAAGAATATTTCTTTGGCTTGTATAAGTGTTGTGGTCCATGGACAGAAGACATAAATAACCCTCTCATGTTGTGTCAAACTGCAAAACCCAAGATAGAATGAATTCAAATTCATGTCTGACACCAATCTTTCTCTAGCAAGAATATTTCCTTGGCTTCTATAAGTGTTGTGGTCCATGCACAGAAGACATAAATAACCCTCTCATGTCATGTCAAACTGCAAAACCCAAGATAGAATGAATTCAAGAAACAAAAGTTTCCACTAATAACCGAAAGAACTGAGAATGCAGAGTCAAATACATCCATTACGAGATAGAACAAATTCAAGAAACAATGTCCACTAATAACCAAAAGAGCTGAGAATATAAAGAGTCAAATACATCCATTACAGTAACTCAAGGAAGTGCCTAAGACATATCCATGAGAGAAACGCGGAACGACAACTACCAGAACATACAACAAATACAGCCCATGATGCAGATGCTAACAAACTTTCATATGTATGCATGCATAAACAAGCAGATATAAGATGCAAGCAAGCAAATATATGGGCTACTAACCGAAAACGCAGAGTCAACTCTGAGATTCGGAAATCTAATAACTTGGCTTATTCGGAAAATCAAGGTTTCAAAAAATTCAGGGAACATAAACTTGACAAAGCAGTGGTGATTGCAAGCAAGTGTGACGAGCCTCGGAAAGTTCATAACTTGGATTATTAAAATACATTAGAACATAAACTCAAAAAATAAGGGAACACAAATTTGTTAAAATATTGGTCAGTGTCTGCAAGTGGGATAGATCTACTATCAACCACAAGGAGAGCCAACTACTATCCCAGACGTAGCAGGCTAACTTGGTTAGGGAACATAAAAATTACAGCCTGCTGAATTACAAATTCTAATACAAACAATGAATTCAAAATAACGAAGATGTATCGGAACTGTGAGAATTAGTTTTCCTTTAAATAGTTTACTTGTGAGACGTTTCTATTTTTTATTTTTTTTGGCAATATTTTATGTGGATTTTGTCCTATATTTGGTGGGATCTTTCGCGCAGTTTAATTGTGAGGCTTTTTTGATTGATTGTCTTAAATTTGGTGGGTTTTTCTTCGAAGGGTAACTTTGAGTTGAGTGTAAAAAAATTCTGAGAACTATGAATGCATTCATATATAGAAAACAACGTTCTAAATAATAAAAAGGACAATCTTCTCAAACAATAAATTATCACATCTAAAAGATAAACATAAAAACGTCTCATAGTTATACTGCTATATCCTCACCGTGATAACGACTTATTACATGTTGCCACAGTAAAAAATCAGTAAGATTGTATTTTTGTTTACACAGTAGCTGCAAAGTGCAAAGTTGTCATTGTAGAAGTAAAGTGCAAAGTTGTCATTGTAGAATTAAAGTTTGTGCAAAGTTGTCAATGTAGGATTAAAGTTGAGTTCATAGTTTGGCAAGATTGAACATCTATCAGTATTCAGTGTTCAGGTTATCAGATTCGAAATATAATATTTCTTATGCAGCTGTTTGAGAATGGATCAGAAGAAATAAGAGAGAATGACGATACGATTGGGATTGATCGAGATTGATCACCCAATTGGAAATTCAAGCAGATTTGATAAAAAGACAAGATCCCAGAGACCAAGAAGAGGGAAAACGATATGCAATCCATGTTAATGAAAAAGGGCATGGCAATGTGCAGTAAACACAGCTCAAAACCCAGCATTCGAGGTTGAGGGCCGAGCACGCTCTAAAGCTTTCCAATAATGGCTCCCAAACGCTTTCCATCTATGATTCCCAGCTTCCCAGCTTCGAAAATGCATCAAGACGAAGCCTGAATTGAAGGAAATTGATGAAAATGCTAGTGGTATTTACGATGACGAGCCTAAAATGCCTTATTACAAGTGCAGCCGCCTGCAATAAGCTTTTCATTTCTATCGGGCAGAGTATATTCATTCGTATCAACCAAAGCAAGACAGAGTAGAGCAGAGCAGAACATGCAATTAAACTTACAGAGGAAGCAATGCAATAAGCGTTTCATTTCTATTAGGCAAACGCAATTTCATTCCTATTAGCAAGACAGAGTAAACCAGAGCAGAACATCAAGACCAGAGTAGAGCAGAGTAGAACATGTAATTAAACTGAGGAAGCAAATTAATGAACCAGAGGGATTAACGGATAAATACAGGGTAAACAGACTAATTAATTAAGAAATATGCTGACAAAATTAGGGTTAATTTAATGGAAGAATACCAGTCATTCCTAAGGAAGACGACTTATACCAACACAGTTGGGTTACACGTAGAAGTTGATTTAATGATGATGCAATATCATTAATAGAAAATCAAAACACCCAAATCTTGGGTTAAAGAAAAGCTAGAGCCATCTCATATCTGGATTTATACATTGGAATAGGGTTTGAACAGAGACGGAGCCATTTCTAAATACCTGGAATTGCACATTAGAGCAGAGTAATTGTGAGTAAACGAGAAGCTAGAGCCATCTCACCATGTCTGCAATTATACATTGGGATAGGGATTGAACAGAGACGGAGACATTTCTACATACGTGGAAATGTACATTAGAGCAGGGTTAGCGACAACAAATAAAACAGAATTCAAATGGCTATTGCTATAGTAACAACAATTAAAACAAAGTTCAAATGACGGTTGCCATCTTCAACACAAAAGTAAATTTCAATACAAAATGAAAGAAAAAGGAAATTTCAATACAAAAAGAAAGTAGATAATAAAAGAATTGCTTCTCATACCAGAGATGAGATGAAATATACTTGAATGTCAGAAACCTAAGTAACTCCAAGGACTTCTCATACTTTGCACCCCTGTACTATTGAAATGTCACCATCCAAAAATCAAACAAATACTTGTGCTTCCTAACTAGCCTAACATACAGCAAAACAAAGCTAAATCATATAGAGAGAGCCCTTTCTAGCTGCAGATCTGCATCTAAAAAATCGGTTAGTGGTTACCTCGGTCGTATTCCCTTTTCTCACAGCTTTCGGGGAACAACCTGAGTGATAACACAAGGGATGAACCAAATCCAATTGCCCTACCCCTGAAGTTGTTTTCTCCAAGGAATCATACAAATAGAGTTGCCTCCTCCTCATCCTCCTCTCACATACACTACATGACTCAGACACCATACCACACAGAGACAGCGATGACTCAAACACAGACAGACTCAGACACCACCAGACTCAAACACAAGCAGACTCAGACACCACCAATACCACACAGAGAGAGCCAACACCAAACCACACAAAGACATCCAACCTCGCAGACATAATAGTGCAGAGGAAGGACACCATACCACGCAGAGACAGCCAAACCCGCAGAGATACCAGGCCATGCCCTAGGAGAAATATGTTTGAAATAGTGAGATTTAATGTGCATATAGACTCTTTTTCAACAAATGCGAGATATAATATAATGCATAAATTAAATATCTCGTAGCAACATTCTCATCCATTATGGTAACCAATTCAATTACAACCTTTAGAAATATTTGCACGATTAAAACAACATCATATCACCAGATTTAATTTAAAAATTGAATATCTGAATTCATAAAAGAGGGCGGCGGTGAAACTAATGATCGCCGGTTTAAAACTGCGAGGGAACCCACAACTGGACTAAATTATAAACATGCTGATTAGCGACGATAGTCAAACTAATGGAGTTGTCTATAATGTGACTTTTTGGAGATTCCGGTGACGGAATCCGGCGGAAGAAATTGAGGTTAAATCTTGATTTGTTGCAGTTAAAATGGTTTTTTAACTGCATATTTGGATTCAGCACCCTCGAAAACCCCTGGGACGCTTTCATTGTGCAGAAACTAGCTATCAAACTTGCGATTCCAATAAATTCCTGCCGGATTTCGACCGGAAAAACCCGCCAGAAAGGCTTTCAAAAAGTCGCGTTATAGACTATTTCCAAACTAATAAGTGTGGATTGAAAAGGAAAAAAATGATTTAATTTGCAGGATGCAGGAGGTAGGGTTTAACCAGCGGTAACATTAGGTAGAATAGTGGGGAGCTCAAGTCAGGACTATAGGAGAAAAAGCGAGAGGCCCAGAGCTTCTAATGATTTATCAGTAAAGGAGAAAGAATATGAGGGATTGGACAGCAATGAGAGAATGTATTGTCCGCCAAGGAATTCTAAGAGCAGTTGGCAGTGTGCAGAGCGGTACTCTCATTTCTGTTCGGTTCTGGGTATGGTTTCATGGTCACATGACGGGTCACTCTAAACGCATCACGATAGTGGTCAGTGGTCACGTCCATTTTCAAGAATCGCACACACATGAAGCACAAGACGAAAACGAGCAAAGAAGTGAGAATGACATTAAGATTGAGATTGATCGCTCAATTGGAAATTCATGCAGATTTGATAAAAAAAACAAAGGTCCCTCCAAGATATGCAAAACGATATGCAATCCACGTTAATGAAAAAGGGCATGGCAATGTGCCCTGCAAGTGTTAATGAAAAAAGGCATGGCAATGTGCCCAGCATGCGTTAATGAAAAAGGGCATGGCAATGTGCCATGTAATGTTTGCAGGCGGAGTAAACCCCGCTCATAACCTAGCATTCCTGGTTGGGGATCGATGATCCTAGATCTGATGACCTCAAGCTTTCCAATAACGGTTCCCAGCTTCCAATATGCATCAAGAAAAAGCCTAAATCAAAGGAAAATGATGAAGATGCTAGTCTTTATGATGACAAGGCTAAAAAGGCCATATTACAAGTACACACAACTGCAATAAATTTCTCATTCCTATTAAGTAAAGCAAGACAGAGTAGAGCAGAGCAGAACATGCAGTTGAACTTACAGAGGAAGCAAATTAATGAACCGAAAGGATTAACTGATAAACACAAGTTGAACAGGATTCTTAAATTAACTACGAAATATATTAATTAAATTAGTGTTCATCTAATGGAAGAACATCAGTCATTCAAAATACCAGTCATTGCTAAGAATTTAGGGTTAATCTGAAGGAAGAATACCAGTCATTCCCAAGGAACGCAACTTATACTAAATTAGTTCGGATAAACGAAAAACTTGATTTAATGAGGATGCAACACGGTTAATAGAAAATCAAATATGTTAAAACACCCAAAAATTGGGTTAGCGAAAAGCTATATATAAACTTGATTTAATGATGGTGCAATACGGTTAATAGAAAATCAAATATGTTAAAACACCCAAAATTTGGGGTTAACGAGAAGCTATATTTAGTAAACCTAGTTAAATCACTGAGAGGAAAAGAGCTAGAGCCATCTCAGTATACCCGAAGTTGCACATTGAAATAGGGTTTGAACAAAGATGGAGCCATTTCTACATAACTGGAATTGTACATTGAAGCAGGGTTTGAACAATACCAACAACAAATTAAACAAAATTCAAATAGCAGTTACAACAATACCAGCAAATAAAACAGAGTTCAAGTGGCCATTGCTATTTTTATGAAAATGAATGAAATTTCAATGAAATTGTTTCCCATAACAGAAAACAAATGAAATAATAACAACACAAATAAACAGAGTTCCAATGGCAGTTGTCATCTTCAGAGCAGGGAAATTTTAAGAAAGTAAGTAGATAATAATTGCTTCTCAATCTTATGAAATAATTATATGTACCTGAATGTCAAGTCCAATTGCCCTGCCCTGCCTTGCCTTTGAAGTTGTTTTCTCCCATAAAAACAAAAATGATACCAATAGAGTTGCGTCTTCCTGCTGTCGCGCATAAACCCACATCACTCAAAAGCACAGATAGACTTAAACACCCTACATCACTCAAAAGAACAGACAAACTTAAATTTGATTGAATTTTAAATCGTATTTTTTTTAATTTAAATTAGAGATTAATTTAAAATTCATTTTACTCTCTTTTAAACTTCTCTAATTTATATTATTTATTTTTTCTCAATTATAACAATTTGATGCATATTTTACCAAACTCCAATGTCACATTTAATACTTATTTTACCAAACTCTTCTCCATATAGGTGACATTAACATTCTAGTTAGCTTCAAAGACTTATATTATAATATTCATAAATGCATTAAAACTAGGGTTGCATGCTATCTAATATACTCCTTTGGGGCCATGATTGTTATCACTTAGGTTTTTCTCAAAGTTGTAAGAAAGGGAAGGATACCGAGGTAACCACAGACCAATCTTTTAGATACAGAATCTAGCCAATCTGTACCTAGAAAGGGCTCTCTCTTTATGATTTAGCTTTGTTTTTAAAGGTATTAGGCTAGTTATGAAGTTCAAGAGTTTTGTTTGAGTTTGGGTGGTGAGATTCAATAGAACAAAGGGGTAAGACAGATTAGTTTAGTCCATTGGGCTGATGGAGTCAAAGAAAGATGGCTTTCTAGATTTGGTTTCTTAACAAACAATGTAAACTTTGAAACGGGAACTGATACTGTTACTCGTTTTGTAGAGGTGGCAAAAAAATGACCCGATTTTCAAAAGTGGTGATGCAGAATACACATGTTTTTTTTAGAACATGGTTTTTGGAACTTTAATTTTTTCATGTGCATTAAGTTTTAGAATGGTAGTGAATGGTAGTGATTTTCATCCTGATTTTAAAAAGTGAGTATTCTGCATCACACCCTTTTTTTAAAAGACCTATTTTTTGACTTTAAATTTTCTAGTGTGTGAAATGTAAAAAATTATTTTCTAAATTTGATAGTTTTTGAAGTGGTCATTTTATTCATATTTTCTTGTTCTCTATCTTAATTTTTTTTATTTTATTTTTTTTTGTGGGGTTTTTATTGTTTTGCGTTTTTAAATTAGAAAGTCGATAGTTTGAATTTTAGATAATCTACATATTTATACATCCTTAATTAATTTTTCAATCCACATGAAATAATTGTTTCTAAAAAACAACATTTTTTAACAATGGACATAAAAATAACCATTTTTAACATAAATATAACAAAAAAACTAAACGTTTTGATAATTTTTTGCTAGAATTAACATGTCAAAATCACAATTTTTATACAAAAATATTAACTAAAAATGGTCAAATAATAGTTTTTTTTATGAATTTCATGTCAAAAAAATAATAATAACAACTTTTTTTTTTCAAAAAATAATAATTAACTAAAAAATCAATGCGAAAATCACAGTTGTGCTCTCCCCCGCCCACCCCTCCACCGCCACCGCCCCCTCCCCGCCCACCCCGCCCACCCATCCCCCGCCACCGCCACCGCCACTGCCCCCCGCCCACCCTGCCCACACCCTCCCCGCCCCCCCTCCACCGCCACCCCGCCCACCCCTCCACTGCCACCGCCCCCTCCCCGGTCCCCCCGCCCACCCCTCCACCGCCACCGCCCCCTCCCCGCCCACCGCCACCGCCCCTTGCCCGCCCACCCATCCCTCACCACCGCCCCCTCCCCGGCCCCCCGCCCACCCCGCCCACCCATCCCCCACCACCGCCCCCTCTCGGCCCCCTTGCCCACCCCTCCACCGCCACCGCCCCCTCCCCGGCCACCCCTCCCCCTCCCCCTCCCCCGCCCCCTCCGCGGCAGCGGCACCCCCGGGCCGCCTCGCCCCGCCCGACCGGCGGCGGGTCGATTCCGGGAATCGACCCGCCGCCGGTCGAGCGGGGCGGGGCGGCCCGGGGGTGGCGCTGCGCGGATCTAGAACACATCTACCCAACTCTTCAAGTAATTTCGAATCAAACAATGAATACTTTATTCTCCCACCTTCACATGCAATTGTTTTATTTCTAGACGCACGTTAGGAGGGACAATGTTGAAAATGGATCCACCTTTTTTAAGAGTTGATCTAGTCTATATACTCGTCGCACTTCATTTTATCCCATTTTCTTCTCTTAAACTTCTCTTTTCATTCTTTTTTTTCTAGTTTGTTTCCTCCTATTTGAATTCTCTCATGCATCCCCCTAGCAACTTCCCCTAAATCCTTCTTCTTATTCCAAGAATGGAGGTGAGACACCTCTTTAGTCTTCCTAGTCAGAATTTGCCTCCAAAATTTCTTAGGAGCTAGCTTAGAGAGGTGTAAGAGATTCCCTTGTCTTTGACGAATGTATTGCCTCTTTTTCCTTTTAGTTAGGGCTTTATATATTTTTATCTTGTCCATTTTAAGAGATTCATCAACAGCTTCCTTAATTGCTCTCCTTGCACTTTTACACTCTTTGTCATACCATGGATTGGTTTTGCTATTTCTTTTATTATTTGATATAGGAAAAATAATTTGCAAAATTTGATAACTAATTCTCTAAATCCCTTTCCAAGACTAACACTTGAAAAATCAATTAGGTAACAAACATGCTATTAGATAGAACTATTTGTTTCTTTATTTCACGAAACCAAATTGAAAAAATAATTTTATAAATTAAAAATCAATAATACAATCTTAGAAGCAGTTTAAACCTATTATTATAATCATGATGTGAAATTGAATAGCTAGATTCTTAGCACATCTAATATTCTCTTTTATTCTGCTATCAATGATATCATATTTTCCGACGTTTGATACATTGTGCAAGGCCTATCTATATAAAAGGATCCTGAAATACAAAAAATGGAGAACCTTTTCCCACGAGCATGTGTGTGCTTGACACAATAATACTTGCAACAACAAATATTCAATAAGATGCAGACACTTTTAAATTGGTTGTAATTTGGAGAACCTGATCTTTTTTCAACCTTTTGAACTCATTTCTGTATCAGCCATAGCCAATATTATGCTTTGACTTCCTTAAAATTTTCAATGGTTAGAAGAATAAATTACTGATTAGCAGAAATAGTAAGATATGTACAATTTTGGTTTTGTTAATATCACAGTTATGAGATCAAATTACATGTTATAAGTTTAGAAATTTAATTTAAGACATCATTAAATCATTATCCAATATAGCATACAACATTTAACCTTATAAATAGTGTTTTATTAGCACAGGGTCCACATTAATATATTATGTCATGGGACCTATAATATATTATGATAAAAGGGCGTAACCTGTGAAGGACAACGGTATAGCACCTGAAGATTCAAGATCCCTCCACCATATTTGCACCATTCATGGCACAATGGGTTTGATCGTATAATGGAATACTGTATCCACATCTACAGCTAGACTGGTGCTCCAATGACCAAAATCATATATTCACAGAATTTTGTTACAGTCGATGGGCAAAGAACCGTGGAAGTCTGAAAGTAAACAACAAATCTAGCCTGTTTCGTTTACTATTTTAACATTTTTGAACTTTTGGTGGTTATGTAAGGGGCATATCACTGTGATAAAATTTAAAGTAAATTATAGTAAGTAGCAAATCGTTCGATGTTACATGGCTATGATTACTCATCATAAATAGCAGACGTAAAGATGTTGTGCACATAAACAATATCAACTAGAAGAGAGGATATTTAGTTGTGTCAAAGGAAAATCATGAGATGTTGCATAGGGTCTTTTTGCCACTTTAACCTAAACATGAAATAGTGATCAAGAGGAGTTTGAAAGATATCCTAACCTTCAATGCTTTCATTTCTGACATTAATCAACCAAAGAAATGGCTCCGTGGTCTTCTCTGACCAATCAATCTGTATCATCATAGAAAACCAACATAAGAATCTAAGAAAGGCGAAAAAGGCTTTCAATCAAATGCAAATTTACAGTTAACAAAGAGACTTATGAGCAAAACCTGAAATGGACATTATCATTCAGATCCTCACGTCTATCCATTTGTTCAAACACTGTTTATAATTATAAATTAACGTCGTCATTTATGGCATTCGTTGGACTCGTCAGTGAGAGATCTTCAATCGGAAGAGGTTATCCAGGGACTGCTCTGCATCAAAACAAGTAATTATAAAAACAATAGGAGGGCACACAAGGCGTTCAATAGCATCCCAGGACGTATCTGTGGCAACACCTCTTCAAAATCCTGAAAATACCCGAAAGACAGCACGAATTTGGTTTGGTTGACTAGTGCCGGATCGGTTGCAAAGGACCATACATCCTGAACACATCCACCTCCCATGTTACCGGGCATGTCAACCATACACGCCTTTTAATGCGACCATTCCCAACTTCATTCCTTAATTTGGGATTAAATTTCGAAAGGGACAATGAACTCGAGTATGCTTTTATCATAAATGTGGGATGAACTAGAGCTCACAAGCTCCGAAGCCGGTCCAGCTTCGGAGCTTGTGAGCTCTAGTTTAGAACCAGTTTTGCAGACAGTGACGTTATTCATCACTGGTGAATTTAAGATTCATCATCCTGTTTTGTTTACTCTTAATTCCGTTTCATACTTTCTCAACATTGGGAGTAGGTACCACCATGCAGATGTGAATAACACTGCGGAGAGGCGCCCAGAGAAAACCAAACAAAATAGTGCAATTACAATAACAGTTGCATTCAAACTGGTGTCATAAGCCGTGGCCTGCCTCCTTCTCCTATATGATCCTTGCACCGCTCTCGCAGGTCTGGTGGGCCGATAATTAACGGCCACAACCCTTCTCATTTTTTTAGCTTTAGACTGAACACGATCATGATTACCAGTGGATCCAGTGGATCCACACTCTATGGCGTTGTTGTAATTATAGTTTCCCCCAACTCCGCAGCATGCTGTCGTGGGGGCCTTGAACCCTGCATTTATATACAGAGATTAGATAGTGTCTTTTTCAATGAAAATAATTCTCAGCAAAACTATACGTAATTCCCCACTATCCAGTGTGAAGTGGGCTGTATGACTTCAGTATATATACACCATAAAAATCTAGCTAGGACCTACACAGAAGGCCAATTTATTACAAAGTTCTGGTAACAGAAACACCAACTAATTGAACTAATAACTAAATTTTATGTATATACCACACCATTCATTCATTCACTTCCCATTTGGAGTATATACACGAATACAGAAAGAAGAGCGTGGGGATAAGAAGTATATAAAGAATTAAATACCATATTTGGAGGGATTGGCGAAGAAATCATAGATAATGTCGTACGTGTTGACGTAGATAATGTTGGCGTCTTTCAGTTGTTTGCGGATGGAGGAGAGCTGATATCGGAGGAGTGTGTTGAAATAGAGAACCGCGTCGTTGTAGTAAATGGAGCAGCCGTGCTTATCGAAGTCGTTGGAGGAATGGGAAAAGTAAGTGAGCCAGAAAGGACTGCAGCCTTGAGGCTGCACCCCACTCACCAGGATAGTCCTTGCTCCTTCATTGTACAGGGATTGCACAGCTCCTACAATAGACATTGCAACGTTTGGAAGAAAGCTCTTCTTCACCTGAGCGGTCGTGAGTTTGAGCTTCGTGTATGCGTAGCTGAAGTCATTGACCCCTATATCTATAGTGTAAATCCCGCTTCTGAATGCCTCCTCGCTTGGGAGATGATCTAGAGGACCTGAAACATTATTCCAGGAATTCTGAAATCAATATATTCAATTTAGCATTCAAAAACCTATTAGTATTGCTATTTAGATTGCTGAGATCTTTAGCAGTCAGTAGTTCAAATCCCAGGGGTAAGATATGTATATATAGTTACCACATTCCATGGAATCAGGCCAACTAGCATAAAAATTCAGTTCGTTTTATTTGATCGCTCATCATATAAAATTCCATCCAAATTCAAACTCAAAGCTTTAGTAAAATATGAAAGAGCATTTCTGCTATTTTAATATTACCATTCCTCTCATCGTATCACGAGCAAGGAGAGCAGCTCGGTAACCTCTTCGTTATGGATCAGTCAAGCAATCAGACATGGCTGGGAATGCTTCAAAATTACAAAACAAATATCTCATAATAGTTGTGAGATAATATCTAGGATAAATAATAGTTTACAAGTAAAATAGAAACAGCTAGAACAAGATAACTGATGTTGTGCTGGAGGCAGGCCTTTTAATTCGGCTGGTAGTTGTCTTCTGTAGTAACTCTACGCCGACTGCCTGTCTTAACTGTGCTCTTTAATTCTAACCTGATACACTTTAATTCTGATATGCTACTCTTTAATGCTGTTTTGACATACTTTAACCTGTTTTGACCCCTGCTCATCGTTGTATGGTAAAACGAAACTGCTAACGTGTCTTCTGATCATCTTTCCTCTGGCAATTTTTGTCTCTGAAGGTCCACTGGTTAAGGTAGCAATCTCCTTGTATATCCCTTTATTTCTTTTTTTTGCGAGCTTGGAAGTTCCTCGGTGTTGGTTTGGATTGTTTTAAGGAGGAATACTGCACTATGCAAGTTGAATAGCAGACTGCGGAGCTCGCGCTATAGCTTTTCTGGTTGGGCGATAGTTGAAAAACTGAAACTGTGAACTCGGAAGTTTTTTTTTTTAATTCTTGGAGCGTTGTATGCAGAAAAATATAGCAAAAATGACGATTTTACCCTTTTATTTGACAAAATAAAGTTTTGGCGGGATTTTTTTTTATTTGAAGGACGGATGACGTAAGCAGTACGGATAACGTCAACGGGAGTAGAGGACAGATGACAGGGCAGATGATGTGGCAGGTGACGTGGCGGGTAACATCAGCAAAGGGTGGTAAGCGATTTTGCCTGCACCGCTTTTGGGGCTGGGTGATTTTGGGCTAGAGGCGAGCGATCAAGCTGGATGAGCGACGCGTGGCAGAGTACGGGCGGAAAACCACCGCCCCCCCGTGGCTTAAGGCTCGGCGGTAAGGGGGGTGTGATATTTGTTATCAACCGTTGGATGAGCGAAGGTTGATCTGACGGCTGACAGGTTTTGAAAATGGCGGGAGGTTAATGTATGTGGGCCCGATGTATTTAAACTGTTTTTAATTGTATCGGGGCTGTTTTTATTGGTTCGGGACTCAGTTATTAATCAACCCAAATGGTTGATTAATCCCTTATGGCGCGCAACGGGAAGGGTTTGTTAACTAGTTTCAATTAAACTCATTAATCCATGTTTTATATACAGCGAATATGGTTATAGTTTAACTGGGGCGGGGTATGTAAAATATCGGGGTAGTGTTAATATTAACATAATACGGGAAGGGTAACGATTGTAAAGGATTTACATAATAAATGTTTAAAAGATTAATATGAATTTATGAAATGAACCAACACTAAGTTAAAATGTTTTTTTGCATTAAAACTTAGACTATAGTGGGAAAAAGGGATTTATGGGAAATTTTTTGCCATTTTCCTAAGTAAAATAGTGTTTTATTCAGGCAAACGTTATGAAATGGAATGAGTGGCTCATGAGTGATATTAAGAACAGATTCTTAATATTTTAGGGGGGAAATTAGTGAAATCTTTAGGGAAAAAGTATGGAGGGGAGTTAGTTATGTAACCTTGCCTCGCTTGAATTGCATTAGGTACAATGTCTGCCACTGCACCAGTAATAGGGATAAAGACTAACACATTCAGAGAAATAATCTATCACTAGTATCATTCTGCAACGTCAATCTACCTACCTTGCCTACTTTAGTCCTAGCATTTTTCCTTCTTTCTTCGGGTGCACTTAGACTAGCAAACCCTCATTAGCTTTCCTTTTCTTTTCATGGCAAGCCTACCTAAGTCTGCACTTATTACATCCAAGGGTTCAGATTTAACTGTTGAGCTCTTTTGTTTCTCTACCTATCTACTTATCTGTCAAGATTGAACAGTTTGGTCAGATTTTATTCTCTATCTCTAAAACATGAAATTCAAATATGAACTAGCCAAGATTAAGCTGTTGGACCATTCATCAATTGTGGCATAAATTAACAAGCTGCACACAATGCTTTATTTATAGAAAATGAAAAAGTAGTGGCATTTTGGACTTGCACACTTTCCTGTTCTTTCTTTGTTTGGAGTTCATTTCTTTCGCTTTTTTTTCTTTTTTGACCATTTTATTCTTTTTACTCTTTGATTTTTCTTTTAGGGCATACCCTCTTTACATTTTTTACATTTTTTGATAATATGGAAAACCTTTGCGACAAGGAAAGGGATGAACATATTACGGAACTCATCAAGTTAATCATGAAATATGACACCTATTGGTATAGGAGCATACTAGTGGCTCCACTTGGGGATGACTTTCCCTGGTGGAAAGTCAAGAATAGCAGGTCAGATGGCCTTCTGAATAACTTAGACCATGCTCTGAAATCTCTTTTTGCTGGTTGCTTTATTGTATATATGACAACACACTTGTGAAGCTTAGGGCCTTCTCTTCGGGCTTCAACTGCAGCAAGTTACTATCCAATCCAAACTATGACATTATTAAGGATATAGTATGTACATGTTAGAGTCAGAATACATCAAAAACTGGATCAAAGTAGTGTTTCAGCATTCGACCATTCACTGGTCTTTCTTCTGTTTTTGTACCATCAAGGCTCTTCAGAAAGTAAGTATTGTTCTCTTACAATGCCTGGATGATAAATGGCCCTTTCCACAGGAAGTCAAACTTCCCATGTTTTCCTTTGTCTTCTCTCCTGGAATCCCACCTTAGAACTTTGTTTCCAAGGTAGAAGTCTTCTGCGTTGGTTCTTTTATCAAAAATTTTATTGAGTTTTTCTTGCAACACTTGGGAATTTTGGTGCACTTCCTCTCTGGTCTGCTACAAATGGATGGTCTGATTTATTCTCCTTTGAATGTCATTGGGTTCCACCTGAATTTCTTGTAGTAATTTCATTACAGGAACTTCTAAAGATGAAGGAAATACAGCCTCCATGCCATAAACTAACTCATAAGGGCTAGTTCCAATAGATCTCTTTGTAGTAAGTATGTCTGCCATAGTGCATTTGTAAGTTTCTTGTGCCAGTTTTTCTTGTTCTCTTCCAACAATTTCTTAATAATATTAATTAGGCTTTTATTGAAAGATTCAGCTAGACCATTACCTTGAGGGTAATAGGCTGTGGAATGGCCTAAAGTGATATGGTATTTGTTACAGAAATTCATCATTTTCTTGGACTTGAAGGCAGCAGCATTTTCGGTTATGATCTTTTCAGGGCAACTAAATCTAGAGAGTATGTTGGTTTCTAGGAATCCTATAACCACTGTATCATTGGCTTGTCTAGAAGGAAGGGATTCTATTCATTTGGTGAAATAGTTTGTGGCAGTAAGAATCCATTTATGTTGGCCAGAAGAGAGAGGGTGTATTTCTCCAATGAAGTCCAAACCCCATTGTTAAAAGGGCTTCTCAGTGGAAATTGGTCTCAAGGGTAACAATTTCCTTTTGGCTTCAAAAATTTGGCATTTGTGGCAAGCAGTGACAAACTTCTTTACATCAGCGAACAAGGTTGGCCAGTAAAATCCAGCCCTTAGGATTTTGTCTGTTGTTGATTTCCAGTAAAGGTGTCCACCGCAGTCCTCTGCATGAATTTTTTTGAGAACTTTGTCAGCTTCTTCTTTTATTAAACAATTCAACAGAATACCTTCATGATTTTTGCAAAAAAGAGCATTATCTAAAATGCAAAATTTTTGAAGTTTTCATCTTTAAAAACCTTTTCTTTGTTCTGGATAACCCTGGAGGAGCTTGCAGGTTTAATAATACATGAATTATATCAGCATACCAAGGTGATTCTAAGAAGGCCTGGCTAATTTTTGGAGTCACCATCTCCTATTTATTATCCAGTTCATTAATATCCAGGGCTTAAAAGTTTGTTTCAGTCATGAGTTTAGCCAATCCCTGTCCTTTTATAAGCTTTGTAGGTTTTATTTCAATATCATACTCCAATATATTAGCTATCCATTTACCTCATTTGCCTTCAATTCCATCTTGAGTCAGGATGTTTTTGACAACAACATTTGGTACATAAGCTATTACATGGGAGTACAATATATAGACTTTGAAGTCTTGAATAGCTTTCACAAGAGCAAAAGCCTGTTTTTCCATGATTTTATAATTTAGAGGTGCATTTCTAAGTGCTTTATTGAAAAAGGCTATGGGTTTTTCACATCATTGATCATCTTTTTGCAGTAAAATAGCTGCTATAGTGTGTTCTGATGCAAATGAAAAAATTATGAAGTCTCTATCGAACTTTGGACTCGTAAGGATTGGTGTTTTGGTCAAAGCCATTTTAATTTCTTCAAATGCTTGTTTAGCTTCTACTGTACATTTAATCTTTGAATCCTTTTTTAACATATTGTTCAGCAATCTAATTAATTCAGCCAAATTAGATATGAATCTTCTCAAAAAATTAATCTTCCCTAAGAAAGCTTGAAGTTCTTTGACATTTTTGGGGTGGGGTATTTGCAGAATAGCTTTTATTCTAGCAGGATCAATTCTGATGCCATCTTTGAAGATGATATGGCTTAACAGTTTGCCTTCTTCTAGACCAAACAAAGACTTTTTAGGATTTAATGAAATGCCATACTTTCTGCATTTTAAAAACACTTGTCTCAAATGATCTAAATGTTGCTGATCTGATCTAGAAAACAGAGTCAGGTCATCTAGATATATATCCAAAAAATCGTGAATTTCTTTTGCAAAAGCTATGTCCATTACTCGTTGAAAGGTTGCCCCTGCATTCTTAAGTCCGAATGGCATTTTAACATATTTGAATGTACCCCATGGTGTTGTAAATGCAGTCTTTTATTGGTCATCAGGATGAACTAGAATCTGATTATAACCTGAAAACCCATCCAAAAGTGAAATCCTAGAAGCACCTACTACCCTTTGTAAAATATGATCCATCTTAGGTAAAGGGTAATTGTCTTTCAAAGAAACCTTGTTTACATTTCTTAAGTCAACACATCATCTGATTTCTCCTGTCTTCTTCCTTGTAGGCATTAAATTAGACACCCACTCTAAAAATCTGATTGGAGCAATTATCCCTGCATCATGCATTCGTTTGATTTCTTTTTCAATTAAAGGAAACAATACAAGGTTGATTCTTCTGAGCTTTTGTTTGAATGGTTTTTTATTTTCCTTGAGGGGTATTGTATGTTGAATTACAGAGGTGTCATAAGATTTCAAGTCTTCATAGCTCCAGGCAAAAACATCCTAGAATTCTTTGATCAGTTCAACATACTTGAGATTTTGATCAGGGGGCAAAGATTTAGAAAGTTTTACCATTTTTGGATTTTCTTCAGTTCCTATGTTGTAGTCTTCAATGTTTGCGTTTAGAGGTTCCATCTGGGGTTTCTTTGGAATATCATTGAAATCAAAGAGATCTTCCAAAGGAGTTAATCCTTTGGGCAAATGATTGTCTTTCAAATTGATAATTTCAGATTCTCCTTCAATAATCTCATCAACATCTTTTTCTTCAAGATCCTGTAATTCCTTTTTGGTAAATTCCGTTGGATGAAGCATTTGAGTTGCATTTTCTGCTGAAATATCTGTTTCTATCTGATTTGTTGGATCAAACTCACTAACTGTATCTCCATCTACGCTAGTGCTAGAAAATTCTTCTTCTAGGGTTAAAAAATTGTTGATCTGATTATCACTGTCAAACACTTGTCAGTTGTTTATATTATCAGGTATGGCTGGCCTGTGTCTAATTTTAGCTGTGAATGGATGATTTGGTTCAAATGGTAATTTACAGGTGCTGGCAAACATTACTAGGCTATGACCTTGCAAATTATGTTTTCTTGGAATTTTGGCAAGCTGAATTTATAAAAATGTATTGAGGATCTCCATAGTTGTTCCTCTGTACACTCTTAATCTGGTATCATTTGTTAAGAACTTCCCTTTTATCTGTTGAATGATCAAATCAGAAGCTCCTAGGACTGACACTCTAGTTGCTCCCAATTTCTTGACTAGTTTAAGACCTAGCAATAGAGCTTCATATTCAGCCATATTATTAGTGCACCTAAAGTTTAACCTGTAGGCATGGCCTTTAGCATGATTGTTTTCAAGATTGTGCACCTAGACTCTTGCTCCTGCTCCTAATTTGTTCACAGAACCATCAAATTCTAAGTACCAAAAGATTTCATGTTCATAATTAGTATCTGGAGTTTTAGGGATCTGTTCAATAGGGAGATCTGGTTTTTCAGTTTCTTTTGGTTTATCTGATGTCTCATGACTTTCAGAAATTTCTTGGATTCAGACACTAGACCTTTCATTTGCAATTTTTTCTGTTTCATTTGCTAAAACCTTTATTTCATGTGGGGGATCAATTTCAACGTTGTAAAGGATAAAAGAATCCATATCTGAATGTACTAAGTAGATAGGGAAATTTTGAGGTTTCTCTTGACTACTTACTACATACTTCATTAAGGTTTCTCTGTATAGTCTCTTGGGTTGACCAAACACTGAAATAGTAGCGTAAGACATGTCTAACTGTAGAGATCCTTGGAGCTTTGCACCCCAAGACCTAGACAATAGCATGCCATACTTTGGTGGAATATTAGCTACTACTATGTCCATTAAGATGGTTTTGGTAGGATATTGGACTAGTGACACACATAAGTCTTTGATTAAACCCAAACATTTGACCTGACTTGAATCAAAAGAGAAAAGATCTTTATATGGCCTGGTGATGTCAAGGTCAAGTCTCTCCATTACAGATTTAGGCATTAAGTTATGGGAAGCACCAGAATCAAACATGGCATTATGGAGTATTTTATCATGTATGTTTAAACCTACATAGAAAGGAGGAACTTCTCCCTCTACTGTTTTTCCATTTACTCTAGGGCCAAATATCAATTCAGGCTGGTCATCAAAAACATTTACTGAATCTTCGTTCACAGAAATTTTGAGTGATCTGCTGATTTAACTTCTATAGACATCATGTTTAGATAATTCTAATAAGGGAACAACTATCTTTAGTTTGCCTACTTCTGTCTCAAAATTAAAAGGTTTTTCGGTCTGAGTTCTTGTATTTCGGACCGTTGGATTTTTTGTGTTTCTCTCCTCTTCAGGAGTGGGATTATGGGCTGAAATTGTTTCCAAATCAAGTTCTGGAGGCTCTTCTACTTTTCCTTTAGAAGAAATAGAAGTGGAAGGTTGTATATTAGGTGGTTGATTATCTAATATATCTTCAACAATTGGGTTATCAGGGTTAGGACCTGTTTTAGAAAGAATATGTACAGGGGGGCATTGATCTTACCATTGTTAGGTTGCTTGGTATCTTTCTGTTTACTAGTTTCAAGGACATCTATCCTTCTGCTCCTTAGATTGTATTGTTTGTGGACTTCATAAATGGCTGTATCATATCCCTCTGTAAAGTCAAATGTTTCACCTGATTGAGTTTGGAATTGTTTAAGAATGTGAGCTTCTTGATCCTCTTGGGTCAAGAAAACTTGTTGTTCATTGTTGAGTCCCATCAGATTAATTTGAATGTCTTCTATTGGTTCATCAGAAGTTGAGGCTTCAACATAATTTTCTTGGAATGGGGGCCTAATATTTTAGTCAAGCCCTGTCTTTCCAGTGTTAGGATTTTGGTTCTTCCTGAAATTTGGATTTCTCCCAGTATTGCTTGGTTGACCATCCCAAGGGGATTTTCTCTCAATTGTTTCTACTCTATCTCCAAGTCTATCCATTCCTTTAATAATAGCATCTAATTTTTGTTCAAAGGCAGAAGGTTCTTCTTTGAAAGGTGTCATTCTTTCAGCTCTGGCTCTAGATCGTTTAGATATTAGATTGGCCTCAACACTGACAGTTATACTTTGCATTTCTTCTAAGTTTCGAGGAGCTCTTTCCCTAAGTTGGTATGCCATATCAGAATCAAATGCATCAGGGAATTTGATCAAGGCCAAACCTAGAGGAGGTCTGAGATTTTGAGGAATAGCATTGTAGACATTATTGAATATGGTATAGTAATCTTGGACAGTTTCTCGTGTTCCTCTTCTTAGGTTTTCATACTCTGACAAAATGTGGAGAGGATCTTTCTTCTTTTCCCATCTGTTCAAGAAGGTCTGATAAAGAGCTTGTGGGTCATTGATACTGTTTGCAGGGAGGGCTCTAAACTAGGTTCTAACATCTCTAGTTAAACTTTGAAAAAATACTTTCATTCTAACATCATCAGCATCAATCTCATAACTTTCAAAATAACCGGTCATTTTATTGGTATGTTGTTGAGCTGTGTAAGTGTCAGTACCTTCAAAAGAAGGGATTTTACTATGATAGTCTTGGGGCATAGCCCTTGGATTGGCGGGTAAGTTCAGGGGAGTATATCGGCTTGCTATGGTTGCAGAAATAGATGTGACAACTGGAGGAGTAGGGATAACAATGGGAATGTGTGTTGTGGGTGGAGGAGTGGAAAGGGTGGCTTGAGGTGCTAATGGTGAACTTGGAGAAGCTGTAGTAATCACAGAAAGGTTTGGTGTTTTTTCAGAGGTAAGATCAGATTGAATGGAGTTCTGCAAATGTTTGTCAAGGTGTGAAGTAACAACCTCACTCTGCAAATTTTCAATGAATATTGGATTTTGAACTGTGTGGGTTAACCCAGATTCTAAAAAGGTCTCAAATAAAGAGTTTTCAAAATACTTATCAAAAGGTTCGTCCTCAGGGTAGATCCACCTCACAAGACAGGATCTTGATCTGTATAGAGGCCGAGAACTAACATAATTTTCTTGGCTCTCTTGTCTTCTAAGAATCCTAGGAATCAGATTAGGATTTTCAAACACAGGCGGGGGATTAGGATCAGGATTTGATCTGGTGTAATGAATCTTTTCTGAAGCCAGTTTCTAGGTGTGTTTTTGGTTTTTTTTTTTCTTGAAATAGATTTGACAATACAACTTTAAAAGTCTCTTCTAGGAGGTTTTAGATGTGGGAATTTTGAACTTTCCTAAAGACTTTTATGAAAAGAGGAACTGATCAAGTATTTGAAACTAACTGTCCGATCTATAAGCTAGACCGGAGATAGATTGAAGTAGCTTTCATTTACTTCTGCAGTTGCAAAGCAACAACATTTCAAAGGCTACCTGACTAAATTTAGGCTCCATATGTAGCTTTTGAAATAAACAATGGTAACAAACAATTATTCAGGTCCCCAGTGGAGTCGCCAATGATGTTATCACTCAAGTTTTCCCCAAAGTTGTAAGAAAGGGAAGGATGCTGAGGTAACCACAGACCAATCTTTTAGATATGGAATCTAGCCAATTTGTACCCAGAGAGGACTCTCTTTTTATGATTTAGCTTTGTTTTTAAAGGTATTAGGCTAGTTATGAAGTTCAAGAGTTTTGTTTGAGTTTGGGTGGTGAGATTCAATAGAACAGAGGGGTAAAATAGAGTAGTTCAGTCCATTGGGCTGATAGATTCAAAGAAAGATGGCTTTCTCGATTTGGTTTCTTAACAGAGGATGGCTTCACAGAGCAAGCTAGTCAAATAGAGAACAAATAAATACTGAAAATAGATGGAATGGGCTCAAAAGGATGAAGGGCAGTTAAGAATCCTTCAACCTATTGAAAGAGGGAAAATGGATGATTACTGATAAGGAGCAGTTAAGTATTTTTTAACAAATAATCAACGTGAAAGAATCAGGGAACAGGAGCAACTAAGAGTTCACTGCTTATCCAAATTCTGAAGAAAACACAGAGAATAATAATGACTAAAAACAGAGTGCAATAAAGCATATTCTGAAATTAATCTTTTCATTATCATTTAGATTATGAAACACAGATGATATAATAAACAAGAAAACTGTAAAACACAAGAAATAGATGACTTATTGATCCAGTGGTTGATTCAAGAAATCTGTGACAAGTCTTCTTCTTCGATTCATCATCCAGTAGGCCATACAACAGTTTGATTCTGACAGCTCTTTATTCCAAAAACAGTATTACAGCAAAGTCTAGGAAAATCCACCCACCCTGCTCCAATGGAGGGGGTATTTATGCTTCAAAATTACAAAACAAATATCTCATAATAGCTGTGAGATAATATCTAGGATAAATAATAGTTTATAAGTAAAATAGAAACAACTAGAATAAGATAACTGATGTTGTGCTGGAGGCAGGCCCTTTAATTCGGCTGGCAGCTGTCTTCTGTAGTAACTCTGCGCCGGCTGCCTGTCTTAACTGTGCTCTTTAATTCTGACCTGATACACTTTAATTTTGATCTGCTACTCTTTAATGTTGTTTTGACATACTTTAACCTATTTTTACCCCTGCTCATCGCTGTCTGGTAAAATGAAATTGCTAACGTGTCTTCTGATCATCTTTCCTTTGGCAATTTGTGTCTCTGAAGGTTCACTGGTTAGGGTAGCAATCTCCCTGTATATCCCTTTATTTATTTATTTTCTGCGAGCTTGGAAGTCCTTCGGTGTTGGTTTGGACTGTTTTAAGGAGGAAGACTGCACTATGTAGGTTGAATGGTAGGATGCGGAGCTCGTGCTGTAGCTTTTCTGGTCGGGTGATAGTTGAAAAACTAGAACTGTGAACTCGAAAGTTTTTTTTTAATGCCTAGAGTGCTATATGCAGAAAAATATAGCAAAAATGACTATTTTACCCTTTTATTAAATTGACAAAATAAAGTTTTGGCGGGATTTTTTTTTATTTGAAGGATGGATGACGTAAGCAGAACGGATGATGTCAGCGGGAGTACGGGGCAGATGACATGGCAGATGACGTGGCAGGTGACATCAAAAAAGGGTGGTAAGCGTTTTTGCCCGGACCGCTTTTGGGGTTGGGTGGTTTTGGGCCGGAGGCGAGCGATCAGGCTGGATGAGCGACGCGTGGCAGAGTACGGGCGGAAAACCCCCCCCCCGGTTTAAGGCTTGGCGTTAAGGGGGGCGCGATATTTTTTATCAACCGTTGGATGAGCGAGGGTTGATTTGATGGCTGACGGGTTTTGAAGACGGCGGGAGGTTAATGTATGCGGGCCCGGTGTATTTAAACTGTTTTTAATTGTATCGGGGCTGTTTTCATTGGTTCAGGACTCGGTTATTAATCAACCCAAATGGTTGATTAATCCCTTATGGTGCACGGCGGGAAGGGTTTATTAACTAGTTTCAATTAAACTCATTAATCCACGTTTTATATACAACGAATATGGTTATAGTTTAACCGGGGCGGGGTATGTAAAATATCGGGGTAGTGTTAATATTAACATAATACGGGAAGGGTAACGATTGTAAAGGATTTATATAATAAATGTTTAAAAGATTAATATGAATTTATGAAATGAACCAGTGCTAAGTTAAAATGTTTTTTTGCATTAAAACTTAGGCTGTAGTGGGAAAAGGGGATTTATGGGAAATTTTTTTGCCATTTTCCTAAGTAAAATAGGGTTTTACTCATACAAACGTTATGAAATGGAATAAGTGGCTCATGAGTGATAATAAGAATAGATTCTTAATATTTTAGGGAGGAAATTAGTGAAATTTTTAGGGAAAAAATATGAAGGGGAGTTAGTTATGTAACCTTGCCTCGTTTGAACTGCATCAGGTACAATGTCCGCCACTGCACCAGTGATAGGGATAAAGACTAACACATTCAGAATCTATCACTAGTATCATTCTGCAACACCAATTTACCTACCCTACCTACTTTAGTTCTAGCATTTTTCCTTCTTTCTTCGGGTGCACTTAGACTAGAAAAACCTCATTAGCTTTCCTTTTCTTTTCATGGCAAGCCTACCTAAGTCTGCACTTATTACATCCAAGGGCTCAGATTTAACTGTTGAGCTCCTTTGTTTCTCTACCTATCTACTTATCTGCCAAGATTGAATAGTTTGGTCAGATTTTATTCTCTATCTCTAAAACATGAAATTCAAATACGAACTAGCCAAGATTAAGCTGTTGGGTCATTTATCAATTGTGGCATAAATTAACAAGCTGCACACAATGCCTTATTTATAGAAAATGAAAAAGTAGTGGCATTTTGGACTTGCACACTTTTCTGGTCTTTCTTTGTTTGGGGTTCATTTCTTTCGTTTTTCTTTTTCTTTTTTGACCATTTTATTCTTTTTACCCTTTGATTTTTCTTTTAGGGCATACCCTCTTTACATTTTTTACATTTTTTGATAATATGGAAAACCTTTGCGACAAGGAAAGGGATGAACATATTACGGAGCTCATCAAGTCAATCATGAAATATGACACCTATTGATATAGGAGCATAACAGTGGCTCCACTTGGGGATGGCTTTCCCTGGTGGAAAGTCAAGAACAGCAGGTCAGATGGCCTTCTGAATAACTTAGACCATGCTATGAAATCTCCTTTTGCTGGTTGCTTTATTGTATATATGAAACCACACTTGTGAAGCTTAAGGCCTTCTCTTCGGGCTTCAACTGCAACAAGTTACTATTCAATCCAAACTGTGACATTATTAACGATACAACTAGACCACAAACTCTCATCTCCACCGAGCACTAGTTTTATTCATCATATGGGGCATATGGCGGACTCAAAAAACTCTTATATTTGAGAAAGTGAAACCCAACATCTGGCGTACTTGCTGTAAAATTATAAATTTTCACCATGCGTATTGTGCACCTTCAACTCCAACTCTCCTGCACATTAATCCACCTTGCAACATTTGGGAAACATTCCTTGTAGGTTTCTTTGATGTGTCTTATTTATTCAATTTATGCAAATGTGGCATGGATATTTTAATAAATTCTGCACATTCTTATCTTTTCCACTCACATGGTTGGACTGGAACCAACATAAGAGCTGAACTCCTTGCCTTATGGCGATTTCTTCATTGTGCTAACTGGTTCATACTTTGGGAGATCAAGCATTTTGGAGACTCCAACGTTGTCACTGATTGGGCTAATGGGCATGGCTCACTGCACTCTCCATCTCTTGACAACTGAAAAACCAACATTAAAACATTGATCAAAGTATTTCGGTCCATCAACATTGCCCACATTTACAAGAGACAAAATGGGATTGCAGATTGACCATTAAAAGAAGGATGCTCAACGGACCCCAAATGAATACATTATCAGTCCTTCTTACATAAATTTTTGCTTGAGTCATATCGAGCTTTAAATCCCATTATCTGGACATGAATGCGGTGTTAGGTGCTTGGTATTGAGATAGATATCTCAACCCTTGGATGATAGACTCAATGAATAATCAAGCTGTATGGATAAGAGGGAAATTGTGTCTACCCATGACAAACCTGAAATTGGCTAAAAGAAAATCTGGATTCCTCCACAACATATCAGAGATATGAGGTAGAGCATACTCTATTTTAGGATGCAGAGGATGAAGAAGTACTGGTCCCTTACAATCATCTCACAAATGGTCTAACTATCACGTAGAGTTGTTGATTTACTCTCTCTTCACAAGGGATATAAGCATACACTGAGGACATAGATTATTTGCTTTATGTAACACATAGGAAGATATTATAGAACACAAATGTAATGAGTAAAACTAGATCCCCAGATCCAAGTAACAATGTATTTCTCTTACTTTCCATAATAGAAACGTTTTTTCTGTTGAAAAAAAAGCATCTATCGGTATGATAATCCTTCTTAATCTCAAATAAAAAACTGACAGTGTTGTTGATACTTTCTATTACTGAAACAATACTTCAATTTTGAAGTGGCTGAGGTTATTTAACTAAGTCGCCACCAAATACAGACTCAATATGTCTCTCCGTAGCTCTCTTTATTTTATTCTTATTTTTTATGACATGATTAGAAGAAAAGATGAAGATTTATGTGCTTAATTTAAACAAGAAAATAAATATTGATTTTTTTTATAATGCAGAGGAGGCATCTTTCCCATGTTGGAGTGTCTAAATGTTGAACATTTCCAAGTACGTTGTCTGGAACCTTTTCGGTTTTTGCAAGAAAGTATTCTACACATTTTCGTGTCAAGATTAGGATGCATTTTGAAAAAAGGGCCCCACTCCCCAAATCGATCTTATAATGCTGCATGTTTGGTTTTTGAAAATTGTTAGTGAATTTGCCATAGTCTAGTGTAACATATCATCTAAGCAACCTAAAGAGTATATTCCATGTCATTTTATTTATTTAGTAGATAAAGGCAAAAAAAAAGGTATAAGTTTCTTTATATTCAACTCCAAAACATAGGCATTACTTACAGTGTTTTGATCAGGGGGAATTGTTGGAAATAATAATCCCAACCACCGCAATAAACAACTTGACAACAGCCATACATGTCAGACACTTTTGCAGGTTGCGTCTCTGTTTGAAGACATTTTTGCAGGTTGCGTCTCAGCATGAAGATAGAAGGTTTGAAGTCAGACACGAACCATTCAAAAACCCAACAAAGACATTTAAAGAATTTATGTACTTAGGTAAACATATATGGGCAAGCATTAATTCAACAACCTTGCCTAGACTCCAGAAACCCCTGCGCGACTCTGATCACACTCAACAACAACATCAAATAATTTCGCTCTGTCATGCATTAAATGTAAAACTGTATGTTGAGTTGTATATGAATGTAAAAGTCATTTTGTAAGGGTTAGACTGTGTAGAGAAGTTAGAGAGTAAGAAGTAAGAAAAGAGCGCAAGTCTTTGTGGAGAACATGGTGGAACAATTTTTGGTGGGCGCATGAAAACAACTATGTTTTACTATGTGTTACTCCGCGTAAGTTTAAATCTGTGTAAAATTTTATTTTATTTTGTAAATGAGCCACAGTCTCATGTAGATGTATTTTCATGTTTAAGAAATGAATACTAAGTCTTAGTGTGTTGCTCCAAACCTGTCTTGTTATTTTTGCTGTGAGAATTCATTAAGTCTCTGGAATAGTTCCGAGGTACGCGAAATCCAAGTATGGGAAGTTAGCCTTGCCGTGTGCGAAGGTAGCTCCACAAAATCTGCTTCGTGGCTGGCGAACCTAGTTTCACCAAAGTAGCTTCGGGAAAGTCATAAATCCCTGCCTCTCCCCTCATCGAATACGAAAATTAAATTCGCCAAATATTTCTAACATGGTATCAGAGCAGGTTAAACTCTGTTAGTGTAAAACCAAGTGTTTTTACTAACAGTAAAAATTGGTTTTGAGTGCGCATTATTTTTAGCATATTTACCAGCAGGTAGAAAGTTTGTTTTTACGCTTAGAAATGGAAACATCAAGCACAATCTCGACTAATCCTCAAATACCTCAGTTTAATGGCAAAAATTATGATTATTGGACTATTACAATGAAGGCCCTATTTTCTTCTCATGACATTTGGGATTTGGTGGAGAATGGTTTTCAAGAACCACCAGATGCAGCAGCATACAATGCCTTATCTCAACCAGAAAGAGATGTGCTAAGGGACAACAGGAAGAAGGATTCAAAAACCCTGTTTTATATCTTTCAAGCAGTTCATGAAAGTATTTTCCCAAGGGTTGCAGCAACAATGAAGTCCAAGCAAGCATGGGACATCCTCCAGACAGCCTACCAAGGCATGGCAAAAGTCAAGACAACAAAGCTGCAAATGTTGAGGAGAGATTTTGAAACACTTTGTATGAAAGAGTCTGATAATATAGACTCATTTTTTACACATGTAAGTGGGTTGGTTACTCAAATCAGGTCTCATGGTGAGACACTTGAGGAAAGAAGAATAGTTGAGAAATTTTTGAGAAGTCTGCCAGCAAGGTTTGATGCCATTGTTGTGGCCATAGAAGAGACAAAGGATTTCTCACAATTTTCAGTGGATGAGCTTAATGCATCACTGATTTCTCATGAACATAGACTGAATAGAGCATCAAGCTCTTCATTGGAGCATGCCTTCAAGACTCAAGTATCATTTGGTCAAGGTCGAGGCAGAGGAAGAGAAAGAAGCTCACACAGAGGTGGAAGAAGCAGCCCTTCAAGCTCAAATGGAAGAGGCAGCAATCAAAATCCAAGTCAAGGCCCAAGTCAAAATCAAGCACAAGGTCAAAGGTATAATAAATCTCAAGTCCAATGTCATTACTGTAAGAAGTATGGTCATTATGCAAATGAATGTAGAAAGAAGCAATATGACATTAGTAACAAACCAAGTGCAAATTTCACAAGAGAAAATCAGAACCATGATAGCATGTTTCTAGCTTGTAATGTAGCACAAGAAAAACAGAGTGATATATGGTATCTAGATTCAGGGTGTAGTAACCACATGTCAAGAAACATAGAAATGTTTTCTGATCTAGATGAAAGTGTGAAATCTGAAGTGACATTAGGGACTAATAGCAAAGGTCTCTGTCATGGCAAAAGGAAGAGTTAATATCCTAACAAAGAAGGGGGAGAAGAAATACATCTCTGATGTTTACTTTGTCCATGATCTGAAACATAATCTCATAAGCGTTGGACAGTTCATACAAAAAGGCTACAATGTCTTCTTCAAAAATGATGTGTGCACAATTTTGGATAGGCCTCCAAGCAGATAGTTGATTGCAAAGGTTCAGATGATAGACAATAGAATGTTTCCCCTGAAAATAATATCAGATTTGTAGAAAGAAGGTGCACAAGCACAACTATCTATGAACTCACAAGAAAATGGAAGAAAAGGGGCAACTATCACATAAGTAAACTTTCAAACAAAGGTAAAAGATGAAAACTGGTTATGGCACTTGAGATTTGGACATATCAACTTTGGAGATTTGAATTTCCTTCATAGAAAAGGCATGGTGAAAGGTTTACCACTTATAGAAAAACCAGACAACATATGTGAAGGATGTATCTTGGGCAAGCAACATAGAGAGACATTTCCAGCAAGAAAGTCAGTGAGGGCAAAGGCACCTTTGGAGATTGTCCATTCAGATTTATGTGGACCAATGCAGACACCATCAATTGGTGGCAGTCACTATGTACTGACCTTCATAGATGACTACACAAGGAAGACATGGGTCTTTCTCCTAAAACAGAAAAGTGAAGTGTTTGAGCGCTTTTGCCAATACAAGCCTCTTGTTGAAAAGAAAAGCAGACATTTCATCAAAGTCCTTAGGACAGATAAAGGTGGAGAATACATCTCAAATGACTTCCTTCGCTTTTGCAAGGAACATGGAATTCATAAGCAGTTTACAACAAGATATATACCGCAGAAAAATGTTGTGGCAGAAAGGAAGAATAGGACCATTATGGAGATGGCAAGGAGTATGTTGAAGGCAAAACATTTGCCAAATGACTATTGGCCTGAAGCTATCGCTTGTGCAACATATATCTTGAATAGATGTCCAACCAAAAGTGTCCAGAACATTATTCCTAACGAAGCATGGAGTGGAAGAAAACATAGTGTCACTCACATGAGAGTTTTTGGATGTGTGGCTTATGCACATGTCCTGGATGAGTTGAGAAAGAAGTTGGATAGCAAGGGGGAGAAATGCATATTTGTTGGATACAGTGATGAATCCAAGGCATACAAACTCTTCAATCCATTAACCAAAAAGGTCATAATCAACAGAGATGTGTAGTTCATAGAAGAAGAAGCATGGGATGGAAGTTTAAAAAAGACAATCAATGTCAAAGCATGCATACCACATGAGGACAGAGAGAAATTAACAACAGCATGTAATTCCTCAATAGTGACTCCCTCTACTCCTATTCAAGTGCAACAAAGTAGGCAGCAAGCAATGCCATCAACAAATAATAGGACAATTTCGCACAGCCAAGCAAGTGCTTCTCCAAGCACACCGCAAAGCGCAACACCAAGTGAAATATCAAGTCCATCTTCAGCAAGCACAAGAAGGCCAAAATTCAAAAATTTAAATGAAATTTATGAGCAAGATGAAGTCGATAGTGGCGCATGTCTGAATTCCTTATTTGCATTATTTTCCGAAAGGAAAACATGTTAGTGGGGTGAAATAGGTCTATAAGACCAAAAGTAACATTGAGGGAAAGGTTGAAAGGCACAAAGCAAGGCTAGTTGTCAAAGGATACAAGCAGCAACATGGAAGAGATTACACATAGTCTCGCGGATGGAGACAATGCGCGCAGTTGTGGCAATTGCCGCGGAGCATAAATGGACAGTGTATCAGATGGACATAAAGTCAACGTTCTTGAATGGAGTGCTGAAAGAGGAAGTGTATGTCGCGCAACCACCTAGTTATGAGATTGAAGGACGAGAAGACAAAGTATATTGGTTGAAGAAAGCTCTTTATGAATTGAAGCAAGCACCGCGTGCATGGTACAATAGGGTAGATGCTTACTTGTTGAACAATGGTTTCGACAAATGTGACGATGAGCCTACTCTCTACATCAAAGAGAGCGAAGGTAAGATTCTCATTTTCGTCTTATATGTAGATGATTTGATCTTTATAGGCAGTGATGATTTCCTCATCGCTGATTTTAAACAAGTAATGAAGAGTGAGTTTGAAATGACTGACTTGGGATTGCTAAGATATTTTTTGGGCATAGAAGTGAAGCAAACAGAAAATGGCATTTTTATCTCTCAAGAAAAGTATGTGGCAGAAATTTTGGAGAGGTTTAAAATGCAGAACAACAAGTCTGCACCAACTCCAACTGTCATAGGGTTGAAGTTGAGCAAAGAAGATTGCAGCAGCAATGTCAATCCGACATTATACAAAATCATGATAGGCAGCTTGATGTATTTGACCACCACTAGGCCGGATATAATGTATGCAGTAAGTTTGGTGTCAAGATTCATGGAGACACCCAAGGAGACACATTGGCAAGCAACGAAAAGGATTTTGAGGTATGTCAATGGGACAAAATAGTATGGCATTTTGTACACAGCAACCAATGATTTCAGGCTGGTTGGTTATACTAACAGTGATTGGGCAGGCAGTTTCGATGATAGAAAGAGCACGTCAGGATATGTTTTTCATTTGGGTTTCGGAGCCATTTCATGGGCCTCCAAGAAGCAGTCAATAGTGTCACTGTCAACAGCAGAAGCCTAATATGTCGCAACAACAATAACAACATGTTAGGCAGTTTGGATGAGAAGGATGTTGCAGGATCTTCGTCACGACCAAGAGGGCACGACAACTATTTTCTGCGACAACAGCTTAGCAATTGCATTGTCAAAGAATTATGTCTTCCACAAAAGGACCAAGCATATTGATGCTAAATATCATTTTATTAGAGAGTTGATTAACAATGATGAAATTGTGTTGCACCATTGCAGGTCACAGGAACAACTTGTTATATTTTCACAAAGCCATTGGCAGGAGAAAATTTTGTTTATCTTAGAAACTATTTGGGAATTGTCAATGGCAACAGTTGTGATTAAGGGGGAGTGTTGGAAATAATAATCCCAACCACCGCAATAAACGGCCTAACAGCAGCCATACATGTTAGAAACTTTTGCAGCCATACATGTCAGACACTTTTGCAGGTTGCGTCTCAGTGTGAAGATAGAAGGTCTGAAGTCAGATGCGAACCATTCAAAAACCCAGCAAAGGCATTTAAAAAATTTATGTACTTAGGTAAATAGATATGGGCAAGCATTAATTCAACAACCTTGCCCAGACTCCAGAAACACCTACGCGACTCTGATCACACTCAACAACAACATCAAAATTAATTTCGCTCTGTCATGAATTAAATGTAAAATTGTATGTTGAGTTATATATGAATGTAAAAGTCATTTTGTAAGGGTTAGACTATGTAGAGAGGTTAGAGAGTAAGAAGTAAGAAGAGAGCGCAAGTCTCTGTGGAGAAAATGATGGAGCAATTTTTGGTGGGTTGAAAACAACATTTACCCTGTTTTACTATGTGTTACTCTACGTAAGTTTAAATTTGTGTAAAATTTTATTTTATTTTGTAAATGCGCCGCAGTCTCATGTAGATGTATTTTCATGTTTAAGAAATGAATACTAAGTTTTAGTGTGTTGCTCCAAACCTATCTTGTTATTTTTGTTGTGAGGATTCATTAAGTCTTTGGAATAGTTCCAAGGTGCGCGAAATCCAAGTCTGGGAAAGTAGCCTCACAGTGCATGAAGGTAGCTCCGCAAAATCTTCTTCGTAGCTCGCGAACCTAGTTTTGCGAAAGTAGCTTCACGAAATTCATAACTCTCTGCCTCTCCCCTCCACGAAAACAAAAATTAAATTCGCCAAGTATTTCTAACAAGAATAACAGGACACAAAGAAGACGATGGGCATTAGTGGCAATGTTTTGATCAGAGGGAATATCAGGACACGGAGAAGAAGAAATAGTGATGTAGTACTGAGTATAAATGATGAAAGCTTCCTAAATTCAAGTTCATAAAAAATGCAGATGCAAGTAGTCCCTTGAAAAAGGCCATTAGTGGCAATGTTTTGATCAGAGGGAATAACATGACACATAAAGAAGAGGATGGGCATTAGTAGAAATGTTTTGATTAGAGGGAATATCAAGGCACGGAGAAGAAGAAATAGTGATGTAGTATTAAGTATAAATGATGAAATCTTCAAAAATTCACGTTCATAAAAAATGCAGATGCAAGTAGTCCCTTGAAAAATTAAGAAAAAAATGCAATCACCTAGTAAGACTTAGTTATGGGCTCTTAGTTTGTCATATCTCTTTCATGCAAGAAATTATATATATAAAAAAAATAAAAAAATAATGCACTAAATCCTATAGAATAATATTCACAGATAAGAGATGGAGAAGGTTCAGAACTTGGGATTTATTTAGCAATTTGTATGAAAGATCCCTAAAATGCAAGTTCATAAAGATTATAGTCTATAGATGCAACTATTTCCTTATTTGACAAATAAAAAACACAATCCATGGTGTACTAGGGAAGAATCAATTATCAACTCTCAGTTTGACATATCTCTTTCATGCAGAAGATCATATGAAAATAAAAAATTGCACTAAATCCTATACAACAAGAATCACATATAAGAGATGGAGAAGGTTCAAAACTTGGGATTCCTATGGAAATATCAATGAGCCCAACCCATCTGGCTTTTCTGTTTCCTCATCACCAACACCTAGATTAAGAAATGCTTAACTGCTCTAGATACAAGCCCACCCAAGGTCATTCATGCGATGTTTTTAAAAAGATAAACAAGATAAAAACACAACCAAAAAGAAGAAAAACAATAATGTGCTTAATTATCTATAACAATACCATTTTTCTTGTGCGTTGAAACTCATTCATGATTCAATAATGTTTTTTAATGATAGCAATTGTTAACTTTAATCAATAAATATCTTCTGCAGCAATATATTCTTTGGAAGACTCTTCAAGTTGATCCTTGAATGTTATGTTACAATCTCATCTAGTGCAAAGAGATATTCTCATGGAGTACATCAAAGCTTACACATCTGATGGCCTCAGAACCCAGCAGTCGAGGTGGGGACTGAGGATACTAGATCTGATGACCTCAAGCTTTCCAAGAATGGTTTCCAGGTTAACCTCAAGCTTCTCAACAATGGTAGTACACGACCTGAATTTAAGGAAATTAATGAAGATGGTAGTACAGGGCTGAAAATGTCATATTACAAGTGCCACCTGCAATAAGTTTTTCATTCCTATTAGCCAAAGCAAGACAATTAGAGGAGAGAAGAACATGCAGTTAAACTTACATAGGAACCAAATTAATGAACCGAAGAGATTAACTGACAAACACAGGGTAAATAGGCTTCTTAAATTAACTAGGGTTAATCTAATGGAAGAAAAACAGTCATTCCCAATTCATTTAACGATAATTCAATACAGTTAATAGAAAATCAAATATGTTAAAACACCTAAAATTTGGGGTTAACGAGAAGCTATATTTAGTAGACCTAGTTAAATCACTGAGGAAAAGAGCTAGAGCCATCTCTTCATTCCGGGAGTTATACATTGGAATTGGGTTTGAACAGAGATGGAACCATTTCTACCTAACTGGAATTCTACATTGAAGCAAGGTTTGAACAATACCAACAACAATTAAAACAAAGTTCAAATGACAATTGCTATAGTAACAACAAATAAAACAGAGTTCAAATGGCGACTGCTATCTCCATCACATGAAAGGAAATTTTAGTACACAAGGAAAGAAAGTAGATAATAAAGAAATTGCTCCTCATAACAAAGATGTGAAATAATAACAACAAATAAAACAAAGTTCAAATGTGGCGGTTGCAATATCACAAGGAATTTCAATGTAAATGGAAAGAAAGTAGATAATAAAGAAATTGCGTCTCATACCATAGATAAGATGAAATATACCAAAATATCAAAAACCTTAAGTAACTCTGAGGGATGAACCAAATCCAATTGCCTTGCCCTTCAAGTTGTTTTTCTCCAAGAAATGTTAACAAAAGAGTGTCCTCTTCCTCCTCTCTCGCATACACACTGACAAATTCAAACACCATACAACACAGAGAAACTCAAACACCAAACTACACAAAGACAACCAATCTCCCATACATACTAAGCCAAACACCCTACCGCATAGAGATAGCCATAATAGGCCATAGATAGAGGAAGCAGACATAATAGGCCATGGATAAAGGAAGCACACCTCCTCACTCTTGGCTGTGGATAAAGGAGGGAGGAGGAGAAAATATGTTTGAAATTCTGTGAGTGAATGCCTATATATATGTAGGCTCTCTTTCAATGGATAATTCAACCACACATTATTTGATGTGGAATGAATCAGCTTCCCAAGTCCAAAAATCATACCCCACATTTGATTCTTGCTTTTTTTTAAGTACTTTCAATTTTTTTTCCCCAAAGACTTTCTATTTAGATTTATTCCTTTTTTTTCCTTTCCTTCAGTTTAGATTCATGCCTTTTCCTTTTTCCTTTTAGCTTTGATTTTCACTTTTAATTATTTATTTTAATTGGTCCAGTGTGGGCCAAGAGTCTTGCATATAGGTCGCTAAAGTGGACATCATTTTTTTCAAAATTATAATTTAATTGTAATTAAAATTGAATGAGCATAAAATTTGCGTTTTTGTTAACTACGAACATTGCTAACTAGATAACTTTCATAAATGTGTAGGGTAGCTTTTAATAAATTTGTAGAGTAGCTTTTAATAATTGAAAAATAGCTTTTAATAATTATTAGAAGCTAATAGAATAAAATAGATTTGTTTATAATCAATCACGTAGCGAAGATTTTGAATAAAGAAAAAATTTTGAGCATCAAGGAATTAATTGAATTTATATTAATAACAACCTTGTTGGTTTTTTTTTTCCTCTTTTTAAATATGAAGATGTTGCTTTTCTATTTGATGTTTTTTCTTCTAAAAAGTGACATTGTTATGTGATTTTTTGTAGTCTAACAATGAAAATTCTAAAAGGATTTTGAAGAAATCCAGCATAAATTTTTGGAAATCTTTGTTATAGCTATCAAGCTTTAAGATTTTGGGTGCCCAAGGGATTTTTGATGGTGTTGAATCCATTTCCACCATCAAAAAAATGATTCAAACATTCACAAAATTGGATTTTTTGAATTTCTTTTTTACTAGATTCTAACGAGAATTTCGTCATTCAGCCATAATTGTGGCATCAGTAGACAACGCATATGATTTCATGGTTTACAAGAATAATCTTATATGTCTTTTATTTTATGCATTCCTCTTCTAGAAGGTGACATTGTTATGTGAAACGGTTTAAGAGAACAATCTTCTATCTTTTAGATATGTAATTATGTGTTTCATAATCGTGCACTTTAGATATGTAATTCTATGTCCAATCATGGTGGGATGAGGGATTTTGGAAATTTTACACTTAAAAATGTAATATTATTATTACAAAGTCTAAAATTGTAATGTGTTGGCTGCATATAAACATGAAAGATTGTTAAGAGACTATGACCTAGCACTAATAAAACCTATTCCTTCTCTCCATGTGCTTCACAAATATATTAAGAAAACATAAATTGTGATACATATATCGTCACCATATTCATGTCATTGAAAAAGGTCATACAAGTACATTCCTATAATTCTATTATCCAAAAAGTAAGAGAAAACTTCTAAAGCATTATAAAAATGGGTAAGGATGATTTTTGTAGAGATACTTTCTTTGTATTCTTTAGCTTCATAAATTCAATGTTGGATGTGAACCCTTATTTGGATAAAAGAATTTCCATTGAGTTTAGCTCATGATATATGTGTTCAAAAATTAGTAACTACAAAAGAAAATCTACATCTCCAATTTTTAACTTGGTTCATTTGTGCTTTCAATTTCAAGTGTTTGTATACCAATGTATATATTTCCTATGAAATATGAATATCATTCATTAAGTATACACGTTTAGAATGTGAATGTTAATTGCGACATAACATTTTTATATTTGATATAATGTTTCTTCTTTTATGTTAGATACCAATTTCCTTGTAGTTATCTTTCTTTATGGGTAGACATCCTATTGTGATTAGATTTCTATTTAGATTAAGTACTTTGTGAAATTGAATATACTTATTTTACATTCCTTCTGAGCTTATATTGACAAGTGTCCCATAATAAATACATAACATGCCAATCCACTAGAATCCATAAGGTCTAGGGTGCTTCAAAATTATCTGTACACAACCCTCGTTAACACTTCACAATAATGGCACAAGGTTGGATTAAATGCACACTTAATCCACCACCCTATGATAACTAACTCCCTCCAAGGACCATTAACTGTCATCACTAGGTGGGAGGCAGTATAGAACACAACCATCCCTTGACATTCCCTCACATAAAAGAACCTCACACAAGTCCCATAATCACCCATTGTAAGAAGTTTAGAAAAAGGACATGCGGTGGGGTTTGATCCAATTTATGTGTGCGAATTACTAAACCATTTAATATGTTTTCTCTAGGAGCAATCACACATTCGACCACTACCTCAAGGTGCCCTTTGTCTCTAGATTAGACACTCATGGGAATTCAATCTTGCCCAATAGTGAAAAACTCTTTACTTTAACCATTGGATCAATCTTCTTTAGAATTTTAAATGGAAAGACACGAAGATGAACTTTGATCCACTTATATATACATAGATCAATCTCTGTATTATAAACATTATAAATAATAAATATCTTCGACACAAACATAAAAGTAATGGAAACAAATATAAACCTTTATGTACTTTAAACATTCCCTATACTATAAATATATTATAAACAACTATTTACAAGCAAAATGGACAAAGAAAAGTTTTTAAAATGAAATTTTTAAAAATTTTAAACATTATATATATTATGAGAAAAAAAATCACCCCCAATAAAAGAAAAACAATTTAATTTTAAATATTTTCTATATAAAAATAAATGAAAACTATATATATATATAAACCTTTTAATATATCAAAAAAATTATTAATTAATATATATATAATTAATTAATTATGTTATTCATATATTCTAGATGTGTGAAATTAATAGAATGAACCATATGATGTATCTTCTATAAAAAGGGTTTCGTTAACCTTCAATTAAACAGGTTTGAAAAAATAAATTGGATTTTAATAACACGGAAGTAGATATTAGTGTCTTAATCCCCTTAATTTCAGATTAAAAGACTAATCAAAATTAAATGTGGTTAATCACCTTAAAAAATACTTTGTGAGGTTATTTAGCGAAGTCACAACCAAATACATAAATAAATCTGTTTACCCGCAGTTCCAGTATGCTTAAAATGGAGTCAACTAATTTTCCTGTTGGAATCATATTACTGTTTTCTTCATACATTGCTTGATTAGAAGAAAAAAAAAGATTTAGGTGTTTAATCTAAACAAGAAAATAAATATTGAATTTTTATTCAGGGAGGCATCTTTCCCATGTTGGAGTGTCTATCTGCTGAAACATTTCCCTAAGCCATTTTCTTGAACCTTTATGGTTTTTGCAGGAAAAGCTTTCTAGACATTTGCGTGTCAAGATTAGGATGCTTTTTGAAAATTGTTGAAAATATCGGTGTATATCTGGTTGTTGAAAATTGTTAGTGAAGAGTGCCGCCATGGAAGCAAATCAAAAGATTTAAGAGTTTTCTGTCTTTTTCAGCTTTTGGGTTGCCTTGGGTAACTTTTCCAGGTTTTGCTGCTATATACTTCTTCCGGAAGAGATTAATTGCTCTCATGGGCTATGAAAAGTAATTCAAGTCTGCTTTTGTCTCCATACTCTTTTACTAGAGAAATACTACTTATTAATGCAAATTATACTCTTGTGTATTTTTTTGGTCTTCTATACGTAATTAATTGTACACTGATCATTTTTGTATTTTTTTTATTAATATATATTATAAAAATATTTTGATTGTAACTCAAAAAGTTATAGGTTTTTCATTTCTAATTATTTCTTTTGTGGTTGATGAGATTTAAAATCTGGGAAAGGAAAGAAAAAGTTTAAATTGGGAAATATAATCAATATCTTTATCGGGAAATATAATCAAATATTTCTAATATCTAAGCTGCTTAGTGTCATAAGTGTGGATGTGAAAACTAAACATATATTAAACATTATTAAATATGAGTGCAACTTAATCAATCTCTTTCATTTTATTTTGTTTATTGAGGTAAATACATTTCTGATACATTTCACAAATTTGAGGAAGTATTCAGGATATTAATGTCATGCAGTTAGCTACAATGTTTATCATTTGTACCCTAAATAAGTCTGATATTAACATATCCAATTTGTTCCTCCTTATTTAGATGAACAGCCCATGCAAAGGAGAACCATGCAAAGGAGGAACAAGAACTTTCCAATGGAAACAAGAAGGATAATGGTTTTAGTGCTATATCTCAGTGGGCAGAAACCATAATTACAGGAATTAATTGTAGATGTTGAGACTCAGTAGGTTGAAACTCTAGAAGACCAACTTATTCTGTAAAGTCAACATAAAATGAAGATGATGAAAAACATTGTGAATAATATGAAGCCTAAAATGACCATGGTGTGCATATGCATGATGAAAAACATTTGTGAATAATATGAAGCCTAAAATGACCATGGTGTGGATATAGAGGAATTTTGTCCCATCCATATAATCAAGGCTATAGATGAATAACCTTATCCACACTCTCTATGGTTCTTGTATTGAAGCATGTGAAATGAGAGCAAGCAAGATGTCATAGAGTTTCCACAATTTCTGGGACAACGATAGAATCAACACACAATGGATTCAAAACAAGAAGGCTCTGGTGAATCATAGTATTCAAGATAAGCAGCTCAGTGAGACTGAGAAAAGATTTTATGCTATATTCTTTGAGACTGAAATTAAACATGAATTCTGATATGTGATAAACTTTATTTGTTGAGATTTATGTTTAGGAAATTATGCTGAACTTTCAATTGAAAAGACAGAGCAAGCAGAAAAGACAGAGTAGGCAGAGAGTGGATTTATTTTTATCTTACATAGATGGTCTGCCAAGGATGATAAACCCAAGTCATGGCTAAAGTGGATAGAAGTTCATCACCAAAGAACATGCATCCCGGACGTGTCTAAGTAGGTTGAAACTCTAGATGACCAACTTTGTCTGTAAATTCGAACATAAAATAAAGACAAAGATAAACATTGTGTATAATCTGAAGCTTAAAATGACCATGGTGTGGACAAAGAGGAATTTTGTCCCATCCGTATAATCAAGGTTATAGATGAATAACCTTGTTCAGACTCTCTATAGTTCTTGTATTGAAGAATGCGAAAGGAGAGCAAACCGGAGATAATATAGCTTCCACAATTTTTGGGACAATGGAATAATCAGCACACAAATGAATTCAAAAACAAAAAGGCACTGATGAATCAGAGCATTCAAGAAAAGTTACTCGGTGAGACACTGAGACTGACAAATGATTTTACGTTATGTTCTTTGAGACTGAAAGTAAACATGATTTCTGATATGTGATAAAATTCAATATATTGATGACACTTTTATTTGTTGAGAAATGTATTTAGGAAATTATGCTGAAATTTCAATTGAAAAGACAGAGCAAGCATATAAAGTGGATTTATTTTGATCCTACATAGATGGTGTGCGAAGCATGGGTAACCAAGTGATGGCTGAGGTGGATACAAGATCATCACCAAAGAACATGCATCCCCCATCTCATTCTCCACCAAAAATACAGTGACATCTCTTGATGAGGCATTGCTTTGCCCATTGAGATGGAAGACTAGCCAAACCACTGCCAAAGACCCAAAACACTGATCACCTCGATTTATTTTTATGCCCATCACGACCAGTAAGGTCTTCTCACCTGAAACACTTTTCCATTTTCTTTTTCTACATCCCCATACCAGGAAGGTATGGGGTTAATATATATTGAGACATTTTCTGGATAACTAAGAATATCTATTATCAGGTTCCATAATTTAGTAATTTTCACAGTTTTAAAAGTTGTTCGAAAGAAATGAATTCCATCTAACACAGACAAATTAGTTAATAGTAACACATACCCTAAAACAGAATTTGCTGTCAACCAATTTTTAGTGGTTATGCCAACCTAAATACTCTAACAAGGACGCCCATAAAAGAGCTATGATCGGCATACTCAACATAATAATCACACTGCTGAGAAGCTCCTTTGTGGTTCTGATTGTGGACATTCCCTGCCTGCACAGCAACACGCGGAAGATCCATGTCTGGCGTCAAGGAATCTTTCTTTGGCTTGTACAAGGGATGTGGTCTCTGCATGAAACATAACCCTCTGATGTTTTCTCAAACTACATAATCCAAGATAGAATGAATTCAAGGAATAAGTTTCCACTAATAACCAAAATAGCTGAGAATGCAGAGATCCAAATACATCCGTTACAGTAAGTGCCCAAGACATATCAAAGTGAAAAAACAGAAAGACAACTAACATAAATACAACAAATGCAGCCCATGATGCCGACGATAACAAGTAGAAAACAACTTTCATATATATGAATTGGGTTCTGTCAAGCACCATGAATTCTACCTCAAATTCCATGAATATCTAGAAATCTAGTAAGCTAACTGCCAGAATAAAATGCATGCACAAACAAGAATTGATAAGATGCAAGCAATGTATGGGATACTAACCCAAAATGCAGACTCAATTGTGAGATTCGGCAGGCTAATAACTTGTCTTATTTAAAAATCAAGGTTTCAAAATATCCAGTCTAGTAATTTGGCATGTGTGATGGGCTTGCTGCTAACTCAAAATGCAAAATCAAATTTGAGTCTCAGAGAATTCATGAACTGGGAACATAAACTCAAAAATAAGGGAATAAAAATTCGCTAAAATATTCGCCATTGTTTGCAAGTGGGATAGATGTACTATCAACCCAAAATGCAGAGTCAACTCCTAGACGTAGGACGATAATTTGGCTAAGGAATAAAACAAAATTCAGCAAAATCCTGGCCATTGTCCGCAAGTCGAAGAGGTCTGCTACATTAACCGTATATTGTATGAATTCATTTGCAATTTACTCAAATTACTTTGAATGAAATAAGCAATTCCTAGATTGGCCTAAGATGCATACCTTGGCACAACTTCTGCGTGGAGCGCAGGCTAACTTGGCTTATTAAAAAAATTAGGGAACATAAAATCAGGGATTGAAACAGAATTTAGCAAAGTACGAGCAATTTTGCCCAAGGGGATTGAAACAGAATTTAGCAAAGTATTAGCAATTTTGCGCAAGTGGGACACGTCTGTTACCTTAACTGTGTATTCTATGAATTCATCTGCAATCTACTCAAATTACTTAAATGAAATAAGCAATGCCTAGCCTGGCCTAAACTGCATACCTGGGAGTCTCCTCTCCCATCACCATGCGTGGCTTAAACTGCATGGCTAGCCTTACTTTCGATGGTATGAACATGTTATGTGTCTATTAGGGTCTTTATTTTCAGTGACCTCGCCAAGTTGTGTCTATTACTTTCAATGGCCTCACCAAAAGTTGTGTGTCTATTGATTCTTCTGGGCCATCCTTGTTTTTTAATGTAGTTATTGGAAAGTTCCCAACTTCTAGACTAGAATCGAATCTCATTCAATTGATTACCATCACTTATTATTAGTCCCTGCCTGGGCTATAGCGATCGATAGATCGTTGACCACCCATTAATCTATTAGTTGACCATGTTTTTTTTTGCGTTATTATGATTTAACCAATGTTTTAAAATGATAATTTTGGTCTATCAAAATTTTAACCAAAGTTTTTGGCTGGGCAAAAAAGGACCTCTTATTGCAGGCTTCGCTTATACCGATGTAGATTGAAGTGATACTTTGCCATTTTACCCTAAGTTCGAGCTTTAAATTCGTTATATAAATTTTTGAAGATCGTATACTAAGTTTTATTTTGCAACCTCGTTTTAGATTTAAGTGATCAATGCATTTACTTCGTCGTTTTAACCTAAGATCGACCTTTAAACTCGTTATATAATTTTTTGAAGATCATATCCTAGGTTTTATTTTGAGGACAACTGCGCTTCTGCATGCGGGTTTGAGGCCAGGTGTGTTTTTGCATGTAGGCACATTGCAGGTTTGAGGCCAGGTGTGTTTTTGCATGTAGGCACATTGATAAAGGTGTGCAACTGTGGCTTGCAGCGGATTGTGTATAATAGCATGAACTAACCCAACCATATGAGGTAAATAGTGGATGTCTATGAGTTATAGCTCCAGTCTGTTCAATTCCGATTAGAGATAGAAGTACGTTCCATTGGTGTCAAGGGAATACACTGTCAACACTCTACCTTCGGGTTTGATTCATCGCCTGAACGAATACCTCTAATCTATTTGTCTTTGTTTGCAGCCATGTTCTCCAATTACTACCTTGTTTCCTCCAGCAGAGTCACAGCGATAAGAGGATGGCCCTCCCGCAGAGGTAAGGGTTTTTTTAGAGTTTCGAAATGGGTATTCCTCTGTTTCTCCCAGCCTGAGTAGATGCACAGGCACTAACTTTTGCATGGTTCTTCCAGGTATTCGATTCTCCCTTGTCCGGTGCGGCTCCTTCACAGGTAAGAAAGGGCTTGTAGCATTCGGTTTTTCTTCCGGTTTAATATTGTTTAAGAATCTCAGATGGCTTTAACTTGCCATTGTAGTTTGTCATGCGTTTTTCCAAAAGTGCGGATTCAGATGGGTGGGTTGTTAACAGGGAAATTCATCTTCTGTCCTTAGGTTGGTTCTGCCATGAAATCCTCCGGCGGTTTGCCAATTGAAGAGTTTTCCTTCGGTCTTGTTTAATGTCATAAGTATTTTAGTTGTTTTGGTAGCTTAGCTGTTCGGGTTGGTTGCCGGCTTTATACCGAAGCACGGCTAGCTCTTAAGTTCTTATACTGTAATTGTACCGCATTATTAAATTTTCGTTTTCGTAGACAGGGTACAACTCAAAGAGAAGCAGAGAATAAACAACAGACTATGGGCATCAGGGGTTAAATTTGACGCCCGTATGCCCGTTTTTTGGTTTTTTACACGTAAAATACGTTCTAATTTCAAATATCCGCGTCAGGGGTAACTTGCTATTAATTTTTAATAACGTCAATATGACCGACATGTTTGAAAATGAAAAGTTTTAAGTTTTTTTTTAATAATTGTTATATATATTTAACATTGCAACTTCCGTTACCCAGAGTCCCTCGTCATAAGCTGACCTGGAAAACCTCGCTTGTACGCACGCTGAACAATTATGTGCCATCTGGTTTGTGCATTAATTGACAGTCCGGTTCTCTGGCAGAGGACTGAGGTTTTTAATGCCGGATGCTGCTTCATCGTCGGATCTGCAGTGGTGAATCCAACGGTTCACACTCTGGCGGATAACCCTAAACGCCTCTATGCTTATCAGTGTAGTTTCCTTCTCATTTGCATTAGGTGGTCCTGAGTATGTGATGCACTTTGCAACTGGGTCAGACTCGGCACTTGGCTGCGGTGATTACAGTTGACAGTTTGATTCATGGTGTATTTCCGTGGTCGTATTGAATGTCCTCGATTCGTCCTTGCTGGGCAATTGCGCGGTAACTCGTTAATCTCCTTCCCGAGGTAAGGTTTCAGATCTAAAACTGAACATCCGAGTGATTGAAGGTGGGTTGAGTGGCATTTAATTGTTATTTGGCATTTCAGGCAAGGGATAAGAGCATATAAGGCTTTTCCCATAAGGGTTTCTTAATTGCAAGGTTAAATTTGATTGCCCAGACTCTAATTTCTTATCATGGTCCTGCAGGTATGCCTCGTGACTGGCGGTCTTTCGAGGACGCTATTAAAAACAAGCTTCCTAACAGAGTTTTCATACCTCTTGTTCTAGGTTGGTGTCCTGAGTCCTTATTGTGATTGAAAGAATGGAAGAGTTTAACATTTTGCTCTTTGACAAAAAAGACAATTAGGGTTTAAGCTGAGATTATTAAGGGTTATGTTTATTAAATTATTTGAGGGTTTGTTATTAAGTTATTAAGGGTTTGCCTCCTTGAGTGAACACTCGCCCAATTCTCGTCAAATGTATCCATCAAGTTTCACCGTTACTGCTATTGTATTTTTATGATTACTGTGTCTGGTTAAGAGCCAGTTTACCATGTCTGCGCTTTGTATATATATATATATATATATATATATAAAGCTACTCACTGAGAGTTTATTTTAGTTTTCTTTTTTAGTTAGAGATAGTAAGGGTTTAAAATTTCGTTTGAATGTTATTAACCATGTCTGCGCTTTGTATATATATATATATAAAGCTACTCAGTGAGAGTTTATTTTAGTTTTCGTTTTTAGTTAGAGATAGTAAGGGTTTAAAATTTCGTTTGAATGTTATTACATTGAATGCGATGGGGATTCAATTTTGGGTACTATCTATTAAAATTTCGTTTACATATATGTATAAAATCTTAGAGTTCTTTCTCCTTTAGCGCTCCGTCTATTTGATTTATTACTTGCATAACTTCACTGATTTTTAACTAAGAAATGAATTCTTTATGAACAGAGAATCTTTACCCAGTCTATGGTTAATATTATAAATCTTTATTATTTAGACTCATGGAATATCGTCGAGTTCATTTGCTGAGTTAGAAGGCAAAATTATAATTATATATTTCGTTAGTTGAAGGAGTAAAATATACTTGTCACTTAGCTGTAGCTTTCTATGAATTTTATATATTTATTTCTTGCGAGTCTCAACAGAAACGATCTGTAAGCATTTGTCAATATATTTGTCCTCTCTAAAAACATTGGAACAATAATATGCTATATATGCTACGATTCTTGGAATAATTAGTTATACATAATATAAAATTACAGAGTCATATAATTTAGGAAGATAGATGATATCCTCTATGCTCTTAACCGAAATACATAATTCTTGTTTAAATGATAGAAGATATTTATTGTTTCCATTCTTAGAGCATACTTAAATATTTAACTTATCATAAAGCCTTTTGGAAATTAAATGCTAAATCAAAATAGTCACTTATCTGTATTTAATTGAATTTAGATTTGCATATAAGATACTTGAATTTCCTTGCAGGTCTCAAAACAAAGTGTAGCAATGAGACTTGAGCCGAATTGTACAACAAAAAATGAAAAATTTGAACAATTATGAGTACAATTTGAAATTAGATGAAACTTGTACAAATAAATTTTAAAAGTCATATGATGGGCAGTTTAAAAATAAAAACGTCATAAAAAAATTCCTTGACGGGTAGGGTCACCCGTCAAATTTAACCCCTGATGGGCATAAATATAAGATCGCAGCCTCCACGCCATTCCATCCTATTCGTGCGTCTCCTCAGTCCGTTACATAGCTAAGCACACCAAGCCTATCACAGTACAAGTAATAAAGCACATCACAGAAAACTTCAAAGTATTACTGGGAATTTTAAATATAGTAGGAATTCCTATATAGATAGATCCTTGGCTCACAAGAAAGTCAGATACTTTTTATGCATTTTTGCTGGATGCTATGCCTGTAACAGTTAGCTGTTTTATGATCCTCTGGAATGTTTAACAGTCTTTTAATTAATGAAAGACCTGTTGTTTTTTTCGCTTGAAAAAAAAATAATCTCACGAGATTTAAAGAAAATGTTTTAAAGAGTCAAGTCTAAATTCGTCACAAATTGATTTGATTTTGATTTTCAGGACTGGACTTTGTTCCAGATTTATTCTACATATTCTAGTGAATATTCAGGCATTCTTGGAGAAAAACATGTTTTATTCCTATCAATTGCTGTCCAAAAAGGCTCCTCTGGGCCAAATATGGTATAATCTTACTGCGGCGTGGTACCTCTGCCTTTCTTTAAAAGGATTGGACTGCTTCTATTCTTTCGACATTCAGTAATGTATAAAGCACGGATCTAGTAATTTGAAAGGATATAATTAAGGTACAATGCTTTTCGCTCCATAACAGACTGTAATTGTTAACTTTACGGTTTTTTGCAAGGATTGCTGCGACTCTTCACTCAAAGATCAAGAGACGCAATGTCGACAGAATCGACATAATTGAAATCTGGTATAGATTTAACTTATTACTCTCATTACATTCATTGTTTGAATGCCCGGTCTTAGATTAGATTTATGAAGTCTGTTTTGTTGTTTTATACAGCGAACAAATTCTGAATCCAGCGATGCCACTGTCACTAAGACTCCTGGGAATATTGATGGGTGAATGAACGAGATATAGTAATTTTATACAATTATATTCCAGTTTACAATTGTTCAAGTTTCTATAAATAGGTTTGCTGAAATCATGTGCAGGAGGAGTCGTAAATATCTTTAATAGGAAGGTTCAGTTTCTTTTTGGTAATGCATGCTCACCATTTTACATTTCTGAACAATCTTATGAGACTGTATCTAAATCTGACTTGTCATACTCAAAGCCCGTACTATAATATTATTTTTCTGTTTGCAGATGATGCTAACAGGTTCATGGTATAGATCTCATCTAGAACCCGTCAAACGTCAATATATGCACAGACCTCCGCAATTCTGGACGTTTTTGAACTTGCTTTTAGTTGAACTTTACAAATCTTTTGCTAAATCATTACTGAACCTGGGATCTACAACCTTATTACCAGTTTGAAGTGAATTTTTGATAAATCCTTCAACATAATTTATGTATCTTTTGATATCAAACAGACTCAGATAAATCATATGACAAGGATTGCTCCGCCAGCAACTGATACCACCGTTCTACCCCGAGGGAAATCGCAGGCCAGGTACGATGTGCCTACGGATTTCTTTCACAAAATTTTGATTATAACTGAATCACCTTTTGTCATTAAGAATGAAACTTCCTCTCTCGGCCAGATTCGAAGCTATAACCATAACCTACGGCTTTCAAGAATCCGACCAAATGGAACAGCTCATGTTGCAGCCAAGAACGCCGAATCATGAACCCCGCATCTTCATGGTAACTACCTATTTGTGTAATTACTTAAAAAATAAATTGCAGAAATCTCAAAGTAAAATTAAATGATTCTGCAGGATGAGTTCTTTCTGATTCCGCCTGCACAGAATGAGTCCCAAGAAATACCGATGTTTCAGGGTAAAATTTTCCCAATTTTACCATCGAATATTCATCATTGGAGTTTAATTTGTTCAAGAAAGTTATCCCTGGATAATTGTGCAGCCGACCGCGAGAATATCACACACTTCAGGAGGACTTTATATTTGAAGATCGCCGTTATGACGAAATTCACAGGTTGAATTCTAATTTTATAAAATCGAATATATGTGGGTGATCGGAGTAATTTCCTTTGTTTGTTATGTTAAGGGTTTTCCCATATATGGTTAATGTAATTATAATTTCCAACGGTCTTGTAAATTTTGGTGTTATGCTTGGGATTACTGTTCTCAGATATCAGAGAGTATTTTTTTCTTATAATTCTTAAATTATTTTTGTTGCTATTATCTCAGAATTGATGGTAAAAGAATTATCTTAATGGGTTTTGAAATCATTTTCCTTGTTATCGCTTGGAACTTTTTAGAGCTATGTATATTACGGAACGTATGAGTAAGCAGGTTAGACTAGTAATAAAATTAACAGTATTTATATTCCCGCGCATTTGTTTAACAATACTCGTTGATCTATTTTTCACCACATGTTGAGCCGCCTAGTGTTTCGTTCCATCTTTCGTCCTATTTGTTTCACTTCGTCAAGCCGCCTAATTTTTGGGTTTAGAACGTTGTTTGACGATATTTTCCCACTCCTTTAAGGCTAGGATCCTTCTGCCATTGCTGGCCTTCTCGTTACTCCTGATCTCGTATAATGTCGGCGGTAAAGATAAGCCCAGATGAGAAAAAGAAAGCCAAGGCCAATAAAGAAGTATAGAATAGCATCATAAGTAATAAGGATAAGGGCCAGGGCCAGAGACTTATTTCCTTGGCCACGAGCAACCTCTATTCGTATGCCTCCCCGAGCAACTTTTTCTCATTTCGGGAATGAGGGAGTTACGCTCCTTTATTCGGTCGGGAAGCTATATGAGCGATAACGATATGAGCGTGCATTAGTTGATATCCGTAGCTTATTAGTTTCTGGCTTAATGGAGAAACCCTCCCTATTGCGATCCGTAAATAGAAAGAAATAAGGTATATTGGCTTGCCTAAGGAAGAGGTGGCGCAGGATGATTTAATCTATCTTGTCAAAAAGGAGATCTCAGCGATATGAGGGCTGGACTTCTTCATAAGCGACGTAATGGAATATTTCAAGCATGGATTGAAATTTAGTACCTGGCTTAAGTAGTTGGCTTCACTTGCCCCTCTATATAGTATTTTAGATTTGCTTTTCCCCTATATATGAAGGAACAAGCGGGATCATATTTGTGATCAAAAACAAAATGAGCCATCAGGCGTAGCAGGCATGTATACTAGATTGGATGCCCTACTTCCTTTCTCTTAACTGCTGCCAGAACGCATTTGTTCACCGCTTTATTACATTCTCAAATTGGGTGGACTACCAACCTGGGTGGGGTACTTAATTTGGTTTGGTCGCCTTACGAGTTCGGGTCGTCCCCTTACGAGTTATGGTCGCCTTATGAGAGTCCCATCCCTTCTCTGTACCTTTATAGCCTTATAAGGGTATAGCAAGAGTCTCTCTCAGATTCACTGGCCTATTTGAGGGGAGAGTGGAGTGGAAGTCCGAACATCACTTATTGAGATCATCGTTAGCAACTCCCTTAACTGTATCCAATAATAAGGATGGGAAAATATGATTTCATGCATGTTACTTATATATCAATCCGAAGATGAATATCTATTGTGTCTCTTATACTGACTCGTATGTAATGGATTATTTAAATTTAAATCTTTAGATTTATACATGAGTTTAGAAAAATATATATTAAATATTTGAAAATTAGAGTGGTAAGGACCCTGTATTAGATAAATATACTAGCCAAATTATATCACAAAAATACAAAATTAATTATTAAAAACCATATTAAAAATAAACTTGCCAAACAAAATTACCATATTAAAAATAAACTTGCCAAACAAAATTACTTTGTTCACTTGTTAAGCTTGTTAAGTGATAATTCTTTAAATCTATAAGATATTCTCTAAATATTAGGCAATCACATAGATAAGATAATAAAATATTCCCCAAATATTAGATGATCAAACGAAAAGATATTCCCCAAATATTCGGCCATCAAACCGATAAAATATAGAAGCATGAGGACGTTTCTCTTGGGGTAGTTAGGGTAGCTAGTGAATTTGTTTTCCTTACTGCACAACGTTTTGGCCAAGCAGATTGCTTTACTATGAGTAAGTTGGTTGTGTGCCGAGCCCAGCGGTCAGCTCGCAATCCAACCAAACATAAACACGAACCATGCTGAAAAAGGAAGCAACGACAGGATTAGTTTCATCAGGAAGCAATGACAGGATTAGTTTCATCTACTAACTATGTGTTTGGTTTTTCTTGATGCCCTTCTAACACAGGTAAGATATTACTCCTCCAGTTGCAGACATTCCAATCCTATCGGATCACCATGACACGGGGCTCACATGTCGATATCGTGCTTTTGTTAGACATTCCCTCATTCATAGGGTTCCTACTACACATGTTATCACCAATTTTCTTACTATTAACTCAATAAAATGTGATTTCAACCCGGTAACAATATTGGACAACGACACCAATCACAATTACACGTAGTTGGTGGAACTTGATTTTGTAACTTGATTTTGTATTGTCACGTAGTTGGTGGAACTTGATTTTGTAACTTGATTTTGTATTGTAAATTTTGAAAGGTTTCGAAAATACGATGAGCATAAGTTAAGTGAAATCCTTGGTTTTACTCATATTTATTTAACAAAGTCAACTTGATTTTGTATTGTAAATTTTGAAAGGTTTCGAAAATACGATGAGCATAAGCTAAGTGAAATCCTTGATTTTACTCATATTTATTTAACAAAGTCAATTGCTAGAAGTTTTATAATTAATTTAAAATTAATATAAATAATAAAACATAAATCATAATAATATTTTGATTTTTGAAATTATTATAAAGTATGTCAATATATCTATTTAATAATGTGTATAAGAAAATAATGTAAACAAGAACCCCAAATAGCTTTTTTGAAAATTGTCGTTGATATGAGACTTTCATAATATTAGGGAAATGTAAAATTTTATGTGTTCAATTTCTAATTGAAATACTTATTTTTTTAAATAAAATAAAACAAAAATATTTTATATTATAATAAAAAACTAAAATGAATATATATATATATATATTGGTTAATTTTAATTATAAATATTATATAATATTAATAATATTATTTTTAACGTGTTTTTAATGTTATAACTAAATATGAGTGGCAACAATTGTCACACACTTGCAACAAGTATAATACACACTGGGTCAACCCCAACCCCACAAGAATTTCTTTTCAGATAACTTGCTAATTTTTTGGTTATATAGGCAGGGACTACCCGCTGCATGCAGCACTTGTTATTTATAACTATTATTGGGTTCAGTATGGATTTGTCCTATTTATTTAAAAAGACAAAGCTACCTAACGATAAGTATTAAATAATAAATGATAAGGTCAAACGTATTAAATCATAGGGTAAGATGGTTAAAAAAACCCATTATTTTTAAATTAAAAATTTATTTAATTAATAAAAATTCTATAAATCTTTAGTAATTCAGACAATTGTTAACAAGCAACCAAGAAACTTATTAAAAGTCAAATTTGAAAGATACACATTACTACAGGGCAGGAATCAATTTTTATCTATTACGCATTAAACTCTTATTTTGCGAGATATAGTACAATCATTTACGCATTAAACTCTTTTGCGACATGTAATATTATGCAATTATGGGACCATATTTGCACACAATTAAAACAGCAGGAAGTAAGTAATTAGAATCTTCTCTGACTATTTAGTTTCGTATCACCAGATTCAATTTTAAAATATAATATCTGAATTCATAAAACAGGGTGGCAGTCAAACTAATGATGGCCGGGTTAACCCTGCGGAGGAAACCACAACTGTACTAAATTATAAACATGCTGATTAGATTCATCTCAGGAAGATTACCAACGGTAGACAAAAAAATAATTTTACATTATAAACATGCTGATTAGATTCATCTTAGGAAGATTACCAACGGTAGACAAAAAATTAATTTAACATGCAAGATGCAGGAGCTTAACGAAAAAATAGTGTCGATTTAGATGAAAAAAAAATTAATATGCAGGAGGTTTAACGAAAAAATAAATCTAATATTAACTGTATTTAAATTGTTTTACGAAGAACTAAATTAAAACAATCTGTGTACGTATTAACATAAGCACAGTTAAAATGGGTTAATAAAAACTAAATTAAAACACATCTGTGCGTACCTAGAGTTGTAACTTGGGGTAATGTTTGACCAGAGGTAACATTAGCCTGAATAGAACAGAGTTGACGTCTATGACGGTAGGAGAAAAGGTAAGAGGCCCAGACCTTTTAATGATTTACCAGTAAAGGAGAAAGAGGAGGGATTGGATAGCAATGAGGGTAATCTAATGTAATTCTAAGAGCAGGTGGCAGTGTGCAGAGCGGGACTACTCATTTCTGTCGGTCACAGATTCGACTCCAAACCCATTGGTTCGGTTCTCGGAATGGTTTGTCTGTTCCGTTGTGGGAATGGGGGTACTCTAAACGCATCGAGATAGTGGTCACTTGCATCTTCAAGAATCGCACGAACTAGGCATAAGAAGAAGAAAGAAGTGAGAATGACTCTAAGATTCAGATCATCACCCAACTGGAAATTCAACAAGATTTTATAAGAAGACAGAGATATCAAAAGACAGATCCCAGAGAATGAGATTGATCACCCAATTAGAAATTATTTTATAAATAGACGGAGACCCCATAAACCAAGAGTATGGAAAATGATACGCAAATCCAAGTCAATGTAAAAGGGCATGGCAATGTGCCCTGTAATGCATGCAGGTAGAGAAAACGCTGCTCAAAACCCAGCAGCAGAGGTGGGGGGCCGAGGATAATAGATCCGCTGACCTGACGAAACGAAATTTCAGTATAAAAGGAAAGAAGGTCCATAGTAAAGAATTTGCTTCTCAGAGCGGAGATGACATGAAATAATAGCAACAAATAAAACATAGTTCAAATGTGGTGGTTGCTATCTTCATCACAAGGAAATTTCAATGCAAGCGACAACAAATAAACCCGAGTTCAAATGTGGCGGTTGCAATATCACAAGGAAATTTCAATGTAAATGGAAAGAAAGTAGATAATAAAGAAATTGCTTCTCATACCAGAGATCAGATGAAATATTACCTTAATGTCATAAACTTTAAGTAACTACAAGGGATGGAACCAAATCCAATTGCCCTACCCTTGAAGTTGTTTTCTCCGATAAATGTTACAAAAAGAGTTTTCTCTTCCTCCTCTCTCGCATAAACCCAAATAAGTCAAACACACTTGACAAATTTAAACACCACACAACACAGAGACTCAAACACACAGACAAACTCAAACACCATACCACACAGAGAACCAATCAAACTAATCCAAACACCATACCGCACAGAGACAGCCAGCCTCTCGCAGACATAATAGGCCATGGATAGAGGAAGCACACCATACCGCACAGAGGCAGGCAACCACGCAGACATAATAGACCATGGATAGAGGAAGCACACCATACCACACAGAGACATTGTAGCCAACCATACGACACAGAGAGCCAACCCTGCAGGCATAATAGGCCATGGATAGAGGAAAGACACCATACGACACAGAGACAGCCAACCCCGCAGACATAGCAGGCCATTGATAAAGGAGGGAGGAGGAGAAATATGTATGAAATTCTGTGAGATTGAATCGATATATATATAGACTTTCTTTTAACGGATAGTTTACCCACGGTTTATCTTATTCGATGTGAAATGAGTCCGCTCACCAAGTCCAAAAAGCACACCCACCTTTGATTCTTGCTTTTTCTATCGTTACTTTCTATTTATATTTATGCTTTTTGTCTTTTTCTATTGCCTTTTTCAGTGTATATTTGTGCTTTCTTTCCTTTTTTTATCTTTTTCCTATTGCCTTTTTCAGTTTATATTTGCGCTTTTTCCTTTTTTAAAATTGGCCGAGTATAAAATTTGTGTTTTTGTTTACTAACAACCAACCTTGCTAATTAGCTAATTTTTATAAATTTGCAGAGTAGGTTTTAATAATGGCAAATTAACCTTTAATAATTATAAGAAGTTAATAAAATAGATTATTGGAAGTTATTAGAATGAAATGTATTAGTTTGTCAGTTTTACTTATAAGTTTATATATAGTTTAATTTATGGAAGAAATAGTTTTTTTATTATTATTATTTTTTGGTTAATTTTAATTAAAATCTGATATAAATTTTTAAAAATTTGATTTTAAATTGTTTAATCTGCATAAATCTAGTGTTCCAGGTTTTTTTAGAGTGTTGAATCCATTTATACATCCAAAAATATATTTTAAACAACAAAAAATCTTGAAATTGTATTGCACAATTTTTGTGAATTCCGTTGAAAAATGGTATTTCGTCTATAAGTTAGACTATATATGTATAGGTTATTTCGCATATATATATATATATATATATATATATATATATATATATATATATATATATAAGTTGTTAATTAGTCATGTAGCAAATTTTTTTAATAGAGAACAATTCTTGAGCAATGAATGGATTAGTTACATTTATACTACCAATGTCGGTTATTTTTTCTTTTTCTTTTCTTTTTTAATATGATGATGTGTTTTGTTTATTTGATTCTTTTTTTCCTAAATGGTGACATTGTTATGTGATTTTTAATAGTCTAAAGAAGTTAGAATTTTGCCTTGAAAATAATGAAAATTCTAGCAAGATTTTGAAGACAACACATATGATTTCATGGTTTACGAGAACAATCTTCTATGCCTTTTATTTGATGTCTTCCTCTTCTAGAAGGTGACATCGTTATGTGAATGGTGTACCAGAACAATCTTCTATGGCTTTTAGATATGTAATTATGTGTTTCATAATGGTGCATTTTAGATATTCTATGTTCAATAATGGCCGGATCAGGGTTTTTGGAAATTTGACACTTAAAAATGTAATATTATTATTACAAACTCTAGAATTGTAATTGTCTAGGGCTTCTTATTTCAACTTAAGGTGGATGAGGATCTATTGACTCTTTTTTATTTTTTTTAATTGACGGCCTAGATTGATTCTCAAGGGAATATGTTCAACATATGCTTAGTCTTAATGTTTATCAATGGTTGATAAATTTGGAAAAAAAAAAATGTGCCACCTGGTTCACTGCCCACCAATTTCCTAGGGATTTGAGATTATTCCAATTCTAATATGTCCCTATTCTAATCAGATGGGAAAATTAATATATAAGAAAATTTTATTTAGCAAAATGGTCCATTTTACAATAAGATGTGTAATTTTTTTTTCTCAAGTTAAATTAGATTCATGTGGATCCCCGCCCACCAATTTCCTTGGGATTTGAGATTATTCCAATTCTAATAAGTTCATATTCTTTTTTTTTCCAGTAGAAAAAGTCGTAATTTATATTCATGTTGAAATAAATTACATTTTGTAGATGCTTAGAGCATATGCAGATAGCTGTCCACGAATAGGACAAGTACACTAGTAAAAGAATAAAAAAGTTTACAATTACATCAAAGCCTATACTTTTCTGCCCTTCTTCTTCTCCACCCTACGCCAACCCTGCGAGTCGGAAGGGGGAACAATGATGGCCTGTGAGTATTCCTCCGTGTTCACTGGAGGTTCTTTGTCGGATTCTGATCCTTCTGATCCATGGGTTCTTTTGTTGCCACTAGCTTCCGGCCGTGGCGTTTCCTGCTGCCGAACATGGTCCTCCATTTGTGGGTCTGGTGCTTTTTCTTCATGTGTGCCGTTCTGTTCCATATTTATATCCGGTTCCTCTTGATTCACTTTATGCTCTGGCTGAATGTCCTCTTCTTCCAGCGGTTCTGTATTCTACCACCCATTTGGCATTTTTGGCTGTTTTTTGGTTCCTTTTGTGTTCTTTCTGGCCAGTGGGCAAGAATTTTGAAGGTGTCCTATTTGCCGGCAGCTGCGGCATCTGAATGCTGTGTTTTCATAGTCTAGGGGCTGTATCCACTCAGTGTTATTATAGTCTAATGATATTTTATCAGGCAGCCCCTGACTCAGGTCCACTTCAACGCAAATTCTGGCAAATGTGTAAATCCCTCTGCTATATCTGTCTTCATCAACTTTTAGGAGTTTCCCCAAGGAATTCCCAATGACATATAATACTATGGGGTGCCAGAGATGTAATGGGAGGTTGTGCAACCTCACCCAAACAGGCGTTGTTGAGATTTTCATAGTATTTGGGTCGAATTCAACAAACCAAGGGGTAACAAAGAGACCTGCACTACCCCAAAACCAAGGCCCTTCATTGATGATGCTGTCCCTTTCTTCCTTTGTGTGGAAGTGAACAATAAAAAAACCTTTTGAGCATAGGTATATATTACATTCTGGTGTCCAGCAGGAATGTATCCATTGATGTAGAGCGTCTGATTTTGGCCAGAAACCATTAAATCTACATATTACAACATGTTTTGTGAAGTCAGAGTGTATTGCAGTTACCTCTGGTATAGTAACTTGGAGCATTGCATGTTCCATTTTTTGTTCTACTATATATGGCCCAGGTTGTTCTGGTGGTAACATTGGTTTGTCCTGCATTTTTCCTTTCCCCTTTACTGCATCACGAAAGGAGCCTGTGGTCTTTGAGCCAGATCCGTTGCAGCCTCCACGTAGTCTTAGGTTAAGGTATGTGGTTGTATCCTGACAGATCCCATATTCCTGTAGAGTAAGATGGTCCTGTAGGCTACGCCCTGCGTATATCAGGTTCTGGTGTCTTGAGGGTATTCCAAGTTGGTTTTGTATTTTGTTTTTTAGCTCTTGTATGTTTGATTTCTTGCTGAGGCGCATGCAACAGTGGCTGCCCCCTGTTTGTTTGATGAAGATCTGGATCCAATCTTTACCCTGGCAGTCCCCTGTTTTTTTTATTTTGTCCATCCCATAGGGTTTCCAGATCTGGCTGTCCCTTGGCAATGGCTCCCAGGCAGAGCCCCATGGTATGTAGGTACTTAGATCTGCATCATATATTAACAGAACAACATTCTGATATTCTATAAAATGGGTGTTTCCTTCATACCTTAAATACAATCTGCGTTTTTCCATCCTGAAGGCTCCATTTTTACTGAAGAACGCTCCCTTACTCAAAACACTTGTGCCGATCCTAGGGTGATCGACAATCATCGACTTCTGGGTGTAAACCATACTTTTCAGATCATGGCAAACAGGGGGATCGATCAGATCTGGGTTGATTTGTGCAGGTGGATGCAGAGGCGGATGATCGGCGTGAAATATAGCCCCTACGTGCGCTATCATCCCCTGCTGTTTTCTGATAATGGCAGATACGAAAACGCATCTCCTAACCCTCTGTGCTACGGCCGCCCTGACGGCACCCCCGCTGGAAACTCCATCAACAACAGCATCCACATTTTCCAGAGCTCCAGTCTTGGATGCCTTCGATGCTCTTGGTGTGTTTGGGCGTTTCTTGGTAGTATAGTCCCGTAATCCTGGTCTGATACGCACCTCTTCAGCTCCGAAATGGCAGACCAGAGGCCGGACGGCGGCCATTGCCGAGGCAGCATCGACGGAAGAGCTAGGGTTCATGTTCAGAAACGGTTCCTCAGAGCACTCCAGGGTTGCCGCTCGGGTGCCATATTCTAGTACCAACATGATCATATTTTTCAATAAGTTCATATTCTAATTAGATGGGGAAATTAATATATAAGCAAATTTTATTTAGTAAAATGGTGCATTTTACACTAAGATATATATATATATTTTTTCTCAAGTTAAAGTTGACCCATAATTTTTTTATATATGGTTAATTGGGGAAATGTGTGCATTGGTATGACATTCTTGGTGTTGCAATATTCTTTTTTGCTATATTTATGAAGATTTCTACTATATCAACCATGTTAATATTTTTACAACCACGTTAATATTTTTAATGTGGTTGTACTAGTATTATGTTCCATGATATGTGTTGGTTGCATATAAACATGAAAGATTGTCAAGAGACCATGGCCTAGCACTAATAAAACGTATTCTTGCTCCCCATGTGTTTCACAAATACATTAAAAAAACATAAATTGTCATACATACATCATCACCATATCTATGTCATTGAAAAGTCCATATAAGTACATTCCTATAATTCTATAATCCAAAAAGTAAAAGAAAAATTCTAAAGCATTATAAAAATGGGTAAGGATGATTTTTGTAGAGATACTTCCTTTGATATTCTTTAGCTTCATAAATCCAACGTTGGATGTGATCCCTTATTTGGATAAAAGAATTTCCACTGAGTTTAGCTCATGATATATGTGTTCAAAAATTAGTAACTACAAAAGAGAGCCTACATCTCCAATTTTTAACTTGATCTATTTGTGCTTTCAATTTCAAGTCTTCCTTTATCAATGTATATATTTTCTATCAAATATGAATATCATTAATTAAGTATGCACATTTAGAATGTGAATATTAATTGCGACATAAAATTTTTATATTTGATATAAATGGTTGCTTCTTTTATGTTAGATACCAATTTCTTTGTAGTTATCTTTCTTTATTCACAAACATCCCATTGTGATTAGATTTCTATTTAGATTAAGTACTTTATGTAATTGAATATACTTAATTTTAGGTTGTTTCAAAGCCTATATTGACATTGTTCAAGAAAATGTTGTAGTACAAGTTCTCTAAAAAACATTCCTTTATCTACAAAATCATTTCCTTACAATGTTGTCAGAGTATCAAGATTTTATTCCAAGTGCCAAAATTGATTTAGATTTTTAATTTTATTTTCAATTGATAAATTACTCTTATATTTTGGGTTCTTGTTCCTTGTTGGGCAGAGATTATGCAAATATCACTACATCTTGAATTTTATATTAAGTTTTGGTTTAACCGCAATATGTTAGTATAAATTTTCTTTCTTATGCCTTATTGTCCCTCTCCCATTATAATAATCTTAATTCAGTCTATATGTTTATTAAATAATTTAATTAACATGGTTTCCTTGTGTTTATCAGTTAATCCCTAAGGTTCGTTAGTTTGTTATCATAAATACTAGTATCTCCATTAATTTTCTTAGAATTAGGCTTCTTATAATACATTTCCAAATTCAGGAACCATTTTTGGGAAGCTTGAGATCACCTAATCTAGGATCCTCATCACTCACTTGGAATGGTGTGCTTTGAGGAGTGATTACTCCACTTGCAAGCATTAAAAGGGAAAATGGTATGCCTTCTTATTTAAGCTAGATTGCATACCACCTTTGGACCCTCTTTTTGGTCTCTCGAATAGATTTAACGTCCTCCACTTATCAAACCTACTTAAATATCTTTTTGGTCTCTCAAATAGCTTTACCTTCCTCCACTTATCAAACCTGCATGATTTTCTACTTGGGTGATCAATATCAATCTCAACATCACTCACACTTCTTTCTTGTTATTTGTCTTTGGTTTCATGTCTTGTGATTTTTCAGTGAAAATATCTTACAATGAAGTGGTCCACTACTTGCAAGTTTCACACACACACACACACATATCATGCTAGTAAATTAGCAATAGCAAGTTCAAGTAAAAGCTAATGTATTTCATGTACAATTTAGATTTTTTTTTTAATATAAGGGGAAAATATCTATATTGACAATTAATCACTTTAAACTTTGAAAAATAAAAAAGAATGTTAGTAAAGTAAATTTAATTAAATGAAAACATATTTGCAAAATGTTATTTTTTGAGTATATATAAACTTGTTAGTCTATTATATGTTGAACATTTTCTTTTGAAATTTGCAAGTGGAAAAAAGGTTTACTAGAAGTGCTTGATAGCATTGAATCATGTACTAAAAAGATAAATTCTATTATAGATTTTGGCTCAACTTAAACTAGAACGCACCAATTTTTTGCAACATGATTGACTCTATACTTGCACTTACAAAATTGGAAGATGTATTTCACTACCTAGAACTTTCAAATTGTCTAAAAAAAAATTGTGTTTGATTTTAGCATTGTGAGAGGTCTTGAATACTACATTAAAGTGATATATGGAGTTCTTTTCATGGTCTTAACATAGGTATATTTACATGTGCTTTCATTTAATTGAATTTAGCAACCTTAGTTAAAGTATCGAGAGGAAGAAAGCCAAGCCATCCTTGCATACATAGACTTGTAGATTGGAGAAGGGTTTGAACTATAGTTAGAATAGAGCTCGAGTGACAGTTCCTAGCATCCAGAATAGAACAATGATATTTTTTTTTCATAATACAAGATAAAGAGTTTGCTTCTTATAATAGAAGATAATGGGAAATAATAATTAAATGTACTTGAAGATAGAAACCCTTGAGAAACTATAGGAAATTATCCAAATCCAGATGTACTTAGTATATTTATTCTTCTTAATACTTTAATTAACTAGATTATTTTCCTTATTATGGACTAGTTTATTCCATATATTTATTTATGCTACTACGATTTAATTTATTTTTCTCTCTAAGGTGCATAAATTTACAAATGTTTTCTTGAATAAATTATCATGCAATGTCAAGTTAATTCCTTTTGATACTTTTCAAATTTACTTTTTTTCACTATAACATTTAACAATTCATAAGCAATACCAGGGGTGTTATGTTTCTCATACCTCACAAAAATTACCTTATTGTATTTCTAAGGGTACTATTGCAGTGGTTACAACCACCCTCCAAAATTTTGGCCTGCACATAATTTCAGAGCCTCCCTTGGGAATTTCGCTTGATGACTGCACACCCTCACGTTTACTCCGTGAGCCCTTGGGAACCTTTGCATCTTCCTTAATTGTTCATTTCTCCCAAGTTTCTGCATGTTGGTGTCTAAGTCATGCTTGCAACCATGTTTTGGTTATGCTCGAAGTCTTCGCTTCGTGTGTACTTGTTGTGTTCGTTATGAAAGCATCTATAGCACTCACACACGGAGTTAGATTCACTGTGGCACAAGCTTCATCATGGACGATCAACAATCAGTCACGACTGTTGTGCTTGTCGCTTGCATCGTCGGTCAGTCATGTTGAACATGTGTGTCTCGATGTTTTGAGTTGCTTCGTCGTCAGGTCATGCAAGTGTGTGTTTGCATGATTACCTATGCATCTTTCAATCGTTCACACACTTAGTCATTTTGCTAAAGTTCTGACGACCAGACTCCACTCTACCAGCCGGACCATCACCCCATCATCAACTTGATTGACTATCACCCAAAACAACGCAAAAGCATTAAGTAAGTCTTTCCAAGCTACGCTGATCGCAAGAAATCTAATCAACTGTCATGCTGACCAGTCAGACAATCAGATGTGATAGTAACCCCAACACTGACTCCACTCAAAAATTGCGTAGAGGCCACTGACCTTGCTCGCTTTGCTCACTGAGGAAATTGCGCAGGCAGGTCAGACAGACACCAAGTGCCCATCCCTCTCTCCCCAGAAAATTACGCAGTTTTCCCAATCAGTCCTCCCGACAGCTGAGTGATTGCTCATCCAGGAAAATGCGTAGTTTTCCCAGTTAGTCCTCCCGACAGTTCACCGACTGCTCATCCAGGCAACTTCGTAGTTTTCATAAGCAGGCCTTCTACTAAGCAACAATCCTCTCAGCTCAGAAACTCTGCAGAGATGATCAGCAGGCCAACCTGTCAGCCTCAGTGAAGTTTTCCTCACTAGCAACTCCAAGCAACAGACTACCAGATCCCTCCACGAATTGCGCATTTTCTGCTACCATGCACCCAGCAACTGACTATCAGTTGCCCTTGGGAATCACATAGTTTCTACTACCAGTGATCTAGCATCCAACTGCTAGTTCCCATTGGGAATTACGCAGCTTTGACTGCCAGGCTCCTGGCGAGTTCCTCCCAAAAACTGCACAATTTCTGCCTACTAATCCTCCCTGCAGTCCGGCCTATTCTTCCATAAAATTGCATAAATTTTTCCTTCCAGCCCCTACTACCTGCTCGTTCTAGAAACTGTGCAGATTCTTCCTACCTTTCCTTCTTGCAGATGGGATTGTCCTTCTCAAAATTTGTGTAATTTTTCCTTCCAGCCGAGCTGGACCTCGCGAACAGTCACTGTCAACTTGGATTGACCATCTTCATCACTCAATGACTCTTGCGCAATTTTCATTAGCAGTGCCCAGAGCCATCTTCCCACTTCACAACCTTGCTGCCTCTCTTGGTCACCTCCATCTGAAATGATCATGTGTCATGGTAGACTAGGAGATTTTTTGGATTTGATGTTAACTCGTCATGAGTGACTGCAGGCACAGGTACACTATCAAACAAGGTGTGACAATGACAGGGATGAATGAAAGGAGCATATGAAGAAGGAGAGGTTGACCAATGGACAAACAGACGATGCATGCGAAGAGATGTGCTCGTGAACGGATAATCATGCAAAGATGTGTTCGCGGACGGACGGTCGAACAAACTTGCAAGATGTGCTCACAAACGGTCGAACAAACTTGCAAGATGTGCTCACGGATGGACGAATGAACAAACATGTACCTTTCATGAACAGATGAGCCTGTTAAGCCTTCAAACATGCAAGCAAGGAACAACGTGCCAATGCATCATCAAGCGAACCAAACACCATCGAAGACTCTTCACACTTTGTCATGTGGAGGTGAAGTTGTGTTACACCATGAAGATATCCATCACCTAGCAGCACTGTAGCTGAACATGCACTCTAGTAGCACCACGAATGTACTAGCACTATCATGTCGAGTCATGTCATGATTCATGTCGCCCACATCTCTATTATGGGTTATGTTGTCAATCAATGTAATGTGACATGGAAGTCTAAGAGACCCACTTGTTGTACCAAGAGTCAAGTAAAAGTCGAAAATTCATGGAAGTCAAACAATCATGAGGGTAGTCGAACGATCATAAGGGTTAGTGTCACCCTTGGCTATAAATACCCCCTCATTTGTACATGGAATGGACTTTTCACCTCAGCTCCTCCCACATAGCCAAGAGAGTCTATAATGTTTTCTTTGAGGAGTAAGTAGTGGCTCCAACGCCCCGCTCACAAGGTTATGATGTATGGTGTAACGATGTGTCTTGGAACTTTCGCTTAATTCAAAAGCCTGCTAACAGGCCAACACATTTTCACACATGTATTGTAGTTGTTGTATGACTAATATTGAACACTAGTAATGCATGTTGCTTTAACCTGTGTTGAACACTTGAACTATTTCACTTGTTGTAATGCATAATCTGTTAATGGAAATGTGTTTTATATGTTGTTAACACTGTCTCTCCCGTGGTGGCTATCTCCCCGGGGATCAGACAGACCTTTCACATGAAGCTTGCTGTAACAACCATTACACTCATTCAGACTCATCCGTTGAGTGTTGTATGTGTTATCTTACCTTGTGTGTTGTGACTACCGCATCTGTGTGGACTGATCCTCTGGAAGTTGCGCACGTCCTGTTGTGTTGTGTGTTCCTAGCTGACTTGGGACTTCATCCCAACCAAGTTGGGATTCACTCTCACCCTCTCCCTTTACAGTGAAAGAACCATTGACACAAGTACACTAGCATTCACCAGGCATGTGAACCTCACTTCTTGAAGGCAAAGCAGACCACTCTCCTGTGCTGACAAGCAAGAGTTGTGGCAAATTCTTAAGACAATGGCAACTCGGCCATCATACTGGATTGGACTCCCACACCAAACGTTGTGAGGTATAGTTGGGACTTCATATCGGAGTGATCCCCTGAATGTTGGCGGGTCCAGCACTATCAACATTTCTAGCGCTAGAAAGAGGTCAACCAGTTGTATATGACTGAACATTTAATGCTTATTTTATTAATTTATTCTTATTTTTGTATACCATTGACAATTTTAATGTTAATTTTAATTTTCATATATAGTTCTTTTTAATTTGCATATATAATGTAAAGAATTAAAGAGACAAATAATTTTTAGGGTTTATAAAAGACTATATATTGTAAAATATTATTAATGTCTTTTCTTGATTTAGAATGCATTAAAAGTTAGGGCTATATGCAACCTAATATATGTTATAAAATTGATCTTGATGGACTTAATATGAATTTTCTTATGATACATATTAAATTAAGCTTTCAGTTAAACTTATTAAATATTTTGATTTTCGTTTTCTCTATTTATGAGGAAATAAATGACAAACTTTTCCAAAAACGAAGTTGTGTATTATGCACAATAGGTTCATCAAATATATATAAAAAAAATGCTCTAGGTTGGACTAAGATTTGAGGTGGTTGGAACAAGATTTAATAGATATGGTAGTAAGATGTTTTTGTTTTGTCTCTTGCATTGCATTTTCCTTCTATTTGATTTATCACACTGAAGACATAGTTTGATAACCTGAGACCTCAAAATTATTATTAAAATTGAAAGATGCAACTATTTTGTTTTTCTTTTTTTAAATAATTTTTTAAATAAAAAATGCAATAGTATTATTACAAAGTTTAAAATTGTAATATTACATTCCACTATATGGGTTGGTTGCATATAAAGCATGAATATTGTCAAGAATCCATAACGTGGCATTAAAAAATCATGTACTTAAAAAAAACATAAACCACTTTAGATACATCATCACTATATCTGTGTCATTGAAAAAGATCATGTAGGTACATTTCTATAATTCTATTATCCAAAAAGTAAGAGAAAAAATCTGAAGTATTATAAGTTAATATTGAAAAAGATCATATATGTACGTTTCTATAATTCTATTGTCCAACCATTAAGAGAAAAAATCTGAAATATTATAAGTGGATAAAGATGATTTTTATAGAGATACATTTTTTTATATTCATTAGCTACATAAATTCAATATGGATGTGACTCTTCATTTAGATAAAGCAAGCTCCTGAGCTCCCTACCCTTCATGAGGCAAGAGAAAGAATAAAGGTGGTAGGGAATAGCCCTGAAAAACAAAAAAATCCCTTGAGTTCCAATTTTCTGTGAAAACATTATGCAGCGAATGGATACTTCTATTACATCCCTTAGACAGAGGTAACCCCATCTATATAAGAGATAGTAGTTAACGAACCGGGTTACTTAGGCCATTCTTCGTGCAGAATGAGTTATGCGCAAATGGATTGAGCGACTACATACCTTGGCTCTTTTTTAACTATTTTTAGAGACTTCATACTTTGGGTTTTCTTATTTATTTTTAGGGTTAGTTTATTAGGTGCAAGGTTTTTAAGGTGTTTAGAAGGATTATCTATGGAGGAATGTAGATAATTAATTTAAATAAAAAATTAAATTATAAAGAAAAAAAATTAAAGAAGTTGGTAATATTATAAATTATTTTTAGTTTTGTGGATATTAAAATATTATTTATTCATTTAATTAAAAATTAAAATTTTTCTAATAATATAAATATTGTTTTTATGTATTTTTTAGCAGAAAAAACAAACGAAAAAATTTCTATATAGAGATTAAATATCATTCCTTCCTTCAAAAGCTCTAAGCTCTTTTTATAACTTAAATGTTGTTTAAATGTTTTATAATGTAAATGTTGCTTTATGTATTCTTTTTACCAGAAATGAAAAAGGCTTGATATATTTCTTTCGAGAGAATAAAGATCAACCCCAATTAGCCAACCCAATTATTAACTTAAACTCATGTGAAAGCAAAGTGATAAACTCGTGAATAACCGTGCAATTTCCGCGAGAGAGGAGCAACCGCTAAATAGACAGGCCACTTCCCCACTATAGTCCAGTCCATAGAAACTAGCTAAGGCATGAACTCTCACGCTAAAGGTAGTAAAAGTCTGGCTAATTTTATTGGAAGGAGACAGACATGCTAAATTATTCTATTGGAAGGAGATAGACATTCAGTCACCCGCCGTGTAAAAGAGATAATTAGTAAAACCCTGGGATATATTTGGTTAATTACCAAACTCGGGGATAACCGGCCCATTTCTTGATATTCTTCAACTACTGCTTACCCCAGATGATAGCAGTCCCTTTGGGAAGGTGGAGACTCCCCATCTGCCAAGCAGGGGAACCCATGGTTGAGGTGGGTACGATATCATCACCAAAGAACATGCACCCCTATCTCTTCGTCCTCCAAAATTACTGTGACATATCATCACATTCCTCATGACGCCTTGCATTGCCCATTGAGATGGAAGACTCGCCAAGACCCAAAACACCATCCGTGCGTGCAGGGTCTTTTCTGAAAATCCCCGCTGCTCAGAAAGAACATTTTTGAACATGACTCTGATCACATCGATTTACTTTTATGCCCATCACGACCAGTAAGGTCTTCACCTGAAACACTTTTCCATTTTCTTTCTCTACATCCCCATGGGCCATACCAGGAAGTTCCATCAGGCCTTATTAAAATATGTGGTGACATTTTCTGGATAATTAAGAATATCAATTATCATATTCCATAATTTACTAATTTTCACAGTTTTAAAAGTTGTTTGAAATAAATAAATTCGATTTAACACAGACAAATTAATTAAAAGTTAGACAGTCCCTAAAACAGAATTTGCTGTCAACCAATTTTTAGTGCTTAGGCAGACCTTAACAACATCTCTAACAAGGACGCCCATAAAAGAGCTATGATCGTCATACTCAACATAATAATCACTCTGCTGAGAAGCTCTTTTGTGGTTCGGATTGTGGACATTCCCTGCCTGCACAGCAGCACGCGGAAGATCCATGTCTGGCATTAAGCAATCTTTTTTTGGCTTGTACAAGGGATGTGGTCTCTGCATAAGACATAACCATCTGATGTTTTCTCAAACTGCAAAATCCAAGATAGAATGAATTCAAGAAAAAATAAGTTTCCACTGATAACGAAAATAGTTGAAAATGCAGAGATTTAAATACATCCATTACAATAAGTGCCTAAGACATATCCAAGAGAAAAATGCAGAAAGAAAACTAACAAAAATACAATAAATGTAGCCCATGATGCAGACGATAACAAGTAGAAACAACTTCCATATATATGAATTGGGTCTTGTCAAGCACCGTGAATTCTACTTCCAATTCCATGAATATCTAGAAATCCAATATGCTAATTGCCAGAATGGAATGCATACATAAACCATAATTGATAAGATGCAAGCAATTTTTGGGCTACTAACCCAAAATGCAGACGCATCTCTGAGATTTGGCAGGCTAATAACTTGGCTTCTTTAAAAATTAGGGTTTCAAAAAATTCAGTCTAGTAAATTGGCAAGTGTGATTGGCAAGTGTGATGGGCCTATTGCCAACTCAAAATGCAAAATCGACTTTGAGTCTAAGAGAACTCATGAATTGGGTTATTAAAAATAATTGGGAACATAAAACTCAAAAATAAGGGAACACAAATTCGCTAAAACACTAGCCATTGCCTGCAAGTGGGATAGATCTACTATCAACCTAAAATGCAGAGTCAACTCCTAGACGTAGGACACTAACTTGGCTAATTAAAAAATCTAGGTAACATAAATCACGGAACAAAGTCCTGGCCACTGTCCGCAAGTTGAAGAGGTCTACTACATTAACTATGTATTATATGAATTCATCTGCAATATACTCGAATTACTTAAATGCCTAAGATGCATACCTTGGCACAACTTCTGCATGGAGTGCAGGTTTACTAGGCTTATTAAAAAATTGGGGAACATAAAATCAGGGATTAAAACCGAATTCAGCTAAGTAGTCGCCATTTTCCGCAAGTGGGAGAGGTCTGCTACCTTAACTATGTATTCTATGAATTCATCTGTAATCTACTCTAATTACTTAAATGAAGTAAGCAATGCCTAGATTGGCCTCAACTGCATACCAGGGACTCTCCTGATTATTAGGTTCCCTACTTCGATGGCATCACCATAGTGTGTGTCTATTAGGTTCCTTATTTTCGATGGCCTCGCCAGGTTGTGTCTATTACTTTCAATGGCCTCACCAAAAATTGTGTCAATTGATTTTTCTGGTCCATCCTTAAATTTTTCCCATTCTCATTGAAGCATTTGTTTGATGCAGTTGTGCTGCTTCCTTATCTTTCAGATCATCCTCATTCTCAACTTTTGTAATCTCATTTCACTTATGCTAGTGTCATTTTAACCTTATATACAACTTCGATGTCGATGTTGCGAAAATGTTAGTTTCAGTTGTCTTCACCGTGGTTCCACTTGCAACAAAAAAAGCCGTGGGAGGAAGAATTAAACAAAATTGGCCGCCCACCGGAAATTGTTTGCCACTTTGGAAAGTTCCCAACTTCTTGAATAGAATCCAACCCCATTGACATTGATTACCATCAGTTGTTATTATTTATAATTATTAATATCTCTTGCATCGGTAAGAATTTGTCCTATTTATTTATTTATAATTATTAATATCTGTTGTATGGATATGAATTTGTCATATTTATTTAAAAAGACGAAGGTACTTAACGATAAATGATAAGGTCGAACCTAATAAATCATAGGGTTAGGTTTAATAGGTTTAAAAAAGACCTTGCTTTTAATTATTTTAAACTAATATTTTATTTAATTAATAGGAAAAATTATAGGTTTAGTTTCTTATATTTTAGAAGAAAAAATTAATATGAAAATCTAAAAATCTTTAGTAATTCACAGCACTATTTTGAAAAATATTTACACACAATTACAAGCATCCAAGAAACTTATTAAAAGTCAAATTTCATAGATAATAAAACAAAAAGATAGTCTTCTGGAGATATTATTACTACAGGGCCGGCTTCAATTTGTATCTATTTTGCGAGATACAATATTATGCATAAAACTCTTCTTGAAATTTTACTACAAGCCACGAAGAGCAATAATCAATTTGTATATATTTTGCAAGATATAATATTATGCATAAAACTCTACAAGGCGGGAATTAATTTGTATTTACTTTGTGAGATACAATATTATACATAAATTGCATATTTTGTGGGAACTTTCTCATCCATTATTGGAACCTATACAATTACAAAGAAATATTTACACAATTAAAACAGCCAGAATTAATTAGAGTATACTCTGCCTAATTAGTTTCGTATCACCAGATTCAATTTAAAAGTTTAATATCTGAATTTTCCAAACCAGGTGGCGGTCAAATTAATGTTCGACGGCTTAAACCTGCGGAGGAAACCAGAACTGTAAACATGCTGATTAGATTAATCCTAGGAAGATTCCCATGCTGATTAGATTAAGCTTAAGAAGATTATCGACAGTAGTCAAAAAATTAATTTAACATGCAGGATGCAGGAGGTTTAATGAAAACATAAATTTAATACAAACATACTTAAAATGGGTTAATAAGAACTAAACTAAAACACATCTATGCGTACCTATAAATTTAATATAAGCATGGTTAAAAATGGGTCAATAAAAACTAAATTAAAAGACATCTGTGAGTACCTAGAGATGTAACTTTGGGGTAGGGTTTGACGAATGTAAACATTAGCCAGAATAGAACGGAGCAGTGTAGGAGAAAAGGTAACAGGCCCAGAAATTCTAATGACTTATAAGTATTGGAGACAGAGGATGACGGATTGGGTAGCAATGAGAATAATGTAATGTATTGTTCGCCAAGGAATTCTAAGAACAGCTGGCAGCATGCAGAGCGGGAATACTCATTTCTGTTGGTCACAGATTCGACTCTAAACCCATAGGTTCGGTTCTGGGGATGCTTCGTTGGTCTCATGCCGAGCCACCCTAAACCCATCAAGATAGTGGTCACGTCTATGTTCAAGAATCGTGCACAAACACGAAGCACAAAACAAAGAAGAAAGAAGTGAGAATGACGCTAAAATTGAAATTGATCGCCCAATTGGAAATTCAACCCAACATGTGAGGTTGGGGACTGAGGATTCTAGATGTGATGACCTCAACCTTTCCAAGAAAGGTGCCCAGCTTGACCAATTGATAAAGATGTTAATCAAGGCCATATTACAAGTGCGCACACCTGTAATAAGTTTTTGATTCCTATTAGGAAAAGCAAGACAGAGTAGAACAGAGAAGAACATGCAGTCAAACTTACAGAAGAAGCAAATCAATGAACCTGAGCGATTAATTGATAAACACAGGGTAAACAGGCTTCTTCAATTAATTAGGAAATACGCTAACTGAATTAGGGTTAATCTAATGGAAGAATACCGGTAATTCCTAAGGAACGCAAACTATACCAACATAGTTTGGTTCAACGTAAAACTTGATTTAATGAAGGTGCAATATGGTTAATAGAAAATCAAATATTTTAAACACCCAAAACTTGTGTTAATCACAGAGAGAAAAGATCTAGAGCCATCTAAGTATACTTGAAGTTATACATTGGAAGAGGGTTTGAACAGAGATGGAGCCATTTCTACATACCTGGAATTGTACATTGGAGCAGGGTTTGAACAAGAGCAACAACAAATTAAACAAATTTCAAATGGCGACTGCTATAGTAATAACGAATAAAACAAAGTTCAAATGGTGATTGCTATCTTCATCACATGAAAGGAAATTTCAGTACAAAAGAAGAGATCAGAGCAAATAATAACAACAACAAATAAAACAGAGTTCAAATGTCACGGTTGCTATCTTCATCACAAGAAAATTTCAATGTAAAAGGAAAGAAAGTGGATAATAAAGATTTTACTTCTCATAGGAGAGATCAAATGAAATGGTAATATATGTACCTGAATGTCAGAAACATTAAGTAGTTCCAAATTTCCGAGCGATAAACCAAGTCCAATTGGCTTGCCCTTGAAGTTGTTTTCTCCACGGAATGATACCAATAGAGTTGCCTCTTCCTCCTCTCTCACATAAAACCACATGACTAAAAAAACATAGAGAGACTTAAACACCAAACCACACAGAGACAACCAATCTGGCAGACCTACTAAGCCAAAGACATACCCCACAGAGACAAGCAACCTGGGAGACATAATAGGCCAGGGATAGATGAAGCATACCAAACTCCTTTGCCTCTAACTAAAGAATTTCTTTCCTCACTTCAGAGGGAGCCAAATCAAAGTGGTTGGCCATTGAATCCCAACCAAAGAGATGTCGACGACGAGACGAGGATGATCCTAATGCACCACCATGACGGCTGAGCAGACGTTGCCTATGGGTCATGTGTAGACCAAACCTAAGAATATGGGTGAACAATAGTGAGACCAACAAGAGACAATGGTGGATAGACAACGTTACTGGAGCAACAAAATTGAGGATAATGAGGACGTCATCGACTATAAAGTGGAAGAGAGAATAATGTTTCAGTGGAGGGTATGGCATAGAGCAATGAAGCTCAAAATTACTTGCCCACCCAACATCCCAAAGGAGAAGATTTCGCGAAGGACAAAAGAAATTGAGCCCAAAAAACTTAGGGTAGCTTTGAAAATAAATTGACCCTTGACACTATCAAAACCAAATAGAAAATGTACCAGGGTACCACACTCCACAGACTACTACAAGACAGTTAAACGAAATGCTTATGGAATCATAGATTTGGGGTGACAAGGTGGGCATCACAAGGACCAACTCAAAAGAGGGACCCATCGTCGTGTTGTGGACAAACCACACAAATAGCATTGACTCCTGTGGAGACTAGAATGACTACAGAGGTGATATAACACAAGAACCAAATTGTGATGCAAGGTAATATAGAGACAAAACTTCCTTTGAAACTGGAGAGCCTAACCTCAACATCCGGGAATAGAGCGACAATTGGAACCTTCCACATTCAAACAAGTGACGCAAAGAAGACGCCACCCTGAGATGATGCTCGTATATTTATAATGTGGAAAATATGTGAGAGGGTCAAATAGATGTGAGAGAAAACCAGAATGTGCAAAAACCATAGAGGGACAAGTGTATATCATGGAACATATTTTAACAGTGTCATTAAAACCCCAAATTGTGTTCTCATGGATGAAATGCGCCTTACATATGTCAGGGTCACTTCCTCCCATAACCAATCCTCCATGAGTGAGGTGAGCCATAATAGTTTGTGATGGATGGAGGTTGTGAACAAAAGGGATATTGTTTTGAGACCTAGTTGCTACCATTCACCTGCATTTAAAATGACATGATGAGGTTACGTGATCGTGAAGTTGAGGGAGGCGATGATGCCATGCTTGGATGGGATTAGGACAAGTGTAGAGCATGGGAATCTTACCCAGGTTCGCCATCCCATTCACCATTTGATTTGTGAGCATGACAAATCATGCTACCTGCCTCGCTTGGGAGCCTTAATACCAACCACATCGGGGACATTATCCTATGCTATGAACTTGTCTTGTTGCACCCACCATTCGATTTTTTGTATATCATCTGTGAGAGCCATGGTCCTCCATAGGTCATCAAAGGCTAGGTGTCATTTGCGGCTGTCGCAATTAGACAATGTTTCTGCCACCCTATTTCCTTCTCGCTGCGTATGGTGAGGAATAATGTAATCGAAATTTAAAACAAGGTTTTTGATATTCATAATCACTTCGTGAAGGTGCCAACTGTGACTTAATTTATCCACTGGATGACCATGTAACATCCTACGTAAACATTGTATGGCAAGGTCAGACTCTGCATGTACTTGTAGCAAACGATGCCCCTCTCTGGTAACAATTTGTAAGGATTTCTCCAGGGCAAGAAATTATGCCAAGTTGTTAGTTGTGATGCCATAAGATAATGCATACACATGTAAAGGGCATGAATTATCACCTTGGAAAATCCCACCATAGCCTGTCACTCTCGGGTTTCCCTTAGATGTGCCGTCGAAGATTAATATCCTGAAGCTTAACAGAGGAGGTGTGAATGAATTGTTACTGTTAGAAATTGATCCCATAACTATAATGGGAGAGGGGATCCACATAGAAGAGTGTAAGTAAAGGTTTTTTAAAATATAATCCTTAGACTCACGAGCTAACAAATATTCCTTTGTGAATGAGGATACAAAAACCGTCTCTTGAATGTTTTGGAGGATGGTTTCTTTTAAAATAGAAGCAGTCACTTTCTTCATTTCAAACACTTTGAGGTTCCTTTATTTCCAAAAATTCCATTGGGTGAAGCCAAGGTTCAATTGCCAAGCTCGTAAAAAAATAGGATTCTTAAACCTTCTATCAAAACAATGAGTTAATAAAGTTCTGACATCTCCCGAGTAGGACAAGGTACATCAGAAAATTTGTGGGATGATTTCTGCAAAGGGGAAAGTAATAAAAATGTGGCATGTTGATGCTTTTGCTTGAATACATAGTGAACATGAAGACATCCTATCATAGCATTTTCTCTGTAGAAGATCCTATGTAAAGTTACGACCCCATGCGATCAGCTAGAGAAAAGCAGCAAGCTTTGGCCACCATGAGCCATTCCACAACTACTTCCAAAAAGTTTCATTATCACTTGGTGAAGCCCTACAAGTAGAGATTAGGCTTATTTTAACGAGAGTGTGCCAGAAGATTGATGCCCCCATCGCAAAATATCTCATTGTTGAGAGACTTTAATTTTCCTCTTATGTAGTATTTCTCGAAAGTCCTCCCAGGGGAAACTATCGATCTTGTGTGGTCAATCATCTCTTTCCTTCCATATCCTCCATCACTGCTTCTTCGTTAAAGGTTTCCAAAATTCTATCCACTTTTGAGTGGCAAGGCTTTTTGAAAGAATTTGTATGGGTTAAAATTGTTGGATCTCTTCCAAGCGAGCTAACTGCTGCCAAGAGTCTTCCCATAAAGATGCATTTGTACCATATTTTACATCCCAAAATTCATGGCGTTTAATAAGGTCCTTACCTTCTAGATCCCAGTTCCAGAGACCAGATCCTTTGATAGTGCCATCAAAATGTAATATCTCTTCTTGGTTGTGTAGGGGAAAATATTCCCTTAGCAAAATATGCTTCCAAAGTTAAGGGCCTCCCTGAACCCAGCGCCACCCTAATTTCATACCATAAACCTGGATGGTCAGTTGTGGATCTCGAAGACCCAATCTCCCCATGGACTTTGGTTTTTTCAATTTGTCCCATCCTACCAAAGCCTACTTACGCATTTTGTCAGCGCCCCTCCCCAAGAAATCACTCCGTAATGAACGGAGATTTCTTGATAATATTGCTTTTAGTAATATGAGGTGGCTCGGAAAATTAAGAGCCCTAAAAGTCCAATTGCTAACCTTTCTCCTGGTCCTTTCTATGAGATCTTCCTAGGATGCCACTCAATTGGAGCGTATAACCAGAGATAAACCCAAGTATTTGGAAGGAAGATAACCCTTTTTAAAACCTAAAATTCGAGTAAAGTGTGGTTGAAAACCTCTAGGAAATTGATGAAAAAAATGTTTTATCTCTATTTACAAATGTGTCAGACACATCCATGAAAGTTTGTAGGATTTTTCTTATACCTCTCACCTCTTCCATTTTGGGTAGCCCGTAGAGGACTACATCATCAACAAATTTTTGATGCGAGATAGGAAGTTCCTTACCATATAAACATAAACCATACATGTGCCCCAAAACATAGAATATTTGTAAAATTTTGTCAAGCCCTTCCATCACTAATATAAGTAGGAAAGGAGATAGTGGATCACATTGCCTCAAACCTCTAGAGGAGGTAAAAGTGGCCGAAGTGAACCATTGATCAAAATAGAGAAAAAAATGGTAGATATGAGAGATGACACCCAAGATATCCATTGTCCATAGAAGCCATAGGCTCGAAGAAACTAAAACAAGTATGTCCAACCGATGCGATGATAATATTTAGAAAAATAGAGTTTAATAATCATACTTGGGTTCTTCATTACCCTAAGGGAATGAATAATTTGGCACGCTGCAATGATGCCATCTGCAATCTCTCGACCCTCCACAAAACCAGTATGAGTGTGCGATATTAGAAATGGGAGAATTGGCTTCAATCGATTAACAGTCACTGATGAGATAATTTTGTAAATCACATTACAAAGCGCAATTGGTTGAAAGCCATTAGGAATCTCCAAGTGTCCATCTTTGGGAATGAGAGTAAAAAAAGTAGCATTGAGTGTGGGTTGCAAATATATGCTTTGTCTCGATTCTTCTACTATTTTGTGAATATCCTTACCTAAGAAACCCCAACATGCCTGAAAAAAATCATAGGTGGATCCATTAGGTCCTAGTTCCTTATTTTTGGGCATATGCATGGCCACCATCTTTATTTCCTGGAAAGAAATTGGCCTCATCAAGGTGATGTTCTGGTCTTTAGTGACTAATCTTTGGATATGCTAAAGAAAGATATTAATATCTCGTTTCCTATGGGAGGAGATCTTAGTTAGAATATCTATATAATAAGCTTTTGATTCCTGCTCAATCTCATGATGTTGTATCTTGCTTTCACCATCACTTGAAATAATAGAAAAGATTCTATTGATGTGGTGGCGGTGTATCATGGATTTATGAAAAAAAAAATGAATTTCATTCTCCTTATTTAAGCCACTGTACCCTCGATTTCTGCTTCCTCTTACCATTAAAATTTACTTGAGACAAGAGTATTACCACTTTTGGTGGAGTATTGGCAGATGCACATCCAGAAATACAACTCCAAATTGGAAGTTTAAGAGGATATGTTGTAGTAAAAATAAAATGTTAGAATACAAAGAATCCAATAGACAACAAGTTTCATGCCCTCCATCTAGCGCCAAAAATGTTGAAGGATTGAAATTCTCTCCCTACAACACTATGAGGGAGACCACCCGGTCTCGACCTTAAAGAAACTCCTTTTCCATTTGGAATGGTGGTTCCACCTAGTTTAACTAGGGAAGGCTACCTTTTCCCTATTTCTGTTGGTTTAAGATGTTTGTTTAGTTACCAATAGGCAAGGACATTGGATCGATTCTTCTTGCTGATCAGGCAAGAGAATGACCCCTAAGCTAAGCTATTTGGATGGCACAACCAAACCACTCTAAATTTTTGCCTCTTAAAAAGAGGACTTCTAGAATGCAAAAGGTATGATAACACATGCAAGATCTAGCTTAAGATGCAATTAATCTAGCCTATCTCGATTGTCAACATTGCCCCAAAAGGGTGTTGGTTGAGCCGACTGGGCGTGTGGGTGAGTTGGGAGCCTATGTGGGTTGTAATTATCGTTCCTCTAATAGTGTGTCTTGGCTACGGTGTGTGTTGGAGTGGGGATTGAACTCAATTCAGAGTTGGGTTCTTTTACTTGTGGTCTCTCACACCTATAGAGATGATTAGGTAGAGGGGTCGAGGCCGAAGAGGGTTGGGGCCTTGTGGCCAACCAACAAGCTGTGGTGGTTAGGCAGGAGCGATAGATGATGATGCGGGTGTGGGAATTGAGTTAGAGGGGGAATTGGCTCATGATCAAGTCCCTTCTCCCGACCATGTAGACCAACCATCATATGTGGAGTCCTTGAACCTTGAAATGCAAAACATAACGGCAATGTTTGAGGATATGTGGCAATAACATCACGATGACCGAAATGAAGCCATCACATTTATGAACGACCTACAACAAAACCAATGGGATATCCTTGACCGCTTGACATATATGAGGAGTTAGAGGCCCACCAATGACTGCCTAGATGAGATGGAGGTGCGTCTAAGTCATCTGGAATTTCATGTCCATGCGGTCCTGGACTTCCGACTACTTCTAATGTTGGACATGCACTTGATTTCCCTCTTATGTTGTAATGACAGTTAGTTGTTTTATCATTCTCTGTGTTTGTTGGGCTTTTTGGTTTTTTTGTTTTTCCTTACCATGTAAATTTTGGTAGTTTATCCTATGTTTTTGCATTCATGTTTATCCACTATAAAATTTTAAAGAATTAATAAAAAAAAAATTGACAAACAAAAAAACATATTCACTATGATAATCAAGCTTAGATTAAATAGTTTGGAAGAATGATTTTTATCCAATTCATTTAGATTTAATTCTCACAAATAGTAGACAACACTCATAATTAGTGCATTATAATAATAACTTTAAACATTACTTACCTTAAATTTTACCAAACATCTAACATCATATATATATATCAATTTTTCTAGCAAATAGATTGAATGACGAACAATTTTTTTAGTTAATTTAGCTAGTTGACTTTGCCCAAAATCCTGAATAGATTGTTAAGAAACACAAATTTAAGTTGTTTAATTTGCAAAGTTCAAGTGTTGTAGTGGTCTTATCCATTTATGCATTCAAAAGTGCATTTTACACAACAATAAATCACAATCTTATTAGAAATTGTAGTGTAAAATTAAGACCATGATATATATATATATATATATGGTTTTTATTTTTATTTTTTATTTTTAAATAATAATACACCTTAATCAATACTATTATAATAATAAAATTATAAAAAAAAAAAAAACTAAAAAACTACTAAATTACGATGATTAGAGTCTATTACTATCACAAAAATATAATTAATTATATAAAAATAAAATTGTCTTTCTAATCAATAAAATAATCAATTTCAACCGCACATCTTTAATTAAATAAATAAAACCAACCCAAATAATTTTTTTTAATTCTAATTTAAAATATTTTAAATAATATATATATATATATATATAAACAAAATGATATTCAAAACCCTAATCTTTAATTTTTAATTAAAAAACAAAAGGTTACACCTACATAGCATTCACGCCAGATTAATTACAAAGTTAACCATCATCACATAAGCACAATTACTAAGTTTGCACCGTACACAATATACAAATGAATATGAAATACAATTATCAATAAATGAAATAGGTTCCACTTCACTAGAATTAATCTATAATTTTTAATAACTGGATTCATAAAACAGGCTCTGGGTCAAACTAATGAACATTGGGTTAAACTTGTAGAGGAAACCATAGATGGATTAAATCATAAACATGCAGAGGAAACTATAGATCAATTAAAACATAAACATGTTCATTAGATTAATCTCATGGAAGAGAACCGACCAGAGTTAAATGAAGACCGTGGAAATTAATTTAATATACGAGATTCAAGAGGGTTAATTGCTAAATATGTATTCTTGATATTACTGAATTTATTTCTACTATTAAAAAAAAATTCAAACATTCTTATTCTCCAATTAAAAAAATAAAAAATAAAAAAATTCCAAAAATTCTTTCTGATATACATCCCTATCCCAATAAAACTGAGTACTAAAATTAAAACACTTCCCGATCAAACTGACTACTAAAATTAATACACTGGAATGTAGACAGTGAGAACAATACATGTGTAGTGAGAGTTATAGATTGGAGTAGGGTTTGAACAACACAACAACAGTCAGAACAGAGCCGAGCCCGCATCCCTGGCTGTAAGAGAGAGCAAGAGGTCAAGACCTTCCAATGATGTATCAATGGAGGAGGAATTGGTAAAAATGGTAGTCATCCAATGTATGGTCTGCGAGTTATGAGTACCCAAGGCCGTAGATTGGAGTAGGTTTTGAACAACAGCAACAATAACCAGAACAGAACATAGTCTATTCCCATCGCGCAAGCTTGCCAACAGTGGATGTAACAACCCCTGTTTGATTTTTTGTGTAAATAAAAGTAAAACAAAGGTCATGGGATACGTATTCCAAGCTGAACATCGGGAAAAGCATAATGATGGGTATCAATGGTGATTATTTACTGGCTATGGAAATTGTAAAAGGCATTGGAAAAGGAAAAGTGGCATTAATTGTCATTTTATTTATTAAATAAAGGAAAATAAGAGAAAAGGAAGATGAAAGGTAACATATTTTCATGAGAGGGGAATTGAAGGAAAAATGAACAAAAATGAAGAAAATAGAGGCCTTGATGATAAAAGGGCTTCTAAGAATTAGTTGCTAGCCTTTTCACAGTTTTTGCTTGGAGCTCTCTTATATTCTCTTATTTTCTTTTACTCTCACACACTTGAGTTTTCTTGAAGCATGCTTGGAGCACTCTAGTTCTCACTTGGATTTGGACAAAGAAGGTGGAGGAAAGTAGGAAAGTGAAAGGGAATAGTTGGATTAGCAACTAGAACTAGATCTCTTTGTTGGTAATACGTTGAATGTCTGAATTCTTTGTTGTTTTATAGATGCATGTGATTATCTGGTTACATGTTGTCATTGACATGGAAGATTGTTTAGATTAATAGTGGTTTTAGCCTTACCTTGCCATTTCCTAGATAGCTAGGTGTTGTGGGTTTTTCCACTTGAGCATTTTCTGATTGGTGATCATAATTCCTTATGGTTGTGGGTTGGAACAAATGCTTTGGAATCCTTAGAATGACTTGGGTTGAGTTACTAGTCTTGGAACCTAGGTTGGGACAAGTTCTCTTGAGCCCTTGGTGGGTTTAGTTACTAGTCCCTGAAGTTGGGTTAGACAAATGATCTAGAGCCTTGGAAGGATGTGGGTTGAGTTACTAGTTCCTAGAGCACTGGACAACTTGGGTAGAGACTGATCTGGTTGATGTTAGTGATGTATGACCGTGAGGTGGAATCACTAGTTGAGGGTTGAGGTGGTTTGACCTCTTGAAGCCCTAGTTTGTTTTTGTTTGGTTTATGCCATGAGATCCCACATTCATGCTTGGAATATGGCGCGGGTGTGGTTGGCTGAAAGAGAGATTTGGTTCAGCCCAATCTATGGTTGGGAAGTACATGGAAGTCCCCGACTTGGTTGGTATTTGCATATGTTAATAGGAGTTATTCTTCTATTACGATTCATGTATATATATGTATTAATTATGTTTTTGATATTATGGTTGGGTTGCCATGGTTTATATGTTGGTTATTTTTTAGTTATATGTTTTTCATATGATGTGTATCCTCTAAGACTCTTGTCATGAATTGTTTAGCTATTAAATGGTTGATGAATGTATGGAGTAGTAAGTGTTATTTTAGCTATGTGGAGAGAGAATTGGGCCTTCTTAGTGATTCTTAGGTGAATCTCAGAGTTTTATGATTGGATATGCATTCATGACCCGTAGCTTACATGTTTACCATGTGTTTGACGAAATGTCTATTATGTTCTTGGTAGTCTAGGTCAAGTTCTGCTTTCATGTTTGTATGTTTAGCTATGTTGTTAAATCATTTATGATTCTGAGAAGTTTCAGGAAGTCCTGGGTAGTGGTCTGGAGGCTGACCTAGAATTATAGCTCAGATCCCAGGGCTTCACCCTCTGAACTGGAAAATTGGGTCACAATTGCACTTAGGCAGGCTTGTGAGTGTGGTTGGAGGCCTTAACTGCATGGAGGCCTTGTCATGCATGTGCTTGGGGATTATGTTGTGTAAAAAGGATCTCCAACTCAAGGTTTAATCACCTGGTGTGGTTCTTTGTGAGTTTTCAGTCAGTGGTTAGTTGTAGGTCCCACTTCCTTAACTAGAGCTTAGAGTTTAGGTCATGTCTTAGTAAATCTCTCAGTTCATGTTTACCGTCGTAGGTCAGTGAAATTGGGTAAATGTGAGAGGGGTGGTTATAATGGAAACATTACATTATGGGGAAGGAGACGATCATCCACATAGATCACCTACCTCAACAATTTATGCAGGCACAAGGGAATTTGAAAATTTCTTGTTCTACAATCCTGCCTATCGGATATGAGTGTGTTGGTGGAACCTTAGGCTCCGGTCTGCGAAGCAGCTCCTCTTTCAAACTCATGCACTCGAATTTTCAAGTATTTACAACCCTCTGATTATGGTTCATTTTGAATCTTTCACGTTATGTTTTATGACATGATTATGTTTTACAACCCTCTGATTATGGTTCATTTTGAATTTTCAAGTATTTACAACCCTCTGATTATGTTTTATGACATGATTAGAAGAAAAGATGAAGATTTATGTGCTTAATCTACAAGAAAATAAATATTGAATTTTTTTATAATGCAGAGGAGGCATCTTTCCCATGTTGGAGTGTGTAAATGTTGAACATTTCCAAGTACCATTGTCTGGAACCTTTTCGGCTTTTGCAGGAAGGTTTTCTACACGTTTTCGTGTCAAGATTAGGATGCATTTTGAAAAAAGGCCCCACTCCCCAAATCGATCTTATAATGCTGCATATTTGGTTGTTGAAAATTGTTAGTGAATTTGCCATAGTCCAGCCGTTGAAGAAAATCAAAATATTTTAAGATTTATTTTTCGGTTTTTGGGTTGCCGTGGGCAACTTTTTTAGGTTTTCCTGCTATATACTTCTCCGGGAGGAGATTATTTGCTCCAATTTTTCTTTTTATGTTTTTATTTGTCTATCAAGTAATTAATTGTACACAGATAATCTGTACTTTTTTTCATTTAGGTTGCAGAAAGTATTTTGAGAACTCAAAATTTTTAGGTTTTTCATTACTCAATTCTAATTACTTTTGTTTTCTGACAGTTTTTTCATTACTAAATTTTTATTACTTTTGTTGTCTAAAAAGCAAAGAAGAGATTCCAGTGATTGCAACAAAATCTGACAAGGAAAGATTGAAGTTAGGAAATATAATTAATCTCTTTAATATTTGTGTGCCTCTTGGTGTAATAACTGTGAGTGTGCAAACCAACAATATATTATTCATCATCAAATATGAGTGTAACATATCATCTAAGCAACCTCAAGAGTATTTTCCATATTATTTTATTTATTTAGTAGATAAAGGCAAAAAAAAGTATAAGTTTCTCTGTATTCAACTCCAAAACATAGGCATTACTTGCAGTGTTTTGATCAAGGAGAATTGTTGGAAATAATAATCCCAACCACCGCAATAAACAGCTTGACAGCAGCCATACATGTCAGACACTTTTGCAACCATACATGTCAGACACTTTTGCAGGTTGCATCTCTGTTTGAAGACATTTTTGCAGGGTGCGTCTCAGCGTGAAGATAGAAGGTTTGAAGTCAGATGTGAACCATTCAGAAACCCAACAAAGACATTTAAAGAATTTATGTACTTAGGTAAACATATATGGGCAAGCATTAATTCAACAACTTTGCCCAGACTCAAGAAACACTTGCACTACTCTGATCACACTCAACAACAACATCAAAATTAATTTCGCTCTGTCATGCATTAAATGTAAAACTGTATGTTGAGTTATATATGAATGTAAAAGTCATTTTGTAAGGGTTAAATTGTGTAGAGAAGTTAGAGAGTAAGAAGTAAGAAAAGAGCGCAAGTCTTTGTGGAGAACATGGTGGAACAATTTTTGGTGGGCGCATGAAAACAACCGTGTTTTACTATGTGTTACTCCGCATAAGTTTAAATCTGTGTAAAATTTTATTTTATTTTGTAAACGAGCCACAGTCTCATGTAGATGTATTTTCATGTTTAAGAAATGAATACTAAGTCTTAGTGTGTTGCTCCAAACCTGTCTTGTTATTTTTGCTGTGAGGATTCATTAAGTCTCTGGAATAGTTCCGAGGTGCGCGAAATCCAAGTATGGGAAATTAGCCTCACACAAAGGTAGCTCCGCGAAATCTGCTTTGTGGCTGGCGAACCTAGTTTCGCCAAAATAGCTTCGGGAAAGTCATAAATCCCTGCCTCTCCCCTCAGCGAATACAAAAATTAAATTCACCAAATATTTATAACATGGTATCAGAGCAGGTTAAACTCTGTTAGTGTAAAAACAAGTGTTTTTACTAATAGTAAAACTTGTTTTTGAGCACGCATTATTTTTAGCATATTGACCAGCAGATAGAAAGTTTGTTTTTACGCTTAGAAATGGAAACATCAAGCACAATCTTAACTAATCCTCAAATACCTCAGTTTAATGGCAAAAATTATGATTATTGAACTATTACAATGAAGGCCCTGTTTTCTTCTCAAGACATTTGGGATTTGGTGGAGAATGGCTTTCAAGAACCAGTAGCATACAATGCCTTATCTCAACCAAAAAGAGATGTGCTAAGGGACAATAGGAAGAAGGATTCAAAAGCCCTGTTTTATATCTTTCAAGCAGTTCATGAAAGTACTTTCCCAAGGGTTGCAGCAGCAACGAAGTCCAAGCAAGCATGGGACATCCTCTAGACAGCCTACCAAGGCATGGCCAAAGTCAAGATAGCAAAGCTGCAAATGTTGAGGAGAGATTTTGAAACACATTGTATGAAAGAGTCTGATAATATAGACTCATTTTTTACACATGTAAGTGGGATGGTTACTCAAATCAGGTCTCATGGTGAGACACTTGAGGAAAGAAGAATAGTTGAGAAAGTTTTGAGAAGTCTACCAGCAAGGTTTGATGCCATTGTTGTGGCCAAAGAAGAGACAAAGGATCTCTCACAATTTTCAGTGGATGAGCTTAATGCATCACTGATTTCTCATGAACATAGACTGAATAGAGCGTCAAGCTCTTCATTGGAGCATGCCTTCAAGACTCAAGTATCATTTGGTCAAGGTCGAGGTAGAGGAAGATCATATGCTAGAGGAAGAGGAAGAAGCTTACACAAAGGTGGAAGAAGCAGCCCTTCAAGCTCAAATGGAAGCGACAACAATCAAAATCCAAGTCAAGGCCCAAGCCAAAATCAAGCACAAGGTCAAAGGTATGATAAATCTCAAGTCCAATGTCATTACTATAAGAAGTATGGTCATTTTGCAAATGAATGTAGAAAGAAGCAATATGACATTAGTAATAAACCAAGTGTAAATTTCACAAGAGAAAATCAAAACCATGATAGCATGTTTCTGGCTTGTAATGTAGCACAAGAAAAACAGAGTGATATATGGTATCTAGATTCAGGGTGTAGCAACCACATGTCAAGAAACATAGAAATGTTTTCTAATCTAGATGAAAGTGTGAAATCTGAAGTGACATTAGGGACTAATATCAAAGTCTTTGTCATGGGAAAATGAAGAGTTAATATCCTAACAAAGAAGGGGGAGAAGAAATACATCTCTGATGTTTACTTTGTCCCCGGTCTGAAACATAATCTCATGAGCGTTGGATAGCTCATACAAGAAGGCTACAATGTCTTCTTCAAAAACGATGCGTGCACAATTTTGGATAGGCCTCCAAGTAGACAATTGATTGCAAAGGTTCAGATGACAGACAATAGAATGTTTCCCTTGAAAATAATATCAGATTTTCAGAAAGAAGGTGCACAAGCACAACTATCTATGAACTCACAAGAAAATGGAAGAAAAGGGGCAACTGTCACATAAGTAAACTTTCAAACAAAAGTAAAAGATGAAAATTGGTTATGGCACTTGAGATTTGGACATATCAACCTTGGATATTTGAATTTTCTTCATAGAAAAGGCATGGTGAAAGGTTTACCACTCATAGAAAAACCAGACAGCATATGTGAAGGATGTATCTTGGGCAAGCAACATAAAGAGACATCTCCAGCAAGAAAGTCAGTGAGGGCAAAGGCACCATTGGAGATTTTCCACTCAGGTTTATGTGGACCAATGCAAACACCATTAATTGGTGGCAGTCACTCTGCACTGACCTTCATAGATGACTACACAAGGAAGACATGGGTCTTTCTCCTAAAACAAAAAAGTGAAGTGTTTGAGCGCTTTCGCCAATACAAGCCTCTTGTTGAAAAGCAAAGCGGACATTTCATCAAAGTCCTTAGGACAGACAAAGGTGGAGAATACATCTCAAATGACTTTCTTCGATTTTGCAAGGAACATGGAATTCATAAGTAGTTTACAACAAGATATACACCGCAAAAAAATGTTGTGGCAGAAAGGAAGAATAGGACCATTATGGAGATGGAAAGGAGTATGTTGAAGGCAAAACATTTGCCAAATGACTATTGGGCTGAAGCTATCGCTTGTGCAGCATATATCTTGAATAGGTGTCCCACCAAAAGTGTACAGAACATTATTCCTAAAGAGGCATGGAGTGGAAGAAAGCATAGTGTCACTCACATGAGAGTTTTTGGATGTGTGGCTTATGCACATGTCCTGGATGAGTTGAGAAAGAAGTTGGATAGAAAGGGGGAGAAATGCATATTTGTTGGATACAGTGATGAATCCAAGGCATACAAACTCTTCAATCCATTAACCAAGAAGGTCATAATTATAAGAGATGTGTAGTTCATAGAAGAGGAATCATGGGATGGAAGTTTAGAAAAAAAAATCAATGTTAAAGCATGCATACCACATGAGGATAGAGAGGAATTAACAACAACATGTAATTCCTCAACAGTGACTCCCTCTACTCCTATTCAAGCGCAGCAAAGTAGGTAGCAAGCAACGCCATCAACAAATAATAGGACAATTTCGCGCAACCAAGCAAGTACTTATCCAAGCACACTGTGAAGCGCAACACCAAGTGACATATCAAGTCCATCTTCAGCAAGCACAAGAAGGCCAAAATTCAGAAATTTAAATGAAATTTATGAGCAAGATGAAGTTGATAGTGGCGCAGGTCTGAATTCCTTATTTGCATTATTTTTCCATGTAGATGACCCAATCCACTTTGAAGATGCAATCAAAGAAGAAAAATGGGTTGCAGCAATGGAGGAAGAAATAAAAGCAATAGAAAGGAATGATACATGGGAGTTAGTGAGCCTTCCAAAAGGAAAACATGTTATTGGGGTAAAGTGGGTCTATAAGACCAAAAGTAACATTGAGGGAAAGATTGAAAGGCACAAAGCAAGGCTAGTTGTCAAAGGATACAAGCAGCAGCATGGAAGAGATTACGCAGAGACGTTCGCGCCAGTCGCGTGGATGGAGACAGTCCGCACAGTTGTGGCAATTTTTGCGCAACATAAATGGACAGTGTATCAGATGGACGTAAAGTCAATGTTCTTGAATGGAGTGCTGAAAGAGGAAGTGTATGTCGCGCAACCGCCTGGTTATGAGATTGAAGGACAAGAAGACAAAGTATATTGGTTGAAGAAAGCTCTTTATGGATTGAAGCAAGCACCGCGTGCATGGTACAATAGGGTAGATGCTTACTTGTTGAACAATGGTTTTGACAAATGTGACAGTGAGACTACTCTCTACATCAAAGAGAGCGAAGGTAAGATTCTCGTTGTCCTCTTATATGTATATGATTTGATATTTACAGCCAGTGATGATTTCGTCATCGCTAATTTTAAACAAGTAATGAAGAGTGAGTTTGAAATGACTGACTTGGGATTGCTAAGATATTTTTTGGGCATAGAAGTGAAGCAAATAGAAAGTGGCATTTTTATCTCTCAAGAAAAGTATGTGGCAGAAATTTTGGAGAGGTTTAAAATGTAGAACAACAAGTCCACACCAACTCCAACTGTCATAGGGTTGAAGTTGAGCAAAGAAGATTGCAGCAGCAATGTCAATCCGACATTATACAAAATCATGATAGGCAGCTTGATGTATTTGACTGCCACTACACCGAATATAATGTATGCAGTAAGTTTGGTGTCAGGACTCATGGAGACACCCAAGGAGACACATTGGCAAGCAACGAAAAGGATTTTGAGGTATGTCAATGGGACAAAATAGTATGGCATTTTGTACACAACAACCAGTGATTTCAGTTTGGTTGGTTATACTAACAGTGATTGGGCAGGCAGTGTCGATGACAGAAAGAGCACGTCAGGATATGTTTTTCATTTGGGTTCCGAAGCCATTTCATGGGCCTCCAAGAAGCAACCAATAGTGTCACTATCAGCAGCAGAAGCTGAATATGTCGCAGCAATAATAACAGCGTGTGAGGCAGTTTGGATGAGAAGGATGTTGCGGGATCTTCGTCATGACCAAGAGGGCGCGACAACTAATTTCTGCCTTCCACAAAAGGACCAAGCATATTGATGCTAAATATCATTTTAATAGAGAGTTGATTAACAATGATGAAATTATGTTGCAGCACTGTAGGTCACAGGAACAACTTGTTAATATTTTCATAAAGCCATTGGCAGGAGAAAATTTTGTTTCTCTTAGAAACTGTTTGGGAATTGTCAATGGCGACAGTTGTGATTAAGGGGGAGTGTTGGAAATAATAATCCCAACCACCGCAATAAACAGCCTGACAACAGCCATACATGTTAGACACTTTTGCAGCCATACATGTCAGACACTTTTGCAGGTTGCGTCTTTGCTTGAAGACATTTTTGCAAGTTGCGTCTCAGTGTGAAGATAGAAGGTCTGAAGTCAGATGCGAACCATTCAAAAACCCAGCAAAGGCATTTAAAGAATTTATGTACCTAAGTAAACATATATGGGCAAGCATTAATTCAACAACCTTGCCCAGACTCCAGAAACACCTACGCGACTCTGATCACACTCAACAACAACATCAAAATTAATTTCGCTCTGTCATGAATTAAATGTAAAATTGTATGTTGAGTTATATATGAATGTAAAAGTCATTTTGTAAGGGTTAGACTATGTAGATAGGTTAGAGAGTAAGAAGTAAGAAAAGAGCGCAAGTCTTTGTGGAGAAAATGATGGAGCAATTTTTGGTGGGCTGAAAACAACAGTTACCCTGTTTTACTATGTGTTACTCCGCGTAAGTTTAAATTTGTGTAAAATTTTATTTTATTTTGTAAATGAGCCGCAGTCTCATGTAGATGTATTTTCATGTTTAAGAAATGAATACTAAGTTTTAGTGTGTTGCTCCAAACCTATCTTGTTATTTTTGCTGTGAGTATTCATTAAGTCTCTGGAATAGTTCTAAGGTGCGCAAAATCCAAGTCTGGGAAATTAGCCTCACAGTGCGTGAAGGTAGCTCCGTGAAATCTACTTCGTAGCTCGTGAACCTAGTTTTGCGAAAGTAGCTTCACGAAATTCATAGCTCTCTGCCTCTCCCCTTCACGAAAACGAAAATTAAATTCGCCAAGAATTTCTAACAGGAATAACAGGACACAAAGAAGACGATGGGCATCAGTGGCAATGTTTTGATCAGAGGGAATAACATGACACACAAAGAAGAGGATGGGCATTAGTAGAAAAGTTTTGATCAGAGGGAATATCAGGACACAGAGAAGAAGAAATAGTGATGTGGTACTGAATATAAATGATGAAAGCTTCCTAAATTCAAGTTCATAAAAAATGCAGATGCAAGTAGTCCCTTGAAAAAGGGCATTAGTGGAAATGTTTTGATCAGAGGGAATAACATGACACACAAAGAAGAGGATGGGCATTAGTAGAAATGTTTTGATCAGAGTGAATATCAAGGCAGAGAGAAGAAGAAATAGTGATGTAGTACTAAGTATAAATGATGAAAGCTTCCTAAATTCAAGTTCATAAAAATTGCAGATGCAAGTAGTCCCTTGAAAAATTAAAAAAAAAAAATGCAATCACCTGGTAAGACTCAGTTATGGGCTCTTAGTTTGTCATATCTCTTTCATGCAAGAAATTATATATAAAAAAAATGCACTAAATCCTATAGAATAATATTCACAGATAAGAGATGAAGAAGGTTCAGAACTTTGGATTTAGTTAGCAATCTGTATGAAAGATCCCTAAAATGCAAGTTCATAAAGATTATAGTCTATAGATGCAATTATTTCCTTATTTGACAAATAAAAAACACAATCCATGGTGTACTAGGGAAGAATCAATTATCAACTCTCAGTTTGACATATCTCTTTCATGCAGAAGATCATATGAAAATAAAAGATTGCACTAAATCCTATACAACAAGAATCACATATAAGAGATGGAGAAGGTTCAAAACTTGGGATTCCTATGGAAATATCAATGAGCCCAACCCATCTAGCTTTTCTCTTTCCTCATCACCAACACCTAGATTAAGAAATGCCTCAACTGCTCTAGATACAAGCCCACCCAAGGTCATTCATGCAATGCTTTTAAAAAGATCAACAAGACAAAAACACAACCAAAAAGAATAAAAACAATAATGTGCTTCATTATCTATAACAATACCATTTTTCTTGTGCGTTGAAACTCATTCATGATTCAATAATGTTTTTTAATGATAGCAATTGTTAACTTTAATCAATAAATATCTTTTGCAGCAATATATTCTTTGGAAGACTCTTCAAGTTGATCCTTGAATGTTATGTTACAATCTCATCTAGTGCAAAGAGATATTCTCATGGAGTACATCAAAGCTTACACATCTGATGGCCTCAGAACCCAGCAGCCGAGGTGGGGACTGAGGATACTAGATCTGATGACCTCAAGCTTTCCAAGAATGGTTTCTAGGTTGACCTCAAGCTTCTCAACAATGGCAGTACACGACGTGAATTTAAGGAAATTAATGAAGATGGTAGTATGGGGCTGAAAATGTCATATTACAAGTGCACCCACTAGCAATAAGTTTTTCATTCCTATTAGCCAAAGCAAGACAATTAGAGGAGAGAAGAACATGCCGTTAAACTTACAAAAGAACCAAATTAATGAACCGAAGAGATTAAGTGAAAAACATAGGGTAAATAGGTTTCTTAAATTAACTAGGGTTAATCTAATGGAAGAAAAACAATCATTCCCAATTCATTTAACGGTAATTCAATACGGTTAATAGAAAATCAAATATGTTAAAACACCTGAAATTTGGGGTTAACGAGAAGCTATATTTAGTAGACCTAGTTAAATCACTGAGAGGAAAAGAGCTAGAGCCATCTCTTCATTCCGGAAGTTATACATTGGAATAGGGTTTGAACAGAGATGGAACCATTTCTACCTAACTGGAATTCTACATTGAAGCAGGGTTTGAACGATACCAACAACAATTAAAACAAAGTTCAAATGACGATTGCTATAGTAACAACAAATAAAACAGAGTTCAAATGGCGACTGCTATCTCCATCACACGAAAGGAAATTTTATTACACAAGGAAAGAAAGTAGATAATAAAGAAATTGCTCCTCATAACAGAGATGTGATGAAATAATAACAACAAATAAAACAAAGTTCAAATGTGGCGATTGCAATATCACAAGGAATTTCAATGTAAATGGAAGGAAGTAGATAATAAAGAAATTGTGTCTCATACCATGGATAAGATGAAATATACCAGAATATCAAAAACCTTAAGTAACTGTGAGGGATGAACCAAATCTAGTTTCCTTGCCCTTGAAGTTGTTTTTCTCCGAGAAATGTTAACAAAAGAGTGTCCTCTTCCTCCTCTCTTGCATACACACTAACAAATTCAAACACCATACAACATAGAGAAACTCAAACACCAAACTACACAAAGACAACCAATCTCCCATACATACTAAGCCAAACACCCTACCGCACAGAGACAGCCATAATAGGCCATAGATAGAGGAAGCAGACATAATAGGCCATGGATAAAGGAAGCACACCTCCTCACTCCTGGCCGTGGATAAAGGAGGGAGGAGGAGAAAATATGTTTGCAATTTTGTGAGTGAATGCCTATATATATATAGGCTCTCTTTCAACGGATAATTCAACCACACATTATTCGATGTAGAATGAATCCGCTTCCCAAGTCCAAAAAGCACGCCCCAAATCTTTTCTCAATATGAAAACAAACCATGGTCTAACGTCACAATGTGAGAAATATTCTCTCGATATGAAAATCAATCATGCTCAACCATGGTCAACCATGTTTAATTTACGGTTTATAATATTTATCTTAGAGTTTAATATTTAATCCATTGGGTTTAATATTATTCCCTAAGGTTTATAAATGAATAATAAACGACTATGGTTTAATAATAATATTATGAGCGACATAGTTAACTTCAATATTTTATTTATTATTGATATTAAAATATTTTCTATATCTCCATATATAAGAATGCTGAAAGAGTATCACAAAACTAACCTGGATTGACAAAATCCTAAATTCAACCTAACTTTGGATTTATCAAGTACCTGAAGAGATCAAATCCCTCTACCTACAAATTTTTCCTTAATTTTTAAATTCGAAATTAAAATTAACCTTCACATTATATATATACAAAATGTGAAAAGAGATTAACCTTTAAAAAAATTACATATCACGAACATTATTAAAATATTTTTTAATAATAATAATAATAATCCCTTGGGTTTAATATTATTCTATTGGTTTTATAATCTCTCAGGTTTATAATAATAATAATAATGATCCATTGGGTTTAATATTATTCTCTTGTCCTTATTATTCTCTTGGGTGTATAATAACAATCATGGTCAACTATCGTCAATCATAGCCAACCATGGTCAACTATGGTCTAATGTCACATTGTGACAAGGATTGTCTCAATATGAAAATCAACCATGGTCAACCATGGTTATTTTAGTGTTTACAATATTTATCTTAGGGTTTATATACTTTGGGTTTATAATATTAGTGCCTTAGGTTTAATATTATTCCCTTCGGTTCCTAGTCGCTTGGGGTTTTAGTATTAATCCCTTGGGTTGATTATGCCCTTTGGTTTATACTATCAATCCCTTAGGTTTATTATTCCCTTGGGTTTATAATATAAATTATGATCAATCATGGTTAATCATAGTCAGCCATGGTTAACCATGGTCAAATGTCGCATTGTGACAAAAATTGTCTCCATGTGAAAATCATGGACAATCATGGTGAACCATGGTTAGTGATGGTTGATCATGGTCAATCATGTTTTATAGAATGAAACATGGTCAATGATGGTCAACCATGGTCGAATGTCGCGTTGTGACCAAAATTGTCTCGATATGAAAAACATCCATTCTCAAACATGGTTCGACGTCACATTGTGACAAAGATTGTCTCGTTATGAAAAACATCCATGGTCAACCATGGTCCACCATCACATTGTCATAAGGATTTTCTCAATATTAAAATCAACCATACTTAATCATGTTTATTTTAGTGTTTATAATATATTTATCTTTGGGGTTATAATATTAGTCCTGTGGGTTTAATATTATTCCGTTGATTTCATAATCCCTTGGGGTTTTAGTACTAATCCCTTGGGGTTTTTGTATTAACCCCTTAGGTTTATTATTTTCTTTGGTTTATAATATCAATCAATTGGGTTTATTATTCTCTTAGGTTTATAATATCAATCATGGTCAACTATCGTAAAACACAGTCAACCATGGTCTAATGTCGCATTATGACAAGGATTGTCTCAATATGAAAATCAACCATGGTCAACCATGTATATTTTAGTGATTGTAATATTTATCTTAGGGTTTATATACCTTGGGTTTATAATATTAGTCCCTTGCATTTAATAATATTCCCTTCTTTTCATAATCCTATGGGGTTTTAGTATTAAACCCTTGGGTTTATTATTCCCTTTGGTTTTATAATATCAATCCTTTAGGTTTAGTATTCTCTTGGGTTTATAATATCAATAATGGTCAATCATGGTCAATCATAGTCAACCATGGTTAACCATGGTCAACCATGCTCAAATGTCACATTGTGTCAAAAATTGTCTCCATGTGAAAATCATGGACAATCATCATGAACCATAGCCAGCCATGGTTCATCATGGTCGACCATGTTTTATAGAATGAAACATGATCAATCATGGTCAATGATGGTCAACCATGGTCGAACATCGCATTATGACAACGATTGTCTTGATATGAAAAACATTCATTCTCAACCATGGTTCAACGTCGCATTGTGACAAAGATTGTCTCATTATGAAAAACATCCATATGATCAACCATGGTCAAACATCACATTTTCATAAGGATTGTCTCAATATGAAAATCAACCATGGTAAATTATATTTATTTTAGTGTTTATAATATTTATCTTAGGTTTTATATACATTAGCTTTATAATGTTAGTCCCCTGGGTTTAATATTATTCCCTTGGTTTCATAATCCATTGGGGTTTTAGAATTAATCCCTTGGGTTTTAGTATTAATCCCTTAAGGTTTTGGTATTAATCCCTTAAGTTTATTATTCTCTTTTGTCTATAATATCAATCACTTGGGTTTACTATTCTCTTAGGTTTATACTATCAATCATGGTCAACTATTGTCAACCATAGCCAACCATGGTCGAATGTGACATTATGACAATGATTGTGTCAATATTAAAATCAACCATGGTCAAGCATGTTTATTTTAGTGTTTGTAATATTTATCTTAGGGTTTATATACCTCGTTTTTATCATATTAGACCCTTGGGTTTAATAGTATTCCCATCATTTCATAATCCCTTAGGGTTTTAATATTAATCCTTTGGGTTTATTATTCCCTTCTGTTTACAATATCAATCCCTCAGGTTTACTATTCCCTTGGGTTTATAATATCAATAATGATCAATCATGGTCAATCATGGTCAATCATAGTCAACCATGGTCAACCATGGTCAAATGTCACATTGTGACAAAAATTGTCTACATGTGAAAATCATGGACAATTATGGTCAACCATGTTTTATAGAATCAAACATGGTCAACCATGGTCAATCATGGTCGAACGTAGCATTGTGAGAAAGATTGTCTCGATATGAAAAACATCCATGGTTAACCATGGTTCAATGTTGCATTGTGACAAAGACTCTCTCGATAGGAAAAACATCCATGGTCAACCATGGTCCAACGTAGAATTGTGATAAGGACTGTCTCAATATGAAAATCAACCATGGTCAACCATATTTATTTTAGTGTTTATAATGTTTATCTTAGGGTAAATACCTTGGGTTTATAATATTAGTCCCCTCAGTTTAATAGTATTAACTTGGGTTCATAATCCCTTGGGGTTTTATTATTATCCCTTTGATTTATTATTCGTTTGTGTTTATAATATCAATCCCTTGGGTTTATAATATCAATCATGGTCAATCGTGGTCTAACGTCGCATTGTGATAGTGATTATCTCAATATGAAAACCAACAATAGTCAACCATGTTTATTTTAGTGTTTATAATATTAATTTTAGTGTTTATATCTTAGGGTAAATACCTTAGGTTTATAATATTAATCCCCTAGGTCTAATATTATTCCCTTGGGTTCATAATCCCTTAGGGTTTTAGTATTAATCCCTTGAGTTTATTATTCCCTTGTGTTCATAATACCAATCCCTTGGGTTTATAAGATCAATCATGGTCAACCATGGTCAAATATTGCATTGTGACAAAGATTGTCTCAATATGAAAATCAAGTATGGTTCAATGTTGCATTCTACCAAAGACTGTATTGTTTACACTATTAATCTCAAGGTTTATATACCTTGGGTTTATAATAATAATCAAATAGGTTTAATATTACTTCATTGGGTTTATAATGCCTTGGGTTTATTAAATTGTGTCTAATTAATTTTTATAATATTTACTTATGTCTGTTATTATTTATTTCTAACATTATTTTAAATGGTTATTCATTAATTTATATTTATTTAGTATTATATAATATTATCAGTATGTAATATTAATAATAATGTTGTTATTATTATTATTATTTATTATATATTTATAATGTTTGTTTATTTCTTCTATTTCTAAAATATATTTTAATTTGTTATTTATTAAGTTTATCTTTATTTAATATTAATAATATTATATTATATTATTAGTAATATTGATATTGGTTGATATACGCATATCGATGTTTATCAATCACATTTATATTAACATAGATTGATTCTGTTAGTAATAAAATTATATTAATAAAATATATGTCATATTATTTTTTATATGTGAAATTAAACTTAAGATGTATTTTTCATTAAATTAAATATTTTGAAAGGTTTTAGAGTTTAAAATAAATAACAAAATTATTTTGTTAAAAACGAATGTTTTTTTTTTTTAATAAAAAGGTGATTAAGGTTTAATGTGTTGGAAGATGTTATTTAACATAATTAAGAGGAACAATTTCATATAATTTTATATTATATTAATAAATAATTATGTATATAAATTTATTTATTTTAGTATATTAAAATTTTATTTTTAATTATTTAATGTAAAAGAATTAATAAATAATACAAAATTAAATGATTAAAAAATTCATTTTTAGAAAAATTAATCATTAAAAAATGTGAATTTTTTTTATAATAATATATATAGAGAGAGAAAGAGAAAATGAATATATTAACATATTTATTATGATATCTTGATGGGGTGGATAAGCATGGCTCGAGTAGTGAGGCTCGATGACGATGGGACCCATACTTACGACAAAAGGTGGATCTAGGGTAGGTTGTCAAGATAAATGGCATTGGAGGCATATAAGTCTTGATAAGGCGGGTTGTTCGTATAAACATTGGGTGGTAGTTTGGCTGCACTGTTTGTGGTCTTAGGGTATGGGCGATAGTGTGGGTGGCAAAAACAACATAGAGTATGCACATGTCGCCAACTTGTGCATGCTCGACCATATGGTGAATTTGATATATGCCAATGCAGTTGGTTGGTGGGGATTGCAGAGTAGCCTTGTTAGGAAGTCAAACCACACAATTTGGGATCCCAGGGAAAGTGTTGGTTAGTGTTTGCATGGCTTCTAGTTTGCGCTCGCAAGGGGTGACGTCTTGCTGGTCAAGTTTGTGGGGAACTGCGAACGAACTGGTACTGACACTCTCAATGGAGTTTCGGTAAATATTTTTTTATGGGTTTATGTTTGTAGGCATCTTGACTCTGCTCCAATTCTAGGAGTGCGCTACTCAAGTCTTTTCTTTAGTATCCATTGGGGCCGTTGCGTTTTGTGCTAGAATCAAGCCATGGAAGTATTGGCTTTGGAAACTTGGGTGCCAAGAGGTGGGGATATCTCAATTGGATGGTTGTAGTGGACCTTTCTAGGCAAAGAGAGCCCCTTTGATTGTCTCTACCCCAAAAGGGTGTTGGTTGAGCTTGCAATTGTGTGTGTTGGTAGGTTGGGAGCTTGGAATTATTATTCCTCTAACTGTGTGTCTTGGCTACGAGGTATGTAGGAGTGGGCGTTGAGCTCGATTCAGAGATGGGTTCTTTTACTGGTGGTCTCTTGTACCTATAGGGATGATTAGGTAGAGGGATCAAGCCAGGAGAGGGCAGGGGTCTCATGGCTAGCCAGCGGGCCGTGGTACTTAGGCAGGAGCGGTAAATGATGATGGGTATGTGGGCGTTGAGTTTGTGGGGGAATTGGCTCATGATCGAGTCCCTTCTCCTGACCATGTAGACCAGTCACCATGCATGGATCCTTGAACCTTCAAATGAAGAACGTAGTGACAATGTTTGAGGATATGCAACAACAACAACACAATGATCAAAATGAAGTCTTCACATTTACGAACGACCTACAACAAAACCAGTAGGATATCCTTGACCACTTGGCGTCTATGAGGTATCAGAGGCCCACCAATTCTTTTCTAGATGAGATGGAGGCGTGTCTAGCTTATCTGCAAGTTCATGTCCATGGGGATCCTAGACCTCTGACTACTCATGGTGCTAGACATGCACGTAATTTCCCTCATGTGTCATAATGAAAGTTGGTTGTCTTCTCATTATCTATGTTATTTAGGCATTTTGTTTTTGTTTTTATCCAATTCACTTAGATTTAAAATTTACCAAACATATATATATCCTTTATACATTTCTAAAAATCATAAATTTAAGTTGTTTAATCTGCAAATTTCAATCTTGTATACATTTTTAAAAATCATAAGTTTAAGTTGTTTCCTCTACAAAGTTCAAGTACCTTGTGATTTTTTAGGGTGTTGAATTTATTTATACATTCAAAATACATTTTACAAAACAAAAAATCACAATCTTACAATAATTAAAACTACCAAATAATTAAACATATATATATATAATTTATTATATTAATCATTTTTAAATTAAAATGATAATGCACCTTAATCTATAATATAATATAAAAATATCTTTAAAAAATATAAAAATTAAAATCTTTTCCCAATTAAACAATATAAATAACTATGTAAAAATGATATTGAATAAAAATAAAACTACCTTTCTACTCATTAAAATAAATGAATTATAATAACAAAATTAATCAATTTCCTCATCTTTAAATATAAAAAATACCCAAATAACCTTTTTTTAATAATAATTTAAAATAACAATAAAAAAAATTTATAACCCAAAAAATCTTCAAAAGCCTAATCTTTAATTAGAAAACAAAATGTTAAGACGGCAGAACATTCACGTTAAAGTTAACCGTCATCACATAAGCACAATTACCAAGTTTGTACTGCACAGTATACAAATGAATATGAAATAGGTTCCACTTCACCAGAATTAATCTAAAATTTTAATAACTGGATTCATAAAACAGGCTCGGGGTGAAAGTAATGAACAGTGGATTAAAACTTGTTGAGTAAACCACAGATGGATTAAATCATAAACATTTTCATTAGATTAATCTCATGGAAGAGAACCGATGGGAATTTAATGAACATAGGTGGAAATTAATTTAATACGCGAAATGCACGAGTATTAATTGAAAGGATAAATTTTAAGAAGTGTCGTGTTTGCTAGAAAATAATGGATGTTTAAGAAATTTTTGGAAATTCCAGTTCTAGCTTTGGAGTTTCAAAACTTCGTGTGCCCAATTATTTGTGAGAGTATTGAATCCATGTTTATTATAAAACAAACAAACAAACAATAAAAATATTTTTTATTGTGAAATTATAAAAAAAATAAATTGAATTTTATTGTTGTTTTTTTTTTACACCAAGAAAAAATCGTCTGTTTTATATTATGATTAAAACATTACATACTTATGATGGACATCTCGTCTTCATAAACTCTGGTATCCACAACATGATTATATGGGAGAGAAAATATTCAATTTACAAACATGTGAACTGTTATCTAATAATTACAAGATTTGTGAAACTATATACTCTCTGCCACATTTACAATATATCACAGAATTTCACTAAGAGATTCTATAAAACTAAGATGTGACTCAGATCATTTGCATGTTCTATAAATCACAACTTTAAAGTAGTCATTCCTCATATGTTTTCTATACAAAATCAGAAACAAAATTTGTATAAAACTTAAAAAAAAAGAAACAGGGATTTTATATGAACTTATCTGCATTGATGTTTTGCATTTTTGTGAGCTCTTCAATTGTTTATCAGGGCAACTTTAGATTTTCTGCTACTATCTCATCTCATCCCGTTTCCATCGTGATTCTTTCACATATACATTTCGATCAAACTCGGTACTAATGTTAAACCAACATTGATCCCGTTTTCATCGTGATTCTTTCATATATACATTTCCATCAAACTCGGTACTAAAGTTAAACTAGCATATATGAGACCAGAGAGATCAAATATATTTAGGTGCAGAAAAACAATATGTAATTTTTTATTGTTTAAATTGTATTTTTGAATGTTATAGAGATTACATAACATATGTAGTGAGCCAATTTATCAAAGCACATAATATTTTATTCATAATCCATATTGGATATTTTATTATATACAACATTAAAATATTTTCTTTTAACATTATATATATATATATATATATGAAGTTAATATCACATATTAAAATAGGTTTAAATATTTTATTCACATATTTTTTTTTCTCTAATTATTTTATATGAAATTATATTAGATTATGTGGACAACTAATTATATATGTATAATATTTTTATTTCTTTTGTTTTTATTTATTATAAAAGACATTGTTTTTCTCTATAGAGAATATTATATATTTTTTTTATTTTTTTTAAAGAGAGATAAACATACTTATACATTGCCTTCACATTATGCTATAGAATAAATCTCTTAACTTAAACACAACAAAGTAAATAGCTAAAACCATCCATGTGTGTTGTGAGTTGTAAATTGAAATAGTGTTTTAACAACACAACGATCAAAAGAGAGCAGAGCCAGCGATCTATCAATGGAGGAGAAAGAGAATGAGGGATTGGATAGCAATGGGAGAAATCTAATATTATAACAACGGTTGGCAGTGTTCAGATTGGAACCACTTGTTTCTGTTGGGTCATGGATTCGACTCCAAAACCTTTGATTCGGTTCCGGTAAAGGTTTGTTTGGTAGGACGACGGGTCGCTCTAAAACTCATCAAGGTAGTGGTGATACCCGTCTCCAAATGATGGACCGCTATAAAGCCCATCAAGTTAGTGGTGATGCCTATCTCGGATAGACCAAGAAAAGTCAAGCAGGTGGAGAAAGAGAGAGATCCAATGGACCAAGAACAAGGAAAAGTGATCTGCAATCCAAGTTAATAAAGAAGGTGGCAACGTGCCCTGTGATGCTTGTAGGTGGAGTAAACACTACTAAAAGCCCACCATTCGAAGTTGGAGGCCAAGGATCCATGATCTCAAGCTTTCCAACCATGATGGTTCCCAACTTCCGAAATGCAAAACAGTATGCCTGAATCCAAGGAATTCTTTATGATGAGGCTAACAAACTCAGATGCAAGTGCACCACTTGCAATTAGGTTTTTTCATTCTTATTAGGCAAGGCAAAGGAAAGCAGAACATGTGGTTAAATTTAGAGAGGAAACAAATGAATGAACCAGAGGGGTTAACTGATAGATAGAGGATAAACGGTTCGATTAAATTAATTAAGAAATATGCTAACTAAATTAGGGTTAATCTAATGGGAGAATGGCAAAGTCATTTGTAAGGCAGGTGAATTAAACTGTGATTAAACGAAAAACTGAATTAATAGAAAATTATATCTATTAAAGCTAGTTAACTTATTACACTAAGAGAGCTATAGTTAGCTCCGCATACTTGGAGCCATACATTAGAGCAGGGCTCGAACATTATCAACACCAACAAAAGTAGACTTCAAATAGTAGTTGCTATCCTCATCACACTAAAAAAAAATTCCAATATAGCAAGAAAGAAAGAAATTAAATAATAAAGAGATTGCTACCAGAGATCAGATGAAATGTAATATCATGTAGAAGTCAGAAACCCTCGAGTAATTCCAGGTGAGGAACAAAATCCAGCTGCCCTTTCAAAGTTTTTTTCTCCAGATGATGATACAAATCCAATTCTCTTCCTCCAATATCGCAAACCATACGGCTCAAATACAGACAGAATATGTCGAAATTATGTGAGATTTGATGTATTTATATACACTTCCTTGTAACTAAAAATATTAATTAAATATGCAAAATGCAGGAGGTTTAGTCAAAAATTAAATATAATATAACGCATACTTAAAGAGTATGGTAACTTGGGGTAGGATTTGACCAGTGCTAACATTAGCCTGAATAGAACAGAGTTCACGTCTATGACCGTAGGAGAAAAGCTAAGAGGCCCAGAACTTCTAATGATTTATCAGAAAAGGAGAAAGAGGATGAGGGATTTGATAGCAATGAGAGTAGTGCCCGCCAAGGAATTCTAAGAGGAGCTGGCAGTGTGCAGAGCGGGACTACTCATTTATGTTGGCCACAGATTCAACTCTAAACCCGGTGGTTTCGGTTTTGGGAATGGTTTGTTGGTCACATGCCGGGCCACGACCATCTTCAAAAATCGCACAAACATGAAGCACAAGACGAAGAAGAAGAAAGAAAGAAGTGAAAATGACGCTAAGATTGATATTAATCACCCCATTGGAAATGCAAGCAGATTTAATAAAAAGACAACGATCCCAGAGACCAAGAATACAGAAAATGATACGCAATCCAATCAAATGAACAAAAGGCATGGAAATGTACCCTGTAATGCTTGCAGGTGGAGTAAGAACGGCTCAGAACTGAGCATTCGAGGTTGGGGCCTAGGATCCTAGATCCGATGACCTCTGGCTTTCCAAGAATGGTTCCCAGCTTCCAATATGCATCAAGAAAAAGATTCAATTAAAGGAAATTGATGAAGTTACTGGTCAGTCTTTATGATGACGAGGCTAAAAAGGCCATGTTACAAGTCCACACACCTGCAATAAGTTTTTGATTCCTATTAGGCAAAGCAAGAGAGGGTAGTGCAGAGTAGAACATGCAGTTAAACTTACAGAAGAAGAAAATTAATGAACTGGAAGGATTACCCGATAAACAAAGGGTAAAAAGGCTTCTTAAATTAATTAAGAAACACGCTAACTAAACTAGGGTTAATCTAATGGAAAACTACCGGCCATTCCTAAGGAAGCCGACTTATACTAACATAGTTCGGTTCAAAGTAAAACTTAATTTAATGATGATGTAATATGGTTAATAGAAAATCAAATATGTTAAACATCCCAAATTTGGGTTAACGAGAGGCTGTATTTATTAAATCCAGTTAGATCACTGAAAAGACAAAAGATAGGGCCATCTCAGAAAACCTGAAGTTACACATTGGATTGGAATAGGGTTTGAACAGAGATGGAACCATTTCTACATACCTGGAATTGTACAATAGTAACAACACATAAAACAAACCTCAAATGGTGTGGTGATTGCTGTCTTCATCACATGAACGTACATTTCAATACAAACCAATAGAAAGTAAGTAGATAATAAATAAATTGCTTATCATATCAGAGATCACATGAAAGTAATTCCAAGGGATGAACTAAATCCAATTGCCATACCAAATCCAATTGTCGTAACCAAGAAGTTGTTTTTTCCAGGAAATAATACAATTAGAGTTGCCTCTTCCTCCTCTATCGCATAAACCCACATCACTCAAAATCCTATACAGACTCAAACACCATACCCCACACACATTCAAGCACCATACCACACAGAGACAGCCAATGTCGCAGACATGCTAAGCCAAACACCATACTACACAGAGACAGCCAACCTCGCAGAGAAATAAGCCAACACAGAGACAGCCAACCTCGCAGAGATAATAAGCCATGGAAAGAGGAAGGACACCGTCGACACAGAGACAGCCAACCCTGGAGACATAGCAGGCCATGGATAAAGTATGGAGGAGGAGAAATATGTTTGAAATTCCGTGAGATTGAATGTATATATAGACTTTCTTTCAACGGATACTTGAACCACCCGTTACAGCTGAGACCAATTACCAACGGCTTACCTTTATTCGATGTAAAATGAGTGCGCTTTCCAAAAAGCGCACCCGGCATCTGATTCTTGCTTTTATTCTCAATATTTTCCGTTTATATTCATGTAAAAAGTACTTCGTATTGGCTTTTCCAATTTAAATTTATTGTTTTTTTTTATCGTTTTCTTTTTCCAGTGCTTTGGATTGCCTTTTTAATTTAGCCTCGATTTTGACCTATTTATTTTAAGAGTCCTGGTGCTGGAGATCAAATTTTCTTAATTATATTTTAATTGTAATTAAAATTGATTGAGCATAAAATTTGCAAAATAGTTTTTAATAAGCTCTGAAACTGGAGATCAACTTTTCTTAATTATGTTATAATTGAAATTGATTAAGTATAAAATTTGCAAAATAGATTTTAATAATTCTAAAATTGATAGAATGGATTATTTGGAAAATAACCTATTGATTTTTAAACATGAATTTACTAAAAATTAATTAAGCTATACATTTGCATTTTATTTTTTATATTTATATACAAAAAATTAAGGTATACAACAAAGATCTCTCATGGGTTACAACTCTGGAGTAAAAAAGGTATTGAGTTTTAAACATGAATTCACTAAAAATTAATTAAGCTATGCATTTCCATTTCTTTCTTTTATATTTATATATAAAAAATTAAGCAGATCAACTTTTCTTAATTATGTTTGAATTGTAATTGTAATTGATGAAGTATAAAATTTGCAAAATAGATTTTAATAATTCTAAAATTGATAGAATGGATTATTTGGAAAATAACCTATTGATTTTTAAACATGAATTCACAAAAATTAATTAAGCAATGCATTTGCATTTTTTTTTTTTTATATTTGTATACAAAAAATTAAGGTATACAACAAAGATCTCTAATGGGTTACAACTATTGAGTATTGAAGGTATTGAGCTTTAAACATGAATTCACTAAAAAATAATTAAGCTATGCATTTCCATTTTCTTTCTTTTATATTTATATATAAAAAATTAAGGTACACAACAAAGATCTGTAATGGGTTACAACTCTTGAGCACCAAAGGGATTAGTTGCATGTATGCTAAAGATGTCTTTTTCTATATGATGATTTTTTTTCTTTGATGTCTTTATTTTCTAGAATGTGATAATGATACCTACTTTCATATTTTATCAGAACAGTCTTCTATGCTTTTTAGATATGTAATTAATATATTCTTATATTTTTTAGATATGTAACTATTTGTTTTATAATGACATATTTTAGATATGTAATTCTACGTTCTATAATTGTGGGATGATGATTCTCTGAAATTTGATAATTAAAATAATTGTGTTTAAGTCCGTATAAATGTTACTTCTATATTTTCTTAACTATGGATATACAATATTCATTCTATGACAAAATAATTATCTTAACAAGTTCATTAGCCAATCTTACTCCTAACATCACTCCTACATAATGATGTAAGAAAATATTAAAACCATATCATATTGTATTCATATTAATCTTACCAACTTTAAGCTGATTTTAGTGACCATTACCCCATCTAAGTTCCACAAGTTGACTCATTGCAATTTTTTTCAAATACCCAAGTGGCCTAAATTTCATAATTCTATATATATATATATATAATTTGAAGTTGTTTTTCTCCAACTCAACCTTATATATGATAATCACATATTTCTAAATGAATATGAGATTCCTATAAAATTTATATTTATGGACTTTCTAATATTACCTTTGATTGAATTTTAAATGATAATTTTTTTTGGACTTTATTTAGTCATTAATTTAATTTCATTTTTTAAAATTCTCTAATTTATATTATTTTTCCTCAATTATGACAATGATGCTTATTTTACCTAACTAACACTTAATACTTAATATAACAAAATTTCGATATCACACTTAATAATTATGTTACAAATTCCAATATCACATTTAATACTTATTTTACCAAAGTCTTCTCTATACCTAACATTATCATTTAATGTAAGTGTTACAAACTCCAGTATCACATTTAATACTTATTTTACTAAACTCTTATGTCAATACTTCACATTATCATTTTACATTAAATATACAATGCAAAAAATGGAAAAAGTAGAGAATTTTGTTCTTAAGTTGGATTTAAAGATTTTTATATTATAAAATTTTATTGATGGTTTTTTTTTTTCTATTTTCCTTATTTGGAAATGCATTAAAACTAGATGCTACCTAATATATTTCATATAACTTGACATTATCATTTTATATTAGGAATATAGAATTAGAGAATTTTACGGGAAAGAAATAGAGAATTTTGCTTTTAGTGCTTCAAAGACTTTTATATTATAAAATTCTATTGATGCCTTTTGCTGATATGGAAATGCATTAAAACGAGGATAATATGTTATCAAATATACCACATACAAATTAACTTTGACCAATTCTCCAGATATTGTTTATCATATTCATTGAATCATTCTTTGAGATCATGACATGTTTTAATTTTTTTTATTTAAAAAAAACAAAATTTTGGATTAAAATGTTTTTATGAATAATCTAATTATAATAAATTTTTATATTATTTATTGTATTTTTATTTTTCTTACAATATATATTGTTTCAATCCTATATATTATTTTGTTCCATTAAACTTTAAATATAATTATATTCACATATATATAAATAAATATTTTATTAATTACACTAATGTTCCATTAAACTTTAAATATAATTATAATCACATACATATAAATAAATATTTTATTAATATAAAGTGTAATGATGTGTTTATTTGTTAATGTATTTTGAAAGTTATTTATTTTATATTATTTCAAGAGGTTTTTTTAACATCACATTTAATGATTCTTTTACTAATTTTTATTTTCTTTGGTATGTCATTAACCATTTTAATGTTAATTTTAATTTGGATATATAATATAAAGAATTTAAAAAACAAATAGTTTTTTGGGGTTATAAAAGACACTATATTTATTTATTAATTTAAAATGCATTAAAAATTAGGGTTATATACAATCTAATATATGTGATAAAATTTATCTTGATGGACTTTATATGATTTTTGTTATGATACATACAAAATTATACTTCCAGTTAAACATTTTAAATATTTTGATTTTCTTTTTCTCTATTTATGAATAAAACACCTAAAGAGAAATTTTGTATCATATGACTAACTTTGCCTACTATGGCAATGTGCCCTATAGTGCTTGCAGGTAGAGTCAACCCTGCTCAGAACCCAACATGTAAGGTTGGGAACTGAAGAATTTTAGAACTGATGACCTCAATATTTCCAAGTATTTCCAAGAATGGTTCCCATCTTGACCTCAACCTTCTCAATAATGGTTCCCAGCTTCCAATATGCATCAAGAAAAAGCCTCGATTAAAAGAAAATAATAAAGATGCTAGTCAAGGCCATATTACAAGTGCGCACACCTGTAATAAGTTTTTTACTCCTATTAGGCACAGCAAGACAGAGTAGAGCAGAAAAGAACATGCAGTCAAACTTACAGAGGAAACAAATCAATGAACCTGGGGGATTAACTGATAAACACGGGGTAAACAGGTTTCTTAAATTAATTAGGAAATACGCTAACTAAATTAGGGTTAATCTAGTGGAAGAATATGAGTTATAGAAAATCAAATATTCTAAAACTTGGGTTAATCACTGGGAGGAAAAGAGCTAGAGCCATCTCAGTGTACCTGAAGTTATACGTTGGAACAGGGTTTGAACAGAGATGGAGCCATTTCTACATACCTGGAATTGTAGATTGGAGCAGGGTTTGAACAATGGCAACAACAAATTAAACAAACTTCAAATGGCGACGGCTATAGTCCCAACGAATAAAAGTGAGTTCAAATGGTGATTGTTATCTTCATCACACGAAAGGAGATTTCAGTACAAAAGGAAAGACAGTAAGTAGATAATAAAGAAATTGCTTCTCATAAGAGAGCTCAGATGAAATAAGCAATAACAAATAAAACAGAGTTTAAATGTGGCAGTTGCTATCTTCATCACAAGGAAATTTCAATGTAAAAGGAAAGAAAGTGGATAATAAAGAATTTGCTTCTCATATCAGATGATATGATGATAATATATGTATCTGAATTTTAGAAACATTAAGTAATTCCAAATTTCCAAGGGATGAACCAAATCCAATTGTCCTGCCCTTGAAATTGTTTTCTCCGACGAATAATACCAATAGAGTTGCCTCTTCCTCCTCTCACATAAACCCACATCACTCAAAAAGCACAAACGGACTTAAACACCAAACCACACAAAGACAACCAATCTCGCAGACCTACTAAGCCAAAGACCATACCTCACAGAGAGGCAACCTGGCAGACATAATAGGCCATGGATAGAGGAAGCACACCACATACCACACAGAGACATGCAATCCCCAAGACATAGTACAGAGAGACCGCCGACCCCACAGACATAGCAGGCCGTGGATAAAGGAGGGAGGGGAGAAATATGTATGAAATTCTGCGAAATTGAATGTATATATATATATATAGACATTCTTTCAACGGATAGTTGAACCACCCATTCCACTGAGACTAATTACCAATGTCTTATCTTATTCGATGTAAAATGAATCCACTTACCAAATCCAAAAAGCACACCCACGATTTGATTCTTGCTTTTTTTCTCGATACTTTCTATTTAGATTCATGCTTTTTGTACTTTTTCTATTTCCTTATAAGTTTAAATTTAAGTTTTTTCCCTTTTCTTTTTAGCCTCTATTTTGACTTTTAATTATTTATATTAATTTCTCTAGGGTGGGCCAGAGTTTTGCATAGAGATCACTAAAGTAGAGATCAATTTATCACTTTTTTCTTAATTGTAATTAAAATCGACTGACCATAAAATTTGCTTTTTGGTTTTACTCTTTTCATAATTTTTCATAATTATAAGAAGTTAATAGAATGGATTTGTGTTTTTGTTTCTCTTTTAATAATTATAAGAAGTTAATAGAATGGATTATTAGAAGCTCATTAAATAAAAATGGACGTGCTTATTTAGATTCTCGTTTTTCTATTTTTCTATTTCCTTGTAAGTTTAGATTTAAGTTTTTTTCCTTTTCATTTTAGTTTTTATTTTGACTTTTAATTATTTATTTTAATTTTCCTGAAGTGAGCCAGAGTCTTGGATAGAGATCACTAAAGTAGAGATCAATTTATCAATTTTTTCTTAATTGTAATTAAAATTGAGTAACCATGAAATTTGCGTTGAAGTTAATAGAATGGATTTGTGTTTTTGTTTTTACTCTTTTAATAGTTACAAAAAGTTAATAGAATGGATTATTAGAATCTAATTAAATAAACATGGACGTGCCAACGAGTTCTAAACATAAATTCACTTAAACTTAATTAAACTACACATTTGCATATTCTTTCACCGTAGCAATGAATTTTATAAAGTACAATTCTTGAGCATCAAGGGATTAGTTGCATTTATGCTAATGCAGTTTTTTGTTTTAGCATTTTTCCTTAATAGGACGATGATAAGTTTTTTTTATGCATTTTTTTTGGGATGCGGTGGTGTAATGTGATTTCGTGGTTTATGAGAACAATTTTTAAATTGTTATGTGATTTCATGGTTGAAGAGAATAATTTTTTATGTTTTCTTACGTCGTAAGGCGTTTCTCTATGAAATCAACTCCCTCCTTGTCTACGTGTCATTTTGTGCACCATAGGATTAGATGTTAGACTATTACACAAATTTCAAGCATTAGATCAATGGCAAGGGGAAGAGACAGGACGGAATGGAAGCGGGACTAGGAATGCATGTTGTCAGAACAGCAGTACGTCCTCCCTTCAGTCCAGCGCAGTGGCAGGAACTGGAACGCCAGGCGTTTGATTTTCAAGTACATGATGGCCTGTGTCCCCGTGCCGCCTGAGCTTATCGTTCCTATTCAGAAAAGTTCGCGATAGACCAATCAGCTTAGGCGACGAAGTAACCCTTACCGAGGTGCAAAGCCGTCCTACTCGTTTTCATCACTATATGGATGCTTCCGATGTAGAGTTGGAGCAAATCTTCAGAAAACCCAAATCAGTAGCATTCGTAAGCTTAATTCCCAATTTTATCAACATGTTGGCTAACACTTATTTATTAATCTGTCGTTGGTCAAATTGAAATTCATATCATTAATCAATTCTTAAAACCATAATCAGGTTATGACGGATCCAGATGCTCCTGGAGGTGAGTATCTGCACTGGTATGTTATAGTCCGCCTGAAATCGAAACAAATTCAAGATAACATGTCACGCAGAATCCGTTAACTAGTTTCTTAATAACAATGTTAATTGCTCCGTCTTGCAAGTCAGGTGTTTATTTGCTTTTCACGAACCAACATGGTCCAGGTATCAATATGGTTGCGTTTCTTGTCTGACCTTGAAATTGATCAAAAGTGCGTCGTATTGTTAACTATGTTTGTTTCTTTATGAAGCAATATTCGATAGGCTCCCGATGGAGCTGGCTGGCTACGAATCTCCAGTATGGTGTGCCCACATGCTAGTTCTCACATTGTTCAAGATTTCTGAAAATCAGCGCATCGCTCCACCCAACTCGCGGGAATGCTTCAATACCAAAACTTTTGCTCGTAGTAATGCACTTGGATCGCCTTTGGGTACTTTCTTTTTCAAGATCAAGTATGAAAATGAGGACAAAAAAAGGAAGAACGAGGTTAGTGAATCGTCTAGATGCATAAGAAGAAAGATTGCAAAATAAACTGGCAAAATATTGTAGAATGAACGAGTAAGAGGTGGAGAATTTCAGTCAGAGTGGGTATTGCTAAATGTATGAAAACGAAGACGAAAGTCCGAAGAATGACGACAGTGACTCATCTAGTTGCACCACTCCTCGGTCATGTAGCCAACGAAAAGAGAATGCAGAATGAGCAGTAAGAGGAAAAGCTTTAAGAAACATTAAGTAGCGACACCATTTTCTCATTTTTTTTACAGTCTTAGAATGTGGTTAGATATTGTTATGGTATTTATATCAAGGAATTACATTAGAACATACTGGTTTGTCGCTGTTTGGTGATGCCCACAGTATCATGTAAGCAGCGAGGTATTCATTAATAATATTGGAACTGTTTTATGTGGTTACGTTGAAAATATCAAAATACAATGCAATATAATTTTTTGCTTTTTGTTTGATGTGCGTACGCTGAATATATCAAAATACAGTGCCGAAAATGTGTATTTTCTTTTCCAATTTGTAAACTGAATGCGTGCCAAAATTCTTATCACTCATATTTTCGTCATGGAAAATAAGAGAGAATATTGAAGAACACAAGTATGGTTTTGTATTGACATTTCGATAACGGAGAGCGAACATCATTATGTAGCTTCTACTTTTGAGGTTTTTCTGGAGAGCCAGCAGTGAACAAAAATCCATAGGCAGTTCGCTGGTCACTGTCATTTGGCATCAATATTTTGATTTTTAATATAGGTTTAAGCAAATTATTATTAACATTTATATGTAATATTAGAAACTAAATTTGATATTATAATTATTAAAATTTTATTATCATCATCAGTGTATTAACATTTTAATTACGCGTAAGGCGTTCCCTATGAAATCAACTCTCTTCCTTGTTTACGTGTCATTTTGTGCACCATACGATTAGATGTTAGACGATTACACAAATTTCAAGCGTTAGATCAATGGCAAGGGGAAGAGACAGGGACGAAATGGAAGCCGGACTAAGAATGCATGTTGTCAGAACAGCAATACTTCCTCCCTTCAGTCCAGCGCAATGGCAGGAACTGGAACGCCAGGCGTTTGATTTTCAAGTACATGATGGCCTGTGTCCCCGTGCCGCCTGAGCTTATCGTTCCTATTCAAAAAAGTTCGCCAAAGATCTCCTCAGCTTCCTCCTCGTCATCATCTTCCTCCCCCACCCCTAAGTGCAATAATCAAGTTTATTATAGGTAGGCTCTGTAAAAAATAAAGCTTTATTTGAAGCTGACAGGGATTTTATGTTATGGCATTCGCGCCGTGGAGTTCGTTCCACATGGGATTCACTGGCAACATAGATACAGAACCCGGAAGATGTCAGACAATAGACGGTAAGAAATCGCATTGCTCCAGAGACGTCGTTCCGGACCAAAAGTACTGCGAATGCCACATGAATAGGCCCCCCCTCTCGGCATGAAAGAATATGGATGCGATAGGTAGGTTCTGTAAAAAATAAAGCTTTATTTGAAGCTGGCAGGCATTTTATGTTATGGCATTCGCGCCGAGAGATTTGACATCGTTACATGCCTGCAAGACAGAAGCAGAGGTATCAACATTGGCAATGCGGATTCCCAATGGAAACTGTGTGGATAAAATGTTCACATTGTTAGGATGAAAAGTCTGATGTGACGTTTGAGTGGGCTTTTCATTCAGAGTGATAGCAGCAGCAGGAGCAGGAAGGGCGTGAACATGAAGATAAAGGAGAAAGCAGAAATAACTGTGTTTGTGACCTATTAAATTGAAAAAAGCGTGATTATGTAAGACCGCCCTCAATTCCATTTATGGCACCAAAACCATGGTGTTTTCACAGGAAAAAAGAAAGGATATCAGTTATCTGGTGGAGCAGGCTAGCATTATGCACCGCCCCACAACATTAGAAGAGAGTTTTTGGAGCTGGAAACACGAACCCCGAAGCATGTAAAGGTGTAATGGCATTGTTATTCACGTATGTATTGTGTTTTTCTTTTAGGTTAATTATGGTGAATTGCTAACATGCAACGTTGATTAGGTTTTAGATGAAACCTTCATACGGGGTCATTACGGTTGTGAATCCATTTTAATTTGGGAATTACCAAGTGTTTTAAGGGATTTGATTTTTACTAAACGTTTAGTAAATCTAGAATTAGAATTAAAATAGATTTAAGCTGATTTTATTATTAATTATAATTATATTTATTAATTTTATATTTTATTATATTTTTAGTTTTAGTTTTATTAATTTTATTAATGGAAAATGTTTATTCATAATTATAATTATCAATTTTTTAATTTTATTTTGACCCAATTAAAATGTTTACAAAATATTACTATATTTCTATATATTGGGTTGGAAAGCGTCTTTTCTAGATAAGTACTTTTAACTTTTTATTATTTTTTAATTGAGCTCACATATAAAAGTTTATAAACATTTACACCACTACAACATTTTCCCATACTTTTTTGCTTTTAAATTTAATTATAAAATGTTATAAAATAAAATATTTACGCCGTAAGGCGTTTCCCTCTGAAATCAACTCCCCTCCTTGCCTACGTGTCATTTTGTGCACCATACGATTATGTTAGACGATTACACAAAATTCAAGCGTTAGATCAATGGCAAGGGGAAGGCACACGGACGGAATGGAAGCAGGACTAGGAATGCATGTTGTCAGAACAACAGTACGTCCTCCCTTCAGTCCAGTGCAGTGGCAGGAACTGGAAGGCCAGGCGTTTGATTTTCAAGTACATGATGGCTTGTGTCCCCGTGCCACCTGAGATTATCGTTCCTATTCAGAAAAGTTTGTTTTCTCTTCGCCAAAGATCTCCTCAGCTTCCTCCTCGTCATCATCTTCCTCCCCCACCCCTAAGTGCAATAGTCAAGTTTATTATAATGGAAGCGGGACTAGGAATGCATGTTGTCAGAACAACAGTACGTCCTCCCTTCAGTCCAGTGCAGTGGCAGGAACTGGAACACCAGGCGTTTGATTTTCAAGTACATGATGGCCTATGTCCTCGTGCCGCCTGAGATTATCGTTCCTATTCAAAAAAGTTTGTTTTCTCTTCACCAAAGATCTCCTCAGCTTCCTCCTCGTCATCATCTTCCTCCCCCACCCCTAAGTGCAATAGTCAAGTTTATTATAGGTAGGTTCTGTAAAAAATAAAGCTTTATTTGAAGCTGATAGGCATTTTATGTTATGGCATTCGCGCCGTGGAGTTCATTCCACATGGGATTCGCTTGCAACATGGATACAGAACCCGGAAGATGTCGGACAATAGACGGTAAGAAATGGCATTGCTCCAGAGACGTCGTTCCAGACCAAAAGTACTGCGAACGCCACATGAATAGCCCCCCCCCCCCCCTCGACACGAAAGAATATGGATGCGATAGGTAGGTTCTGTAAAAAATAAATCTTTATTTGAAGCTAGCAGGCATTTTATGTTATGGCATTCACGCCGTGGAGTTCGTTCCACATGGGATTCGCTGGCAACATGGATAGAGAACCCGGAAGATGTCGGACAATAGACAGTAAGAAATGGCATTGCTCCAGAGACGTCGTTCCGGACCAAAAGTACTGCGAACGCCACATGAATAGGCCCCCCCCCTCTCGGCACGAAAGAATATGGATGCGATAGGCAGGTTCTGTAAAAAATAAAGCTTTATTTGAAGCTGACAGGCATTTATGTTATGGCATTCGCGCCGTGGAGTTCGTTCCACATGGGATTCATTAGCAACATGGATACAGAACCCGGAAGATGTCGGACAATAGAGATCATACCCTGTATAGAATTCTGCTTTTGTAAAACACTTCCAGGGCTTGCATCACGTTTTGAATTGGATTACATTCTGTCAAAAATTGTGATTTGTAAACTTTACTATTCAGTTGACAATCCACATGTCTGATAATCATTACCATGGAGGAAGATAAATGGTCCAGGATTCATCCCGGGACCTCTCAAGGGAATAATATCAACTCCAACACTTTGTATTACTGATAGTCACTAGACTTTGATAACCATTACCTTGGAAAAGAGAAACAGTCTAGGATTCATGTTGGGACCTCACAAAGGAATAAGTCATTGAAGTGGAGGTTGGATTCACAATCACCACATGGTACCTTCATAAACAATGCCTAAGTTAATTTGGGCTGCCAGGATTTGTAATACATTTTTATTTGGGAATTGAAATGGGTCAACATGCAATCAAGGTCTGAATCACTGATTCACATTTGCTGGAGAATGATAATATAGAAGTCAAACTACCAGCCACCATTGGAAGCTCATAAATAGCATCAAAGGTGTTTTGTCTGGACGATTAATAGAAGTCAAACTGCCAACCAACGCTGGAAGCTCATGTATTGCATCAAAGGTGGCTTATTTAACTGTGGAATTCCTTCTTAACGTTCCAAAGTTTTCTACAGTTTCAATAGTTCCTAAAGTATAGTTTGCCATAAATTATAAAGGAAACATGTCTTACTGGCTCTTGGGAATATGTTGTGTAGTGGCATTATGGCATCGTCTGTGTTGTTCAAGTTTCTGTTGTGTAAATAATTGACTTGCTTCCAAATTTTTTGTGCACTGACTATTGCAGCCTATAGATGCACCATAAAACAAGTTACAACAAATATAAAGCAGAAGAGTGTTTTGCCTTCACACAGCTGCTGTGTAAACATCCAGCCAAAAAACCATGCCAAGCCCCAGACATCCATACAAGTTGAAAAGAAATAGGGCTTTTTGATAACACAGTAAAGCTCAAGGAAAAAAATACTACCATATATTTCTAGATTTTCAGTCAATACATGGTAATATAAAATTCAGGCTTCAACAAATAATTTGGGCCTTGGATCTTCAGACAATACACTCTAAGCTTATTTATCCAACTTCATCTTTTTCTTGAATCAGGCGGCAGTAACACTAAGCTACATTGAGTTAACAACAACAAAATTTTAAATTGAGTAACACACATTCCAAGTTAGCCCAAGGCCTTGTGCAACAATTATCCCTGAATTACCCCTTTCTAACAAGAGGCAAACAACTAATCATGTTTATCAGGGATAGCAAATGTAGGAAATACATCAACTAAAACATGCAAGATAAATATACTGAATGTTAGATTTTTTGTTAATCTTCAGATATCCTTTGGACCTGCATCTCCTAGAAAGCAAGGTTTTGTCTTACTGTCTATGTAAGGACAGTTGAATAGTACTTTAGGAAGGTTAACTGACCCTTGCTTTATGAATAGCCCATTAGGAAGAAAAAATCAATTTAGCCTTTATCTATAGAGAAGTATTGAATACATTTAATTAAATAATAAAAAAATATATAATGAGGCAACAAAAACTGTCACAAAAAAACAGACAGAGGAGAATGCAATAGAGAAGATAGCATGATAATCAGGCAACAACTTGAATAGATAAATTGTAGTCACACTCTGTAAGTGTGGGAGAATTCCAGATAATGTAAGGTTGACTCATGCATTTTATTTCCCAAGCACTGCAATTCTCTATCGTATATTTTACTCTCTAATATTTGTCCACTGTGAATACATCATTCTTTCTGCTAAAATTAAAATATTTCAGTGGATGGTATGTATTTTATTTGTTGTACATTCATGCCTTAAGAAATAAATTTGATTCCAATTGCTGAGCACTCTAGTGTTGCGAACACAAGTTCAATATCTCTTTTTGATCACTCAATTTTTTTCCAATATTTGATACCAAAGCTAATGGTCTGTTCATAAGGAAGGCTAGACTTTAATTTTCAGGTTGGTTACCTATTTGAAAAAGAACAAGCAATACAACAAACAACCATGCAAATTAGAAGTCTCAAAGTACACCAGAACCATGGCTGTAGCTAGCTTGACTTTCTTCTTTGTCTAAAACAGATCTGGTTGTAAAATTTAACAGCATGGGATTTCATCTGGAAGCTGCAAATGGGAATTCCATTATTGAACAAGATCATTTAGCGTTCTGGAAGAAGATGAAGTCAAACATACCATATGAACTGCAAGAATCAACAAATGGGAAACTAATAATCATAGGACTCTTACTTGTAGCATTTTGAGCATTAAATTTGATCAAATGACTCACATCAGCAGTGCCAAAACACCAAAAGAAAAATGGGGCACATGTGTGTGAAAATAACGCTATAACTGTGAGATTTGTCTGAGGGAACTTCACCAAATAAAGAGGAGGCTCCTAATATGTAGCCAAACACAACAATCAATTGAAATTCAAGCTATTTAACATTTATGTATATCAAGTTGTCATCCTAAGATATAGCTGAGGAAGTTTTCACAAATAAAGATGACAACATAAGATGTGGCCAACAACATCAATCACTTCAAAAAATTGTTAGAGATGCTAGCACCTGTTGAGGCACCAATTCAAAATGTACATGCAGTCATCGCCTTGCTTGCATTACTAGCCTAATCTTATGACAGTCTGGTCACTTCATTTGACATAGCCCAGATCGCCATAATAATGTAAGAGAAGACATGAAAGAAATATTCAAGGTTGATAACAAAAAACACAGTTTTCTTTCAGCAAGTAAGAACAAGAAGTTCGAGAAAAAGGTTGTTGATCTGACACGAAAATGAGATTCACTTGCAATTATATTTTTTGTTGCTAAAATAGCATGGTATAATTCATTTATTGCAGAAAGCAATGGCACCACACCAAAGGAGCATTGGAAAATGTTTTCAGTTGAAAAGGAGGATAAAGCAAATGTGGCAACATACTTCAGGCAGTCTGAGCCTACTACTTACATCAATGCTCCACCAGTTGGCGCCCTTGCATTTTTCCGTGGTCATCCTTCCTAGCAAGCATGTGAAAATTAATGTGCACCAAATTCCTCTCACAGAATTGAATATATTTGTACTCAAAATCTCACCCCAATGAAAAGCCCAAATAAACTATGCACCTGGAAAAGTGCACAGGCAGGCACAGTGGATGCAGGAAGCTTGCAATGGCAGTGGTTTAGTATTATCTGATTTTCATGGCCTCCATGGCTAAGTGGGTAGTACACAATCAAGCACACTGGATGTAGGAGCTTGAGTTTGCAATTGTAATGGCGGTGGTTTATTGTATTTTTTTCAACTAAAAAAATTGTGTTTGGAGCAGTTTTCAGATATATATAAGTTTGCTTGAGATTGGACTGCGTTTGGAGCAATTTTCAGATATATATAATTTTCTTTGAGATTAGACCTCCCTACTTAACTATTAACCATTAAACCACGTCCTAAAAACTAGTGAAGATGTCTGAATGGCTAAGTGGTTCGTTATAAATCTGGTAACTGATTACGATGCAATGGGAAAACACCTTCAGAGTCGCTCGAACCTGCGCCCAAATGGAGACCTTGAATGTATCTGTTCCGCCAGACGCTAGGAGCTGCCAATGCAGATAATTTATAGCAGCACGGGGTGGGATTTGTATGCATGGGCCTTCCGGGCGGCCGCCAAAATGGTGGATGTCTTTGTTCACAGAGTATAGTTTACCTTACGCCTGGGGCACAGCCTGTCGGGATTCAACACCGCGAGCGGACCTGCGAGGTGAGCGAGCACCGTGAGCAGGAGAAATGAATGCTCGAGAGGGTTGCAGAGGACTTGTTCCGGTTGTGCGAATGGAGCAAATGAATGTTTGGCGCGAGGGATCGTTTGAAATTGCGCAGGTGTTGGTTGCCAGCACAGCGGGTGCCAGCTCGGAGGTGGTGGGTCACCCGTTCCCGGAAAAAATTGCCGTCGAGCTCCTTGAGAAATGATGGATGGTATGGGCATGTGTGTATGGTGAGGCCGCTATCGGGTGCATTAAATGCCCGATAGGAAGCTGGTTAGCTCTTGCCATGGTCCTTGCCTTTTCTTTATCTTTGTTTTTTGTCTTTCAACAGGGGACAAAGAATCATTAATTTGTTTTCATTATAGCATGGTCCTTTGCCTTTTCTTGATCTTTTTTTCCTCTTTCAACACTTGTCAAAGAAGCATTAATTTGTTTTCATTATAGCATGGTTCTTTCCTTTTTTTAATCTCTTTTTTTGTCTTTCAATAGTTGTCAAAGAAATATTAATTAGTGTGATATGCTAGAAGCATTAATTAGTGTTATATGCTATCGATTGCTTTCGATTGCCTTACATAGTGTTATATGTTATCTATTGCCTTACGGCGTTTTCTTTGCAACATCTGGTGCAAATGCTAGTAAATATGTAATTTTATGTTTTATAATGGTACATTTTTTTGGCATTAATTTGAAATTAAATTAATTTTTTTTAAGTTCTTTTAAAATTTTCTAATTTATGTTATTTATTTCTCAATCATAATAATTTGATGCTTATTTTACTAACATTCAATATCACACCTAATATTTATTTTACCCAACTTTTTCTCTAATCAATATAAATTTATTTCTCAATTATAATAATTTTATACTTATTTTATCAAGCTCCAATGTCACATTTAGTATTTTACCAAACTCTTCTCTTTGTATAAGTGACACTAACATTTTATATTAAATGTACAATGTGAAAAATGAAAGAAATAGAGAATTTTGTTTTTAGTTAGCTTCGAATACTTTTATATTATATATGTCATACAACTTAATTTTGATGTTGTCTTTTTTTGTAAGCTTTATAAATATAATTCCATTACTTATAACTAATATTACTTGATAGCTCCTTTTCATCAAAAAGACACTCTAGGATCCCATATTTTTAACATATGAAGAACAAAGATTCAACATTATTATCAGTGAAGTCCTTAGGTACTAGAAATTAACTTCCTAGAGGCTTGTACAAAACTTAAAGAGGACAATACTAGAAATACAAGACCATTTTTTAAAACATAATGAGAAGTAGCATGCCTACTACCCATTTCCAGTAAAATGACATCCATTGTACTATCAGTAAACCATACAAAATAACATTGTTTCAAAATGGCATGCCATCAACCCATTATGACAAACTAGAACAAAACCAATAATAACGAGCTTGCAAAAAGAAGTGCAAAAACCATGAGAAGTTGTTAATCTGAAATCATGACTAAAGAGAGTGGAGTAGGGTTTCCTTGGCGCAAGATCCTAGCTGGAGCATTGATGATTGTTGGTGCTTCAAGTTGTGCATCAAACTCAATATCTGAGTCAAACACTACAAAATGCTCTACCCTCGTTAACTTGGCCACGATATCATCCAAATTGTAGAAAATATCTCAAAGAATTCTCTTGATTTCATCCTACCATGTAAATGTCTTATAATTTTCGATTTGTTTGTTACAAATTACAATATGAAGCAATGTTTCTAACTAATGATGCATAAACAATGAATGAAGGAATGTGCCTGAGGCGATTGCCACTAATCTCAAAGTAAAAAAATATAACTGGTCCCCAAACTCCTTTGCCTAAGTGAAGAATTTCATTCCTCACTTCAGAGGGAACCAAATCGAAGGTGTTGGCCATTGAATCCCAACCAAAGAGATGTTGATAACGAGACGAGGATGATCCTAATGCACCACCACGGCTACTAAGCAGACGCTACCTAGGGGCCATGTGTAGACAGAACCTAGAAATATGGGTGAACAATAGAGAGACCAACAAGAGACAATGGTGGATAAAAAACGTTACTGAAGCAACACAATTGAGGATAACAAGGAAGTCATCAACCATAAAAAGGGAGAGAGAATAATGTTTCAGTGGAGGATATGACAGAGAGAAATGAAGCTCAAACTGACTTTCCCACCCTACATCCCAAAGGAAAAAAATTCACGAAGGATAAAATAAATTCAGCCCATAAAACTTAAGGTAGCTTTGACAATAAACTGACCCTTGACACTATCAGAACCAAACTAATATCTATTTTTTCTTAATTGATATTAAAATGTACCAGGGTACCACACTCCATAGATCAATACAAGACAGTTAATATTCTTGTACCCAGTCACTCGAACGAAAACCCAATATTCTTGTCAGATAAGTTTTAACATTATCGGTAATGTTGAAGAAGAATGTGCAGGATTTATCCTTGTTGATTTGAGTACCTAAAGCTTCCATGAAGAGGTCTAGGATCCCTTTTATTCTTATGACTTCTCTCAGACAAACTGCGCAGAACAACATCATATCATCCACGAATTGCTGGTGTGTAATCGGCAAGTCGTTTCCCCATATCCGTAGCCCTTTGATTTTCCTCTCCCATAATTCTTTTTTGATATACCTTCCCAGTCCTTCTGCCGCAATAATGAATAGAAATGGGGAAAGAGGGTCCCCCTGCCTCAATCCTCTTGAGGCATTGAATGTTGAAGTTGGAATTCCGTTCAGAAGAATGGAGAAATTTGGTGTGGAGATCATATCAGAGATCCACTCTATCCATCTATTGCAAAAGCCAAAGGCCGCTAATACCGATTTAAGGTATGTCCAGTTCAGTCGGTCATAGGATTTTGAGAGATCCAATTTAATCATCATTCCAGTTTCTTTCTTAGATTTCAAAGAATGCACAACTTCTTTTGATGCTACCAAGCCATCCAGAATTTGTCGACCTTCCACAAACCCGGTTGAGAACTTGTTAATAGAATATAAGAGGGTTGTAATATATATTACATTGAATGTGCCCCAAAACATAGGATATCTGTAAAATTCTCCCAAGTCCTTCAATCACTAATATAAGTAGGAAAGGAGATAGTGTATCACCTTGCCTCAACAAATTGTTGATGTGAGATAGGATGTACTTTACGATATAAATGTAAACCATGAATGTGCCCCAAAAACATAGGATATCTGTAAAATCCTCCCAAGTCCTTCAATCACTAATATAAGTAGGAAAGGGGATAGTGTATCACCTTGCCTCAAACCTCTAAAGGAGCTAAAAGTGGCTGAAGTGAACCATTGATCAAAATAGAGAAAAATGGTAGATATGAGAGACGACACCCAAGATAACCATCGTACAAAGAATCCATATGTTGAAAGAATGTGAAGCAAGTCCAACCGATGTGATCATAAGATTTAGATAAACAGAGTTTAATAGTCATACCTGGGTTCTTCATTACCCTAAGGGAATGAATAATTCCTTGCGCTGCAATGATACCATCCGCAATTTGTCGACCCTCCACAAAATCAGTATGAGTGGGCGATATTAGAAATGGGAGAATTGGTTTCAATCGATTGACAATCACTGGTGAGAAAATTTTGTATATCACATTACAAAGCGCAACTGGTTGAAAGCCATTAGGAATCTCCAAGTGTCCATCATTGGGAATGAGAGTAAAAAACGTAGCATTGAGTGTTAGTTTCAAATATTTTCTTTGTCTTGATTCTTCTACTATTTTGTGAATATCCTTACCCAAGAAACCACAACATGCTTGAAATAAATCTAAGGGGAAGCCATTAGGTCATAGTGCCTTATTTTTGGGCATATGCGTGACCGCCATCTCTATTTCCTAGAAAGAAATTAGCCTCATCAAGGTGATTTTCTAGTCTTTACTGACTAGTCTTAGGATATGCTAAAGAACGATATTAATATATTTTTTCCTATGGGAGGAGATCTTAGTTAGAAGATCCCTATAATGAGCTATTGATTCCTGCTCAATCTCATGATGTTGTATCTTCCTTTCACCGTCATTTGAAATAATAGAGAAGATTCTATTGATTGGTGGTAATGTATCATGGATTTATGAAAAAAAATTGAATTCCGTTCCTTTTCCTTAAGCCCATCAAGATAGTAGTTTTTTTGATGCATTTTTATTGTGGGATGTGATAGTGTAATTTGATTATTACTAAAAGAATGTAATAGTATTATTTCAAAATTTAAAATTGTAATATTATATTCCATGATAGGGGTGGGTTGCATATAAATATAAAGATTGTAAAAAGTCCATGACCTGGCGCTAAAAAATCCTATTCTTCGTCCGATAGGGGTGGGTTGCATATAAATATAAAGATTGTAAAAAGTCCATGACCTGGCACTAAAAAATCCTATTCTTCGTCCCATGTGTTTCACAGATACATTTTAAGAAAAACATAAACCACCATAAATACATAATCACTATATTGTGCCATTGAAAAGAATCCTTATAAGTACATTTCTATAATTTTATTATCCAAAAAATTAGAAAAAAATTCTAAAGCATTATAAAAATGTATAAAAATGATTTGTGCATTTCTCTAATTCTATTATCCAAAAAATTAAAGAAAAATTCTAAAACATTATAAAAATGGATAAAGATGATTTGTGTAAAGATATTTTTTTAATATTCTTTAGCTTCATAAATCTAATGTGCTTTCCATTTCAAGTTTTCTTATACTATGCGTTTTCTATTAAACATGAATATCATTCGTTAAGGATGCACATTCAGAATGTGAAAGCTAATTGCCAATGTTAATTGGGACATAAAAAATTTATATTTGAAATTTATATTTGATATTTCATGAAGCAAGCCACTTAGTTCTGTGCCCTTCATGAGGAAAGAGAAAGAATAAAGTGGTAGTGAACAACCTTGAGAAACAAAGAATCGCCTAAGTTCCAATTTTCTGTGGAAACATTATGCAGCAAATGGATACTTTTATTACATCCTTTAGACAGAGGTAACCCATGATGTAGACATCCATTACAGTAAGTGCCTAAAACATATCCAAGAGAAAAATGCAAAAACAACTAACATAAATACAACAAATGCAGGCCACGATGCAGATGATAACAAGCAGAAAACAACTTCCATATATATGATTGGGTCCTGTCAAGCACCATGAATTCTACCTCAAATTCCATGAATATCTAGAAATCCGGTATGCTAAGTGCCTAAGACATATCCAAGAGAAAAATGCAGAAACAACTAACATAAATATAACCAATGCAGACGATAACAAGTAGCAAACAACTTCCATATATGAATCGAGTCCTATCAAGCACCATGAATTCTACCTCAAATTCCATGAATATCTAGAAATTCAGTATGCTAATTGCCAAATTGGAATGCATACATAAATAATAATTGATAAGCTGCAAGAAATATATGGGCTACTAACCCAAAATGCATACTCAACTTTGAGATTCGGGAGGCTAATAACTTGGCTTATTTAAAAATCAGGGTTTCAAAAAATCCAGTATAGTAAATTGGCAAGTGTGATGGGCCTGTTGCCAACTCAAAATGAAAAATCAACTTTGAGTCTCATAGAACTCATGAATTGGGTTATTAAAACTAATTGGGAACATAAACTCAAAAATAAGGGAAGAAAAATTCGCTAAAATATTGGCTATTGTCTGCAAGTGGGATAGATCTACTATCAACCCAAAATGCAGAGTCAACTCCTAGACGTAGGACGCTAACTTGGCAAATTAAAAAAATTAGGAAACATAAAATGAGGGAATAAAACAGAATTCACCAAAGTCCTGGCCATTGTCTGCAAGTTGAAAAGTTCTGCTACATTAACTATGTATTGTATGAATTCATCTGCAGTCTACTCAAATTACTTAAATGCCTAGACTGGCCTAAGATGCATACCTTGGCGCAACTTCTGCGTGGATCGCAGGCTAACTTGTCTTATTAAAAAATTAGGGAACATAAAATCAGTGATTAAAACAGAATTCAGCAAAGTAGTGGCCATTTTCCGCCAGTGGGAGAGGTCTGCTACCTTAACTATGTATTCTATGAATTCATCTGAAATCTACTCTAATTACTTAAATGAATTAAGCAATGCCTAGCCTGGCCTAAACTGCATACCTGGGACTCTCTTGTTTATCAGGTTCCTTACTTTCGATGGCATCACCATGTTGTGTGTCTATTAGGTTCCTTATTTTTCAATCGCCTCGCAAGGTTGTGTGTCTATTACTTTCAATGGCCTCACCAAGTCGTATGTCTATTGATTCTTCTAGGCCATCCTTAGTCTTTTCCCATTCTCATTGAACCATTTATTTGATGCAGTTGTTTTGTTTCCTTATCTTTCGAATCATCCTCATTCACATTTGCATCGACTGAGTCTCAACTATTTTCTCAGCATCATTAACAGTTACATCCACATTTCTGTAATCTCACTCGGTACGGTTTGACCAGTGGTAACAGGAGCCAGAATCGAACATAGCTCACGCCTGACTGTAGGAGAAAAGGCAACAGGCCCAGACCTTCTAATAATACGGTTAATAGAAAATCAAATATGTTAAAAACCCGGAATTTGGGTTAACGCGAAGCTATATTTAGTAAACCTAGTTAAATCACTGAGATGACAAGAGTTAGAGCCATCTCTGCATACCCAAAGTTATACATTGGAATAGGGTTTGAATAAAGATGGAACCATTTCTGAATAACTGGAATTGCACATTGAATCAAGGTTTGAAAGATAGCAACACTAAATAAAACAAAGTTCAAATGACGATTGCTATAATAACAAAAAAATAAAACAGAGTTCAAATGGCGATTTCTATCTTCATCACAGAAAGGGAATTTCAGTACAAAAGGAAAGAAAGTCCATAATAAAGAAATTGCTTCTCACAATAGAGATGAGATGAAATACTAGAAACAAATAAAACATAGTTCAAATGCTGTGGTTTCTATCTTCATCACAAGGAAATTTCAATGTAAGCGATAACCAATAAAACAGAGTTCAAATGTGGCAGTTGCAAAATCACAAGGAAATTTCAATATAAATGGAAAGAGGGTAGACAATAAAGAAATTTCTATATGAGAGATCAGATGAAATATACCTGAATGTGAGAAACCTTAAGTAACTTCAAGGGATGAACCAAATCCAATTACGCAACCCTTGAAGTTATCTTCTCCGAGAAATGTTACAAATAGAGTTGTCTCTTCCTTCTTTCTCACATAAACTACATGACTCAGACACCATACCACACAGAGACAACCAACCTCGCAAACACCATACCACACAAAGAAATCCAACCTCGTAGAAATAATAGGGCATGGATAGAGAAGGACACCATACCACACAGAGACATCCAACCCCAAAAACATACATGGCCATGGATAAAGGAGCGAGGAGAAGAAAATGCGTTTGAAATTCTGTCAGATTGAATGTGTATATATATATATACTTTCTTTCAACGCAGACTTGAACCACCCATTACAGCTGAGACCAAAGGCTTAAATTGAATAATGTTTGAATAATGTAAAATGAGTCTTCTTACAAAGTCCAAAAAGCACACCCCACGTTGATTCTTTCTTTTTTTTCTCATTACTTTCTATTTTTTTGTCGGTACTTTCTATTTAGATTTATGCTTTTTACCCTTTTTCTATTGGATTTCCAGTTCAGATTGTGTTTTTTTCATTTTCTTTTAACCTCGATTTTCACTTTTTAATTACTTATTTTAATTTGTCGAGGGTGGGCCGCGAATCTGGCATAGAGGTCACTAAAGTGGATATCATTTTTTTCTTAATTGTAATTAAGATTGACTGATTAAAATTTGAATTTTTATTGAATTAAGGCTTATGTGATCTATATCAATTTTTGAGACATGTTTTCGAGGATAATCACATCAAAATTCATTTCTCAAAGCATTTCGAATGAGTAAGCATGACGATGGCAAGATGAAGAATCAGATAATGGAAACAAGTTAAATAGAGCTATCCGTTTGAGACAATACAAGTTAAAGGCAATACGGCAATACACTGATGTGTGTTTTACTGGTAAAGTCTCGCTGGATGAAGCCCATAAGACCGCGGTTCAAATCTCATTGAGTATAGTGTCCTGCTATGATATCAGCTCAAGGAGCAGACTCCACTTATCCATCTCGTTGAGTAGGAGTAGACTCCCCTTATCCATATCATTAAGTATAGTGTCCTGCTATGATCTCAGCTACACTCCCCTCCGTAAGTCTTGACTCTTGCTAAATCATAAGAAGAGTAGACTCCCCTTATCCATCTCATTGAGTAGGAGTAGACTCCCCTTATCCATCTCATTGAGTATAGTGTCCTGCTATGATCTCTGCTAGACTCCCCTCCATGAGTCTCGACTCTTGCTAAATCATAAGAATTTGGTATACCTCGCTTGCATGTTGTTGGATATACTCTTGGTGTTGATCTTGGGTCTCCCTTAGATTAGTTCAAGCAGTTACGGATTCACCATGTGGTAATTAGCTAACTTCCATAAATTTATGAAAGAACTTTTAATAATTATAAAAAGTTAATAGAATGAATTATTAGAAGATAATAGAATGAAATGGATTTGTTTATAGCTTAAAACATAAATTCACTAATATATATATATATATATATATATATTTTTAATCAATCATATAGTAAAGATTTTTAATATAGAACAATTCTTGAGCATAAAGGGATTAGTTGCTTTTATATTAACAATGCCATTATTTTTTGCTTTTTCTTTCCCTTTTTTAATATGTTGATGTTGATTTTTTATTTGATGCCTTTGCTTATAAAAGGTGACATTGTTATGTGGTTTTCCATAGTCTAAAGAGGTTAATATTTTGCAGTGAAAACAATAGAAATTCTAGCAGGATTTTGAAGAAATCCAACATAAATTTTTGGAAATGTTTGTTATAACTATCAAGCTTCAATATCTTGGGTGCCCCAAGGGTTTTTGATGGCGTTGAATCCATTTCCAACATAAAAAAAATCATTCGAACACTGTAAGGATTAGATTTTATGAAGAAAAAAATTATTTGATTTCGGCAAGAATTTCATCGTCCAGAAGTAATTGTGGTCTGGTAGACAATGCCTATGATTTCATGGTTTACGAATACAATCTTTTATGTCTTTTATTTGATTCCTTCCTCTTCTAAAAGGTGACATTGTTATGTGAATGGTTTATGAGAACAATCTTATGTCTTTTAGATATGTAATTATGTGTTTCATAATGTTGCATTTTAGATATGTAAATCTATGTTCATTAATGGTGGGATAAGGGTTTTTGGAAATTTTACACTTAAAAATGTAATATTATTATTACAAAGTCTAAAATTGTAATATTACATTCCATGATATATGTTGGTTGCATATAAATATGAAAGGTTGTCAAGAGACCATGACCTAACACTAATAAAACCTATTCTTGCTCCCCATGTGCTTCACAATTACATGAAAAAAACATAAATTGTCATACATACATCATCACCATATCTATATCATTGAAAAGGATCATATAAGTGAATTCCTATAATTCTATTGTCCAAAAAGTAAGAGAAAAATTCTAAATCATTATCAAAATGGGTAAGGATGATTTTTGTAGAGATATTTTCTTTGATATTCTTTACCTTCATAAATCCAAGTTGAATGTGACCCCTTATTTGGATAAAAGAATTGCCTTTGAGTTTAGCTCATGATATATGTATTTAAAAATTAGTAACTACAAAAGAAAGTCTACATCTCCAATGTTTAACTTGGTCCATTTGTGCTTTCAATTTCAAGTTTTATTATAGCAATGTATCTATTTTCTATCAAATATGAATATCATTCATTAAGTATGCACGTTTAGAATGTGAATGTTAATTGCGATATAACATTTTTATATTTGATATAAATGGTTGCTTCTTTTATGTTATATACCAATTTCCTTATAGTTATCTTTCTTTATTAGCAAACATCCTATTGTGATTACATTTCTATTTAGATTATGTACTTTATGTAATTGAATATACTTAATTTTAGGTCGCCTCTAAGCCTATATTGACATTGTTCAAGAAAATGTTGTAGTACAATTTCTCTAAAAAGCATTCCTTTATCTACAAAATCATTTCCTTACAATGCTGTCAAAGAATCAAGATTTTATTTAACTGCAAAAAAAGATTAAGATTCTTCATTTTATTTTCAATTGATAAATTACTCTTATATTTTACATTATTTTTCCTTATTGGGCATAGCTTATGCAAATATCACTACATCGTGATTTTTATATTAAGTTTTAGTTTAACGCAACTATTTTAGTATAACTTTCCTTGCTTATGACTTATTGTCCCTCTCCCATTAGAATATTCCTAATTTTGTCTATAGGTTTATTAATTAATTTAATTATCATGGTTTCCTTGTGTTTATCAGTTAATCACTCTCGTTCATTAGTTTGTTCTCATAAAGATTAGCATCTCCATTAATTTTCTTAGAATTAGGCTTCTTATAATACATTTCCAAATTCAGGAACCGTTTTTGGGAAGCTTGAGATCACCTAATCTAGGATCCTCATCACTCACTTGGAATTGTGTGTTTTGAGGAGTGATTACTCCACTTACAAGCATTAAAAGGAAAATTGGTATGCCTTCTTCTTATTTCAGTTGGATTTCATACCACCTTTGGACCATATTTTTGGTCTCCCAAATCCCTTTACCTTCCTCCACTTCTCAAACCTTAACCTTCCTCCAATTCTCAAACCTACTTGAATTTTTAATTGGGTGATCAATATAAATCTCAACATCACTCACACTTATGTATTTTTCTTCGTCTTGGGTTTCACATCTTGTGACTTTAAATGAAAATATGTTATAATGATGCGGTCCACTACTTCCAAGTTTCACTCCCACCAAGTGTGTGTGTGTGTGTGTGTATATATATATATATATATATATATATATCATGTCTAGGTCTTTTGTTATTAGTAAATTATTAATAGTAAGTTCTAGGAAAAGCTAATGTATTTCATGTAGAATTTAGAGTTTTTTTTTCAATATAAGGGGAATATATATATATATTGACAATTAATCACCTTAAACTTTGAAAAATAAAAAATAATGTTAGTAAAGTAAATTTAATTAAATGAAAACATATTTGCAAAATGTTATTTTTTCAAGTATATATACACTTGTTAGTCTATTATATGTTGAATATTTTAATTTGAAATTGGTAGGTGGAAAAAAAAAGGTTTACTAGAAGTGGCTAATAGCATTGAATCTCTTGTGATAAAAAGATAAATTCCACTATAGATTTTGGCTCAACTTAAGCTACGAGGCACCTATTTTAATTAACTCTATATATTTTTTTTTTAAGCTGTGGTGGTGCCTTTCTTTTTCTCTTGATATAAAATCAAGTTGATCCATATACAGCAGTTTGGTGGCCTCAACTTGCCCATATGGGAAACCAAGTCTGTTGGCCACCTGAGATTATTATAGGCCATCCAGTAGCAAAAATTAATAAGTCTTTCAATCCACGCTAAGTAAACCTCACAACAGAAGTCACTAATCAAGTTCCAACCTAACATAATACTATTGAAAATAAAATTCTATCCTCAAAAAAGTAGACTGTAAACTACATGAATTAATCCTTTCGGTCTTCATTATCACCATCCACCTTTGCCTGTGCTACCGCTGAGTCCCCTGGTGCTGGAGATAGCTTCTGCAATTGTTTTTGGATTTCATCCAGCTTGTTGTCCTGCATAATCATGATGATTTGCAGGTTTTTCATGTCTTTATATTTGGCATACCTTGGGTGATTTCAGCCATTTCGCTCGCCACCTGCTCTAGCACCTTGGCAAGTAAGCACTTCAACACCCAATACACGTTCAAGGCTTGCTTGTAGAGTGTCATCTTTCCTCTGGTGTGCCCCGGGTCGGGTATGATGTCTCCCCATTCCTCCATCTCAGGCTCAGAGTCTCCTTCCATGACATTGTCTTCCATTTCCTGAATAAGCTGACGAATGTCAGCGTCTATTCTTTCTTTGTATGCATGGGCAGCCTCTTGGGCCGCCATCCTCATGGTTTCCCTGCTACGCCTCAGATATATTGGTGTGGAGGTTGTCAGGTCATTTCTGCCTAGTTGGCTTTACCGCCCTCTTCCTCCACGACCCCTTCCTCTGCCCATGCGAGCCATCTTCCCCTCTATTGCCTCCTATTGATAGTGATCAACATCAAAAGTTAGTTTATCAGAAATTACACTTATCCCCAACACCTGCATATCTTTGTCACTGGGCTTGCTCTCTCCACTCTGGTTTCTCCCAGAGGTCTGGATACTCCCTGTTCTCTCTGTCCTTGGGCTAAGCATGGCCAGGCCCTCAGTTGTCTCATCCCCCACCCAAATTGCATGCTTAACTCCCTTAAGTGGCCCCTTTACCCAGCTCTCACAGTACCTCATCAAGCCCTTGTTCTGGTTCTCGCATTTCCTTACCATACAGACCTCTGCCCCAACCTGAACTACCTCTTCCTATGCATTTCCCATTTCCCCCCCTTCGCCACCTTACTGTGCGTGACAGGGTGAATAGTGGGCCTGTTTAGACATGGCCTTCCCTCAGCGATTCCTATCTCTCCCCCCTCCTCCATCATACTATGAATGACTGTAAGAGAAGCAGGGATTAGGACTAAGAAAACATGCCCAGACTTTCGCTCGACTGCTGAAGGATCAGACGCCCGCTCAGCTCCGTTCACCACCTTCCTTCGCTGCATACTAATCTCTCTTTCCCCCTTAGCCACCCTCATTAACCCTTTCCTACCTATCCTGCATCCCATCCCATTTCCACCACCATTTCCTCCTTCCTCCTCCTCCAATCCCCTGTCACCTCGTCGCCTCGGAATTCCCTCAGGCATGCATGCTGCCACCACATCCCTTTGAATTATTATTAGGGTAGTTGGTGGCTGGCTTGGCCAACCTCTCCCTTGAGCTATCCTTCTGATCGTACTCCCCACTTCCCTCACCCTGATCGGGGGCTACCTGGATCTGCTAACTTGAGGTCATGTCCTCATGGTAATATTGGGTAATGGTTGTTTTGAGGGGCTCCAATATAGGCTCCTCAAAATGTGTCGGCCGTATACTATCAAGCTTGCCACCTTGTTCATTACTTCCCCTGTTTGCTAGGAAATCAGCTGCTTTGTTACCGTCCCTTCTGACATATTTTATGATCTTATAATCAATTCTATTTATGAGGGTTTCGAGATCCTAGATTAGGCTATCCATCCTCCAGCTTTTCGCCACTTTTTCCCAAGTCTTACCATTATTGAGTTTCCTAATCATATCTCTCACCAGTTTGGAATCACCCTCTATTTCCATGTTGTTGTATCCATTACTTATCGCTATTCTTAATCCTTGATAGACTGCCATTAGTTCTAATTCATTATTGCTCATGATACCTCCATGGTCTGCATACACCCATCTTGTCTACCCTTGGCCATCCCGGAAAATGCCTCCGATCCCTGCTGGCCCCAGGTTTCCTTTGGAGGCCCCATCAAAATTTAGTTTGATGAAACCTTCAGAGGGGCGAGAGAAATGGATAGGGCTCTGGCTGTTTGTTTCAGGTGCTTTCCACCTCCGGGGAGAGACCATTCCCTGTTCTAAATTAAGTTTGTTCAGGATCTTTTCTTCCTCAAGTGTCGTTTTCCAATCCTTATGGTTCCAAGTTTCCAATAAAATTGTCTCTCTCATATGACTTTGGGTTCTTTTTCACACCTGCTCTGGAGTCATCTCTTTGTTTTGAAATATTCTCCTGTTTCTTTCTTTCCAGATCATCTACATATTCATTCTAACCATCAGGCTCGTGAACTAACCTCATCCCCATTGTTTGATAGTTTCTTTGATGTTATGAGGATCTCTGTTTATCCCCCCAAAGAGTCTTCTGATTTCTTCCCATTGTTGCTGGGCCAGTGGACAAGAATTCAGAAGATGTTCCTGTGTTTCTTGGTCTTGCTTGCATAGGTAGCATCTGGGTGGGCCTTGGAATCCACGCTTTTGAAGCTGATCCCATGTCAGAATGTGTCCTTTACATACAAGCCATAGAAAATGAGTCACTTTTGGCCACCAGTGCCTTTGCCATATTTGTTTCCATAGGGGTGCTAGATCATCTTGTTCCTGTTGTGTGGCAAGTTGGTAGGCTTCTTTGATCGTGAAGGTTCCCTTCGTTGTATGACCCCCATCTCAGTATATCTGGACATGTTCTGATAGCCATTCTCCTTGACTTCATTTCTCGTATATACAACTCTTTTTGTTCTATGTCAATATGTCTATCCCACGCTTCCGGATTCTTCTAAGTTCTCCAAGACTCCTCGTGGTTTTCTTCATTCCAAAACTCGCTTACATAATTCAGTCCTTCCTCTTTCGCCCTCTGGCATGTATTTCTGAGACCATGTACCTCATTCATCTTCTCCCTTTGTTGCCAAGCTTCTTCCTAGAATTTGGCTGAATTTCCGTTCCGAATTTCCCAGAAGACATGCTTGGATATAATGTCTCTATTTTGACTGGCCAGGTTCCATATTGCAGAGCCTCTTGGTGTTTCCTCGAGTCTTAATATTTCTTCTGTTGTTATGGGCATGTTGTATTTTTGCGTCCAGATTCTTTTCCATAGGCCTCCTCCTCCCCCATCATCCATCTCCACCAGAGCTTCGCCCCCATACTTGGTTCAGAGTGTATGGATCTCTCAATCCCAATTCCTCTTCTTCTTTACTCTTTGTCAGTCCCTTCCAGGAAATTAGAGCCCATTTCTTTTGTTGCTTCGGTCCTCCCCAGAGGAATTTTTTGAAAATCTCCACCATTTTGGCGCATGCCCCTTTAAGGGTTGTCGTTGCTGAAAGTGGGTAGATTGGCATTGCTTGTAAGACCGCTTTGAGCAGCACTGCTCTTCCTGCTATATTCAGGGTTCGAAAGGAACAGTTCGCCAATCGATTCTTGAGTTTCTCAATGGTTTGTTGCCAATTCACCATCTTTAGAGGATTCATGGCTAACGTTGTACCTAGATATTTTGTGGGTAAGTCACTCGAACGAAAGCCCAATATTCTTGTCAGATAAGTTTTAACATTATCGATAATGTTGAAGAAGAATGTGCAGGATTTATCCTTGTTGATTTGAGTACCTAAAGCTTCCACGAAGAGGTCTTGGATCCCTTTTATTCTTTTGACTTCTCTTAGACAAACTGCACAGAACAACATCATATCATCAACGAATTGCTGGTGTGTAATCGGCAAGTCGTTTCCCCACATCCGTAGCCCTTTGATTTTCCTCTCCCATAATTCTTTTTTGATATACCTTCCCAGTCCTTTTGCCGCAATAATGAATAGAAATGGGGAAAGAGGGTCCCCCTGCCTCAATCCTCTTGAGGCATTGAATGTTGAAGTTGGCATTCCGTTAAGAAGAATGGAGAAATTTGGTGTGGAGATCATATCAGAGATCCACTCTATCCATCTATTGCAAAATCCAAAGGCCGCTAATACCGATTTAAGGTATGTCCAGTTCAGTCGGTCATAGGCTTTTGAGAGATCCAATTTAATCATCACTCCAGTTTCTTTCTTAGATTTCAACAAAGAATGCACAACTTCTTTTGATGCTACCAAGCCATCCAGAATTTTTCGACCTTCCACAAACCCGGTTGAGAACTTGTTAATAGAATATAAGAGGGTTGTAATATATATTACATTGAATGTGCCCCAAAACATAGGATATCTGTGAAATTCTCCCAAGTCCTTAAATCACTAATATAAGTAGGAAAGGAGATAGTGTATCACCTTGCCTCAACAAATTGTTGATGTGAGATAGGAAGTACTTTACGATATAAATGTAAACCATGAATGTGCCCAAAAAACATAGGATATCTGTAAAATCCTCCCAAGTCCTTCAATCACTAATATAAGTAGGAAAGGGGATAGTGTATCACCTTGCCTCAAACCTCTAAAGGAGGTAAAAGTGGCCAAAGTGAACCATTGATCAAAATAGAGAAAAACGGTAGATATGAGAGACAACACCCAAGATATCCATCGTACAAAGAATCCATATGCTGAAAGAACGTGAAGCAAGTCCAACTGATGCGATCATAAGATTTAGACAAACAAAGTTTAATAATCATACCTGGGTTCTTCATTACCCTAAGGGAATGAATAATTCCTTGCGCTGCAATGATACCATCCGCAATTTGTCGACCCTCCACAAAAGCAGTATGAGTGGGCGATATTAGAAATGGGAGAATTGCTTTCAATCGATTGACAATCACTAGTGAGAAAATTTTGTATATCACATTACAAAGCGCAACTGGTTGAAAGCCATTAGGCTCCAAATGTCCATCATTGGGAATGAGAGTAAAAAAAGTAGCATTGAGTGTTAGTTGCAAATATTTTCTTTGTCTTGATTCTTCTACTATTTTGTGAATATCCTTACCCAAGAAACCACAACATGCTTGAAATAAATCTAAGGGGAAGCCATTAGGTCATAGTGCCTTATTTTTGGGCATATGCGTGACCGCCATCTCTATTTCCTAGAAAGAAATTAGCCTCATCAAGGTGATTTTCTGGTCTTTACTGACTAGTCTTGGGATATGCTAAAGAATGATATTAATATATTTTTTCATATGGGAGGAGATCTTAGTTAGAAGATCCCTATAATGAGCTATTGATTCCTTCTCAATCTCATGATGTTGTATCTTCCTTTCACCATCATTTGAAATAATAAAGAAGATTCTATTGATTGGTGGCAATGTATCATGGATTTATGAAAAAAAAATGAATTCCGTTCTTTTTCCTTAAGCCCATCAAGATAGTAGTTTTTTTGATGCATTTTTATTGTGGGATGTGATAGTGGAATTTGATTTCATGGTTTAGGAGAACAATCTTTTATATTGTTATGTGATTTCATGGTTTATGTGAACAATTTTTTTTTTAATGTTTTTTAAATATGTAATTTTTTGTTTTATAATGATGCATTTTAAATATGTAATATGTATTTTCTAATATTACATTTGATTGAATCTTGAACCATAATTGATTTAGACATTAATTTGAAATCCACTTTTCTTTAACAATTTTTTAAAATTTTCTAATTAATGTTATCTATTTCTCAATCATAACAATTTGATGCTTATTTTACTAAACTTCAATATCACACCTAATACTTATTTTACCGAACTTTTTCTCTAATCAATATATAATTTTTTCTTAATTATAATAATTTGATGCTTATTTTATCAAGCTCCAATGTCACATTTAGTACTTTACCAAACTCTTCTCTTTGTATAAGTGACATTAACATTTTATCTTCAATGTACAATGTGAAAAATGAAAGAATTAGAGAATTTTATTTTTAGTTGGCTTCAAATACTTTTATATTGTAGAATTTGATGTATTTTTCTATTTTGATTATTAGAAAATGGATTAAAACTCGAGTCTCATGCTCTCTAATATATGTCATACAACTTAATTTTGATGGACTCTTTTTTTTTGTAAGCTTTATAAATATAATTCCATTACTGATAACTAGTATTACATTGATAACTCCTTTTCATCAAAAAGACACTCTAGGATCCCATATTTTTAACATTTGAAGACCAAAGATTCAACGTTACTATCAGTGAAGTCCTTAGGTACCAGAAATTAACTTCCCAGAGCCTTGTACAAAACTTAAAGAGGACAATACTAGAAAGACATGACCTTTTTTAAAACATAATGAGTAGTAGTATGCCTACTACCCATTTACAGTACATGGCATCCATTGTACTATGAGTAAACCATACAAAAGAACATTGTTTCAAAATGGCATGCCATCAACCCGTTATGAAAAACTAGAACAAAAAACCAATAATAACGAGCTTGCAAAAATAAGTGCAAAAACCATGAGAAGTTATTAATCTGAAATGATGGCTGGAGAGAGTCGAGTAGAGTTTCCTTGGGGCAAGATCCGAGCTAGAGCATTGATGATTGTTGGTGCTTCAAGTTGTGCATCAAACTCAATATCTAAGTCAAACACTACAAAGCGCTCTACCCTTGTTAATCTCACCACAATATCATCCAAATTGTAGCAAATATCTCAAAGAATTCTCTTGATTTCCTCCTACCATGTAAATATCTTATAATTGTGGACTTGTTTGTTGAAAATTACCATATGAAGCAACGTTTATAGCTAATGATGCATAAACAATGTATGAAGGAAGTAGAGCTTCCTCTTTCTGAATTTTCCTAGATCAAGAATGCACCTGAGGTGATTGCCACTAATCTCAGAGTAAAAAAATATCACTAGTCCCCAAACTCCTTTGCCTCTAACTAAATAACTACATTCCTCACTACAAAGGGTACCAAATCAAGGTGGTTGGCCATTGAATCCCAACCAAAAAGATGTCGACAACAAGATGAGGATGATCCTAATGCACCACCACGACGGCTGAGCAGACGTTGCCTAGGGGCCATGTGAAAACAAAACCCAAGAACATGGGTGAACAATAGTGAGAGCAACAAGAGACAATGGTGGATAGACAAAATTACTGGAGCAACAAAATTGAGTATAACGAGGACGTCATCAACCATAAAGTGGAAGAGAGAATAATGTTTCAATGGAGGGTATGGCACAAAGCAATGAAGCTCAAAATAACTTGCCCACCCAACATTCCAAATGAGAAAATTTCGTGAAGGATAAAAGAAATTGAGCCCATAAAACTTAAGGTAGCTTTGACAATAAACTGACCCTTGACATTATCAGAACCAAATAGAAAATGTACCAGGGTACCACACTCCACAGAGTAATACAAGACAGTTAAACGAAATTCCCATGGAATCATAGATTTGGGGTGACGAGGTGGGCATCACAGCGACCAACTCAAAAGAGGGATCCATCGTTGTGTTGTGGAGAAACAACACAAATAACATTGACTCCTGTGGGGACTAGTAAAACTACAGAGGTGATATAACAAAAACAAACTGGTAGTTGATAAACAAGAACCAAATTGTGATGCAAGGTAGTATAGAGACAAAACTTCCTTCGAAACTGGATAATCTAACCTCAACATCCGGGAGTAATGAGACAATTGGAACCCTTCCACATTCAAACGAGCAACACAAAGAAGATGCCACCCTGAGACAATGCCCGTATATTTATAATGGGGAAAATATGTGAGAGGGTCGAATAGATGTGAGAGAAAACCAGAATGTGCAAAACCACAAAGGGACAAGTGTATATCATGGAACGTATCTTAAAAATCTCATTAAAACCCCAAATTATGTTCTCATGGATAAAATGTGCCTTATGTATGTCAGGGTCACTTCCTCCCATAACCAATTCTCCATGAGTGAGGTGAGCCATAACAATTTGTGATGGATGGAGGTTGTGAACAAAAGGAATGTTGTATTGAAACCTAGTTGCTACCATTCACCCGCATTTAAAATGACATGAGGAGGATACGTGATCATGAAGCTGATGGAGGTGAGGATGCCATGCTTGGATGGGATCGAGACAAGAGTAGAGTGTGAGAATCTTTTCACCATTCGATTTATGAGCATGCCAAATCTTACTACCTGCCTCTCTTGGGAGCCTTAATACCAACCCCATCGGGGACATTATCCTATGCTACGAACTTGTCTTGTTGCACGCAGCGTTCGATTTTTTTATATCATCTATGAGAGCCACAATCCTCCATAGGTCATCAAAGGCCAGGTGTCATTTGTAGCTGCCCCAATTAGCCAATGTTTCTACCACCCTATTTCCTTCTCGCCGCGTATGGTCAAGAATAATGTAATCAAAATTTAAAACAAGGTTTTTAATATTCATAATCACTTCGTGAAGGTGCCAAATGTGACTTAATTTATCCACCAGATGACCATGTAACATCCTACGTAAACATTGTATAACAAGGTCAGACTTTGCATGTACTTATAGAAAACGATACCCCTCTCTGGAAACAATTTGTAAGGCTTTCTCCAGAGCAAGAAATTATGCCAAGTTATTAGTTGTGATTCCATAGGATAATGAATACAAATGTAGAGGAAATGAATTATCACCGTGGAAAATCCCACCATAGCCTGTCACTCTTAGGTTTCCCTAAGATGTGTCGTCAAAGATTAATATCCTGAAGGAGGTGTGAATGAATTGTTACTATTAGAAATTGATCCCATAACCATAATGGGAGAGGGGATCAACATAGAAGAGTGTAAGTAAATGTTTTTTAAAATATAATCCTGAGACTCACCCGCTAACAAATATTCCTTTGTGAATGAGGATACAAAAATCGTCTCTCGAATGTTGTGGAGGATGGTTTCTTTTAAAATATAAGCGGTCATTTTTTTCATTTCAAACACGAGGTTCCTTTATTTCCACAAATTCCATTGGGTGAAGCCAAGGGTCAGTTGCCAAGCTCGTAAAAAATTAGGATTCTTAAACCTTCTATCAAAACACTGAGTTAATAAAGTTTTGACATCTCTCGAGTATGGCAAGGTACATCGGAAAATTTGTGGGGTAATTTCCCAAATACGTCATGCAAAGGGGAAAGTAATAAAAATGTGATATGTTGATGCTTCTACTTGGATAGCCTTTTCACTGTAGAGGATCCTATGTAAAGTTATGACCCCATGCGATCAGCTAGAGAAAAGCGACAAGCTTTGGCCACCAAATATGTCTGAACTTGCTTTCGAAACCGTTGCCAAGTTGCCTGAAATGTGAATAGGAGACTGGCCTACGATACAAAACCGTCAAATGTACAAAGCTATGGCCAAATGGCGTAGAAGACAATATATACACACAATATGGAAAAACAGGAAATCTGAAACAACTTTTGACATGGGCTATTAGGTTTTGGATTAACAATGAATGGTTTTGGATTAACAGTGAATGTATGCATTATTAATACACTCTTTGTGATAGGTCACTAATTCAAATTCTCATGGGTACTTACCTAACAAAAAAATTTATAATTTTTTTTTTTTTTTTTTTTTTTAAAGGTGGAAAAACCTATCAAACTCAGTTTGTCAAACCAACATTGAGGACAGCCATCTCTGGCTGCTATCCGCGAATGTCAGTTGACACATCACTGTTATCAAGGAAAACCACGCCACCTGAAATAACCCGCTGGTGGTCCGTAAGGGAGAAGACTTTCACTCCTGCGAGATGCCTCTGGGTCTTGGGCCGTTAACCTGTTTCCTTGCGTCCGAGGAAGACGAGCTCTTAGCCAAGCAGAAGCAGTTTTAGGGCATATTCCAGGCCCTAAAAAAATTTATAATTACATGAAAACTCCGAAAAATTTATAATTACATGAAAACTCCAAATTCTGATTATCGGCAATCCAATAAGAAGCTAGATAAATGAAAACTTTCATTCAAATAAAAATAATTTTACCACTGCTAGATCCACTGTCTCGAGGCCCAGTCGAAAGAAAAACAACCATGAAGAAACATATTTAATGCGGGTAATGTAGGTCTGTCACTTGCAGCACATCGTTGACGCGACCACATTCAAATTGCATGACTGCTCATTACTTCCCGCTCCTTGGCAACCTTAGCTTCATTTAACAAAATTAAAAGTATGGAAACTCCATGATCTAACCGGTGGCTCTTCCACTTCCAATTTCCTACGGGCACTTAAATAAATTAAGTAGGGAGAAGGAGAAGGCGCAGTGATCTAACTGATGGCTCTTCCACTTGGCGGAAATGAGATTGCGTTTGTATAACCACTCACGGTCTTTGCAGAAACTACAAAAACCGTCCGCCTTCCAACATGATCTAACTCACGAACAATGGAAACGCCAAAATCTAACCGCCCGACCGCTTCATGATTAATTTTAATTTTAATTTTATATCTCTTCAAAATATTTTTCATTACAACGCTTTAATTAGGTCTAAGATTAAAAATATTCACCCCAAATTTAATCTCATCCCGCCGTCAAAATTAAGTCTACGCCGTCAATTAGGTCTACGGCCAATATTTTATATCTCTTCAAAATATTTTTCATTGCAACGCTTCAATTAGGTCTACGCCGTCAATTAGGTCTAAGATTAAAAATACTCACCCGAAGTTTAATCTCATCCGGCCAAAATTTTTATTAAAAAAAAAAAAAAGTCAGTACCTGCTCATCTACCTCGGGTTGAAACGGGGGGCCGAAGGCTAAGAATGAAGGTGGCATTATTTATTTTTGGAGTTGCTAATTGTTTATGAACGTTTAGAATACTATTCCAGGTAATCAAAAGAAAACTTCAAGGAAAATCAAAGAAAAAGATGTAAAGAGAGTATTATGTACTGTGATAAGAAACGAAGTGAAGAAGATGTAAAGAGGGGATTATGCATTGTGATAAGAAACGAAGTGATTTGTAGATAAATTGTAGAAGAGAAAGATCTATTGTTTATATGGAAATATAAACGTGAAGCTCTGAGTAGAAGCAAAGGGATCATACCATCACCTCTCACTGTCAATGTACTATTAAGGGCATTATTATTCTCTTGTACTATTAAGGGCATTATTATTCTCTTGAAACGATGTAACTACTTTATCTCTATTTAATAATCCTCATTGTTGTTCAACTACAGAGATCTCTTTTGCACAAGAGTTCAAGAAGAGGGTAATGTTGTTGATGGGGCAACTCAGACTGTAAGACCTATGAAAGCATGGACAAGAAGAAATACGCGGCAAGGCCGGGTTAGATAGCCTCCAAGATCTCTTCCTATACAGATTGTTGTAGAGACATAGTGAAGGGATGGCCAAAAATTAAGAGAAATTACAAAATTAGTTAAATAGAAGTATATCACATGCTAAGGAGGAACAAGAACTTTCCAAAGGGAAGAAGGAAGGGTAAGAGTTTTGAGAGAACTTTCCAAAGGGCAGAAGGATAAGAGTTTTGAAGGGTAATAGTCTTAGCGCTAACCTCAGTGTACAGAAACTGGAATTACAGGAATTAATTGCAGATATCTCTGCGTAGGTTGAAACTCTAGAAGATCAACTTAGACTGTAATGTCGATCATAAAATGAAGATAAAGACAAACATTGTGAATAATCTGGAGCCTAAGATGACCATGGTGTGGATATAGAGGAATTTTGTCCCATCCATATAATCAAGGCTAGAGATGAATAACCTTTTGTTAAATGAGAGCAAACAGGAGCTCATACAGTTTCCACAATTTTTGGGAGAATGAACAAATTAGCACACAAATGAATTCAAAACAAGAATGCTCTGGTGAATCAGAGTATTCAAGATAAGCAGCTCAGTGAGACTGAGATGTGATTTTATGCTATGTTCCTTGAGACTGAAATTAAACATGAATTCTGATATGCGATGAACTTCGATTTGGTAGCAATTATATTGATGAAACTTTCATTTGTTGAGATTTATATTTAGAAAATATGTTGACTTTCATTTGTTGAGATTTATATTTAGGAAATATGTTGAGAAGGATTCTACCTGATTATGCTAAACTTTCTATTACAAAAACAGAGCGAGCAGAGAGTTGAGTTATTTTGATCTTACATAGAGGTGGAAGATCACCAAAGAACATGCATCTCCCATCTCGTCGTCCTCCAAAAAGATAGTGACCACTCACATTCTTCATGAGGCCTTGCTTTGCCCATTGAGATGGGAAACTCGCCATACCACAGTCAAGGCGCAAAACATCATCTGTGTGCGCAAGGGTTTTTTTTCTGAAGATACATTTGTCACAGAAAGCATTTATAAACATGACAAATCACCTCGATTTATTTTTATGTTCATCACGACCATTTATAAACACTTTCCATACCAGGAAGGTCTATCAGGCTTTATTAAACTATGTTGTGAAATTTTCTGGATAATCAAGAATACCTATTATTAGATTCCATAATAAACTAATTTTCACATTTTCGAAGTTGTTAGAAATAAATAAATTCCACTTGACACGAACAAATTAATTACAAGGAAGCAACACATACTCAAAACAGAATTAATTAAAAGGAATCAACACATACCCAAAACGAGAATTTGCTGTCAACCAAGTTTTAGCAGTTAGTCAGACCCAAACAACTTCTCTAACAAACACCCCCATAAAAGAGCTATGATCGGCATACTCAACATAATTAATCATACAGCTGAGAAGCTCCTTTAAGATGATTGTGATCCTTGTCACATTCCCTGCCTGCACAGCAGCAGGCGGAAGATGCTTGTCTGGCACCTACTTAACTTAAACAAAGCAGTAATTTTACTTGAATTTAAAATTTTGAAATGTTAGATATTAACAAATCCTACCTGCCCCTCAGTTAAAGTTTAAACGTGCATGGATAGCACGCGGATACAATGTAGATAACGGACAGCACACTACAACCGAGGGGGAAAACCAGAAACAGGAGTGGAGGGACCTTTCGACGTGTTCGACGAGAACACCTTAGGGTTCATCTGTGCATGCTAAGATACAAACTGGCTCAACAACCTTTCTTTCTTCGCTTCTCGGCCTCGATCCAGCCGGTATCCAGTATATGATCTAAGCCGTGTTTATGCCTGTTTATGCCTGTTTAGCAATCTGATGTGTAGAAATGATGACACACTATCATTTAACAATGCCAACGTTGTGAGAATGCGGTTGGATTTGGTTTCATGAATGAGTTTCAGATTGATATTAATATTTGCATCTCACATTGTTTTGGTACTCTAGAGTCTGCACAGCTGGTAATTGCTGTGAGTTGTGTCTCTGTGTATCTGCGAAAGCCTGCATGCATTTGAAATTAGAATTAACTTTTACTGGATGCTGCCTATTCTAAGTGAATTAATTTCTAGTCATTTTTCAGTTTTATAGGATTTGAAATAGTCACATGACATGACCTTCTAATTGGAACTTTTTAATTCTCAGCATTATGTTTATAACTTTATAGTATATAATTCAGTACTAAATATAACCAAACAACTCTAACTGTAATGATACAGGATTGGCAGGATTGACATATTGGTGCCCTGATATGAATATATATCATGATACCAGATAGGTCAACCGAGGAAGACACTCTAATCAGTTAGGCTTAGAAAATAGTGTCTAGAATTGACTACAGAAAATTTGAGAGGATTTGGCTCTGTATAAATTTGAGAGGAAGAGTGCATGGCAGTAATCAATTTGTATCTCTTTTGCGATATATTTCTAATATTATGTATAAATTGAATATACTACGAGGCAGTAATATATATATTTTGCCTCGTAATATATATTTTTTTTTAGATTTCAGAAGGAAAAAAAAATTAATAAAAAAATTTAGTAATTCAGACAAGTACTTTAAAAAGCATTACCACACAATTACAAGCAACGAAGAAACTAATCAAATTAAATAAAAAATAATAAATACTCTTCCGGGGCAGGGCAGTAATCAACATTATGCATAAATTGAATATTTTGTGGGAAGTTTCTCATCTATTATGCGAATCTTTGCCATTACAATTTTTTAAATGGGTTAATAAAATCAAGATTAAAACAAATCTATGCGTACCTAGAGTTGTAAAGTTGTAACTTGGGGTAGAGATTGACCTGTAGGAACATTAGGCAGAATAGAACAGAGCTCACGTCTATGACTGTAAGAGAAACGGCAAGAGGCCCAGACCTTCTAATGATTTATCAGTAAAGGAGAAGGACGATGAGGGATTGAATAGCAATGAGAGTATTCTAATGTATCCTTATTTGCCAGGGAATTCTAAGAGCAGCTGGCAGTGAGCAGAGCGGGACTACTCGACTTCAAACCCTTTGGGGTTGGGTTCTGGGAATGGTTTGTTGGTCAAGATAGTGGTCACGAGAAACGAGAATCGCACAAAAATGAATCAGAAGAAGAGAAGGAATAAGTGAGAATGACGATAAGAATGGGATTGATCGACATTAATCAATCCAACTGGAAATTCAAGAACATTTGATAAAAAGACAGATCCTACAGACCAAAAAGGCATAAAAATGAAGACCCCAGAGACCAAGACCAGGGAAAATGATATGCAATCCATGTTAATGAAAAAGGGCATGTAAATGCGCCCTGTAATGCTTGCAGGTGGAGTAGACACTGCTCATAACCCAGCATTCGAGGTTAACCGTAAACGTCGAGGATCCTAGATCTGATGACCTCACGCTTTTTAATAATGGTTCCAGCTTGACTTCAAGATTCTCAATTTTGGTTCCGAGCTTCCAAAATGCATCAAGAAGAAGCCTGAATTGAAAGAAATTGATGAAGATGCTATTCTTAATGACGACGAGGCTAAAAATGCCTTGGTACAAGCACAAACCTGCAATAAGCTTTTCATTTCTATTATGGAAGCAATTTCATTACTATTAAGGAAAGCAAGGCAGTTAAGCAATATGGCTAATAGAAAATAAAAATTGTTAAACACCCGAATTTCGGGTTAACGATAAGCTAGAGCCATTTCTGCACATCTGGAGTTATACATTGGAATATGGTTTGAACAGAGACGGATCCATCTCAACATACCTGGAGTTGTACATTATAGCAGGGTAATTCTGGGTAAACGAGAAGCTAGATATCAGCATATGTGCAGTTATACATTGGAATAAGGTTGGAAGTTTCTACAGAGATGGAGGCATCTCTACATACATGGAATTGTACAATTACAGCTAGAGCCATCTCAGCATATCTGGAGTAATTGTGAGTTAACGACAAGCTAGAGCCATCTCAGAACATCTGCAATTATACATTGGCATGGTGTTTGAACAGAGACTGAGCCATCTTTACTGTTACATACCTCGAATTGTACATTAGAGCAGGGTTAGCGACAACAAATAAAACAGAGTTCAAATGGCCATTGCTATAGTAACAACAAATAAAACAGAATTCCAATGAAACAGAGTTCAAATGGCGGTTGCTATCTTTATCGCACAAAAGGAATTTTCTATACAAAAGGAAAGAAACCAAATCCAATTGCCCTCTCCTTGAAGTTGTTTTCTCCGAGGAATTATACAAATAGAGTTGCCTCTTCCTCCTCTTTCACATAAACTCATGTGATTCAAACACAGACAGACACAAAGACCAAATCACAGAGACAGCCAACCTCGCAGACAATAGGCCATGGTTAGAGGAAGGACACCATACCACACAGAGACAGCCAACCTCGCAGACATACCAGGCCATGCCCTAGGAGCAATGTCTGAAATAATCTGAGATTTAATGTATATATAGACTTTCTTTCACCGAATGCGAGATATAATATGATGCTTAAACTGTATATCTCGTGGGAACATTATCATCCATTATGGTAACCTATTCAATTACAAACTTTCTAAAGCTTTAGAAATATATTGCACACAATTAAACCAGCATCATATCACCAAATTTAATTAAAAAATTGAAAAGTGTGGTTGTCAAAATAATAATCGCCGGCTCTGCGGGGGAACCCACAACTGGACTAAATTATAAACACGTGTGTACCTAGGGTTGTAACTTGCGGTAGGGTTTGACCAGTGGTAACATTATAGCTAGAATAGAAGAGAGCTCTCGTCTATGACTGTAGGAGAAAAGGCAACAGGCACAGACCTAATGATTTATCACTAAAGGAGAACTAGGATGATGTTGGGTATTTTTGATGGGGAAAATACCAAAAACTAAATAAACAAACACACAGAGGCAATGCTCTGTTTTACCTCCACATGGTCTTCTTGTGCACAGACAGCTAAAATTTTTTTTTTTACTGAGGAACAGAGTATTTCACCATAAAAATTTCTATTCATTAAAAACAAAAGAAAACATTCACTCTCTGTCTCCATATGAGAATTTACACTGCTGAAAAATTCCCATTAACATTTACTGCTGTAAAACCTTCATTCACATTCACTGGTGTGAAAAACAACTTACTGCTGTAATATAAAAATTTACATATGTTTACTGCTGTAAAAGAAATTTACACAGGCTTACAAAAATCGCTTCACCATTTCCTTTATGCACTAGTGTGCAAAACCACACATGGTTTTTCGCTACTCCAAAAATTACATCACCTAGTTCTTCTCTGTTTTACACACTGCTGTGTGTTTTTCTTTTTACTGCGCCATCATATTTTTACGCTGCTGTGAACACAAGTTCTTTTCCTCGCGTGTGCCCCATAATAAAAAAAGTCAACACAAAAAAAAAACTAACTTATTACATACGATTTTGGTTTTAATACATGCCGTATAAAAAGTATATAAAAAATATATGTTAAAATGTGCCCATAACCATATTTATGATATCCACCTAAAACTATGTAGCAGCATTAAATTTCAGGACTATTCTTCCACGGCGGTCAACCAAAAACTCTTTCACTCCACGCAACATTTAATTTGATGCAGGCCCGTGTGCAGGTTTAATCAATCAACGGCTAAAAGGAGTGGAGCAGATCGAACGGCGGATAATGATATCGGAAGGCCAACAAGTGCTGAACATTAACCCCCGAGATTCTTACGTTGCGTTACGTCAGGGCTGAACCACGTGTCAGCTCCACATTTTCTCGGGCCCTTGTGTACGAAAACCATTCTCTGCAGGTAGGCGGTCCGAGAAATCTTTAAACCGGGTTTGTGGTTTTGCAGGCGGTTTTGGTTGATAGCGTACGGCAGCGTTGAAATTAGATTTCAACACTCCCCTTTAATTTCAACAGCTGGGCATTCGGTCATACCGAGACACTTTCTCAAAAATTCAAAGCTCTTCTGATCAAGTGGCTTTGTCAAGATGTCTGCTACCTGTTCTTGAGTCCTGCAATGTTCTAGGACAATTTCTCCGTTTTTCACCAATTCTCTGATGTAGTGAAACCTTGTATCAATGTGTTTCGTTCTCTTATGAAACACTGAATTCTTTGACAATGCAAGCTGAGCTATTGTCACAAAAGATAACTGTCGCTTTTGCCTGCTCTTGGCCTAAGCTTCTCAACATCCTTCTCATCCACACTGCTTGACATGCTGCTGCTGTAGCTGCCACATATTCAGCCTCTGCTGTAGACAATGCTACAATGGACTGCTTCTTAGAAGCCCATGAAATGGCTCCTGAACCTATATGAAATACCTAACCGGAAGTGCTCTTCCGATCATCTACACTTCCAGCCCAATCACTGTCAGTGTATCCAATCAAATCTGAATGTTCTGAGGCATGATATAGAATTCCAAACATTTTGGTACCTTTGACATACCTCAAAATTCTCTTTGCTGCCTGCCAATGTGCCTCCTTTGGCCTCTCCATGAACCTGGAAATTAAACTAACAGCATACATTAAATCAGGCCTAGTTGCTGTTAAATACATAAGGCTGCCCACAATGCTTTTATACAAGCTAGGATCAAAATCCTTGCTGCTGTCCTCTCTGCTGAGCTTTAATCCCATCACTGTGGGAGTGATTGCTGCCTTGCATTCTTCCATCTTAAATCTGCCCAAAACTTGATTTACATATCTTGCTTGAGATATAAAAATTCCTTTTTCATTTTGATCTACTTCTATGCCTAAGAAGTATCTCAACAAACCCATGTCAGTCATTTCAAATTCATCCTTCATGACTGATTTAAAATTCTCAATGAGCTGATCATCATTACCTGTGAAAATCACATCATCAACATATAAGACAACAATCAAAATTTTACCATCCTTTTCCTTGATGTAGACTGTGGGTTCTCCTTCACATTTGTCGAATTCATTATCCAATAGATATGAATCTATTCTACTGTACCATGCTCTTGGCGCTTGCTTCAGCCCATAAAGAGCCTTCTTCAATTTGTACACTTTGTGCTCTTCTCCTTTCTTCTCATATTCGAGAGGCTGTTCCACATAAACCTCTTCCATTAACACTCCATTTAGGAATGCTGACTTCACGTCCATTTGGTAGACTTTCCATTTGTTTTGAGCTGCTATGGACAACACTGCTCTCACGGTTTCCATTCTTGCAACCGGGGCGAAAGTCTCCTCATAATCTCTCCCATACTGCTACTTGTAGCCTTTGACAACCAGCCTTGCCTTGTGCCTTTCAATCTTGCCTTCAGCATTGCTCTTGGTCTTGTAGACCCATTTCACACCAATAACTTCTTTGCCTTTTGGTAACTCAACCAAATCCCATGTCTTGTTTCTCTCTATGGCATTCATCTCCTCATCCATAGCTTCTATCCATTTCCTATCTTTAATTGCATCCTCGAAATGAATAGGATCATCAACATGACAATACAAGGCAAATAAGGAATTCATTCCTTCATCATAAATGTCACTTAGATTTCTAAACTTCTTACCTCTTTCACTTGGTGTGCAAGTGCTTGAAGATGCACTTGAATTTCCTCCTTGTGGTGTGCTTGGAGAAGCACTCTCATTGATCCTCAATGGTGTACCTTGCTGTCCTTGTGTTGTCCTCAATGGTGTCCCTTGCTGTCCTTGTGTTGGCGCTGCTGTTTGGGGATGTATTTCAGCCACCTCCTCATCATCTTTATCATGTGACAAACAGTTTTTGACATTCACTGTTTTCTCTATGCTTCCATCCCAAGCTTCCTCTTCAATGAATTGAACATCCCTGCTGACAAAGAACTTCTTGGTAGATGGAATGTACAACCTGTAGGCTTTGGATTCATCACTGTATCTAATGAAGATGCATTTCTCCCCTTTGCTGTCCAACTTCCTCCTTAGCTGATCTGGTATGTGTGCATAGGCCACACCCAAAAACTCTCATGTGGGTGACTCCTTGCTTTCTCCCACTCCATGCCTCTTCTGGCACCTTGTTCATGACTGCTTTTGTAGGACACCTGTTCAATATATAAACTGCACAATGTACAGCTTCAGCCCAATACTCATTTGGCAAATGCTTTGCCTTCAACATGCTCCTCGCCATATCCATGATGGTCCTGTTCTTCCTTTCAGCAACTCCATTTTGCTGTGGGGTGTACCGAGTTGTAAACTGTTTATGTATTCCATTTTCTCTACAAAACTTTAGGAATTCCTTGGAGATATATTCACCTCCTCTATCAATTCTCAATACTTTTATGTGCAGCCCGCTTTGGTTTTCAACAAATGCCTTGAAGTTTTGGAATTTCTCAAACACTTCACTTTTGTTTTTAAGGAAATATAGCCAAGTCTTTCTTGTAAAATCATCAATGAATGTCAAGAAATATAGGCTTCCAGCTAATGATGGAGCTTGCATTGGTCCACACAAATCTGAGTGGATAATCTCTAAGGGTGTCTTTGCCCTTATGCTTTTCCCTGATGGAAAACTTTCTCTATGTTGTTTGCCCAATATACAACCTTCACAAAAGCTGTCCGGCTTCTCTATCAATGGTAATCCCTTTACCATTCCTTTTCTGCTCAATAAGTTTAGACCTCCAAAGTTTAGATGCCCGAATCTCAAGTGCCATAACCAATTTTCATCCTTTGGCACGCTTTGGAAGGCCTCTTGGGTGACTGCTGCAATTTCACCTTTGTTTTTCATGTCTGCCCTGATCCGGAGAGGGAACATCCTGTTCCTTGTCATCTTCACTTCAACAATGCATCTTTTGCTGGGTGGTATATCCATGATGGTGCACACATCATTTACAAAGTAAACATTGTAGCCCTTTTGGATAAGCTGTCCAACACTCAAGAGGTTACATCTCATTCCGGGGACATAGTAGACATCTGCTATGGTTTTCCTTTCTCCTTGTTTTGTAAATATTTTTATCTCCCCTTTTCCCATAACAGATACTTTACAATCAGTTCCTAGTGTGACCTCTGACTTCAAGTTTTGATTTAAGGCTGAGAAGAGGGCAATGTTTCCTGTCATATGGTTGCTGCAACCTGAGTCTAAAAACCATATGTCCTCACTATGTGTTTCAGCCATGTTACAAGCTAACAGGACATTATTTTGACTGCTGTTTTCTCTTGTAACATTTTCATTTTGTCTACTGTTCATATCATGTTGTTTCTTTCTACAATCACTTGCATAATGTCCATACTTTTTGCAATAAAAGCATTGAACATTAGATTTATCATACCTTTGTCCTTGAGCCTGATACTGATCTCTTTGTTGGCTACTGCTTTGGCCTTGGTTCTGATTTGGATTGCTGCCTCTTCCTTGTGCATTTGATGCGCTGTTCCTTCCACCTCTGTTCTGGCTTCTGCCTATTCCTCTTTTGTTTCCTCTGCCTTGACCTCTTCCTCTTCCAAAGGACATTTGGGTTTTGAAGGCTTGCTCAAGAGATGAGTTTTCATTCCTACTCAACCTCTGCTCATGTGTTATCAGTGATGCATGTAGCTCATCAATTGAATAGTTTGAGAGATCCTTTGTCTCTTCAATGGTGGTGACTATGGCATCAAACCTTGAGGGTAAGACCCTCAATATTTTCTCCACAATCCTTCTGTCTTCAATGGTTTCTCCATGAGTTCTCATTTGTGTGATTACACCAATCACATGAGTGAAGAATGAGTCAATGTTATCTGACTCCTTCATGTTCAAGTTCTCAAAATCCTTTCTTAGCAATTGTAGCTTTGCTGTCTTCACTCTCTCCATGCCTTGATAGGCTGTCTTGAGGGTTTGCCATGCTTCATTTGATGTTTTAGCTGCTGCTATCCTTGGAAATATACTCTGGTCTACTGCTAGATGCAACAATAAAATGGCCTTTGCATCCTTCTTCTTATTGCTCTTCAGCTGATCTCTCTCTCCCTGAGTTAGTGCATTGAACTCATTTTCATCTGCTACTTCTTCAAACCCAGATTCAACTATTTCCCATAAATCTTGAGAGGCAAATAAAGCTTTCATGGTTATTGACCAGTAGTCATAGTTCTTCCCATTAAACTGTGGGAGCTGGGTGTTGAACATACCCATACCAGTGCTTGTGCTGGCCATTCCTTGACTGTGTATTTTAAAAACAACTGACTGATTCTTCAGCAACACAAAAAAAACTTTTGAAATACCTGAATCCTGCACTGTCTGAGTCTTCTAACTGCCTGAGAAGTTTTGCTGCAGCAACAACCTTGTCCCTTCAGCTTCTTTAACTTCTTTAAAAACCCTGGTCCTACTCTGATACCACTGTTGGGTATTTTTGATGGGGAAAATACCAAAAACCAAATAAACAAACACACAGAGGCAATGCTCTGTTTTACCTCCACAGGATCTTCTTGTGCACAGACAGCTAAAAATTTTTTTTTTACTGAGGAACAGAGTATTTCACCATAAAAATTTCTATTCATTAAAAACAAAAGAAAACATTCACTCTCTGTCTCCATATGAGAATTTACACTGCTGAAAAATTCCCATTAACATTTACTGTTGTAAAACCTTCATTCACATTCACTGGTGTGAAAAACAACTTACTGCTGTAATATAAAAATTTACATATGTTTACTGCTGTAAAAGAAATTTACACAGGCTTACAAAAATCGCTTCACCATTTCCTTTATGCACTGGTGTGCAAAACCACACATGGTTTTTCACTACTCCAAAAATTACATCACCTGGTTCTTCTCTGTTTTACACACTGCTGTGTGTTTTTCTTTTTACTGCGCCATCATATTTTTACGCTGCTGTGAACACAAGTTCTTTTCCTCCCGTGTGCCCCATAATAAAAAAAGTCAACACAAAAAAAACTAACTTATTACATACGATTTTTGGTTTTAATACATGCCGTATAAAAAGTATATAAAAAATATATGTTAAAATGTGCCCATAACCATATTTATGATATCCACCTAAAACTATGTAGCAGCATTAAATTTCAGGACTATTCTTCCACGGCGGTCAACCAAAAACTCTTTCACTCCACGCAACATTTAATTTGATGCAGGCCCGTGTGCAGGTTTAATCAATCAACGGCTAAAAGGAGTGGAGCAGATCGAACGGCGGATAATGATATCGGAAGGCCAACAAGTGCTGAACATTAACCCCCAAGATTCTTACGTTGCGTTACGTCAGCGCTGAACCACATGTCAGCTCCACATTTTCTCGGGCCCTTGTGTACGAAAACCATTCTCTGCAGGTAGGCGGTCCGAGAAATCTTTAAACCGGGTTTGTGGTTTTGTAGGCGGTTTTGGTTGATAGCGTACGACAGCGTTGAAATTAGATTTCAACAGATGAGGGATTGGATAGCAACGAGAATGTATTTTTCGCTAGGTAATTGTAGGAGCAGTTCGCAGTGTGCAGAGCGGGACTACTCATTTCTGTTGGTCACAGATTCGACTCGAAACCCATTGGTTTGCTACAGGGAAAGATTTGTTGGTCACATGCCGGGCAACTCTAAACCAATCAATCAAGATAGTGGTCACGTCCATTTTCAAGAATCGCACACGAGACGAAGGCGAGGAAAGAAGTGAGAATGACGCTAACATTGAGATTGGTCGCCCAATTGGCAATTCATGCATATTTGATAAAAAGAAAACGGTCCCAGAGGCCAAGAAGATGGAAAATTATATGCAATCCAATGAAAAGGGCATGGCAATGTGCCTTGCAAGCGTTAAATGAAAAAGGGGATAGGGATAGCAATGTGCCATGTAATGCTTGAAGGTGGATTAAACACTGCTCAGAACCCAGCATTCGTAGAGGCGGAGTAAACACTGCTCAGAACCCAGCATTCGTGGTTGGAGGTCGAGGATCGTAGATCGAATGACCTCAAGCTTTACAAGAACGGTTCCCGGCTTCCAATATGCATCAAGAAACGGGCTGAATTAAAGGAAATTGATAAAGATGCTAGTCTTTATGATGACCAGGCTAAAAAGGCCATATTACAAGTACACACACCTGCAATAAGTTTCTCTTTCTTATTAGGCAAAGAAAGACAGAGTAGAGCAGAGCAGAACATGCAGTTAAAGTTAAACTTACAGAGGAATCAAATTAATGAACCAGGGGGGTTAACTGATAAACAGAAGGTAAACAGTCTTCTTAAATTAGTTAAGAAATATGCTAACTAGACTAGGGTTAATCTAATGGAAGAATATCAGTCATTCAGAATACCAGTCATACCTTAGGAAGGCCACTTATACTATAATAGTTCAGTTAAACGTAAAACTTGATTTGATGATGATGTAATACGGCTAATAAAAAATCAAATAGGTTAAAACACCCAAAATTTGGGTTAACGAGAAGCTATACTTAGTAAACCTAGTTACACCATTGAGAGGAAAAGAGCTGGGAGGGAAAGAGCCAGAGTCATCTCAGCATAGCCAAAATTGTACATTGGAATACGGTTTGAACAAAGGTGGAGCCATTTCTACATAACTGGAATTGTACATTGGAGCAGGGTTTGAACAATACCAACAACAGTTATTATGGTAACAACAAATAAAACAGATTTCAAGTGGGGATTGCTATCTTCATCACAGGAAATAAAATTGGAATTCAAAAGGAACGAAAGTCGTTAATAAAGAAATCGCTTCCCATAACAAAGATCACATGAAATAATAGCAACAACAAACAAACAGAGTTCAAATAACGGTTGCTATCTTCCTCACAAGTAAATTTCGATATAAAAGGAAAGAAAGTAGATAATAAAGAAATTGCTTCTCATACCAGATTTCAAATGAAATAATTATATGTACCTGAATGGCAGTAACCTTGAGTAATTCCAAGAATGTACCAAGTCCAGTTGCCCTGCCCTGCCCTTTGAAGTTGTTTTCTCCAAAGAATGATATCAATGACGTTGTGTCTTCCTCCTCTCTCGCATAAACTCACATTACTCAAAAACATAGACAGACTTAAACACCATACCACACAGAGACAACCAATCTCGCAAACATACTAAACCAAACACCATACCACACAGAGACAACCAACCTTGCAGACATAATAGGCCTTGGGTAGAGGAAAGACACAACACCACACAGAGACAGCCATCCCTGCATACATACCATGCCATGGATAGAGGGAGGAAGAGACATGTTTGAAATTCTGCGAGATTGAATATATAGACTTTCTTTCAACGGATACTTGTACCACCTATTATAGCTGAGACCAATTACCAACGACTTACCTTATTCGATGTTAAATTTGCTTCTTTTCTCAATACTTTCTATTTAGGTTCATGCTTTGTTTTTTAATACCCCACTTTTGATTCATCCTTTAGAGTCTTGTTTTGTTTTTTTTCTCAATCTTTTCTATTTAGGTTCATGATTTTCTTTAATAATCTCTTTTTCTATTTAATTTCATGTTTTTTTTAATACTTTCTATTTCCTTGAAAAGCACACCCCCACTTTTGATTCCTTCTTTAGCATCTTGCTTTTTTTTTTTTTGGATACTTTCTATTTAGGTTCATGCTTTTTTTAATACTTTCCAGTGCCTTTTTCAATTTAGATTTTTTTCCCTATTGCCTTTTTAATTTAGCTTCAATGGTTAAAGTATATATTTTATTTTAGAGTGGAAATTATTTTTTTCTAAATTATAATTTAATTAAAATTGAAGTTTGATTTTTTTGTAATAATATGGATTGTTAATTTCCATACATTGAAAATGGTTTTTATTAATAGTAAAAATTTAATGGAATAGAAATGAATTTGGTTACAATTTTTAAACATAAATTTACTAATTAAGTTATATATAAAACTAATGATGTATCAAAGATTTCTAATAGAATATGAATCTTGAGTATCATAGGATCACAAGGATGTATGTATGTTAGCTTTCTTCTTTGATGTCTTAGACTTCTAGAATGTGACTTTATATTACTTCACATCATCCCAAAACAATCTCTTATGCTTTTTAGAAATGTAATTCTATATTTCATAACTGTGCATTTTAGATATATAATTTCATGTTCCATAATCATAATGTTAGGATGAGAGTTTTTGGAAATTTTGACACTCATAATAGTTGTTATTTAACTCTATCTAGATATTAGCTTTATGCATTTTTAACCATACTACATAGATATACAATATTCATTCTACATCAAAATAATCAACATGACAAGCTCATTACAATCATGTCAATCTTACGTCTAATATCACTCTTACATAATGATGTAGGAAAATATTAAAACTACACTATATTGTATGCCAATTAATCCTACCAACTCTAAGATGATTTTAGTAACCATTACCTCATGGAAGCTCTACAAATGGGCTTCTTGCATGTTTACAATTCTAAGTCAACTCTTATTTAATCATTATTATTTTAGCTTATTCGAGGATATTTATTTGCTTTTTATTTAAGATATTTTTCTCCCACCAAATCTTATGCTAATTGCATATTTCTATGTGAATATTTCATTCTAATATGATGATGATTAATGTCCGTTGAGACCAAACATTGGTCTGTCGGACCTAAAGAAACAAAATATTTATTTTGATTTAAGATTTTATTCCTATGCTCAAAAAGCTTGGAGAGAAGCCTCCCGAGCTCACTATAATTTTGACATTGTAAAAGGCTAGAAAGGTCAGTATTGTAACAAAGATTGTGAAATTGAGATCTAATGTGATTGTACACGGGGAACTCTAAGAGGAAGTGGGTTTCATCCTCAATGTTCCTATTCTCACATATATGGTAGATCCTTTCCATCCATGCTGTTTTAGGAACTGCCCAATGACCCATTTCACTATGGAGCTCATGAGAATTTGTTCTAATCTTTGCTATATTAATTTTCTTCTTTGAGCTAGTTAAAATAGAGAGATACTTTTGATCTTCTAGGGTGGGGTTGATGACCTTCTTATAATAACTTAATTTTCTTTTAGCCGCTAAATCTTTCTCACACCACACTTTTTCTTTGAACTTAGAAGTAACAATATCTTTAATGTTATTAATGTTTACAATGCATCATTCTCGTTGATCTCCCAATAGTTTAACCAGGTCCTTGTGTCTTTTGCCACCCCCAATTGAGCCTTAGGTGGTTTTGTCTGGAATTTAAAGCTAGCTTAGGAAGTCTATGATCGTCTCGGTTATTGAGTTTGTGCTTATACAACAAAAACCTAATCATAGCTAGGCTCTCAATAGGGGAAAGACCTGCTTCTATAAGGAGAATAGGATAGGGTGTATTACTTTTAATTTTCAGGTTATAAGTTATAAAACGCTTTTGGATTTGCTCAATCTCTCTCCCTGATTCTCTGGAGATGTTGCAACCCCAAAATTCACAGCCATATAAGATAACATGAGTGACTAAAGTTTCAAAGAGGAACTTCTTTTTATCCCACATTACGAGGTTTGATGTTTTACAATTATTTTCAAGATCAAAATAAGCTTTCCACCCCATTAATGCTTTTCTCAATGCTATGGTTCCAGTTGAGCTTGTGATGAATATCAATTCCTAAGTATTTGTAAGAATACACTTCCTCCAAGTTATTATTGTCATACATAAAATTAGCGTAAGTGTCCTTCTTGGATTTGATAATCATAACTTTTTTTTTGTAAGTGTTAACAGTCATACCCATGGTAGAGCAGAAATCCTTAAGAAGCCTGAGTTGCTTATCAAGATCAGATGGGCACCTTGTGAAAAGAACAATATCGTTAGCATAGAGAAGAAGGATGACAACTATCCCAGCTAAGATCATGCCATCACATCCTGCTTCCTCTAAATAGCCTTCGAGCTTATTGATGTAAATGCCAAATAGGGAAGGGGAGAGGGGGCAACCCTGTTTAACTCCGATGTTACACTTAATATCTTTCGACCACCCCTCATTGCTTTTTAGCTTGGCAATTACATGCTCGTATAACCTTATAGCGGCAGCTCTCAACTCAAGAGGAACCTTTAGCTCTTCTAATCTATTCCAAAGGCTGTATCTAGGAACCGTATCGAAAGCCTTTCTAAAGTCCACAAAGCAACAAAATAAATTGGATTTATCATTACGACATCCCTCCGCAATGATCCTAAGTGTAATGAGGTGGTCTATTGTTGATTGATGCCTTCTGAAACCTACTTGGCCTTTAGCCCGCTTACCTTCACTTTCAAGCCATATGCTTAACTTCTTTTCCAAAATACTACTATATAACTTGGTTAAGAGAGGGGTGATCATAATTGTTCAATAATTAGAGGGGTTATTTGTATCCCCACTTTTAAAAATAGGGATAATGAGGCTCTCAGTCCAAGGTTTAGGGAACCCTTGCTTAACTGCTTGATTGAAAAGCTTGTGGATGTGGGGGATGAGGACAGGACCTCCAATTTTTAAGATTTCCACCTGGTAACCTTCAATGTCCTTAGCTTTCCCATTAGCAAGGCGATTAACCCCAAACTTAATATCTTCTAAAGAGAAAAATTCTTTCGTTGTGAACAGGGTTTCCAAATTATCCATGAAATTTGGAGATTCATAAAGCTTTTTAAGATAGGAATTCCAATCGTGAAGCACAATTTTATTATTATCTTTAGTCTTCCTAGTCAGAATCTACCTCCAAAATTTCTTAGGAGCTACCTTAGAGAGGTGTAAGAGATTCTCCTGTCTTTGACGAATGTACTGCCTCTTTTTCCTTTTAGTTAGGGCTTTGTATATTTTTATCTTGTCCATTTTAAGAGATTCATCAACAGCTTCCTTAATTGCTCTCCTTGCACTTTTACAATCTTTGTCATACCATGGATTGGTTTTGTTATTTCTTTTATTATTTGAAACTTCAATTGAGAACTTGTTAATAGAATATGAGAGGGTTGTAATATATATTACATTTAACTAAATTTTAAATTATAATTTCTTTTAACTTAATTTAGATATTAATTTAAAAATCATTTTAATCTTTTTAAAATCTTCTAATCTATAGTTATTAATTTAAAATTCATTTGTTTTTAATATCTTTTAAATTTCTTTGATTTATATATTTTTTTTAATTATAACAATTGAATAGTTATTTTACCAAAATCCAAAGTCACATTTAATGCTTATTTTACCAAACTCTTTTCTATATATGTGACATTAACATTACATATACGATCTTAAAAATAAAATCTAAAAAAAAAATGTTTTTATTTAACTTCAAAAACTTATATTATATCTAAAAATGCATTAAAATTAAGGTTTCATTCTATCTAATATATGACATACAAATTTACTTTAATGGGATCTCATTAATTAAACTCATGTTGAGTCATGACATGTTTTAATTTCTTTCTAATAATTTTATATATTAATATTATTTTTTAATTGTATTACAATTTTTTAAAAGTGTTGATATATTGTTTTCAATTCTATATATTATTTTCTCTAAGTAAAATCATATTACTATGATCACATATATCTAAGTATTTTATTAATATAAAGTATTACTATGTGTTTATTTGTTAATTTTTTATTTCTTTATTTAATGGTGATCATTAAAAAGGTTTTTCTAAGATTACATTTAATAATTATTTTGTTAGAAGTTGTTTATATTTAGTTTTTATTATCAATTTGGTAAGTGTAGTTTTGCAATATTAGTCGATGTAGCTCAATAACCTTAATTGCCATCATCTGAATTATGCTCAACATGCTCTAAAGTTTCATCAAGGGCTTGGATGACAAATAAGAATGGTTGTATAGGTTTGATCTCCTCCTCGATGTATTTAATCTAAAGTATCGACCATTTCTAATTCGATTAAAAGTGCTTTGGAGTCTCAATGGAAAATCTCAGACATTCGCTTATTTACTAAATTAGCTCATCCAACCACTGCGTACGATGGCCTATGTTCATAACTTGATCTCCAACTCCAACTGAGAAGGGGCTAAGGGGGCTTCAACACTCTTTTTAGGGGCACTAGCATTATGGATGGCCAGAAGACGACCATCAACATTGTCTCTTGCAGTGATATGAAAGGATGTCATTTCCACAACATGATTGCTACAAAGAAGTTAGAGTTAGATGGCACTGCTCAAGTAAGCCCTGACCCAGACAAAGTGGTGGGTTGTGGAGTCCCTGGGTTAATTCTTGCTCATGAAAAACTAGGATTAGTCATTTTAGTCAGAGGAGTTGGAGGGCTTTCATCGAGCTCAATACAACCTCAGATCTCCAAGCCCCTTCTTCTATAGAATTCTTTATGCTCCCATGATGAGTCTACTAATTGAGCTCTGCAGAATTTTTCGATCTTCGTGAAACCATTTTCAGGGGGATCCCTTCATTTGTAGATAAAATTTATAGATCTGGTTTCCGAACTTGTAACCAGGATATAGAACTAGGTGGAAACCCCATATTGAAGTATTTCAACTCCTACATGGAGGCCGACAACTTCACGATAAAAAATCTGTTAGTTATTACGACATAGAAAAGGATGCCTCAATCTTCAATGTATCAATAGTAAGAGGTGAATATAAAGGTTGGGTGCATCCTCATCATCTAACCCTAATCCTTTAAGGATGTCCTAAATCCAGGACCATTAAACTCCAAACCATAAAGATATTTCAAGACCAACATTTGTGGCCGACGAGGTAGCAGAAACTCCATCTCTTGATGTCGATGACATTGTATGTAGATTCATACCTTCAGATTATGAAAGGCAGATGATTATTTGTCGTCTTAACGATTTTTGGCCCTCAGCATCTATTCTTCAAGAGTGGGTGCACCAGAATTGGTCTCAAGATATTGTGCTACATTTTTGCTCAAAAAGATTCTTTGTTGTGCTCTTCAAAATTTTTGAAAGATGGAAGAATTTTTTTGATCAGGGACCTTGGTTTCCATTAGAGAAGTTTTGAGGTCTAAAATGGGCCTCCTAAGAAATATTATAAAATGATAGTTGAAATAAAAAAATAAGATTAAATTACATCATCAAATTTTAGAGGAAAAATAAAAAAAACATTCTTTTAACTTGTATTTTCAACTTATTTGCCTACGATTTTTTACTCAAAATTTGAGTGGGAGCACTAGTTGGACGTGGAATTTAATTTCTCATCCAAAGAGTACCCATGTTCCATACTCTCAATAGACCTTGCTACATGAAAAATAAGAAATATTCCTTGGATGAGGAACTAAATTTTGCATCCAACGAGTGCTCCCGCTCGAATTTTGAGTAAAACCGTAGGGAGATAAGTTGAAAAAAGTAGTTTTTTTTAATATTTTTACTTTTTTACTCCAAAAATGTTGAATCATCCATCATGGTTGACATCATCATCTTGAATACTATTAGTTCTTATAAATTTGATTTTGGTTGTACATTTTTGTTTTGATGCCCTTTTTTTACCTCAAAATTTCTCTAATGTGAGCCGCTCTTGTCTCTCCTTTCAACTATGGTTTCTTGATTTTAATCCTATTTTCATTAAAGTTCTCACAACCCCATTTTGGGTAAGTGACCATATGTTAACCTACCCATCCATTTGTCACATCTGGATGTCCTAGAAGATGTTAGAAACTTAATAGGTCACTTCATCAAAACTGAAACTAATAGGATGGAAAAAGGAATTAGCACATTGTACACATATGTGTTGAAGTGGATATGAGTAAAGGATTTACGGACAAAAGCCTTCTTAAATGGAGGGGTAGTATTTATTCACAACTACTAGATTATGAAAACTCTGCTTTTAGATGCAGGGATTTCTAGCAATGTAATGCCCCAACTTATTGAACAAAAATATATTATTCTCGCTTGCCTAACTACCTCCTTCACACTAGCAAGAGGGGAAATTGCTAAGGAGAGTAAGGAGTTTTGACAAATTCTCTTTTATATTATTATTATTATTATCATTAAAAAGGGAATAAATATTATTAATAAAAAGGGGCAAAAGTTAAATTGAGAAAATAAGTGGATACATCAATAAAATAATAAAAAAGAAAGTTCTAGAAGATTGGAGAAGATTTGGAAAAGTCTTATAAAAAGGGAAGAGAAGGTCATTCCTCATCATCCTAATTTATGACTATTCTCTTGATGATTGATTAAGACTTCAGTGAGTCTAGCACGAGGGTTTCAGGTGGAGCTTTCTAATTGATTTCGGTGAACTTCAAGTGTCACCCAAGCTAGTCCTCAACTAATTTTGGTGGACTTCGATTGCCACCCTAGTTAGATTGTAGGGGAAATTGATTCAAATTTTTCCAATGTGCTCATTTGCAAGAGATCTTTAGGGTCAAATATTTTGCAGGAATAGAAGATTGAATTCATTCTTAGAGGAGGATTCAATTCTTCTTATCTTGTGGTCGAGTTTCTCCTCATTCACTAGGGCCGAATTGATTTTGAGAAATTATTGGAGGAGACATAGTTTACCTTGTCAAATTGTTGGGGTTGGAGATGCAATTATTGGAGGTTGATTTCTTAAGGAGATCAATTTACCTTCATTTTGTTGTCAAGGGTTGAGTACATATCTTGTTGGGAGACCAAGTAACCTCCTCAAGTCGATATTATGATACCTAAACCATTCATTCACTCAGGAGACTAAATTTTGTTCTTGATCCATGTGGATATTGGTGGCCACCTGCCTATTCGACTTAGAGCCCAAATAATATTTCCTTTCAGGTTCTTATTTTCCATAGTACTTTCTAGTTTTAGTAGTTTTTTCGGTCTTGAACTTCTGGAGTTGTTTTAAGGCCCTAAACTATGTTTTTTGGGGAAATGAGCAAATGGGGGGCAACGACTTACTATTTGCAATTGAAAATTGTTTCCCTTTGATAGAAATTTCTAACGGGATACCATGTGAGCCAAAAAAATATCGTATACCAAAGTTAGAACCTCAGGAAGTTGACATTCGAACTAACCCCATTAGGGTCTAAAAACGTTTGGCGCTTCATCGCCTAGGATTCAGTTTTTGGATGTTTAGGGTTTCTCATTGTTTTTTCATGATAAAAGGGTCTAAGGCCCTTATTGTAACTTAGTTTAGAAGGTAGGTAGCCATCACATCTCTTCGTAGAGATAAGCTACCATTGTCTGAGCTAGTTTGTTTTCATTCCAAATGTAAAAAAAATTCAAGAATTATTATTTATTAATTGAAGTTTTGTGTTGTTGTATCTCTATGTTATTTAAATCTGTATTTCATTTCATTCCTTCATAAATATGGATCAGTGATATTAGAGCAGTATGCTCTTTCTTTATTTTTCTATGCATGTGCCCAATGAGGTCAGGGTATAAGCGGTTGTGACTTGAACTAGTTGAACCCTTGTAAGACTGATCTCGCCTACCCCAATGGCCTCCCATGGCGAAAGAAAATAAAGATGAGTGAGGAGGATATCCTTTCAAAATGTTGCTCAAAGAATCCCTCAAGCAATAAAGGAATGAGATGATGGACAATTTTTCCCAAATCCTTCAACAGTATCAGTAGGTGAATTATATTCATCCAACAATCACTTCGGAGGCACCGCCCCCTTTAAGGTACAAATTAACTTTGGCATTCCTATATTTGAAGGCCAGATAGACACATATACCCTAAATAGATGGTTAAATCTGTTGGAAGGATATTTTTCAGTCTATAATTTTTCTGATAAGGAAAATATTACTTTTTCACTCCTCAAAGCCGCCCCCATGTCAAGGACTTGTGGAGAAATCATTGTGAGCAAAGGGAAGAAGAGGAATCCTCACTATTTTCCATCACACCCTCTTGGAATTATTTCTAAGATGTTGTCAAGGAACAATATTATCATGTCGAGAGTTATGAAAATAAGTATATAAAGTGGAGCACACTATGGCAGGAAAGGGACCAAGACATGATGGAGTTCACAAATATTTTCAATACCTTACACACAAATTTGGTATCAAGGATTATGAGTGACATCTGATACTCAAGTACTGTGGTTGTATGCATAAATGCATCTGGGTGTAAATGGATTTCCTAGACATAACCTTGCTTGGCACAACTTACTGATATGTTATCAAGCCTGAGCATAAATTTAAGTAGAAGAAGTGAGACTTTGCATCTGTGAATATGAAGCAGGGAAAGACACCTCCAAACAGTAGAACAAAAGAAAGGTCTAAGGTGGAGTGGCCTAGGAGAATCCAACGAAGCCACCGACAAGGAATAGCACCACGAAGACAAAGGAGGATATAAGAAAGTAGTGGGAGTTCCAAAAAATCCCCACCCACAACAAAAATTAGTGTCACACCAAGAAGTCACTAATGGTCGAGCTAAAATCTTTAAATTTAGATGCATGTTTCAACTTTGAACCAGAACTCAACAAGGGGAATAAAAAGGGGGAGAATAAATTATTGATCTAAAACTCAATGTCATAGTTACCACCACCAAGGTTCAGAATATTGAACTCGATGATCCAGAGGAGGGGGAGCGTCTCTTCAACTCATAGATGTGGCTAAAGGGTTCTCCATTGCAATTCATTTTCAATTGTGGGAGCCAAAAGAACCTTATCTGAGAAGAGATCATTAAGCAGTTGGGCCTGTCAACCTCACCACACTCGCAACCATACACTATCATGTGGAAACACCAAGGATGGTATCTTTGTGTCAGCCAACAGTAGTGCCTTACCTGCAGCATCAAGCCCTTCACATACGAGGTATTTTGTGATATTTCTCCTCTTAATGTTTGTGATGTTTTATTAGGCCAACCATACTTGTGGAAATGTCATGCTATGTATAAGTCCAAACCTCACATTGTTATTATTACTTTGGACATCAAACTATAGAGGACAATGGAGGTAGCTCCATATACCACAATTTCTTTGATCTATGTTAAGCAATGCAGTAAGATCATCTCCCAGACTAGAAAATTTGATTTCATTTTTATCCGCTCTCAAAGTAAGGGGAAGATCATGACCACATCCACGGCCCCTAGAAATGGTTCCTCTATGAATCAAAAGCAAGTTGAGGAAGTCGTGGAATAGTATAGGGACATCTTTTCCTCCCCCATATGAGTACCCTTGCACTATCAAGTCAAGAATTCTATCAATTTGACTCCCGGAGCACCTCTACCCGATGGGCCAATATTTCACCACTCTCTTATGGAAAAGAAGGAAATCAAGTGGTAGATCCAAGAGCTTCTACAAAAATGGCACATTTGAGCAAGTTCCTTACCTTGTGGAAGCCCAATTTTATTCATACAATAGAAGGATGGGACCTAGAGACTATGCATTGATTATTGGGCACTAAATAAAATCATTGTTAGGAACTGGTACTTGATCCCATGGATTGATGCCTTTCTGGACAAGCTCAAGGGTAGCAAGTACTTTAACAATATCAATTTGAAGTATGTCTTTCACCAAGTTCCAATAGAACCCACTGATGTATAGAAGACCGCCTTCAAATCCAAGGAGGGCCTCTTTAAGTGGTTGGTCATGCCCTTTGGGTTAACCCCTACAACTTTTAAAAGGTTGATGGAAGACATATTGCGGTATTTTCCAACTCGTTAATGGTCATATATCTGAACGACATCCTCATCTTCAACAAGAGTTGGGCATAACACTTGCAACATATTTGGTAGGTCCTTCAAACCCTGCGACAATACAGACTATGTGCCAACTTGGAGAAATGTTCCTTTGGCATGAACCAGGTCCAATATCTTGGTTACATAATTTATGAACAAGGCGTGGATGTGGATCCGGCCAAGGAACAAGTCATTTAGAATACATTTGGGCTATTCACAATACAATTCGAAAGTCTAATAGAGCTTCGCAATGTTTTGGACCTTGCCAATTTCTGTCGAAGGTTCGTGTTGGGGTTTTCTCATATCACTTGGCCCTTGAGTCAAGTTACCAAAGATGGAGTGAAAGCAAAGGTTTTTTGGTCTAGGGCATAACAAAAGGCATTCGTTGAGTTGAAACATTGCCGTTTCTCTGTGTCATTACTCACTTTTCCAAACCTACAACAACCATTTGAAATTGAGACAGATGCCTCTAATTATACTATTGGTTCAGTTCTCACCAAGTAAGGGCATCTAGTGGAATATCATAGTGAGACACTCTCTCATACTATTTGAAAATACCCCACCTATGATAAGAAAATGTACCCCATCGCTCAAGCTTTCCAACAGTGGATGTAACTACCCCTCATTGATTTTATATGTAAATAGAAATAAAGCAAAGGTCATGGGACACATATTCCAAGCTGAATGTCGGGAAAAGCATAGTGATGGGTATCAATGGTGATTATTTACTGGCTATGGAAATTGGAAAAGGCATTGGGAAAGGAAAAGTGGCACTAATTGGCATTTTATTTACGAAATAAAGGAAAATAAGAGAAAAGGAAGATGAAAGGTCACATATTTGCATGAGAGGGGAATTGAAGGAAAAATGAATGAAAATGAAGAAAATAGAGGCCTCAATCATAAAAGGTCTTCTAAGAATCAGTTGCTAGCCTTTTCACATTTTTTTCTTAGAGCTCTCTTATATTCTCTTATTCTCTCTTACTCTCACACACTTAGAGTTTTCTTTAAGCATGCTTGGAGCACTCTAGTTCTCACTTGGATTTGGAGAAAGAAGGTGAAGGAAAGCAAGATAGTGCAAGGGAATAGTTGGATTAGCAACTAAAACTAGATTTCTTTGCCGGTAATAGGTTGCATGTGTGATTTCCTTGTTGATTTATAGATGCATGGTAGATGCATGTGATTATCTGGTTAGATGTTGTCATTGACATGGAGGATTGTCTAGATAAATAGTCGTTTTAGCCTTACCTTTCCATTTCTTGGAAAATCAGGTGTTGTGGGTTTTTCCACTTGAGCGTTTTCTAATTGGTGCTCATAATTCCTTATGGTTGTGGGTTGGAACAAATGCTTTGGAATCCTTGGAACGACTTGGGTTGAGTTACTAGTCTTGGAACCTAAGTTGGGACAATGCTCTTGAGCCCTTGGTGGGTTTAGTTACTAGTCCCTAAAGTTGTGTTGGACAAATGATCTGGAGCCTTGGAAGGTTGTGGTTTGAGTTACTAGTTCCTAGAGCCCTGGACAACTTGGGTAGAGACTGATCTGGCTGGTGTTAGTGATGTATGACCATGAGTTGGAATCATTAGTTGAGGGTTGAGGTGGTTTGGCCTCTTGAAGCCTTAGTTTTGTTTTATTTGGTTTATGCCATGAGATCCCACATTCATGCTTGGAATATGGCATGGGGGTGATTGGTTGAAAGAGAGATTTGGTTAAGCTCAATCTCTGGTTGGGTAGTACATGGAAGTCCCTGACTTGGTTGGTATTTTCATATGCTAATAAGAGCTATTCTTCTATTACGATTCATGTATATATGTACTAATGATTTTGGTGATATTATGGTTGGATTGTCATGGTTTATATGTTGGTTATTTTTTAGTTATATGTTTTTCATATGATGTGTATCCTCTAATACTCTTGTCATGAATTGTTTAGCTATTAATCGGTTGATGAATGAATGGAGTAATAAGTGTTATTTCAGCTATGCAGAGAGAGAATTGGGACTTCTTAGTGATTCTTAGGTGAATCTCAAAATTTTATGATCAGATATGCATTCATGACTTGTAGCTTACATGTTTGCCATGTGTTTGACAAAATTTCTATTATGTTCTACGTAGTCTAGGTCAAGTTCTGCCTTCATGTTTGTATGTTTAGCTTTTTTGTTAAGTCATTCATGATTCTGAGAAGTTTCAGGAAGTTATAGATAGTGGTCTAGAGGTTAACTTGGAATTGAGGCTCAGATCTCGAGACTGCACCCTCTGAACTGGAAAATTTGGGTCACAACTGCACTTAGGCAGGATTGTGAGTACGGTTGGAGGCCTTATCCTGCATGTGCTTGGGGGTTATGTTGTGTAAAAAGGAGCCCCAACTCAATGTTTAATCACCTAGTGCGGTTCTTTAGCCTCTGAGTTTCCTATAGCCCTTAGGGATATTGTGAGTTGTCAGTTAGTGGTTATTTGTAGGTTCCACTTCCTTAACTGGAGCTTAGAGGTCGGGTCATGTCTTAGTAAATCTCTCAGTTCATTTTTACCCTCACAGGTTAGTGAACTTGGGTAAATGTGGGAGGGGTGGTTACAATGGAAACATTACATTATAGGGAAGAAGACGATCATCCACATAGATCACCTACCTCAACAATTTATGTGGACACAAGGGAATTTGAAAAATGATCACCATAAAAAATGCTCCACATATTTGCAACAATTCCATTTGAACAATAAATACAAGAAGGGACCCAATAATGTTGTAGATTGTCTTAATCGATCGTCAAATGTCAGAGTGACCACTATTTTCAGCTCTTGTTAGCATGAAACTTCTAGATGGCTACAACTATACAAAATTGATAAAAGAATTTCCACCACATACCAAATGTTGATAGATTGAAAGCAAGTGCTATACTTTGACCTCTATGGTGCATTGTTATGCTACCTAGGACACCTTTGCCTTCCTTCAAGTGAGCGTGACAATATGATTTTGGAGACAGACTATAGTTGGGTCGCAAGGCACTATGGAGAAAATAATGGCAATACTGCATAAGTGTTCTTATTGGCCAAAACTTTGACAAGATGCTGGAAAATATAGCGGATCTTGCATTTCATGTGTCATCGCTAAGCCAACCATTAAGAAGCAAGGCATGTACATGTAGGTTTTAACCCCGTACAGAAATTACCTACATACAAATCCTAAAACATAGAAAATAAACAATGTGAGAGCATAACACATAAAACACATATACACAAATATTTTCCCCTGGATCCCAAAACTGAGACTACCAGCTTGATTTTTCATTATGTTCCTTTCAATGTTACAATACATATTTATACATGCTGAAGCATCCAAAACCATGGACCGAAAACCATCACGTCCAAAACCATGGACCAAAAAAAACCATATGTAGGTCTGCCCAACCTAACGTAGGTTAGTCATGGAAAGAATATAACACAACTCAACAATCTCCCACTTGTTGTTTTATTTCCACAGGGGGCCACAGGAGAGCTTAGTAATTTTTCCAACCCTAAAATGCCCATTGTTTCTCTACACCAGGAGAACTTCTCAGAGCTCACAGATTTTGTAAATGCATCTGCTATATTCTTCAAAGTGTCCACCTTTACCGACAACATTGTTTTGTCTCTATCATATCCCTCACAAAGTGATACTAAACATCAATGTGCTTTGTCTTTGAATGATAAGCAGGGTTCTTTACCAAGAAAATTGCACTTTGGCTATCACAATCTATCCTTATAGCTCCCTATACTAACCCCATACTTGAACACAATCTCTACAACCAAACTGCTTCCTTGCTTGCATGAGTGGCTGCCGTGTATTCTGCCTCTGTAGTTGATAGTGCCACTACAGATTGTTTCTTACTCATCCAACTGACTGCACCTCCAAATAGGTTAAACACATACCCACTTGCAGATCTTCTCTGATCCAAATCTCCAGCCCAGTCTGCATCAACAAAGCCATGGATATCCAAAACTCTGTCCAATCTTGGTCTTCCTTGGTAGCACAAACAATAATCACTAGTGCCACGCAAATACCTGAAAACCCGCTTCACTACTGTCCAATGCTCCTTCCCTGGTTTTGACATAAACATGCTCAATACTCCCACTGCATGTGCAATGTCTGGTCTAGTACAGACCATTGCATACATTAGGCTACCGACTACACTTGCATATGGAACACGGGACATATCCTCTTCCTCTTCTTGTGTCTTGGGACACTGTTCAACAGATAACTTTACACCTACAGGAATAGGAACCTTCACCGATTTACTATCCTGCATATTAAACCTCTGTAGTATTGTCTTGAAATACCTCCTCTGGTTTAACCAGAGCTTCCTCTTTGCCCGATCTCTTTCAATTTCCATGTCCAAAATATAGTTTGCAGCACCAAGATCTTTCATGTCGAATTTGGAGGACAATTGGGTCTTAAAATCCTGGATAATTTCTTTGTCATTTCCAACCAGCAACATATCATCCACATAGAAGACCAGATAAATAACACGGTCACCAATTAATTTAAAATACACTCAATGATCTGCTTTGCTTCTAGTGAAGTGAGGTCCCCATATAAATGTATCAAATTTCTGATACCACATCCTTGGTGACTGTTTTAACCCATACAAAGACTTCTTTAACTTGCACACCAGTTCTTTCTTACCCTTCCCCGCAAAGCCTTCAGTTTGCTTCATGTATATCTCCTCTTCCATATCCATGAAGAAATGTTGTTTTCACATCCATCTGTTCTACCTCAAAATCAAAAGCAGCAACAATAGATAAAAGTAATCTAATAGAGCTACCTTGGCAACAGGAGAAAAAATATCACCAAAATCAATTCTCGGCACCTGGGAATAACCTTTTGCTACCAACCAAGATTTGTATTTCTCCACCTTTCCTTTTGCATTTGTATTCTTCTTGAACACCCATTTGCTGCCAATGGGTTTCCTTCCAGCTGACAACTCCACCAAATCCAAAGCCTCATAAGATACCACTTCATCAACCATGGACTCTTTCCATATTTTTCCATCCTCTGAATCTACTGCTTCCTTCACAGTTCTGGGATCATCATTAGTAATAGATAAATCAAAATTTGAACAGAAAGCAGATGGACTATACCTTACTGGCTACCTTCTTTCTCAAACTAATCTTTTTACACTCGGAGTTTGTGGCTCTTCATCTTCTGATTCCTCCTCTGTTGTAGAGTCTAATTCTTCCTCCTTTAGCTCAAACTCTATCTTCTCAGGTTCCTTTGGTTGGAATTCATGTTTAATAACATCTTTCACTCTCTAAAAACCACATCTCGACCGTACACAACCTTCCTTGTTGCTGGGTTCCAAAGCTTATAACCCTTTAAACCATCCTTATACCCAATAAAGATGCACTTTTCAGATTTACTATCCAACTTGGTTCACTTCTCATTTGGAACATGTACATATGCATCACATCCAAATACCCTCAGATGTGAAAGAGAGGCTTTCTTACCAGTCCATACCTCTTGTGGAGTCTTATCCTCCAACACTGATGAAGGTGATCTGTTGACCAGGTAACATGTTGTCTCCACCACCTCTGCCCAGAATTCTTGTCCTAACCCAACACCACTGAGCATGCTTCTTGCCCTTTCCATCAACGTCTTGTTCATTCTTTCTGCAACTCCATTTTGCTGAGGTGTATATGGAGTAGTCTTATGTCGTGCTATACCACACTTCTTACAAAATTCTTGAAATTCCTTACTGTAAAACTCTCCACCGTTATCTGTCCTCAACACCTTTATCTTCTTCTTTGTCTAGTTTTCCAACAGAGCCTTAAATTCTTTAAACCTGTCAAAGACTTCAGATCTCTTCTAAAGGAAATATATCCATGTATTCCTTGAGAAGTCATCTATAAATGATACATAGTGCATAGACATACCTAGTGATGGAACCTTCACAAGTCCAAACACATCACTATGCACAAGCTCTAATATCTGTTTCACCCTCTTACCACTAGAGGGGAAACTCACCCGATTTTGCTTCCCATATACACAATTTTCACATAAATCAAAATCCAGAGATCTATTACTCATACCTTCTACCATACCTTTACCATGAAGTATTCGAAGGCCCTTCTCTCCAATATGTCCAAGCCTTTGATGCCACAACATGGTCTTCTCTCCATAGACCATTAGATTTTCTGTTCCACTTTCAGGAACCACAGAACTGTTGCACCCATCAACAACAGTGCTACCTTGCAGTTTGTACAGAGTTCCAGTCCAAACTCCCTGCATCAATACCAGTGCTCCTCGAATCATCTTGCAGGTGTTCTTCTTGAACACTGTTTTTACACCTGCATCATCCAACTTTCTTATAGGAATCAGATTTCTGGCTAATGCAGGAATATGCAGAACACCCGGAAGTGTTCTAACCCTTCCACCTTGCAACTTCATCTTTACTTTTCCGCGACCAATGATTCTAGCCCTCCTATCATCCCCTAAGAAGACATCACCACCATCGTATTTATCATACTCACAAAACCACTCTCTATGGGGAGTGAAGTGAAAGGATGCACTTGAGTCAATCAACCATGCCTCATGATCTACATGTGTACTTGAAGAAGCCAAGTACACATTCCCACCTTCATCTGAGGTGGTTTTCGCCTCTGCAGAAGAAGCATAATCAGATCCCTTTCCTTTGTCAAGAGCTTTAGATTTACAATCCCTTTTGTAGTGCCCTTCCTTTCCGCATTTCCAGCATACCACCTTTATAGGATTTCCTGGAGATTTAGATCTCCCTCTAGATTTAGATCTCCCACTCGATGACTTATTTTTGTTTCTGTTTTGGGACCGTCCTCATACAGACAGGGCATCACCATTCTGGCTCTCCATATTTTTCTGTCTCATCTCCTTTGTCAGCAAGGATGAGACTGTTTCATCAAACTACAAGGCAATTGCATTGCTACCTATTGCAATAACTAGACTATCCCACGAATCTGGTAGAGAACACAACAAACTGATGCACTTATCTTCATCTAAAATTTTAATATCAACAGATGCTAACTAACTTACCACAATATTAAATGCGTTCAGATGCTCTATCACCAAGTCTCCATATTTCATTCTCAGGTTATAAAACTTTTTCTACAGAAACATTTTATTCACCGGAGACCTAGATTGGTACAAAGTCCCTAACTTGTCCCACAAAGCCTTCGTCGTAGCTTCCCCTGATACATTCAACAATATTGAATATGAGACACACAATTGTATTGTGCTCTTTGCCTTCCGATCCAACTTCTTCCATTCTTCATCGAACACTCCCATTGGTTTAGTACCCATATCTACCACGATCCATTGATCTTTATCCACCAACAGATCCTCCATCTTGAGTTTCCACAACTCAAAACTCTAACCATTAAATTTCTCGATCTCTATCTTTCCACTAGTCATTTTCTTTCACCACCAAAATCGATCTCGCAGATCTCCCACTGAACAGAGTCTACCACAGGCCCAAGTGAAACACCTTAGCAACAAAGGTGTCCCCTTGAAGCCAAACTTGGCTCTGATACCAAATGTAGGTTTTAACCCCGTACAGAAATTAGCTGCATACGAAATCTAAAACACAGAAAATAAACAATGCGAGAGCATAACACATAAAACACATATACACAGAGATTTTCCCTTGGACCCTAAAATTGGGACTACTAGCTTGATTTTTCATTATGTTGCTTTCAATGTTACAATACATATTTATACATGCTGAAGCATCCAATACCATGGACCAAAAACCATCGCGTTCAAAACCATGGACTGAAAACCATAGCATCCAAAGCCATGGACCAAAAACCATCACGTCCAAAACCATGGACCAAAAAAAACCATAGGTAGGTCCACCCAACCTAATATAGGGTCCAAAAAAAAAAATTCTCGGGGCGCTGCCCCAAACCCCGTAGAGGGGGGCTACCTGCCCCCATCAAACCCCCCTGTTGCACAATCGACACAACGAAGGGGGGGCTCCGCCCCCCCTCTAACTCCCCGGTTCACTACATAGGTTAGTCGTGGAAAGATAAAACACAACCCAACAGTACGCTCCTCTTACTACTCTTGGCCAGCCTTGGTAATGCATCTCCGTGGACTATATGTTTGGACTCCCTTCTACCAAGCATGGAAATGAATTTGTATTTTTGGTTGTTGATAGATTTTCTAAGACATCTATATTGGCTACTTGCAAGAAGAGTATCACAACAGATGACATTGCCAAAATAATCTTAGAATGAGTGTGGGTACATTTTGTGATTCCATAGACAATTATATCATATGAGGATAGTGAGTTCCTAAGTGCATTTTAGCCGAGCCTCTAGTTGTTGTTATACACCAAACTCACCAAAATGATTGCATTCCATTATCAAACTGATGGTCAAACAAAGGTTTTCAATAGGATGATAGTGCGCATACTACACATGTACAACACCAAGCATCCCTAAACATGGGATGAGAGTCTTTCCTATGGGAAATATAGATATAAAAGAGTTATCCATAGCTAAAATCACCACAACCCCTTTGAAGTGGGCTTGGAATTTCAACCAGTGAGCCCCATTGATGTTGCAATGCCTCTTGCAACTACACAGGAGGAATTTACACACATTGAGTTTTAAGTTGATAAAGCCACTAGGTTTATTGAACACATTCAACACATCTGCCAGTAGGTTCATGATAACTTGGATAAATCAAATGCTAATTATAAATAATTTCATGATCAGCATCAGATGCCACATAAGTTTCATGTGGGAAATAAGGTGTGGTTGCATTTGTAAAAGGAATTCCTTGCTGAAGGCCGTCAGAAGCTTTGACCAACTTCGATATTGACCTTAACCATAACTAAGTTTGTGGATGGAAATTTTTTCAAGATGAGCATTACCCCACTCCTTGGCTTGCACCTACTATTCAATGTGGACCCCCTTTGGCCATACTTTCCACCATTATTGGACACATTAGAAATTGCTAAGTAGCTAACACAAATAGATCTCAATCCAGATTGCATTCAATAGGCCAAAACTAATCATATCATGGACACACAAGCTAAAAACAATTATTAACAAAGGATCCAACAATATTGCATTGTCAAAGTCGGCCAACTCCTACACCAAGGCAAGTGGCTCACATGGGAGAAAGTTCAACAAAAGTTTCCCTATCTCATGGAGGCACTCAACATAATGGGGACCATTGCTTCCTAAGGAACGAGGATTGATCTAGGTGGATATTAGTGACTACTCACCTATTCCACTTGGACCCCTAGCTCCGTTTCCTTTCAGTTTCCTATTTTCCAACACACTTTCTATTTTTAGCAATTTTTTGGGTCCTAAACTTCTAGAGCCGTTTTGAGGCCCTAAATGGTGTTTCCTAGGGAAATGGGAAAAGATAGGCCAATGACTACCATTTTTGATAGAAAACTATTGTCCTTGGATAAATATTTCTAACAGGCTATTGTGCATGCCAAATAAAGACCGTGTGCCAAGGTTTCTCCTCTTGAAGTTTGTCATGTTTTATTAGGCCAAGTATACTTGTGGAAGCATCATGTTGTGTATGAGTCCAGACCTCCAACTGTTATTATTATTTTTCACAAAAAACTATACAAGATACATGATATAGCCCTGCCTACCACCATTTCCTTGAGCTCTCCTAAGCAATGCAATAAGATCATCTCTCAGACTAAGAAATTGTTTTCTTTTTTATCCACTCTCAAAGTAAGTTGAAGATCATGGCCACAACCATGACCCAAATAAGGTATTCCTCCATGCAGTGGAATAATTGCGCAGTCTCAGTAGCCAGTGATGCTGCTTGAGGCTTGAAACTGCGCATTATGCAGTTCAACTTGGGCAACGATAGGGAGAGACTGCACATTGTACAGTTTCAGTAACTAAGGTCTCAGGACTGGGCATTGGGACTGCGCAATGCACAGTTGGGCTGGCCTGTACTGCACATTTTTTAGTCTCGGAGGCCAAGCTCTCAGCTTGAGCCTTAGACTTGCATAGTGCCGTTTTGGATAGGGAAATGCATGGCCAAGTGAAGTGCGGATTTGCATGGTGAGGGTGTAGGATACTAGGAAAAAAGCACATCTAAGTGATAATTGAAGTTAAAGTATGGATCTGAATAAGTATGGACAGATCAATGTGAATCAAGTGCAAAAACTCAACAAATAGAAAGAAAAAGAAATATGCAAGGAGAGGCATCGAAACAACAATCACTAGTGAGCAAAAACTTGAAAACTAATGTGACACTTATGAAAGGTGAACAAAAAACTAATTCCACACTTCTTCAAGCTAATATAGCTAATATAAATAAAATCTCTAGCAACCATGAAGAGTAACAATAAAAAGAACACTCGCAGGAGCGAAACACAAAGAACGACAAAAAAATAGCAAAAGGTGACAAATGCAAAACTCACTCGAAAAAGCGATGCAAACTATACCAAAGGCTCCTTCATCTCCATGGGAATGGTAAATCTCCAGTATCAAATGTAAAAATGAGCTCTAGAGGCATCAATTAAATAGATTTGGGCGGATTAGGGTTTATGACATGCATGTTTAAAATCAAGGAAAAAGTGACACTTGGTGAAAATTTCCAAAAATAGCAATTGTGCCACCTTCGAGAAGCTAATGAGGAATCTCTATTTTCTAGGGATTTCTTTTTCTCTCTTTTTTTTTTTTTTCATGAAGCTTGTCATGCACACTGCCAAGGAAGATTGCACAATTCTGGGGAATTGAGCAATTTCTCGTCTTAGTGCATTTCGAAGTTTATGAGCACAAGGGATGGATTGCACATTTTATAAGCTTAGCTCTAGGCTCCTATATATCACTGCGCAATTCTCAAGCTCAAGGCTAAGCTTCCATGAAGAATTGTGTAGTTTCCATCATCAAGGTTAGCTTGCCTTCCAAGATTGCGCAGTTTCTGGAGGCAAGCCTTGGACTACTGCAAGGTCAAGTCAAAATGTTAGCTTGTGACTCAAAAGGATCAAATAAGTATGAAAAAAAGAAAACACAAGCACAAATGAAAAGAATAAGTCTTAATAAAATCATGAATACTTGATGACAGTCAAAGATGAGCTTATGTGAACAGAAGGTAAGGCTCCAAAATCAAAGCATGGGAAAATTTTTGGAGGGTGGTTGTAGTAGCTACAACAACACCACATAAATGAATGGAATGAAACAATGAACGAAAGAAATGAGGAATGAAACAAAAAGGTGGAGGAATGAAATAGATTTTCCAAGAAAAAAACTTACGTGTTAATATAATAAATAAATATGAATTCATATTAACATTCAATTTCAAATGACCGTTTGTTATAAATCATTTTGTTTTCACAACAAGTATGACAATAAATGTACTTATTCTAGATCAAGGATAAACATGAATATCACTAGATCCAATTCATATAAGGGAATTTTTTTTTTTCAATTCAGAAAAACGATAAAACCAAAAGAAATGCTCATCTTCCTAACTAAATTTTTAAAGTTGAGTTATAAAGCCACGTATTCGAGGAAACAAATAGATGAGATTCCAAAATACTTAATCACAGAGTTACAAAGCACATAGAGAACATTAACAAACTTGAGCATAATTTGATTACAAATTTTTCCTAGCTTACATGAGTATAATTTGATTATATACTTGGAAATATGATGGATATGGCAAAGATCAAGGAGTTAATTTTTCTGCGCCATTGATTTTATTTATTTATAAAATATTCCATTACAGTTACGCAACTTTACCCTAATATAATAAAAGAGGAAGAACAAATCTAATGTGTTAGCAAAAGATGGACAATAATCATAAAAGATGAAGTAATTCCATTACAATGGAGGATCATATGGAATAGTCTCGGATGGAACAACTCCTAAACCAGAGAAGAATGTCAGTGATGCAACAACAAGAGGGAAATTTTGTGGGCCACGAAATGGCCATGTCATTCCAGTGTTGGTCATAGAGTCTTTAGGTAGTGGAGAAGAAAACACGAGAGTCGTGTTTATATATGGAAAACATAACGAAGGTACTATATGTTGGAAGTAATACTTCCATGTATATCATGTGTGTTATGTGATATACAAGTTGTAATTGTGAATCCCGAGGCATCAATCTAGAAGTTGTAGTTTCCTACGTGTGTGCATCGTAGTTATATCATGTCCCAGTTATAGATCCACTTTCCTAGGATCTAGATCTATCGAAGTTAGTGATTTATATTCCTTGGCCTCTCACTCTCTTCAAGTTTCCAATAATATACACATCTCTTTCGTTTGTTAAAGGTAGGTTTTCTATGTAAATGTTTGTCATTGTTCGACTTTTATAGTAGTACAAAGAGCTTAATATGGTTCATGGAGAGGGGGGAATTATTAAAAAAAATTACCCTTTCGCTATAATTGAATGACTACACATCAAGCCACATGAACTATTGAAACAATGCATCGTGACAAGGTCTACTGAAACTATAAATAAATTAAAACTAATAAAAATTATTAAATATAGAAATTTAACACATAGCTTGCTAAAGGACTTCAAATCTCATCCCCCTTTGTCAATCTTAGAGGAATAATATTCATTATAAATTAAATTTGAACCATCATTTTAATTAAAATAATAAATTCTTCATCACCAATTCTAATATAGATCATACCTATTAATGTTAGACCCACACATATCTATGTAATAAGATCAAGATGTTATTTATATATTCCAAATGTTTCAAACAGATAAATTGACCCATATGATTATCTTGGAAATTGATGTATTTTGTATGTATCATCCATAAACGAGGTGTCATTATCTTCTTTTAAACACGTTTGGGAAAAATAAATTGGATTTTTATGATACGGGATTAGTAAACCCAAGGGACTAATATTATAAACCCTAGGGATTAAAAACCTAAGAGATTAATATTATAAACCCTAGGGATTATAAACCTAAGGGATTAATATAATAAACCCAAGGAATTAATAAACCAAATGGATTAATTAGAAACCCAATACATTTATAAACCGTAATTTTGTAATGTTGAGAGTCAAAATTAAATAAATTACGATGTAATGTAACATTGCAACAATTACTATCAAATTAATTGTCATCTTGAGGCAATGTTTGTCACAATCTAACACTGGTTTGATTTTTCTAGCATGTCAACATCACAATACGAAGCCCTATTATAGTGTCACAATTTGACGTTGAAAAAATTGCAATGTAATGTAAGGTTCCAACAATGATTTTCATATTACTTGTGACTTTGTGACAATGTTTGTCACAATGTGACATTGGACAAATTTTTTCACCATTCAAACATCACAACATTAAACGCTAATGTTATTATAATCCCAAGGGATTAGTGTAGAAATTCCCACTGAACATCAACAAATTATGCAATATACTAAAGCAAAATACAAGATCTACTTATACAACAAACTTGCAGAAGCTTAATCAAATTTGAGCAAGATCAAAAGAACACATATAACAAATGAAGAGAAATCAATCACACATAAACACAGAAGAATACTTTGGGGAAAGCCTCAGCTAAAAACCTTAATCGCTGTATTATCATATGTCAAGTGGAAATATGTTTAGATTACACAAAAAAATTATCTCACAAGCTATCCTTATCTCAGTACAATCGAACAATACAGCTCACAGACTAAATAGACACAAGATATGCCTTCCCTCAACCCTCCAAGCCTCCTATTTCCTTCGCAGTTTTCCTTACGGTCCAATGCTGCCACTTGTGTGAATTGGCCTCATCACACACTCACCAAAACCAAAAGTAACTGCACAATCTCCAAGGAATGAATTCCTTCTGCATGCAAGAGATATCCTCCATGGAATATTCCTACAACTGATAGTACACTGTCCCATCATCTGATCTCAACTGGGTCTCTGTCCGAACTGACATGCATGGGTTATTTATGAGAGAATATTCAGTTATCTGAAGTGTAGCAGTTACATGCATGCATGCATTAACTAACTAAACTCACAATTAATTCCACAAACTGTTGGAACTAATCTAACTGGACTTAACTCATTTAATTGAGCTAACTAATTACAACTCAAAGTACAACTCATCCATATCTTTAACTAAGGGATAAATTCCTCAATCAATGGGATAACTATTGCATGTCCTCACATAGACTTCATGTTTGATTTTCTCTAACTAATTAACTTAAGATGAATAAATTAATTATTTTACAAACAACTGCTAAGATCAAATTCAAATTTTACTTCTCAATTTTAGTTCAGGGACTAATTAAAATTGGAATCTATCCCGAAATACTATTTATAGCAATGTTATTTTTAACACTTCCATTTTTCATTCCTTGTTGCTATGTCCAACACTGGTACCTGAGATGCTATTTATAGCAATGCTATTTTTAGCATTTCTTGTTGTCATTTTCACAATTAGTACACCTAAGGGATCAATATTATAAACCCTCGACATTAAAAACCCAAGGGATTAATATTACAAACCCTAGGCATTATAAACCCAAGGAGTTAATAAACCCAAGGGATTAACAAACCCTAATGTTGTAATGTTGAGAGGCAACATTGAATAAAATACAATGTAATGTAACATTGCAACAATGTGTATTAGATTAATTGTCATCTTGCAACAACGTTTATCACAATGCGACATTGGATTGATTTTTCTACCATGCAAACGTCACAATACACAACCCTATTATAGTGTTACAATGTGACGTTGAAATATTTGAAATATTTACAATGTAATGTAAGGTTCCAACAATTCCAACAATGATTATCATTTTTCTTGTCACATTGATTATTGATGTAGTAAATATAACATTAGTTGATATACAATATATCTCAAATGTTATATTTACAACATCAATAACCACAATTATATTTACTACATCAATAATCAATCCTAATTATTATAAATAGCTTGTATTTAATCATCAAACATTACAATCAAATTGTTATAATTATCGTTAAAAATAAAATTCATAAAAACTCAACATTTTAAAAAATAATGTATAAATGCAATCAAAAATTAATAAGACTTATATGTTAAAACTCCAGTTTAAATAGTGATATTTCTGATTACCCAAGTTTTATTTATAAAAATTAGATTTATTTACATTAATTATAAAATTATGAATCCAAATCAAACTAAAAAAATTACTCTTTGATCCTTCATATCACTCGAGAATTGACGAAATGAGATGTCGTGATTTGAGCACATAACCAAGACCTCAAAGGTCGTTTGAAGAGTAATTTAATGACAGGTGGCCAACTCTTCGCACTCCAAAAAATCGCAGTCATCCATCACATATTCAAGTGGGGAATATTCAAAACACAATCGATGCTGGCCTTTGATAAAAAAAATTAAATTAAATTTTGCACGTACTCTTCCACTGGAAGTTAAACTAGCATTTGCACCTAATGTTGCAAAGGAAACGTCGTAAGGCATAGTGTGTGGAAGAATATTGAAATGTGAATAGGCTTTTGTGGGCTTTTTTGAAAGCAAGGGTTGATGATTTTGAGTTTTAATTTGAGGAAGCCATGCCGAAAACCGTTGAAATGGAATGCAAGTAGCCATAAATATGCATTGAACTTGTTTAGAGACATTTGTTTGTAGTTGGTAAAAATTGTGGAGTTAAAGGTGAAGATAAATGATGAATCCATGCAAACAACAACTGGGTATCCATATTGATTTGGATAGGGTTATTTAAGAAATCATTATTCAAACGGGAAATTAAACTAATATGAAGATATATTGAAAACATGTATTATATTCATTAAAATCAATTGATTTTGTCAACAAAATATATTAAAACCTATTGACAATGAATTGGTTGTGAGGACATAAACTATCAAAATGGTATTGATCTTGAAACATCCCTTTCTAAGTTTGAAATGGAAAACACAAATAGTTGTGAGGACATAAACCATCAAGATGGTATTTGATCTTGAAACATCCTTTTTTAAGTGTGAAATGGAAAATACAAATAGTGTATTGTAACATCCGTTTTTAAGTTTGAAATGGAAAACACAAATAGTTGTGAGGACACAAACCATCAAAACGGTATTTGTTCTTGAAACATCCTTTTTTAAGTTTGAAATGGAAAATACAAACAGTGAATTGTAACCGAAGAGGTTCGAGAAGGAATATAATATTCTAAAGAAAATTGTGCTTGTAATTCCATATTTGAAGTTGTATGAAAACATGTTGGAGGCATTGAAGACCTGAAGAAGCAGTAATGGACCTGCAAAATGTATATTTTGTTAGAATTAGTAAAATGTAAATCAGCTGCAGAAATTTATTAGCAATACTTTGCAGGTGAGTTGTGTTAAAATGAAGCTATAATGAATGAAAATGAAGTTACCTTTGCTATGGGGATTTATATATTGTTAGTGGAATATGCATGGTGAATAACGGCATATTGAACACCATTGGAGGTTAATGCGTAGTTGGAGATGCATATTTTTTGCTTGCCATTCTACTTGTAGTTGCTTAGGTATGCTATTTCTGAGTCCATGTGTCCTATTGCAAAAGAAAGAAAATGTTAGAATGAGATGTATAGATAATATAAAGACATTCTAATATTTGTTTAATTATTAATATTGATTAAAGTTGGTTGTTGTTGAAAGATATGAAAAGTATGTTATGAAATAGAATGAGGTAAATAAATGGAGGAAACCTTTTGGTGATGTTAAAGTATGGGTTGGAGCAAATTATCTGGAGGCGGCATTGAACGGAGAATTTCTTCTACGTGTTTTCTGCGAGAAATGTTTTTGTTGTCCTTCATTTTACTGTAACGATCGAAACTGAATGCGGGGCTAATTCGGAGATCTTGTAGAGAAGGTACTCTTGAAATAGCTGTGAATGTGAGACCTTGACGTTCTGTTTTTCCAACGTCAATTGTTGCCTTTGGAAGTGTCATACCTTGAGATTTATGTATGGTTAAAGCCCAAGCCATCTTTAGTGGAATTTGTGCACGTCCATTTTTTTTTTTACTGCTAGAATAGGCAAGTGAGTGGGGTTTCACTCATCCCAAGGAGGCCCAATGTATTTGGGAAAATCTACGACAACAAATGTTGGAAATTGTGGTGGTGCAGTTGATTATTTGTAAAATATGGTTACAATTTCTCTGGGGAACCATTAACAAGTTCGACTGAAACCCAAAGGTTGGAAGTCAACATAAATTTTTCACCTTTGCATAGTAATACAATTTGCTCAAGTTGCTCGTCTTCTGAGGAAATGCTGGAATATGTGTTGTCATCTTCAGCAATGGATCTTGCGATAGGAGTGTTTAGAGATTTCATCATTTGCTTATTATGGACCATTGTTTGAGCATTTGTTGGAAATAGATGCATGGAATCATGGAATGAACATATTTCTTCTTTTGATAAAAAGGAATTTGTGCGCGACATGAGTACATTGTAGTCATCAATTTTTGGATTTGCATCTCTAATGTTCTGGAGAATGTTCCTGAAAGCAACCTGTGCTATGTTGTCACCTTGATGACGAAATATTGTGTCTAATGTGATGACTGTGTTGAAGGTGTTCCACAGTGCGCTTCTATGGCTCGTCCCTGCATATAGAGGTATGTTTTTTACGGGTGGTAGCTAACCGAGATCACCAACCAATATAATGGAATAGCCACCGAAAGGAGTGTTTCTTTGGTGCGGAAATGCCTCTTGAAGACGTTCATCAATATGGCTGAGAAGCTTTGGCCCAATGAAGCTCATTTCATCTGTTAGTATGTATCTTATATGCCTGAGTTCTTCTTGGAATTTTGCAAGAGAATTACCTTGTAAGGGCATAAGATCCTTTATAGGAAGGTGCAGAGCAGAATGGATTGTTGATGCTTGTATGTTGAAGGCAGCAACCCTTGTAGGGGCGAGGAGCATGATCGATGAAGGTTCTAGGCTTGCAAGGCTTATGAGCATATCTTTGATGCAATTAATAAGGAGGGATTTTCCTGTACCGGCAGTGCCTTGTATTATCATTCTGAGAGTGGTTAAATAATCCTTCATAGCAAAATGATTAGAAATAATATTTAGAGCTTTTCTTTGCATTAGAGATAATGTAGTAAGGGTCACCAGGATATGTTGATGTGTTTGAAGAATGCGGTGGATGGAGCGGCTATTCTCAATGAATTGTATGGCATTATTTTGTAGATCCAATGGGATAATGGTATGATTCCAGTTATGGGTGTCATCAAAGCCACGAAGACCAAGCATGTCAAGGTCATTTATGAAAAGCTCATTTGTAGGGTGTAATTGGGAAAGTAATTCCCATTCATTTATTTCCATGGTGTTTGGAGGATTGGTTTCATGAATAGTTGAGGTATCATTTGTGACAGATTCAATATCAGATAGTGTGTGGTGTTGATGCCAAGGTTTGTAGAATGGATGAAATGTTTGCCAATTTGCGATGAAATCTGCAGCAGGATCTCCTATATCTTGTACGATATGGTGAAAAGGTTTGTATAGCATAAGTTCAACCCTGCAAAAGTCAGCGTAGCAAGGTTCTGTTGTGGATGGTATGGAGGAGTAACGTGGTATGACCCGAACAATTGCTTTTGTAGGTCTTTATTTCCATTTGTTTGTTTTGCGACTAGGATCATATGACCAGGATCTTGCCAATTCTATTAGTGATGTGGATTCTAGGGTAGGACGGCGCTGGATATATGTATCTATGATGTGTGGGGATGTAGTGGAGGTGGTGTTCATTTGTGGAAGGCACATAAGAATTTTTTGGTTTACATTTAAAGAAATGAATGGTCGACTACATAATGTTAATGGTAATTTTTGCAGCATATGGCAGGTTTCTTGTGCTCCAATGTCACGATCAAGAAGGGTTTTTGCAAGAAATTTTCGAAATGCGGATGTTGCTGGGTCAGCAATGGGTGAAGCCCGGACAATTCTACGTAGCATGTGGTGGAAGCCTTCAGAATTTTTTTTTCTGCTTTGGATGCATATTTGGCGATATATTTTTGTACAGTGTGTATGGAGAGTACTGGTTAGCAGTCAACATTTTCACACCAAATAGATAGGATGGTAGGGTTATCGCTATTGAGTCGACCATCGTTGCAAGCAAGGGTGTATGTTTTTTGGCCATTCGAATCAATGAATAAGGCCGATTTTGGATGTAATTCCCATGGTGCTTTATAACGAAATTGGAGTGAGGATCCATTTTTTCTTAGGCATGTGCTTTCTAAGCATTTTGTGTGACGTTCAACACAATTGACAAGCTGTTCATAGTCACTGAAAGGATTGGTTCTAAAGATTTGCAGTGTGGACAATAGACAAGGGTCTTTGGGATTTGCCCAAGCAATTGGTTGGTTTGAAGTCAAAGGAGTACGAGGGTTCCAAGCGGAAATATATTTGTCAAAGAAATACCTTGTAATATCAACTACTTCTGTGTCTTCCCAGTTGAGGTTTTCCATATCAGGTGCATTTTCTATCCAAAGGAAACCATGGATGTGCGCAGATCCCATATGTTGCCATTCATACCTATCAAGTATGCATTTTTGTAAGATAATTTTGCAATAGGTTAGGAATGTTGTTTCGAGTTTTTGGAAAAAAAATGCGGTAGAATGCGTACCTGTACTAGTAATCTTTTCTATTCAAGTGTTTCTCTAAGATAATCTCACAAAATGTTTTGAATCTATGGTGCATATATAGTGATGTTAAATGTGGGTTAGAGATAATGTTATCATTTCTCCACTTTTGTTGTTTTTCAATATCAGAAGGAAGACATCTAGGCATGATTGCATGAAGATCAGGCCATTTTGTATCAGCTGCACTTAATGTGAAGAAGAACGTCGGGCAACCGAGTTGAGATATCATGTCCGTTAGTTCATTTTTAGCTTTGTGCCAAAATGATCTTGTTCCACGCAAAGAGCTACCAAATCGCATGACTTGCTCTGCCAATTGCTCATCTGGAAATTGTTCTAATCGGATGTTCAGATCCTGAATAGATATTGGGAAGTTATTTGTGATGTTTTTTTTCACAAAAATCGATGCTATTTCTTGAATGAGATGTCGCATCATGAGATTATATATGTAATAATGAAAGCGTGGGTGCTTTCCAAATCTGTTATCGTAGTAACGTATGAGATGAAGTGCATATTCATGTAACTGCATTGCTTTCATTCTTGGTTGATTTGGCATTGCAGCTCCTGTCGGGAAAAGGGTGGGGAAAGCCATAGAGAGTAGACCTTCTGTGTTGTATTTATTGACTGGTGATAAACCAATTGTTGGCCACTCAATTGTAGTATCAGATTGGTGGTTGTAAGCATGTAAATAATGGCAGATTTCTTGTATTTCTGTATTTGTATTAGGTATGTGTTGTGGTAAAAACACAACCCCCCCATTTTTGACTTGTTCACTTCAAATAATGGGGACCCTTTCTATAAAAATTTTGGCTAAACACCTTTTTGGATTTTTATTTAGTTGATTGCCATACGCTTTTGTTAATTTTTCGTTTTCCTTGGATTCTTGTTTTGATTGCTTTGTTAAAATCGATTTTTTATAAGCTTCCCATTGACGCTTGTTTCACCTCATTTGGTCAACTGGTTTGAAAATGGCACTCCTTTGAAAATCTGATTATTTATGTAGCCTGGGTTAAAAATGCATAAAATGTACAATATCGCATTTTATAAATAAATTAGTTCAATAAGGCATTCATTTTAAGTATTAACCCGTAGCAAGTTTTTACTAACATTTTTCATTTTTAGTTATGCGGCCAAATCATTAAGTATCGAGATTTAAGAAATTTACTCCAATTTCTAAATCAATTATTAATCTCGAAAACCCAAAATTTTCGAAGTGGCTGTAGTTATTTTTATTTTTACTAAGAGTGGCTGTAGTTTATAAAATAACCCTCCTAAAATAAAATCAAAATCAAAATTGATTGTTAATATTAAATCTCAGATTAATTAAATTAATTATTATTTAAAATATAATTAATTTAATTAAACTAAAATTTAATATATAAAAAATAAAAAAAATATATCGCATCGGGAGTTTCATATATGGCAAGTTTAAAAACCCCCGATACACACCATACCCCCCGATGCGATATCGGGTCGCAAGTTTTGTTCGCAACATATTTCACAAACCCCCGATATCCCCTCTCCTTCCCGATGGCCGATACGCGATGGCTTGAAAAGGCATTGAGGCATGACAAGTTGGTTTGATTTAATGAGAACCTCCATACCCCGATGCGATATCGCATCGGGATTTCGCATGGTAATTAAAGCCCGACATCATACTCCCCGATTTGCCGATGCGATGGCATGATACTTTAACTCTAAATTTCATTAAAAGGTTTGGCATTTTTTTTAAATCACTCATACGTATGAGTGAAGTGTAAAATGAGTAAGGTTGGTATATATTAGTTTAAATTATAATATAATATATTAAAGTAATTATTTAATATTTTAAAATTAATTCATATATTATTTAATTAATAAATTTTAAATTAATCATATTAATTAATTTATAACATTTAATTAATTTGATTAATTTAAATTTAAATATCATTTAGATTAATATTAATTAGTTTTTTAATTAGATTAAATTCGTTTATAAATAGTTAATTAAATATTAGTTAGTTAAATTAATAAATAGTTTACTAATAATTAGTTTAGTTTATAATTAGCAATTAAATTAGAATTAATTAGAGACTAATTTAGGATTAGTTTTTAATTACAATTTTTTAGCCCAGCAACAGAATTTCCAGATTCATGCCAGATTTGACTCATCAACTTTGGAAGCTCATAGAATGAGTTATACTTGGCCAAATGAGGCTCAGGACGGCTCATTGGAAAGATAAAATCAAGGAGAATATTTCTGAGGAGATTTCATTGACAGATTTGGTCATTTATTGGGTCAAGAATCAGGCAGAAGATCAAGCTCCGAATTTTGAAAACAAAATCATTTTTCTGAGTTTTATTTTCATTGGTCCAGGCCTCTTCTAATTGCAGATTCACTCGTCAATCATATCTCTGGCCAATTAAACCATCCCAGGCATCAAGAGAGTTTATATTTTATTTTCAAATATTTATTTAAATAGAATTTGATTGGATTTGATTTAAATGCCAGCAATGCCATGTTGATTTTATTGTTGCATTTTAATTTATTTTGATTTCTTTTTGCAGGAAAACAGTGGAAGAAATATGGAGAAAAGGATCTCAATCAATGAGAATGCTCCAGCAATTGAAGATCAGAATTTTGAGCAAGTAAAATTGGATTTAGCAGATTTCTCTTCAACAAACTCTTCTCTCAAGAATTCCTTCACCAATAGTATAAGTAATAGATTGCAAAATGGAATAGGGGGTTGCTCTCCTCTGCAATGCTAGACTTCTAAAAGCACTACTGTAATAGGAATTTAGAGTTGTAGGAGAGAGGAGAGAAAATCTCAGATCTGGGGATTATTGAGGATTTTTCCTTTGTATCTTGAATTATGTATGAGGGGCAGAGTTTTCACTATTGCGGCTTTAGCTTTGAAGGCAGAAGTTCAAGCGATGTAAAGGACTGTTGGAGACCAAGATCAGAGAAATGGATGCAATAAATTGGTATTTTTAATACTACTGTTTCAAATATCAGTTTCATTTTTATGGTAACAGGAATGTCTCGTTTTATTCATGTTTGTGCACTATTGTCAATATGGGTAATTTGTCTCAATCGTGTTATTAGGTATCTCTGTTCTTATGAATTAAAATCTGATTTCTGAGTAACTATTTACTCAGAAATCTGTCTTATAAAACTGATTAATTGAATGGTAATGTGTTGTGAACTATTTCCACATATCATTATTCAATTATTGGATTTACTAATTTGATAATTAATATCATTTTTATGAACTACTTTTTGAATGTTGTTGGTTTATTATTTCAGTTAAGAGGTGTCAATGGGATGTGTTTTGGTAACTATAATATCAGTTAATTGAACTACTTCATTAACTTGATATTCATTATAAACAAGACATATTTAAATCTCAATACTTTAATTATCTTGCTCTTAGTTGGGTTAGATCTATATCTGCCTAATTAAGATAGGAATTAGATTAGTTTCTTTTGTTTGCATCATAGAATAAGCTTGCATTTAGAGTAAATTCTACATTCTTTTAAGTCCTCTCCTTAAAGAGGCAAAACTTTAGTTGTGGCTTGGCTGAACCCAAATCAGCTTAAGGGTCATTCTCTTGCCTGATCAGCAAGAAGAAGTGATCTGATATCCCTGTCTATTGGTAGGTAAAGATACATCATAAACCAATAGCAATAGGGAGAAGGTAACTGGACCTAGTTTAACCAGTCGGAGCCACCACACCAAACGGAAAAGGAGCTGCTTTAAGGTCCGGACCGGGTGGTTATCCCCCAATATTGTCGCAGGGATTTTCGAGGCATCAACAGTATGATGGGTACGAATGATGATGTTTGGTTTACGGATGGGTCTGCGGAATCTGCGGTGAGTTCATGTGGTGGTTCAAGTGAAAGGTGGACAGTGGTTTCTGTAGTATTGGAATGGTGAAGGGAGGACGAGACATCTGTGGGGATTGCTGGTAAGGATGCCAGTGCGTTGATATCAATACGAACATTCTTATAGTATGGGTCATTTGCAAATTTGTATTCTAATGCAGCGAGAACGCGATGTCTACTGATAATGAAATCATAAGCCTTATGGTCATTACTATGACGCGTGACAATTAGGATGTCCAAGTGTTCAACACATCGTGGCAACATGTTTGCGATTTTTGTAATGTCTTGAGGAAAACAAATTGTGTGGCCACTATATTTATATTGGCCAACACGTGCATGTGTTACTTGCAGTATAGGGTTAACCTTAGCAATGAGCATTTCTTCTATTTGTGAAAGAGATGTAAGTATAGATGGTTGAGGACTAGGGTCCATGTTGTTTGATAATGAGAAGCGATGACCCTTTGTTTCAGAGACGCATCTGGAGCAGCAATACATGTGGTTGGAATTGCGGATATGTATTCCAGGATATGATTCAAGACAAGTGGAGCATGGGAATTTTGGTGGAATTTTATCAATCTTTGAATGGAAATCTCGATGTGCTTGATTAGTATAAACGTTGTTGAAAGCATGTGTGGAGGAGGGGTTAGGGCAATGAGGCATGAATGTATTTGTTTGAGAGGTTTGCTGAGAAGATAAAGAGTTTGGTAATTGCAAGGGAGGATTGTTTTCCGGGTGGGCCATTTTAGACAAGGAATGTTGGTTTTCCTTCTGTTTTTTGTGTTTTTGACATTCTCTGATGTCTTTTTCTGCTTGATAAAGCTCAAGTCGACGTGCATTTATTCATTCTTTATTTGTTGCATAGTATCTTCGAGCACATTCATTATTAGAAGAAGAAGCCATTCACAAAATTTATGGTACCTATAAGCAAGAGAGGGGAAAAGAAGAATGTTATTTGGAGACAACAACCATGTTATTGTATGAAAGCGAAAGAAGGGTAAAAAATTCAAGCGAAAGTGAAAGAAGGGAAAAAAATCTAAGGTTTGAATAGTTTTATGTGAATTTTTTTATTTGAATAATCTCTTTGAAAGAACATATTAGTATTTTTTCTTTATACATGTAGATAGTTTCATGTGTAACGTAGCAAGTTACGTCATTTTTTAAAAGGAAGAAGATGATAAAAGAAAAAAAGAATGTGAATTTGTCTACTCACATAATGCTAGATACAATGGAGGACGAATACTTATTTCAATGGTATATAAGAAAATTTCATAAGAAGGCATGCAACAGTATATCTTGTAAAGTTGTATTTATAAAATTGGACAATAGGAATTGTCAAAAAGCAAGGAATACATTTTGCAATATTTATCTACAATGTCGAGATGTTCTGAATTTCTCGAAGGATGTTGTTGCATTCTGTCGTGAAATGCAACTTTTCTTCTTTTATGATAACACATTTCAATCGTGGCACTTCTTTAAAAGTTTTTGTCTTCACTGATAGTGTGAAGATATGATCTGTCCATAGAGCTTTAGAGACAATTTCCTTGATCAGTTCTGGATCTGAAGACAATAAATAGAAGTCTTTGGCATTATTTCCAAGAATTGTAGATCCCGCGTCTTCGAAAGCAACAGTTGAAGCTAATTCACCAGTGTGATCTTGTATGTCGATTTTCAATAAGTATCTGTAATCACAGTCACTTACTTCAGCGTTGCATTTTGGACAGAACCACATCCCTGTATTTTGTGGAATAAGTTTTTTCATGCATTTTTTCCCACCAACGATCGACGGGCAAGAAATGTAGTAAAAACTATCCATCCCAATTTTTGTTATTGTGCCCTTTAATTGAAAAAATGTTGGTTTCTCTAAGGAATCCATACTGTAAATGTCAGCAATTGTTATTTTTTTTTTTGATGGCCAAAAGGAGATCTTGTTGTCAAAGATGTAGAAGCTGCAGTCGAACCTTCTTTTTTAAACCACGACTTTAGCGTATGGGCCTCTTCAATGTCAGGATCTACAAGAACAATGGATCTCGTTGTAGTGCCAATATTTTTTCCATTAAATTCTCCAACAGGCACAAATTTGATTGCAATGATGGGGTTATTTCTTGTAGCACATAGGGAGGAGATTTCCTGTGACACGGCATTAAAATTATCTCCCCAAAAGATTGCATCTATGTTATACCCTGACATGTCTTGAAGTTGTATTGTTTGTTTATTAACTTCAGAGTCATCTTTTCTATGTATAGTGCATACACTGGAAATGTCTGTGACAACACCAAGAATATCAACAATGGAGTTGACGTTTGTTGTTCTGATAACATTAATTGATTTTATATTGAATCACACTGTTAGATTATGTTTTTTTCATTGGCAACATGTTCTATGGTAGATGTTGCATTCAACAAAATTTCCCAGTCATTGTTCAAGTGGTTGTATTGCTTATTAGCCATTTTTACATTCCCTTTAGAGACAATGTAGACATTTTCATTTTGGATTTTGTTGAAAAAATAATCTGTGACATTGTTGAAACATGTAATATGTATTTCTCCACCCTCTGTATCGAACGGGTCAAAACAAAACACTTTACCAGGTCCGTATTGATTCTGAAACTATCGAAAAGCTGTTTTCCTTTGGACGTATCCTTTTATGCACCAATTTGAGTGGTAAGTGTTTAACGATTTGATGGGAATTTTAACTGGCAAAACAGATGGAGTTGGAGTAGTTGGAAGAGGGCAGTGTCTTTTTGATAAAGGATTTGGGTCCGATGAGGATGGAGTGTTTTCATTAGATGTGATTGGGATACTCATAGTTTTTGGATTGCCAATTAAGGGTGAAAATGAAGTAGATATTTCAAAGTCTATTAGCTTTATAGACCTACACGACAAATGAGAGTCATAGGAATAATTGTTAGAAGCGATTATGTTATAAATAAAAAATGTTAAATTTGAAATAAGAAATTTATAACAAACTTACGTTGATGGACCGATAGCTAAGGTAGTCCAACTTTTAACATTTATAACAAAACCCTTTTGTAGCAATCCTATTGCTACGAGATCATTGAGATCATCGAGTTGAATTTTGCATTGATTGTATTGGTTCAAGTTCAACAATTTGTAGGTATGGTTGAATATGAGTTGATCCAGATAACATTGAGGAAATTGCATTCTGAGTAAGGTTTGTTGTCATTTTCTGGTACAAAACAAAACACAAAAATGTTGTTTTCTTCGCGTAAGATGTTTAATATTCATTACATTCCTACAGCATTACTTGAAAATATATGAATTAAAGGGCAAAGGGCAAGAAGCATGTTCAATTTGTTTCTAAATGAGTGGGTATCTAAGCTTGGAAACATAATGAAGAAAGATATTTATTACAACAACTTTTATACGATCATTTTTTTTGAAACATAGTTTCACCAAGCGAAGAGGAAGAAGGAGAGGGAGAAACAAACGAAGTAGAAGGTTTGGGGGTAACTTTAGTATCATCTGGTTGCTGATTTGATTGCTCAAGAATCATGGTGTTTTGAACTACAGAGGTCGAGAAAAGCCATATCGGTGGGCCAATTGCAAACCCTAGAAGGGACAATGTAGCCATATGAGGTGCACCAACATCTCCCCTAGAGGAAAAGGGAGTAGGATTCCCCCAAGGGGAAATCCTTGATTGGTGGACTCCATTTTTTCAACCTGAGACCAATGAGGGAACAATGATGTTATTCCGATTTAAATAAATTTTATGACGCTTTGACACAACTTGCTTTTTCAATTTTTAAGAGTCGAGAAAAAGCTAAAGATGACTCTAGTCGCCTTCGATTTGGGTAACTCTAGTATCATCTGGTTGCTGATTTGATTGCTCAAGAATCACAGTGTTTTGAACGACAAAGGTCGAGAAAAGCCATACTGGTGGGCCAATTGCAAGCTCTGGAAGGGATAATGTAGCCATATGAGGTGCACCAACATCTCCCCTAGAGGAAAAGGGAGTAGGATTCCCCCAAGGGGGGATCCTTGATTGGTGGACTCCATTTTCTCACCCTAAGACCAATGAGGGAACAGTGATGTTATTCCGATTTAAATAAATTTTATGACGCTTTGACACAATTTGCTTTTTCAATTTTTAAGAGTTGATAAAAATCTAAATATGACTCTAGTCGCCTTCGATTTTTAATGAGCCTGAAGTGACAAGTGCTCAGATGGACTTTTCTTTTAAGGAGTCTGAAAAGGAATGAAAGTGACTACTCTAGATATCTAGACAGGGGGATTACCAAACCAATTGCAAAACTGCAGAATAATTTTTATGGTACGGCAGTCAATCTTCCCGAGTGCTGTTTTCAGTGCATTACGATCAATAGGGCGGCAGACACGACTTCCTAAGGATAAAGGATATAGCCTACTGTGGTCTCCCAATATATATTCGACGGTACGTGGGAGCACAAGTCCGTACTGGCACTTGTCGTTTCAAAGAGGAGGAATCACCCAACCTACGATGAAAGCGATAGTTACCAGGCTTTACAACACCGGCATACATCTCTAGCCTAGACTTCTAAATGTTGCGTTAGGTTCCAAAGCATTTTTATGTTTATTGAAATTTATTTTATAGTTGATCTTTCTTAAGAAGTTTGCCTTTAAGGTTGATCGCGTGATGTACATATACAATTCCTAAATATGCAATCTAAGATGATAAACAGTCATTTACTTTCTTTTTGTAGTGAAAATCCTACCTACTAAGGAAAGAGAAGTGAAATTGTTTCAACATAGAGCAGAGAGCACACACTAAGTCCTAAATCAATTTCCGCATGCATTCTAAATGCAAATTCACATGCATGTATTTGTTTTCCGCTTTCTTAATGTGTGGATGACAAAAAAAATGCCAAGTAGAATATAATATCAATACAGGGATATGACTATTCCAGAATTCTGATAGACATGAGCAAAGCTATTAAAGTTGGTATCTAAGATTTCTAGAGTCTGTTCACCAGAAACAAGACAGTAGCCATGGCACCACTTTGCATTAGTTTAACACAAAGGAATAAAGTTTAAATTATCAAGAAAGCATATATATAACTGAATCAATTCAATTGGGAAATAATTTTGAAAATTTATAAGACTCTGTATCTGCTTTGTGGCTAATGTACAATTGATGGCAGAGGATTTTCTATCATGGTCCATGGATGAAATAGAAATTAAACAAAAACTTAGAAAGGAGATTAACGCTGTTACCAGAGATGAAGTAATACAGAAACGTCGAGAAATGTCCTTGAAAGCTGAAAGTTGAATCGCCCAGAGACAAAACAGAGTAGGCCAAGGCAAAGTATCTGTATATAACATTGTTGTGTGAGTAACCAACATAATCTGTACAATGCTATGGAAATAAATAGTCTCTACGAGAAAAAAAACTCAATATAATCCACACAATCTAATCCTCACAAGGAAGGTTTTGCAGGAATTTAAAGGTTTTCTTATGTTATAAAATTCTAAGCTAATGTGGGTGTCCTAGCAAACAAAAATGTATGCCATAATACCCACTTACTATTAAGCATACAATCTAAACAGTAATCAAAGAATAGATAAGAATCAATATACTTTACAATAAAAAGAAAAAAAAAGGGAGTATGGGATAATGGCAATAGAGCCTCTGTAGGGAAACGAACCCAAGTTTGAGTCCAAAATCCCTAAGAAGACCCTAAATTCAACATATCCATGTGGATATGAGGTGTGATGACTATGTACAAGATTCCAGGAAATAGCAATGTCAATACAACTAAAAGAGCATCAAAAACTCATTAGCAAACCTTTGCATACTTCAGCAAAGGTGAAAAAAATCCAGAGCTTATCAGTCTCTAACTTCATCTTCTTATCATGATACTTAATGAAGGATTATGCTTTTAAAAAATCTGAAGTAGCTATGAAAAAGATTAATGAGAACACAATTCTACTTTATTCTTCTACAAATCCTTATCAGGCTAAGCAAATATACTTCTAATTTATGCATTTCAATCAACCATTGATCCGGATTTAAGCAGGAACGCAATATATTACAGAGATAACCATAAATACACAGATGCGATAACCATAAAAACACGGATTTAAGCAGGAACGCAATAGATTACAGAGATAAACATAAATATAGAGATGCGATAACCATAAAAACAGAGATGCAGCGGAAATAATACTTCATTTCATTGATGGAGAACACTGAAATATGCTTACAAATAGAAATAACCCAGCTAGGGCGATGGTAGCTTATCTCTGAGAAGAGATGTGTCGGCTACATGCCTCTGAACTGTTTCGAACTGTGTTTACAATGAGGCTCGAAGGCCTATTTATTATTGAGAAACAATGGAAAACCCTTAACATTCCAAAACCTAACCCTAGAAGATGAAACGCCAAACTATGGGCCCTGTTTGGGTAAATTGGTACATCAACTTCCCGGGGTCGTAACTTTGGCATACGATCTCCGTTTGATGCGCATGATAGCCCGTTGGAAATATATCTCTGAGGACTACGACAAAAAGAACAAATTTTTATCAAAAAAAACGCGGAGGTAGATTTCCCAAAAAACACTGTTTAGGGCCTCAAAACGGCTCCGGAAGTTTAGGACCCGAAAAACTGCTAAAAATAGTAAACTGCGCTATAATTAAGGAAACTGAAAAACTGAAAGAGACAGTTGTGGGGGTCCAAATGGGATAGGTGGGTGGCCACCAACATCCACCTGGATCAACCATCAACCGACATTACCCTCGGACATATCCCAGCTCGATGTGGTGTCCACTGAATGTGCTTTGGCAATGCCAATTATCCAGCCAATCAAGGATGACATCATGACATTCCAATGTAACGTTTGGGATAGAAGCAAGCCACTGAATCATGATAAATCAATGTACAAATGTAAGTTTTTGTAGAAATACTTGAGCAAAGGTGAAAAAAATCCAGAGTTTATCAGTCTCTAACTTCAGCCGCTTATCATGACACTAAACAAAGGATTATGCTTTTAAAAAATCTGAAGTAGCTATGAAAAAGATTAATGAGAACACAGTTCTACTTTATTCTTCTAAAAACCCTTATCAAGCTAAGCGAATATACTTCTAATTTATGCATTTCAATCAACCATCAAATGACATTACAAACATAGTACAAATTCATGCAGCTTTCTGGCCCACAGGCATACAATCTAGGGCCAATCAAGACTTTTAATAGCTTGGATAAATGAAAAGCAAGATTAGTGAGCTATATAATAATAAATGTAGAATAGGGGGACATTGATGCCTGGAATTGGAGAGACAGACCTCTTGTCCAGAGGCTGGGAAAACACGTGAGTTCTAAACGACAAATAAACCCTAACCCTGCCGTGAGCTGACAAAACGAAATATTAGAAGCAAGCCAGAACACTGAGTTCATACCGCAGACTGTTTTTTTATTTCTGTTGTAGACGCTAAAATTCTCTGTTGAACTCCAAACTTGGGACTTTAATTAGTAATTCTATGCCAGACTGGATTAAATTATTTGACAACAATTGCAATTAGTCTATAATTGCTTGGAAAGACAGTGGTATATTGTTTAACTGTTATATATATATATATATATATATATATATATATATAGAGAGAGAGAGAGAGAGAGAGAGAGAGTTATCTGGTTGTAACTATTTGGTTTGGACAGTATTGTTCATTAAATTTTATAATGTGTGGACTGTGGATGTTTGATATTAAAGTTGTTACCTCGTGAAGTGTTACGAGAAAATTGTTGTATAAAATGTGACTGTGTGGGAAAACCTAGGACAAATTACCCTAGCTCACTACAAAACCTCACTTCATTTAGAGAGGCAAACAAATGTTAATTCTTACTTAAAAGATGTGTGGCTCTCTTTAAGATTAACTCCTTATTGTTAATATCTAATTAGATGATACCCCCATCCATTATCCCAATTGTTTGTAAAACATGAAAGAAAAACTTTACCTATTAAATTTTGTTGCATGCCCATTTGCATTTAATCATCATTCTGACTTGTGAAAATTACAAATCCTTACTTTTCTTTTTACCAAACTTATTTCGCATGGAGGAGGCTTTCTTAATGATGTTCTCTGTATTTGCGTAATCTTACAGTCTTCCAACTTCTCCTATTCAAGCATGATTCAGCCTATCGAATTGTTCTTTCATAAACTTACCTGTATTAACACCCATCTTTTCAATGGTGATATTTTGTTTGATTTTAGAAGACACACAAAATACTAAAATAGAGAGGGAGAGACAAAGATGTCACATGTCTTTTAGGCCTTTAGGTCGTCGTGGTTGTTTAATGTAGCCCATTGCTTTTGTATAGCTTTCCTTGTACATATTTGTATGCTAATAATCAAAGGAAGTATTTTATTTTAAAAACAAAAGGAGTTTCCATGTCTGAATACATCTAATATAGCACAGGTCACTGCATAAATTTCTAACTTTGGTGGATAGAAATAAGGTGATAGTATTGAAGGCACAATTCCCACATAAAAAACCAAATATCTTCTCAAGGCCTTCAGAGGCAGTTGGACCTTGGATGTTGTCTGTAACTTTTTGCAAACATAGACTAATGGCAGTGAACCTGAAAAAGACGAGGGTTATGATCCTCGATCTCAAACATAGACTTATCACATTGAACCTTAACAAGACTAAGGTTACAATCTTCGATACCAAAAATAGATTATGATGGTGAACCCTAACAAACTAAGGTTATGATCTTCAATACCAAACATAGACTTATCATTGTAAACATTAACAAGACTAAGGTTATGATCTTTAGTACTTCTAAGAACAATCATACTTCCATTTCATATCTATAGGGGATGAAGTAGAGAATCGAGATCGCTACAGCATATACCTATGTGGGGTTCCAATTCACTGGCAAGGAAGAGGCCTCAAAAAGATACAAGCCTTGACCTAAGTGATAGAAACTCAAGGGACAAAACAGTTAAAAGTAAAGGGGCCAAGTCTTGCTCAAGACAAACATTCCATGAAAATGGTATATGGATTCTTGAACCCCTACTAAATTCCAATGAAGATGAACATGGTGATCATAAATTCACAATAAAACAAATATATGCAAAACAATACATTCTTTCATAAAGGCTTACAGGGCCCTACATTAACAATGGGCAAGAGAAATTTTGATGCAGTAGTAGACACAAGCAGAGATGAGCATCATCTCTAATCTCTGTTGGGAAGAAATTCAGAAAACCACCTCTAAAACCAAGAAAGATGATAAGATCCCTGTAAGGGTGGCCAATCACATTATTTGCAAGACCATAGGTAAATTGATGGCAGTAAGAGCACAGTGTTATGAGATCACTCCTCATAAAACATTTGAAGTCCTTAGATTACCTAGAAAAGCTTATTGGGCATAGCTTGGAAGATCTTGAATATATGCAACGAGAAGAACCAGATGTTTCGATAAGGAAGAATTCATTTTCAAAAACAGCCAAAGAAATGTAAAATCCCACCAGATAAAAGTAATGTGGTAGTGGAAAGTGAAACAGATACCACAAATATAGACAGGCCATCAGGACCAAAACCCAAATGGAACACACTTGTATATGATGTGGAACCTAGGCCATCAGAATTTTTTTTTCTAAACAGGGTTTTCATAATTTTCATCTTTAGCTGGAGTTTTTTACACTTTGCTGGAGGGTGGGCTGACCATGGTGAAGAAATTTCTAATTGGAAAATGTAAACTGTTGTTAAATTACGCTGTTCTGAAGGTGAACATCTATTTGATAATATATCAGTTTGTGGAGTGACTGATAATTTGTAACGCTGATAAGCCACTCATTTTGTACTGGCATCTCTATAGTAACATAATACAAACTATTGAGTTAGTATTTTCTAATCTCCATGGCATTTGTTTTGCATAGCTTTTTTTTTTACATATATTTAGTATATTGTATATGTCATTACCCCTATCAACGAGAAGAACCAGATGTTTTGATAAGGAAGAATTCATTTTCAAAAACAGCCAAAGAAATGTAAAATCCCACTAGATAAAAGTAATATGGTAGTGGAAAGTGAAATGGATACCACAAATATAGACAGGCCATCAGGACCAAAACCCAAATGGAACACACTTGTATATGATGTGGAACCCAGGCCATCAGGAATTTTTGTTTTCTGAACAGGGTTTTCATAATATCATATTTAGCTTGCAACTGCTTGCTATATAGTAAAAAATGGCTATTGTCAGATAAAGGTAGTGAGAAACAACTGCAAATTCAATAACAGAACAGAGATTAAACTGCATGCAAGATGATCCGAGAACGAGTAGTAAAGAAAAAATTACCAACACTTTCTCCAAGGTGCATAGATATCGAATTCAACTGTGCCCTGTTCTCATAAAGGCGCTGAACAGCTTGCCTCGATCTTACAATTTCTTTTGCCAAATTTTGCCCAAGAAAATTTTGACTCATCAAAGATAAAAGCAAAGCCTGTTTCTGAGTACTAGCAACCTTGCTGATGTTCTTTAGTCACAAACATGATATCATTAAATTTAGAAATTGTACTAGAGAGAAATATAACAAGAATTGTTACTGGAGGTTCAACCCAAGACACATAAAAAATGATGGAAAGCAGTACATCAGCCAGCATTCAGTGCAAACACACCTCACAAGATCAATACTAAATCTGTAGCATTGGATGCCATGTGATGTCAATAAAAATGAAGCCAGGCAAACGATTACTCATATAGACAATAAAATCATAATTGCAAAAATTAAAGCTATAATGTCACAGTAATAGAGAATCTAAAGATTTGAAACACAAGCATGTGTGCTTTTAAATGTGTGCTTGGAAGCTCTTCATCTAGAACCACTTGCAGAGCAAACTAATGCAGGCATCATCAATATAAACCACAACTCGGCCAACAGGAACTCAATTAATGATCCCAGGCTAATCATTCTACTTTACGTGGCTTACAAGACTTAAAAGCCCATACGAACGAAATTTAAGAAAAAAAAACCCTCACTGTGGATGCTGAGATTCCCGCTAAGGACAAAGGGGGACCCCGATGCCTGGAATTGGAGAGACAGACCTCTTGTCCAGAGGCTGGGAAAACACGTGAGTTCTAAACTACAAATAAACCCTAACCCTGCCGTGAGCTGACAGAACGGAATATTAGAAGCAAGCAAGAACACTGAGTTCATACCGCAGACTGTTTTTTATTTCTGTTGTAGACGCTAAAATTCTCTGTTGAACCCCGGATGAAAATTTGTGCGTATTTACGCCAGATTGTATGCCTATATAAACTTCTGGTAGGAAGCACAAGGCTACGCGGCCCTCATGCAGGGAAGAAAGACACGTTTCGTGCGGCCCTCGTCGTTTCAGTCATTGCCAAGAGTCTCATCGCCAGGAGGCCTAGCCTTTCATAGCCCATAGCCAGATCCAACGGCGGAAAACACCCCAATCGTCTAACACAGAATCAATGGCTCAGGATCGCACACGTCACATTTTAGGGATGTCTTTCTCATAGGGAACGCCTTACAGCTTAAATATATAGGCCTACATAATTTCTATATAATTATGTGAAATTATTATTTTATAAAAATAAGTTAAAACATAAAATTATATAATTAAAATATAAATATAAAAAATATTTCAATAAAAATAAAATAAACTATATTATATATTTATGACAAAATTATGTAGAAAATAAAAGTAAAATATAAAATTCCATCATTTTAAATATCCATATTATTTTAAGAAAAATATAATATAATATGTTATTGGACTGAATAGAAATCAACTCCTCCCCTCCTCATGTAAACACTTAGAAGGGTTTTTAAATCGGTTCTTAAAAAATAATTTGATTAAAACTAGTAGTTTTCTTAAAACAAAATGATTGAGAGGAAGGGTTTTACTGTTTTGAAACAATTTTATTAAAAATTATAAACATAGAATTCTCCCAAAACAAAAATGTGTTCTAATATAGATATATTTAAATAAATACAAATAAATTATATTAATAAACAATATGGTGTATTATTAAATTGATACGAGTGATTATTAAATATATATATATATATATATATATATTATATTATATTTTTTATATGTGAAATTAAAAGTAAGATGTATTTTTGATTAAATTAAACATGTTAAAAAAATTAAAGTAAAATAACAAAATTATTTTATTAAAAACAAATGTTTTATTTTTTAATATGAAGATAATTAAGGTGAGGAAGATGTTATTTGAAATAATTGAGAGGAACATTTTCATATAATTCTAGACTCTATATATATAATTAAAATTTATTTGGAAAATATTAAAATTTTAAAAGTATATTTTAATTATTTAATATAAAAAATTTAATATATAATATAAAATTAAATGATTAAAAATTCAATTTTGGGAAAGCTAATCATTAAGAAAAATTAAAATGATTTTACAATAATTAATAATTATATTTACATTAATATTAAAAAAAAAAAAAACATATTAACATATTCACTATGATATCTCGATGAGGTGGATGAGCATGGCTTGAGTAGCGAGGCCCGATGTGGATGGGCCCCATGCTTATGACAAGAGGAAGATGTAAGGCAAGCTACTAAGATAATTGGTGTTAAAGGCATAAAAGTCTGAAGAAGGAGGGCCATTGGCATAAACATTTGGTGGTTGTTTGGTTGCACTGTTTGTGGTCTCAGGGTATGGGCGATATCGTGGGCGGAGAAAACAACGTAAAGTATGTACATGTCACCAACCTGTGTATGTTCTCCTGGAGGGTGAATTCGGTTTATGTCATTGCAGTTGGTCAGTGGGGATTGCAGAGTGGCCTTGTCGCAAAGCCCAACCACATATTTTGGGATCCCACTGTAAGTGTTGGCTAGTGTTTGCATGGATTATAGTTTGCACTGGTAGAGGACAATGTCTTGTTGGTCAAGTTTGTGGGGAACTGCCGACGGGCAGGAGTTGGCACTCTCAACGAAGTTTTGGTAAGTTTTTCTTGTCGATTTCTGTTTGTAGGCGTCTTGACTTCACTCCAATTCTGGGAGTTCGCTACTCAAGTGTGTTTTGGGCTAGAACCAAGCTAGGGAGGAATTGGTGTTGGAACCTGGGTGTCAAGAGGTGGGGGTCTGGCAATTGGCTGGCTATAGTGGGATCTTCTAGATGAAAAGACCCCCTTTGGTTGTCTATGTCAACGTTGCCCCAAAAGGGTGTTGGTCGAGCCGATACTGTGTGTGGGTGGGTTGGGAGCCTTTGGAATTGTCGTTCCTTTGATTGTGTGTCTTGGCTACGGGGTGTGTTGGAGTGGGCCTTTAACTCAATTCATAGTTGGGTTCTTTTACTGGTGGTCTCTCACACCTGTAGAGATGATTAGGTAGAGGGGTTGGGCACAAAGAGGGTTAAGGTCTTATGGGCAGCCGATGGGTTGTGGTGATTAGGCGGGAGCGGTAAATGATGATGAGGGTGTGGGAATTATGTTGGTGAGTGAATTGACTCATGATGAGGTCCCTTCTTCCGACTGTGTAGAACAACCCCCATCCATGGAGTCCTTGGACCTTCAAATGTAGAACATAGTAGTAGTGTTTGAGGATATGCGGCAACAACGACACGATGACCGAAATGAAGTCATCACGTTTATGAATGACCTACAACAAAACTAGTGGGATATCCTCGACTGCTTGGCATCTATGAGGAGGAGTCATATGCCCACCAATGATTATTTAGATGAGATGGAGGCATGTCTAGCTCATCTAGAATTTCATGTCCACGGGGATCCTAGACCTCTGGCTACTCTTGGTGTTGGACATGCACATGATTTCCATCATGTGTCGTAATGACAGTTGGTTGTTTTCTCATTCTCTATGTCTTTTGGCCTTCTATCTTTTTTATTTTTGGTTACTATACAAAGTTTGACAATTTATCCTTAGTTTTTGCATTGCTCTCCTAGTCAACAAATCTGGGCGTTGTGAGGCCGGGAGAGTGAGGGCCTTCATGTTTATGCACTATAATTTTTTTATGAACTAATAGAAAATTTTGATCAACAAAAAAAAACATATTCACTATAATAATTGAGTTTAAATTAAATAGTATGGAAGAATGATTTTTATCCAATTCACTTAGATTTAATTCTCACAAATAGGAAGCCAAACTCATAATTAATGCATTATCGTAATAACTTTAAGCCTTAACTACCTTAAAATTTACCAAACATCTAATCCATATATATATATATATATATATATATATATAATAGATTGAATAACTTTGCCCAAAATCTTGTATAGATTTTTACGAGTTAGAAGTTTAAGTTGTTTAATCTGCAAAGTTCAAATGCTTCAATGATTTTTTAAGGTATTGAATCCATTTATACATTCAAAAATACATTTTAAATAATAGGAAATCACAATCTTGCTAGAAATTGTATTACTAAATTAAAACCATATATATATATATATATATATATATATAATCTTTGTTAAAATGAATGAATTACAACAACAAAATTATATATAAATAGATATAATCTTTGTTAAAATAAATAAATTACAACAACAAATTAATCAATTTCAACCTCACATCTCTAAATAATAAATAATAATAAAATACCCAAATAACTCTTTTTAATCGTAATTTAAAATCTTTAAAATAATAATAATAAAACAAATTATAACCAAAAAAATTCAAAACCCTAATCGTTAATTAAAAACCAAAAAGTTACATCAACAAAACATTCCCGTCAGATTAATTACAAAGTTAACCATCATCATATGAGCACAATTACCAAGTTTGTACCGTACACAATATACAAATGAATATGAAATATAATTAACAATAAATAAAATAGATTCCACTTCACCGGATTTAATCTTATAGTTTTAATAACTGGATGCATAAAACAGGCTCGGTGTCAAACTAATGAAAATTGGGTTAAACTTGTAGAGTAAATCACAGATGGATTAAATCATAAATATGTTCATTAGATTAATCTCTGGGAAGAGAACCGACGGGAGTTAAATGAACACATGTGGAAATTAATTTAATACGCGAGATGCAGGAGGGTTAATTGAAAGGATAAAATTTAATGAGGTAGAATGTTTATGGGCAAACAATGGAAATTCAAGGGTGAAAATTTTGGAAATTTGGATTAGTTTCAAATTTTTGGGTGATTAAATTTTTTTGATGGTATTGTGAATCTATTTTTATTCTCAAAACAATTCAAACATTCTTACCATCTGAGTAAAAAAATTTTAAAAATCATACCATCAAACTGGGTACTAAAGTTAAAACACAGCAAGGTAGAGAGCTAAATCCATCCATTTGTAGTGAAAGTTGTAGATTGGAGTAGGGTTTGAACATCGCAATAACAGTGAGAACAAAGCTGAGCCTTCATCCCTGGCAGAGAGAGAGAGCAAGAGGTCAAGACCTTCCAATGATATATCAGTGGAGGAGGGATTAGTAGAAGTGGTAATCATCAAATGTCTGGTCTGCCAGTTATGAGTACCCTTGGAGTAGGTTTCGAACAGCGGCAACAATAACCAGAACAGAACAGAGCCGAGTCCCCGTCTCCAGCTATAGGTGTAAGAGCAAGAGGTCCAAAGCTGCTAGTGACATATCAATGGAGGAGAAATAGGATGAGGGATTGGATAGGAATGACAGAAATCTAATAATATTATAACAACGGTTGGCAATGCGCAGATCGGGACTACTCGTTACTTTTGGGTTATCGATTTGACTCTAAACCCTTCAGTTCTGGTAAAGGTTTGTATGGTGGCATGATGAACCCCTCTAAAACCCATCAAGGTAGTGGTGATTCCTATCTCGGATAATCTTCACAAACATGAAGTCTAATACAAGAAGAAGAAAGAAGTGAGAGCGATGCTGAGACAGAAATTGACCACCCAAGTGAAAATTCAAGCACATTTGACAAGTACAAAAAGAGAGATATCCAAGAGACCAAGAAGAGAAGAAGGTGCGATATAATCCATGTGAATAAAGGTGGCATGGCAATGTGCCCTATAATGCTTATAAGTGGAGTAAACACTATTGAGAACCCACTATTTGAAGAAATCTCAAGCTTTCCAACAATGATGGTTCCTAGCGTCCGAAATGCACGAGACGATGCCTAAATCTAAGGAAATTGATTAAGATGCTTGTCTTTATGATGAGGCTAACAAATCCAGATGCAAGTCCACCACTTGCAATTAAGTTTTTTCATTTCTGTTAGGTACGGCAGAGCAGAACAGAACATGTGGTTAAACTTACGAAGTAAACAAGAGTGGTTAACTGATAGATACAAGATAAACAGGTGGATTAAATTAATTAAAATATATGCTAATGAAATTAGGGTTAATTTAATGGCAAAGTCATTCCTAAGGTAGGTGAATTAAACTTACATAGATGGGTTAAATGAAAAACTTGATTTAATAATCATGATGCTCCAGGGTTAATGAAAAAATAAAAATGTTAAACATGTAAAAATTGAATTAATGAAAAGTTATATTTAGTAAAGCTAGTTAAATTATGACAGTAAAAGAGCTAGAGCCTGCTTTGCATACCTGGAATTGTACATTAGAGCAGGGCCTTAACATTATCGACAACAAATAGAATAGACCTCAAATGGTGGTTGCTATCTTCATCACTTTAAAGAAACTCCAATATTACAATAAAGAAATAAATTAGGTAATAAAGCCAATGCTTGTCAGACCAGATGAATAATATCATGTACCTAAAGTTAGAAACCCTCAAGTCAGTCCAAGGGATATCAAATCCAAAGGGCAATAATATAATGTACCTGAAGTCAGAAACCCTTGAGTAAATCCAGGGTATGAACCAAATCCAATTGCCCTTTCTTTAAAGTTGTTTTCTTTGAGAATTTATGCACAAGCTCCCAGTCATACTCTTCATGAATGATAGCGCATGTCAGTTGTGCAACACCAACTCCGTCGATAGACTGATCCTCGTTCACAACAAGTGTAGCTTCCAAAACGAAAGAACACAATACAGTGCAATCCAGAGGATCATCCCAGTATGAAGATAGAGGATGAGGTACAAAATGCATGTGATAACCCAATGGATTCACAACCAAGCTTGCGCAAAAATAGGAAAGAGCGATGTCAGGAGGATGTGATGGTTGAAAAGATGTGTATGCATTTTCTCCCACATCACTTTGCGATGGTGGAGTTGTTTGACCAGGGGAAAACGGGAAATGATGAGGGGATAACGGGTAGTCACTTATGACAACAACCGTGTCCGTCTGTGATTGCACATCTCTATCACTAAACTATGCTAGGTGGGTCTTGGGCTTGAACTTCTTCTTGGGATGCACTGATTTGTTAAGACAGTATTCGAATCTGTCCCAAAGATATGAAAATTTCATCTGGCTTTTCAAAGATTCAAACTGCAATTCACACAAGCGCTGCCAAAAATCCATAGGCGATTCATGTGGGGCCTTTCGTTGTTGTAACAATTTTTGGTCAAGAGTTTCTGGATCAAAATGATGGAAAGTAGATTTAATGAGATCACAGAACTGCTCAAGTGAGTGCATGCTACCACGAGGCATACTACAGCACCATTGTTGTGGGGATTTGCGAAGTGTGTATACAAGCAGCAAGCTGGCCTCTTCATCCGAACATTCATCTTCCTTGTCAAGCATGGCAAAGAAGTCTTGTAAGAACACATGCTAGACCACTTCGCCTTCACCGTCATACTTGAATTCAGACAAGAGATCAAAAAACTCCCCCGTGATGTCGAGAGGTTTGGCATGCAAAAAACATCGTAGAGGAGTGAGTATAACATAATCAATGATAGATGTGTGAAGGTTCAAAACAGGATGAGAGGACATAGCTTATAATCTGGCCCTCCTTCTAGCGCCAGAAATGTTGACGGTGTTGGACCCGCCAACATGTTAGGGGATCTCTCCGATAAGAAGTCCCAACTAGACCTTAGATCGTTTGGTGTAGGAGTCCCAGTAGTGGGTTGTACAGTATCGCCTTGACCACGGTTGCGCGTGGAGGTAAGTAAGATGTCCCTATTGGTAGAAAGGGTGTGACATATGCACCAAGTCTAGGAAGGTGCATGAGCGGTTCTAAGACATGGAGGGTGAGGTGAGTGCACCCCTTGGAAACCTGTGAAAGCACATAGTTAAGAAGGGAACACACGATCAAAGATGCATCACAAACTGGAAGGAAATTAAGTTAGCAATCCAAAGTGATGGTTAAACCAACAACACATTTTAGTAAGATTCATACCTACTTATACAGAAAATATCCATACATGCATGCATAAGAAAACATATACATATATCATTTAAAGTAAACAAGATAGCTGAAATAAAATATGACATATGCATGAAACGTGTTGGCTCTGTTATATTAAGAAGTGAAAGTTCCAGTCATACAATACAACCATGACCAACCACTAATTCTGATAGCAGAACAGTACAGCCACTGCTGCCTGCTCCTCCAAAGAGATATACTAGCTTTGTATAGTGGAGAAGCCAAGACTCGTTAGAATACTCTCCAAGATTTCTCTAAGATGCTCTTATCGGAAGCTTGGTTGACTAAAGCCTCTACAATGAGTTATGAGGGAATATATATAGTAAAGGGTGGGGTGGCCCTTGACATTCCCCTTTGTGACTATTCATCTATCTTCATGGCTCTTCATCTACTCTATGACTGTTACATCCAACTATCAACACTTGAACTTCCACTTGAAAAGACGTTACATAGAATCTACACATGTACCCATGTGAGATAAAATAGGCTTGAGAAAGCCATGCAAGACATCACTATGACTGAAAAAACTGTGGGAAGACCAGCTCTTTGACATCCTCATGGTGGTTGACACTATCGAACTGATGCCAAGCTCAGTAGTTCGCGATGGTGTCCGTGTACTCTATGGTGGCATATTTCTGGAAACGAACTCTTGCCTCTATAGCATCTCGGTACACTGCTCTGGTTCCTCTATCCAACTCGTCTAATAACGTGCACATCATTGTCTTGAGTGCCGCTAGACCAACGACACACTGATGCATGGTGTCTGCAATGATCACCAAGTTAGCGCTAGTTTCTATGCGCATCAACTCGTCAAAGTACGAGTCAAGCTCCAGTCGGACTTGTGCCTTTGTTTTTGCCTTAGTGAGTGTCCCGCTAGATGGGATTGCATGTGCGTGCACAACAACATCCATACTCTTGAATACCCACGCATGGGAAGCCTACAAACTAGTGATGAGTTGCGGGAGTTCTTCATAGTTCCGGATCTAACTCTGGAATCCTGCAAACTAGTGATGAGCTGCGGGAGTTCTTCATAGTTCCGGATCTAACTCTGGAATCCTGCAAACTAGTGATGAGCTGCGGGAGTTCTTCATAGTTCCGGATCTAACTTTGGATGCGTGCCTTCAGCTCAATCGCTCTAGGCTTCATCATCTTCGAAAAGTGTAACAGGGCTCCCTTGTATCTCATTCTCCATGTTTTCATGTAGTCGACAACAAAATGCAAGTTGGACAAGATACGTGCTGTCCTAGCACATCTTTGCTGCCAACCGTTGAGATGGACAACTGCCTTATGCACGGTACCAAACTTGGAATACAACGCCCACATAACTATCTCAAGGAACAATACTTCATCTAGTATCGCCTTCTTCAACTTTGCTTCGGCGAATGTTATAACTAGTTCTCCTCCTTGCTTGGCCATCTGTAACTCCTTAGCCATTCGCTCATTCTCAGCTATCAAGAAGTGAACACTCAAGCTAGTGGCTTTGGCATATGCTCTGGTAGCATCAGCCAATGTTGTTGGATGCTTGTGCACATCAAACACGATCACTCATTCCTCAAACTGCGCAGGAGATGTGTGATCATCCAGAGTAGACACTCTGTATGATTGCAAAACTCTATGTTGTGACTCATCGAATGATATGTTGTGAATCTCTTCTTTTGGATTGTTTCCAAGGATCTCAGTGTCTCCTTGGTCTCTTGGGACTTGCTACGCTTCCAGATCTGGTGAAGCTGGTAGGTCGACCTCTTGGTGGTAAGGCATGAGGTCGATGTTTGGCTCTAACTCTTGTTGCTCCATATCTGTATCCATCTGCTCAAGTGCTTTTTCAATATCTTGAGTGAAGTTCTCCCCCTGGGACTGCTCACCTTGTCTGCTTGGTGCCAGCTGTTCGAATGAGTCTACTACCTGTACGGGTGCAGTTTCATATGTATGTACATGTTGTGCCCCTTGTTGTACCTATTGTTGCTGAGCTTCCTTCTCCTATCTAAGCAACTCCTATTCCTTCCAGAGTTTCTCCTTCAACTCATGCAACTCCTTCATTGTTTCCTCCATCCTCTGTCTGTCTCTCTGCCTTTGCACGTTCCTCCTGTCGCATTGTTGCCTCTTTGCCTCTGTTGCCAAAGATGCTTTTTGTACAAGTGGTTCTACTCTAAACTTGCAGCTTTGTTCTGCCTCTACATTGTCGACAATCTTCCTTTTGCCTTTGTCGCATGTCGATATGTTTGCCTATGTTGTTGCTTCTACTGCTGCTGCTCTCTTGGATCCTACTTCACATTGCTTCTCTAGCCATTCCATAGTGATGTTGACCGGTTCATTAGGCCTGAAGAAGTTGTAACAATATCTCCATGGGTCTTCCTCCACCCAATGACATGCCTCGTGGATACACTAACATTGTACTCTTGCGTAGTGATCTTTCACAATACAATGCAGGTCATACGGATTGAAACTTCGGACGTCAAAAGGATATTTCTTGATCTCCCTTGTTTCGACATCTGCATGCTTGAGGTTTCGTAGCTCATACAACCCAATCCACAACAAAAGAGTGGGCCAAGGTGCTTTCTTCTTCTGGTGTAGCCTAGCTGACGGTCCTAATGAAATGTGGTATGATACTTCTTGCATGACGAGCTTGTCCATGGAAAACTTCGGCAAAACATGCAGAGGCTTCTCCCTGTTGTACATCCATATGAAGGTTCCAAACGGTGAGGCATACCAATCCACTATGTCGATCAATGCCTCCATTGCTGCCTTCGACATGCAAGGTGGATCCTGCTCAAATATCATCTTGTACACTGGGGTGAAAAATTACCTCACAACTGTGTGATAACTCCTCTCAAGATGCATTCGGAAAATAGATTACAATAAATATTGACAGAGGTTTCTACTGATGTCCATGCCCACTTCATGCTTAGGAAATCCTTACGGGAACAGATTGTATCCAAGATGTAGGCAGACATGTAGATTTATGCTTCTTGACCTTTGGGCGGCTGTCGAGCTCCTGTGACCTGTTCCTTCAGCCTATGAGCCAATATGTCAGACCGGTTGCATGCTTTGCCTTCACTGAACAGTTGGTCCAACGCAATCACCCAACTCTGCGGGAAGGTCTCCGTGCTCTCTTGGCCATACAAGTGACATGCAAGGATGACCAAGTATAGATACGCCTTCCGCAATATCTTCGTCTTATAAGTCCAGTTGGGTGTCATCCTGATTTTGGCTGGCTCCTTCACCCAGTTCTTCAAGATATCCCTGGAGTTGGCATTGCTACTGGGTAGGCTGACTGTTGTCTCCATGGTGATCCTGGCTTCGACAAATGGTACATCTGCTAATAATCATGTGCCCTAAAGGTAGCAATCTTCATCCCGCTAACATTGTTCAATGTCATTGTCTCAGGATTAGTGTGCAAGACGATCAAATGTATCATGTCCAAGCATGGGAATGCAGGATACCTGCATGCAATCCGATACAAGCCGGATTTGTGAATGTTCATATAGACTTGGCGGTCTTCAAGATCTTCCCCAAATGTGCCTGAGAATGCATCATTGACCTCTTGCCATTTTAGCTTGATTTCTTTGTCTATGATCAGCTTGGTGTCTTCATAGATTGGCAAACTCATAGACACTCACTCAAATGCTGCCCCAGTTGTGCTTTTGTCGGTCTCCTTTGACCCTGCTCTCTTAGAGGCCATTGATCCTGAATTGCTGAGAGATGAATGAACACCTACTATATCTGGAGGCATGGTGACATGCATGGCAATAAATATGTCAGTTAAAATAAAAGCAAACTTGAGGGATGACATGCAAGATACCTGGGGATTGACTGGAAAGGATTGCGCAATTTTCACTGGGAGGCTAGGAGACTTACTATCAGAACTAAGCAAAAAGGCAATCCGGACTGTCGAGAGGCTGGTTGGCTGCTGGAATTGCATAGTGCGCAATCCAGACTAGCCTGCTGTGTACTGGGATTGCATAATGCACAATTTTAGCTGGCAAGTGTTGCAGGCTCAGGGACTGCATTACGCAATTTTCTGGGACAAAAGTCACTGCCTTTAAGAATTACGCAAGGAAATACTGGAGGGCAATCACTCGCAAGAATTATGCATTTTCTAGGAGGAAGGCAAAGCCTTACCTCTCAGAATTGCGCAATGTTGTCTTGGTGAGGCAGAGTCCGGGCCAAGGCTGCCTAGACCCGTCGACGGGAAACTGAAAGCAAATGAATATGTAAATGCATGGCGATGCTGAGTGTAAACAAAGGTGAATGATCATACATGCAAATAGTGGATGCAAGATTTAGAAACGGAACAACATGCATGTGTGTGAAACAAGTCGCTGAATTGGCGATCGTTCATGCAAAACAATGTCATGCATGCAACAACAGTGAGATGCTAGTGAAAACTAAAACAGTGCTAGTACAAGCTAATGGCAACAAGCGTTCATAGAAATCAAGAAGACAACACTCACACAACCCAAAACACAAAAAGCGACAAAAATGTTGCAAAAGACAAGTTAAGCAGACTTACCTGGAAATCGCTAAGTTGGATATGTCAAAGACTCTTGAATGTGTTGTGGGATGTCAGAGCTCCAAGATATATATTAAGAATTACCTCTGAAGCATCGAATAAATAAGTTTGAGGCTCATGACGCGCATGCCACAAATCTAAAAAAAACGACACTAGGAGGAAAGTTTCTAAAATGATCTTTGCATGTAACCTCTAGCTGCTAAAAATAGCTCCCTAAAATCTAGGGATGATTTTTGCATGTTGTTTTTAGCTATTTTGGGAAAAAGAAGCCCATGCATGCAAGTCAAGTTTCTCGGTCCTAGGTGGAACTGGTCAACCTAAGGGCACATGCAACAACCTGCTTCATTGAGGGGAAATTTTGCGCAGTTTTTGGGAGGAAGCTGAACTCGCTGTCCAGAGGGATTGCGAAATTTCTGGGAGGAGCAGCCGCATGCTACCCAGAATTGCGCAATTTTTGGGTTGAGCAGTCCTATTGGGCCAGATTGTGCAGTTTTCACTGGGAAGGTTCACTAACATGATTGCGTAGTTTCTGAGCCGAGCAGGCTGCCAGCAAGATTTGCGTAATTTCTGGAGGGAAGACTAGTTCCCCTCCATAATTGAGCAATTTCTTGAGGGAGCTACTTAGCCAGGAGATGACTCGAGTCTGGAGTGGCAGGCTATGAGGGGATTGAAGCAAGTTATCATGCACAGGCTGGCAAGCTGCTAGAAAACCACTAAAGTTCATGTACTTAACAATGCAAGATATGCAGATGAGGATGGTCGGTAAGGAGGCTCCAAAATGAAGCTAGGGAAAATTTTTGGAGGGTGGTTGTAGCCGCTACAACACAACCAACAAAAAAGAAGAGCCTTATAAAAGTCATATTGATATAATAAAAAATGTTCTAAACCTTTCCTACATTACAAACAAACAAACAAAAAAACAAAACCATTAATTTCTCTCTTTTTTTTTAAGTAGCGTTTGTATTACTTCACTAATAAAAGATTTACATAATTCGTTAGGGCCACTAATCTCCCACTTGGAAAACTAGACCAATAGCATAGCATAATAGTTTTTCTCATGATAAATAATTTGAATTTGCGAACAAAATTTAATAGAACTCAAATTTTGTTTATCTAGTTTATTACTACCAAACATACTATTAACTCTATCTACAATTATAGTCTTGCTGCTAGCTTTAGATAAAACAAAAATGTGCAAAAGAACATCTATCTTGACATTGAATCAACCTAAATGGTATCAAGGTAGGCATCCTCCTTTTAGAAGTTGTAAAATCCAATTTTGCAAACTTGTTGGCCATGATGGTGACCCTCTCATTAAGTTTCCTTTTCTATTTTTGCACCTCATAGATTCACAATAGTATCCCTATTATTTTTCTGGGCACTCAAACATGACTTTGCTCATGATAGTTTTTAGTTGCCAATAAATGTTTATGGTTTGCATATATCTAGTATTTTGGATCTTGGCATTACTAGTGTCAGGGACCGAACCTCCAACTTCCTCCACTTCAAATTTAGTAATAAATCCTCTTTTTATGTCACCCCCCTTTCAAACTCTTAAAACTCTCCCCTAAATTTAGAAGAGGTAAAACACACGTATACGATGATTGTTCATTTTTTCGAACATTCAACTTGACAACTAAAAGGGGGAGGGTGAACCCTTCTTCCCTTGTGATCCTCGAGACTACTAGGGAGGACTATATTTACAAGAGAGAAAATGATCAATAGATGATCCATGCCACTAGAATAAGGATAAGAAGAAAGTAAGTAGGTGGATGGGATAAGAGAGGTGACAGGAAAGGCAGGAAATTTAAGAGCCAAGGAGATAACATTTAAAAACAATGAAATCTTCCCACCAAATTCAACCCCAATTCAAATAAGACCAAACTCAAAAAATATAGTGAAAGACAACATCCAAGGAAGAGAGTTGAACGCAAATCAAAAAAGGAAAGATAAAAGAATTGAAGGAAAACCTTGACATAGCTACAGAGACATAAAAGCCAAAACATGTACAATCTTAAAACAAAGACATAGCTACAACCACAAAAGTAAATGCCTATTACAAAATAGAAAGAACCAACTTGAAACCTAATGTTTGTTGGGGGATACTCCATTATCGTGAAACTCAAAGCCAAACAAAAGTTATTGAATACCATTGTAGTCTTAACCACTAAGTCTACGTTTAAAACAGCATGCCATGAGTTTGTTTAAAATATAGTAGGGGACTACAACACTTATAATATGTAAAGATTCACCATTGAAATTGAAACAGAGCTAAGGATTCATGGAGTATCTGTTAGAATTAATGGAGAAAGATACAGTTAGTTGTTTTAAGGATAGAATTAAGACTCTAAGATTAGGTTTCAGATCCTATTATCTAGGGAGTGGTTGAAACCACCCTGTTAGTGTGAAAGCCTATATGTACTAGGTTGCTTTCCTTATTAAATATAGTGTATTGTATGAGTGTTTTTACACTCTCCAGGTATCTCACCTGGAGAGCCATTTAAATAATAAACTGAGTTTTTTATCATGGTATCAGAGCTTCAGGGTTGTCGATCCTGTAAGCTGAGTGGAGAGCGCGACTAAGGCGAAATCGTTGCAAGTATTAGGTGCAAAATCACGCCGATCCCATTGTTACCCTTCCGTGAATTTTAAATTTATTGATCGTTGTAGATAGCTGGTGTACAGTTGTGAAGACGTTCACGAGTCTGTGGTGCTAAGATGTGCCAATCTTGAGTTGAAAGAAAAAATACACTGCATGTTTTGTTTATTTCACTTGGCACTTGCCAAGATCCCCCACTGCTACACTGAGCCTGGACTGCTTAGGCAGAGGCACGGCTTGGACCACCGAGGAGGAAGACTGCGAACCTATTCGATCTAGATCTGCGTGCAAGAGGCCGACATTGCGAGGAGGAGATCGATTTTTTTTTTTTGCCGACTGCATGAGATCAACAGTAGCAGAGAAGAAAGCGATGTTGACTACCGTGTGTGGTGTGGAGTTGCTTAGCAAAAAGAGTGAGGAGGAGTGTCAGCGCCGTGAGCTTGTTTGCAGACCAATTATTTGTTGTTAGGCGACTTTGTTGACAAGGGTTTTTACTCTGTGGAGACTTTCTTGCTGCTTCTTGCGTTGAAGGTTCAATATCCTGATCGAATCACACTTATCTGGGGAAATCATGAGAACCGCCATATTACACAGGTATACAGATTCTATGATGAATGCCTTCAGAAGTATGGAGGTTGCATGATTTAGCTTCCCACAGTTCATGTGCTTAACCCGGTGAAGAGGGCGATAGAAATACCTATGGAAATCTGAACATATATGTAGCTCCTTCGGGTTGTGGTTGGAAGATCCGTGGAACATTGGTGTGGATCTTGAGGCGTTGCTGTAGAGGCAGCATTCTACCTATGGTGTATTGAATTCGTCTGATGTTTGTGCCATTTTTTAATTATCTTTTTTTTGGAAATTTTATTGTTTGAGAATCCTAGAAGTTACAGGTTGTGGAGATCCCAAAATCAACTGGGTAAATTTTCTTGTAAATTATTATATGCCACAGAAAATACATTTTTTTTTTTGATTTGAACCCATCTTCAGAAATATGTGCATCAGAATTAGATATTGAGAAAGTATACAGCTTGTGAGAGGTCGTTTTGTTGCTTGTCACTAGAGCCGAGGGCACTAAGACCTACATGGCACAGAAGCCACAATCTACAAGGTTCTACAGTTGAAGAGCTGCCAATGGGAGAAGTTTCCCGCTTGCATGGTAACTGGGTTGTTGGAGCTCGTTAGAGGACCGTATGGAGTCAAAAAGGAATCTCGAAGCGAGATAAGCTGGACTTTAAAAAATGTCTATATTTTTAGATATTTTTTATTCTAATGATGATGATTTTCTCATGTTGGCATTTGCAATTAGCATGGGTGGTATGTTTGAGTCAAAAGAAATTTCAGAAAAATGTGGTTCTATTGATGACCACGAGAATCAAGAGGCACAATTTGTTGTGCAAGATTCACGAGTTGATCTTCAAGAAGGGTGTGAAGAGAAACATAGTGTTGAAAATCAATTGGATGAGCCACATGAAGCTGATTGCTAAGACGTGGAAGAAGAAGACAAAGATGGAGAGAATTTAAATTTAAATTGTGATCTCATTAATATTTCTATGTGTATAGACGTTACATCAATGAATGATGAAGATATCATAACTGACTTTCAAATGGTTGACACCGGAAGTAGTGAGAGGGAAAATTCTCCTATCCAGCCTGCCATAATTCTGAGAAGGGTGAGAATAAGAATTCAAGCTTTCCATCACTCGAGAAGAAATGAGGTGAAGATACATCACTACCCCATGGCAAGGAAAGTGAAGATGAAGCCTCGACTCAAGATGAACAAGCATGGGCTCTGCTGCAAGAAGACTAAAATGAAAACCTCTGATTGCCAAGTTTTTCACGTTTTTAATTGTAAGCATAGCTGAGACTAGACCAACAGGCATATGTTATTGTTCAATACTCTTTCTCCATTAAGGGGGAGTTTTAGAATTAATGGAGAAAGATACAATTAGTTGTTTTAAGGATAGGATTGAGACTCTAAGATTAGGTCTCAGATCCTACTATCTACGGAGTGGTTGAAACCACCTTGTTAGTGTGAAAGCCTATATGTACTAGGTTGTTCTCCTTATTAGATATAACGTATTGTACGAGTGTTTGTACACTCTCCAAGTATCTCACCTGGACAACCATTTAGATAATAAACTCAGTTTTTTATCAGTATCTAGGTCCCCCAAGTGTCCCATAATAAATACATAACGTGCCAATCCACTAGAATCCATAAGGTCTAGGGTGTTTCAAAATTATCTGTACACAACCCTCGTTAACACTTCACAGTAATGGCACAAGGTTGGATTAAATGCACACTTAATCCACCACCCTATGATAACTAACTCCCTCCAAGGACCATTACATGCATGGTTCTAATTCAACTGTCATCACTAGGTGGGAGGCAATATAGAACACAACCATCCCTCGACATTCCCTCACATAAAAGAACCTCACACAAGTCCAATAATCACCCATTGTAGGAAGTTTAGAAAAAGGACATGCGGTGGGGTTTGATACAATTTATGTGTGCAAATTACAAAACCGTTTAATATGTTTTCTCGAGTAATCACACGTTCGACCACTACCTCAAGGTGCGCTTTGTCTCTAGATTAGTCTCTAGATTAGGCACTCATGGGAATTCAATCTTGCCCAATAGTTAAAAACTATTTAATTTAACCATTGGATCAACCTTCTTTAAAATTTTAAATGGAAAGACACGGAGATAAACTTTGATCCACTTATATATACATAGATCAATCTCTCTATTATAAACATCATAAATAATAAATATCTTCAACACAAACATAAAAATAATGGAAACAAATATAAACCTTTTAAATACTTTAAACATTCCCTACACTATAAATATATTATAAACAATTATTTACAAGCAAAATGGACAAAGAAAAGTTTTTATAATGCAATTTTTAAAAATTTTAAACATGGTATATATTATGAGAAAAAAAAATCACCTTTCCTTAAAATGAAAACAATTTAATCTTAAATATTTTTTATATAAAAATAAATATTTAATTTGAAAAATTATCAAAAACATTCGAAACCTTTTAATATATCAAAAAGTCATTAATTAATAATTAATTAATTAATTATGTTATTCATATATTCTAGATGTGTGAAATTAATAGAATGAACCATATGATGTATCTTCTATAAAAAGCGTTTCATTAACTTTCAATTAAACAGGTTTGAAAAAATAAATTGGATTTTAATAACACAGAAGTAGATATTAGTGTCTTAATCCCTTTAATTTCAGATTAAAAGACTAATCAAAATTAAATGTGGTTAATCACCTTAAAAAAAATACTTAAAATACTTCTACTTCGAAGTGGGTGAGGTTATTTAGCTAAGTCACAACCAAATACATAAATAAATCTGTTTACCCGCAGTTCCAGTATGCTTAAAATGGAGTCAACTAATTTTCCTGTTGGAATCATATTACTGTTTTCTTCATACATTGCTTGATTAGAAGAAAAAAAAAGATTTAGGTGATTAATCTAAACAAGAAAATAAATATTGAATTTTTATTCAGGGAGGCATCTTTCCCATGTTGGAGTGTCTAACTGCTGAAACATTTCCCTCTACCATTTTCTTGAACCTTTTTGGTTTTTGCAGGAAAAGCTTTCTAGACTTTTGCGTGTCAAGATTAGGATGCATTTTGGAAAGAAAGGCCCGATCCCCAAATCGATCTTATATCGATTTGGGGATGCATTTTGGAAAGAAAGGCCCGATCCCCAAATCGATCTTATATCGGTGTATATCTGGTTGTTGAAAATTGTTAGTGAAGAGTGCCGCCATTGAAGCAAATCAAAAGATTTAAGAGTTTTCTGTCTTTTTCAGCTTTTGGGTTGCCTTGGGTAACTTTTCCAGGTTTTGCTGCTATATACTTCTTCCGGAAGAGATTAATTGCTCTCATGGGCTATGAAAAGTAATTCAGGTCTGCTTGTCTCCATATTATTTTACTATAGAGAATTACTAGTTATTAATGATCTGATCAATACAAATTATACTTTTGTGTATTTTTCTGGTGTTCTATACGTAATTAATTGTACACTGATAGTTTTTGTATTTTTTTATTAATATATATTATAAAAATATTTGGATTGTAACTCAAAAAGTTTTTTCTGGTGTTCTATACGTAATTAATTGTACACTGATAGTTTTTGTATTTTTTTATTAATATATATTATAAAAATATTTGGATTGTAACTCAAAAAGTTTTAGGTTTTTCATTTCTAATTATTTCTTTTGTGGTTGATGAGATTTAAAATCTGGGAAACGAAAGAAAAAAATTAAATTGAAAAATATAATCAATATCTTTATGGGAAAATATAATCAAATATCTCTAATATCTACATGCTGCTTAGTGTCACAATTATGAATGTGAAAACTAAACATATATTAAACATTATTAAATATGAGTGCAACTTAATCAATCTCTTTCATTTTATTTTTGTTTATTGAGGTAAAGGAAATAAAGGGAAAAAGTTTCAACGTGGGCATTACTGGTAGTGTTTTTATCAGAGGGAATAACAGGACACAAAGAAGAGGAAGCAGTGATGTAACATTACATATAAATGATGAAAGATTTCTAAAATGCAAGTTCATAAAAAAATGTAGATGCAACTACTCACCTTATTTGACATAAAAAAAATTGCAATTTATAATATATTTGAGAAAAAGTCAATTATCACTCTTAGTTTTCTCTATCTCTTTCATGCACAAATTTATATGAAAAAAAATAATTACATAGTACATTCCACTAAATTCCAAAAATTAAACTAAATCTTCTAGAATAAGATTGCCAGATAAAATATGGAAAAGGTTCAGAACTTGGGATCCCTTTCCCAATCTGTATGAGCCCAGCCCATCTGGTTTCTCATTGTCATAAACAACAAGCTGCCCTTGCAAAGATATATCTGCAAATGCAACACAATTTTGTTACTTTATCTTAATAACATCACCAACATCGAGATTGAGAGCATGCCTCCATGCCCGCCCAAGGTCATTCATGAGATGTTTGTAAAACAATCAGCCAGACAAAAACACAGCCAGACAAAAACAATTCCAATAATATTTGTACCTATTGCAGTGACATTTAAGATTCCCAAGAAGACATTAGGGTTTTACTGTGCATTGAAACCCATTCAATCAATTGTTTTATTTTTATCGCGGCAATATTTATTTAAATCACAGCAATGGTTAACTTAATCAATAAATAGCTTTTTCAGCAATATCTTCTTTGGCAGACACATAATGTGGAAAGAGATAGTCCTCACGCAGTATGTCAAAGCTTACGCATGCTTACATTGACGACCTATTCCTTCTGGAATAGATCTGATACATTTCACAAATTCGAGGAAGTATTCAGGATACTAATGTCATGCAGATAGCTACAATTTTTATAATTTGTACCCTAAATAATGTCATGCAGATAGCTACAATTTTTATAATTTGTACCCTAAATAAGTCTTATATTAACATATCCAATTTGTTCCTCCTTATTTAGATGAACAGGCCATGCAAAGAAGGAACAAGAACTTTCCAATGGAAACAAGAAGGATAATGGTTTTAGTGCTATATATCAGTGCGCAGAAACCATAATTAGAGGAATTAATTGTAGATGTTGAGACTCAGTAGGTTGAAACTCTAGAAGACCAACTTATTCTGTAAAGTCAACATAAAATGAAGATGATGAAAAACATTGTGAATAATGAAGCCTAAAATGACCATGGTGTGCATATAGATGATGAAAAACATTTGTGAATAATATGAAGCCTAAAATGACCATGGTGTGGATATAGAGGAATTTTGTCCCATCCATATAGTCAAGGCTATAGATGAATAACCTTATCCACACTCTCTATGGTTCTTGTATTGAAGCATGTGAAATGAGAGCAAGCAAGATGTCATAGAGTTTCCACAATTTCTGGGACAACGATAGAATCAACACACAATGGATTCAAAACAAGAAGGCTCTGGTGAATCATAGTATTCAAGATAAGCAGCTCGGTGAGACTGAGAAAATATTTTATGCTATGTTCTTTGAGACTGAAATCAAACCTGAATTCTGATATGTGATAAAATTTATTTGTTGAGATTTATGTTTAGGAAATTATGCTGAACTTTCCATTGAGAAGACAGAATAAGCAGAAAAGACAGTAGGTTGAAACTCTAGATGACCAACTTCGTCTGTAAAGTCGAACATAAAATAAAGACAAAGATAAACATTGTGTATAATCTGAAGCTTAAAATGACCATGGTGTGGAAAAAGAGGAATTTTGTCCCATCCGTATAATCAAGGTTATAGATGAATAACCCTGTTCAGACTCTCTATGGTTCTTGTATTGAAGCATGTGAAAGGGGAGCAAAACGGAGATAATACAGTTTCGACAGTTTTTGGGACAATGGAATAATCAGCACACAAATGAATTCAAAAACAAGAAGGCACTGATGAATCAGAGCATTCAAGAAAAGTTAAGCGGTGAGACACTGAGACTGACAAATGATTTTACGTTATGTTCTTTGAGACTGAAAGTAAACATGATTTCTGATATGTGATAAAATTCGATTTGCTAGCAATTATATTGATGACACTTTTATTTGTTGAGAAATGTATTCAGGAAATTATGCTGAAATTTCAATTGAAAGGACAGAGCAAACAGATAAAGTGGATTTATTTTGATCCTACATAGATCGTGTGCGAAGCATGGGTAACCAAGTTATGGCTGAGGTGGATACAAGATCATCACCAAAGAACATGCATCCCCCATCTCGTCCTCCACCAAAAATACAGCGACATCTCTTGATGGGGCATTGCTTTGCCCATTGAGATGGAAGACTAGCCAAACCACTGCCAAGACCCAAAACACCATCCCTGTGTGCAAGGGGGTTTTCTGAAGGATCCCCGCTGGTCATATCCACACCTGTCAGAGAAAACATTTTTGAACATGACTCACACTGCTCACCTCGATTTATTTTTATGCCCATCACGACCAGTAAGGTCTTCTCACCTGAAACACTTTTCCATTTTCTTTTTCTACATCCCGATACCAGGAAGGTATGGGGTTAAAATATATTGGGACATTTTCTGGATAATTAGGAATGCCTATTATCAGGTTCCATAATTTAGTAATTTTCACAGTTATAAAAGTTGTTCGAAAGAAATGAATTCCATCTAACAGAATTTGCTGTCAACCAATTTTTAGTGGTTAGGCCAACCTAAATACTCTAACAAGGACGCCCATAAAAGAGCTATGATCGGCATACTCAACATAATAATCACACTGCTGAGAAGCTCCTTTGTGGTTCTGATTGTGGACATTCCCTGCCTGCACAGCAACACGCGGAAGATCCATGTCTGGCATCAAGGAATCTTTCTTTGGCTTGTACAAGGGATGTGGTCTCTGCATGAAACATATTATAACCCTCTGATATTTTCTCAAACTGCATAATCCAAGATAGAATGAATTCACGGAATAAGTTTCCACTAATAACCAAAATAGCTGAGAATGCAGAGATCCAAATACATCCGTTACAGTAAGTGCCCAATACATATCAAAGTGAAAAAAACAGAAAGACAACTAACAGAATTTAGAAATACAACAAATGCAGCCCATGATGCAGACGATAACAAGTAGAAAACAACTTTCATATATATGAATTGGGTTCTGTCAAGCACCATGAATTCTACCTCAAATTCAATGAATATCTAGAAATCTAGTAAGCTAATTGCCAGATTAAAATGCATGCACAAACAAGAATTGATAAGATGCAAGCAATGTATGGGATACTAACCCAAAATGCAGACTCAACTGTGAGATTCGGCAGGCTAATAACTTGTCTTATTTAAAAATCAGGGTTTCAAAATATTCATTCTAGTAATTTGGCATGTGTGATGGGCCTGCTGCTAACTCAAAACGCAAAATCAAATTTGAGTCTCAGAGAACTCATGAACTGGGAACATAAACTCAAAAATAAGGGAATAAAAATTCGCTAAAATAATCGCCATTGTTTGCAAGTGGGATAAATGTACTATCAACCCAAAATGCAGAGTCAACTCCTAGACGTCGGACGATAATTTGGCTAATTAAAAAAATTAGAGAATAAAACAAAATTCAGCAAAATCCTGGCCATTGTCCGCAGGTCGAGGAGGTCTGCTACATTAACGGTATATTGTATGAATTCATTTGCAATCTACTCAAATTACTTGAATGAAATAAGCAATTCCTAGACTGGCCTAAGATGCATACCTTGGCACAACTTCTGCGTAGGCTAACTTGGCTTATTAAAAAATTAGGCAACATAAAATCGAAACAGAATTTAGCAAAGTACTAGCAATTTTGCGCAAGGGGATTGAAACAGAATTTAGCAAAGTATTAGCAATTTTGTGCAAATGGGAGAGGTCTGTTACCTTAACTATGTATTCTATAAATTCATCTACAATCTACTCAAATTACTTAAATGAAATAAGCAATGCCTAGCCTGGCCTAAACTTCATACCTGGGACTCTCCTCTCCCATCACCTTGCGTGGCCTAAACTGCATGGCTAGCCTTACTTTCAATGGCATCACCATGTTGTGTGTCTATTAGGGTCCTTATTTTCAATGACCTCTCCAGATTGTGTCTATTACTTTCAATGGCCTCACCAAAAGTTGTGTGTCTATTGATTCTTCTGGGCCATAGTTTTTTGATGTAATTGTTGGAAAGTTCCCAACTTCTGGACTAAAATCCAATCCCATTCCATTGATTACCATCACTTATTATTTATAATTATTAATATCCTGTGTATTGGGTTGGGTATGGATTTGTCCTGATTGCTTAAAAAGGACGAAGGTAATGATAGGTATTGAAACGGTATGGATTTGTCCTATTTATTTAAAAAGACAAAGATAAGGTCGAACGTATTAAGTCATAGGATAAGATGGTTAAAAAAAACCATTATTTTTAATTATTTTTAAATTAAAAATTTATTTAATTAATAAAAATTCTATAAATTTGGGAGCGGAGCGATGGCAGGAGCGAGCGCAGCCTTAGGGTTTTGACAGGCTTTGCAGACTCTGCAGGGATAAGATGGTTAAAAAAAACCATTATTTTTAATTATTTTTAAATTAAAAATTTATTTAATTAATAAAAATTCTATAAATTTGGGAGCGGACGATGGCAGGAGCGAGCGCAGCCTTAGGGTTTTGACAGGCTTTGCAGACTCTGCAGGCGGCAGGTCTGCTAAGGACTGCAACCAGGGCAGCCGCAGGGCAGTAGATCGCAAGGGCACGGCGGTATTAGAGGGTACGCTATGATGCCCAGACAGGGGGAGGGCTCTGAGCCTCCCCCTTCACCGAGCGACAACGCACGGCAAGCAGCAGGTAAGACTTTCCAGAATGACGAAGATGAAGGCAACTTGGACAACGACCAGTAGCATCACAAGGAATCTGAGGTAGAAAACAGGAAAACGGTAAGTTCTTCCACTTGCAAACCTGTAGCTGCTAATAGACCAAAGGTTTTCTTTCCAAGTGAGAGAATCAATGCTAGAATACAATATATGCGTGATCATGCATTAATAGGAAAGTTCATAGGGATCTGGCCAACCGAGCGGGCTCTTAGAGCCTGGATTAGTGCGGTTTGGCGTCCAAAAGGAGAAATAACCCTGCATTTGGGAGCAAAAGGCTTTTTTACAGCTGACTTTACTTGCCTGGAAGATCGTACCAGAATCCTTGAAGGTGGCCCTTACTTTTTTAATTCAGCAGGTCTATTTCTTACAGGATGGGTAGAAAGATTCAACCCAGATAAAATAGATCTCAGTTATTCGCCAGTGTGGATAAGGCTTTACTCCTTGCCTTTGGAATACTGGGAGGAAAACTCTCTAAAGGAGATAGGTAACTCAATAGGGGAATTTGTAAGAATAGCAGAGGAAACAAGACTCTGTCTACACACCTCATACGCTCGGATTTGTGTCTACATGGATCTAAAGCAACCCTTGCCAGACACGGTAAGTTTTTTTCATGAAGATACCGAATGGATTCAAGTCATAGATTATGAGCAGGTGCCATTCAGATGCAGGAAATGTCATGACATTGGACATTTATACAGAGATTGCCCTCTAAATAAGATATCCAACACTCCGTCTACGGATGGATTCACCAAAGTGGTCAACAGGAGACAAGGTAATAAAAGAAATCCCAGCAACCCCAAGGCAAATACGAACAACAAGGTAAATACAAGCAACAGATATGCCCCACTAAATAACACTAACCAGGAGTACTCTGACAAAAACCAGAACAGCGAAGATGTTTTTCCACAGCAGCAGCAAGGAGAGACATCAAAACAGGGGGGACACAAGGGAACACATTTTAATAACAGGACAGATCCAAGCAATACAATGTCAAAACAAGGAGAAAAAATGGAAATGGAATTCCCTACACAAACCGGAAAGGCCCCCAGTGCTACAGATGACATGCCTCAGCAGCCCCAAATCATGGAGGAAGATTCCGTCCCCCTAGACATAGGGGAACTGGATATACCAGGGTTGGAAGAGGCTTGCTGCACGAAGGAGTTTGAAAAAATACCCGAATAGCAGCTGGACAACTTAGCAGAGGTATTAGGCAGAGCTCAGAAAAAATACTCTCTGGGAGTCCAGATTGGCAGTCAATGGGATGGAAAATTTATCACTAAGGATAACAAGAAAAGAGGAAGGAAAACAACCCTGGAGAGAACTATCAAAATTGGGGAAATACTGGTTGAGTCAGGGCAATATGCCAAGCTATCCAAGTACTACAATACAACCCCCCACCCTTCTCAATGAAGCTCATCTCGTGGAATATCAGAGGGTTAAATGGCCCTAGAAAAAGAAAAATTCTCAAAAATATGTTAAATCAGGAAAAACCAAGTATCCTCTTCCTACAGGAAACAAAGTGCAGCTCCACAGTATTAGAAAAAATAGCTACAGCGGCATGGCCAGGAGGTCTAGCCACTGCAGTCGACGCTCAGGGTGCCTCGGGTGGCCTAGCCATTCTCTGGGACGGCAGGGTCATCAATCTCAGCAACATTCTAGCTAACAAGAACTTCATTCAGGCCAATTTCCATCTCACAGGCACAAATTCGCATGGAGTGATAACCAATGTGTATTTCCCTCAGGACAGAGTTCAAAAACGCTCTCTACTCAACTCTCTTTCAGACCTCAACAGAAACAGAGCTCTTCCCTTGTGGATATCCGGAGGAGATTTTAACATGATCGCAAGCATGGACGAGAAAAGGGGAGGGAGACTCAACACAAGCAGTGAGGACGGCCTTCTAAAAGACTTTATCAACAGCAATTGGCTGATGGATATTCCTACCAGAAATGGCATAACGACTTGGTCAAACAAGAGATCCGGCGCGCAACATATCGCCTCCCGCCTGGATCGTTTCCTCATCTCTGACAATGCTACAAGTGTTGGAGGGGAATTCACTGCCTCTATCATCCCTTGTTCAGGGTCCGATCACTGGCCCATAGAGCTACAATGGAATCGGCCAGGTAAAAATCTAAAACGCCCATTCCGCTTTGAGGAATTTTGGTTAGCTCATCCAGAATTTGACCAATTCATCAGAACTACCTGGGCTTCTTATCACACTTCGGAGGGCTCAAGAATGGCCAGTATTCAACAGAAACTCAAAAACATCAAACAGGCCATCAAACAATGGAACCACAAGGTTTTCGGCAACATCTTTGATGACCAAGCCCGTCTCAACGCAGAAATGAAAAAGGTACAGCAAGCCCTCATCAATGGAGAGCAAACAGAGGACCTGTCCAAGAAAGAACAAGAAATCGAATTCAAATTATTAGAAATAGCCAGGCAGGAGGAGATTTTATGGCAGCAGAAGTCCAGAATCCGTTGGCTAAAAAGTGGGGAGAGGAATACGAAATTTTTTCATAAATCTACTGTCCAAAGAAGAATGTCAAACCAAATTACTCATATTTATAATAAGCAGGGCGAAAAGATAGAAACTCATGAAGGCATAGAAAAGGAATTTACAAGCTACTTTAAAAACGCCCTCCAGGAGCCTGACGTTGACAGAATGGACGCAATTCAACAAATTGTCCAAAATATCCCCAAGGTCATAACGGAAGAGCACAACAGTCTTCTACTTAAACCTATAAGTCTTCAGGAAGTGGAAGAAGCCGTGCAGCAAATGAAGGTAGGGAAAGCGCCAGGGCCGGATGGGTTTACTGCAAACTTCTTCCACAAATTCTGGGACTTGATCAAAAACGAAGTCTGGCAGGTAGTAGAGGAGTCCAGAGAGCTCAGATGGATGTATCCGGCTTTAAATGCTACTTTTATCGCCCTTGTGCCTAAAGGAGAGGACACCAGCACTCCGGACAAATACAGACCTATCGCCCTTTGCAACATGATATACAAGATAGTCTCCAAAGTCATAGCTACCAGGCTCAAGAAGGTCCTCCCTCTCATCATCTCGCCTGAACAATCAGGTTATGTAGAAGGACGTCAAATCACGGATGGAATCATTCTTACGCATGAAATAATTCACTCCCTAAAGCTGACTAAAAAGCCAGGTATGCTTCTCAAACTAGACCTTTCAAAAGCGTTTGACAGTCTTAGCTGGGTCTATATCCAAAAAGTGCTAACCGCCTTTGGCTTTGCTCCTGCTTGGGTAAGATGGATTTCAAGTCTTATTTCATCAACTTTTTTCTCTGTGCTAATCAATGGCTCCCCCTCAACTACTTTCAAACCTTCAAGAGGCATAAGGCAGGGAGATCCTTTATCTCCCTTTCTTTTCATTATTATGGCGGAAGGTCTGGGTAGAAGTCTCTCTACTGCTAAGCTAAGTGGTAAACTAAAAGGGCTCTCCTTCCATAATTCCCCAACCCACACCCACCAGCAATTCGTAGACGACAGTATGTTATTTAACCACCCTTCTGTCCAAGAAGCTCGCATTGTCAAGTCTATTCTCAACACCTTCTCTGAAGCATATGGTGCTCTTCTAAACCGAGTCAAATCTCAGATTTTCTTCTTCAATACCCCTGTCACCACTCAAAGAGCGGTTGGGCGCATTCTTGGTTTCTCTTCAGCTTCCTTGCCCTCTAAATACTTAGGAGCCCCTCTCATGAGCTCAGCTCTCAAGCACTCATCATGGAAAATGCTCTTGGAAAAATTAGAAGCCCGTCTTCTCCTCTGGACTCATCGTTCGCTAAATATGGCAAGTAGAATAGTTCTAATCAAAGCTGTCCTTAATTCTATGCCGCTTTACCTTTTTTCCATTCTTGCTGCTCCCAAATGGGTCCTCAAAGAAATCAAGAACCTCCAAAGGAGATTTCTATGGGGAGGCTCTGGACAAAATAGAAAATGGGCGCTAATAAAATGGGAGAAAGTTTGCCTGCCCAAATACACAGGTGGAATCGGACTCAGAGATCCAGAACACAATAATAAAGCAATGGGAGCTAAAATCTGGTGGCGATGGCTAGCCTTTCCCAGCACCCCTTGGGCTTCCCTCTGGACAGCCAAATATGCTAGCAATCTACCAGTGGAAGAGAGACTTCGAATGACGGAAACTAGTGCTGGTTCAGCAATTTGGAATGCTGCCATTCTACACAGATCTCTAATTCAAGATCACTGCTTCTGGGAGATAAAGAACGGAAGATCGGCACGTTTCTGGAGTGACTCCTGGCAGCAAATGCCAAAAATGACAGACACACTTCAGGACTTCCTCAACGAGGAAAGGGGAATAAGACAGCACGCAAAGGTAAAAGACTTCTGGACAGAGGATACTGGACAGCAACATCGTAAATGGAAAGAAGCCAATCAAATACTCACCCACAGTTCGGAGCCGGCACTACAGCACCTAGAAAATGAATTACAAAAAAGGCCAATAAAAATTTCAGAGGAAGAAGATATATTACGATGGGGCTACGGAGAAAAAGGCACGTTTTCCACCAAAGAAGCATATCATATCATCATCCAAAATCAGATTACTAAAAGCGGCCTCTGGGACAAAGTCTGGTATAAATCAAACTGGCCAAAGGTATCAACTTTCATTTGGCTACTCTGTCACAATAGAATCCTAACATGGGATAACCTGAGAAAAAGAAGCTTCGCAGGTCCATCCATATGTCATATGTGTAGACAGGAGGAAGAAACAGCTCTCCATCTCATGCAGAACTGTTCAGTAAGCAAAATCCTGTGGGAAAAGATAGCATTCCGCTGCCAAAATGAGCGCAGAGCACAGCATGATCTCAAAGAAACCATCAACAAAGGAGGCCATACTCCTTACCAAAGCTCTCTGCTCTCAGCTTTATGGCAACTCATCCCAGGGCTTTTGATGTGGAATATCTGGAAAGAACGTAATAGGAGGATCTTTAAAGACAAATCAATGCCGCCAGATAAATTGTGGAATAACTTTCATCAAAATTTAATGGAAACTCTCTCTCTCAAGAATTGGTATCCCGATGATTTTCCCTCCCTACCATCTGAAAAAGCGGTCTGGGACAACTGGCAAATGAGGATAAACTCCCCTTCAAACATCAACGGCAGAACTATTAGCCCCAACCAGGAATCAAGAGCATGGAACCCTCCTACTTCCAGCATGATCAAACTAAACTTCGATGGTGCTTCTAAGGGAAACCCAGGTCAAGCTGGCTATGGAGGTGCGTTCAGAGATCACACAGGTACTCCCATCATTATCTTTCTGGGATCAATAGGATGGGACACAAACAATTCTGCGGAACTGGAAGGGCTTTGGAGAGGCATTATTCTTGCTCACAGGAAAAAACTCTTCCCTCTCATCATTGAAGGAGACTCGCAGATCCTGATAAGAATAGCTACAAAACTTCAAAATGGATAGCCAGTCCACAAAGTAAGTCGCAGCTGGAGGATGGCTCACAGATTAGAGTCTCTGAATTACTGGCTCTCTCAGAACTAGGCCATCATGTTTAAGCACACTAGAAGAGAAGGAAATAGGCTGGCGGACCTACTGGCCAAATTTGGAGTGGAGGCAAAAAACAATCACTTCGAAGGACCAATAGATTGCTTACCTTCCAGAGAACAACAGATTCAATTGAAAGAGATAATTTCTAAGGACATAGATCAAATGGAAAGAATACACCCGGATGCGGGTGATTATACGTGCCATAAAGGCTCCCCGCATCTCAACACTTATTGACAGGGCCGAGAAGATCTCCAGGCACTCGACAGCGATGGAGTTTGATTCTCATTTAATGTTGAAGGTAGGCAGAGGTAAGGTGCGACAGAGCGTTGCAGGATGGGCATTGAAGCCGAATGTGTTTGCTCCTGTCTCGAGAAATTGGGGAGTTATGGTGGGAGGTATGCCGTATTTGCGTGTTGAAGGGGCCGGTTTATTTAACCAAACTGCCCCCCCCTGCAAACCCCAGAGAATATTTGTCTGTAGGCGCGGAGAGCAGAACACTCTGCTGCCAATGTTCATTGGTGAAGTGGAGCATAAGCTGCAGGTGCTTCAGCTGGATACGATCATGCGGAGGAGGGGTGTGCCGTGCCGAGGCGGACGGTCTGGTGTGCCAGTCGTAAGGGATGAGGAGGAGCCGCATCCCATAGCTCCCATGGCGGCCCGTTACCCCTCGTCTACCAGTTCGGATGAAGAGTTTCTATTTGGGCAGAATTCCTATCAGTCTTTTCGCCTTCGAATTCTTGGAAGGGACCTGCAAACAGATGTTATTGTTAATCTCTCAGTGTATCTCACTGAGGCGGCCCCGATCAGGCCTTCTTGGTCTTCCCCTGCTTCTGCTTCCGCTGGCCTTCAGGGAAGCGAAATCTTATTGGGAGACATGAATGGTACAGTCCACCGCATGGCTTGTCCGTTGGCTGTTGATGTTCCAGCAGACCTGCCTCAACCGGCTCCTGATCTGGAAGACAATCTCCGGGATGTCTCTGTTCAAGAAATTCTGCCTCTGCGGGACCGTGATCAGTACAGATGCGACGGCCAGGACTCGGTCCACCCGGACTCGGACGACCAGCAGCAGGACGCGGAGGATTCGGTCATCTGGCTTGACCAACCTAGCAATGTGGAGAGGAAGCCTCCTGGATAGCCCAGTCACCCTATCTGATTTGGTTCAAAGGTGTTTCCTGAGGTCTTTGCTTTCCTGTTCATGTCTAAAGGCCATGTCTTTGTTCACCTTGTTCAGTTTTTTGTTATCATCTCTATAAGGGTAATCTGTCACAAGTCAGGGTCAGGAAACTTCACTTGTCTTTTTTTGGCAATCTGGAACAATATGGGGTCCTAGAAGCCCATCTGGACATTTTGGTTATGTCGGCTCTGTGGTCTGAAAGTCCGTCTTCATCGTTGTCAGGTGTTTTTGTTAGAGGGTGGCTTTGTCCTCCTCGGCTGATGTAAACTATGTACATATTTTTCCTTTCTTAATATATAGAAGTAGCCTTTACCCAGAAAAAAAAAAAAAAAATTCTATAAATTTTTAGTAATTCACACAATTACTTTAACAAGCAACCAAGAAACTTATTAAAAGTCAAATTTGAAAGATACACATTACTACAGGGCAGGAATCAATTTGCATCTATTACGCATTAAACTCTTATTTTGCGAGATATAGTATATCATTTACGCATTAAACTCTTATGGAGATATTAATTTGTATCTTTCTTGGGACATATAATATTATGCAATTATGGGAACATACACAATTAAAACAGCAGGAAGTAAGTAAATTAGAATCTTCTCTGACTAATTAGTTTCGTATCACCAGATTCAATTTAAAAATTTAATATCTGAATTCATAAAACAGGGTGGCAGTCAAACTAATGATGGCGGGGTTAAACCTGCGGAGGAAACCACAACTGTACTAAATTATAAACATGCTGATTAGATTCATCTTAGGAAGATTACCAATGGTAGACAAAAAATTAATTTAACACGCAGGATGCACGAGCTTAACGAAAAAATAGTGTCGATTTAGATGAAAAAAAAATTAATATGCAGGAGGTTTAACGAAAAAATAAATCTAATATAAACAATATTTAAATTGTTTTACGAAGAAGTAAATTAAAACAATCTGTGTACCTATTAACATAACCACGGTAAAAATGGGTTAATAAAAACTAAATTGTACCTACAGTTGTAACTTGGGGTAGTGTTTGACCAGTGGTACATTAGCCTGAATAGAAGAGAGTTCACGTCTATGACGGTATGAGAAAAGGTAAGAGGCCCAGACCTTTTAATGATTTATCAGTAAAGGAGAAAGAGCAGGGATTGGATAGCAATGAGGGTAATCTAATGTAATTCTAAGAGCAGGTGGCAGTGTGCAGAGCGGGACTACTCATTTCTGTTGGTCACAGATTCGACTCCAAACCCACTGGTTCGGTTCTCGGAATTGTTTGTCTGTTCGGTTGTGGGAATGGGGGTACTCTAAACGCATCGAGATAGTGGTCACTTGCATCTTCAAGAATCGCACGAACTAGGCACAAGATGAAGAAAGAAGATTCAGATCATCACCCAATTGAAAATTCAACAAGATTTTATAAGAAGACAGAGATATCAAAAGGCAGATCCCAGAGAATGAGATTGATCACCCAACAGGAAATTCAACAAGATTTTATAAAAATACAGAGACCCCATAAACCAAGAATATGGAAAATGATACGCAAATCCAAGTCAGTGTAAAAGGGCATGGCAATGTGCCCTGTAATGCTTGCAGGTAGAGTAAACGCTGCTCAAAACCCAGCAGCAGAGGTGGGCGGGGGGCGAGGATAATAGATCCGCTGACCTGAAGATTTCCAAAAATGGTTCCCAGCTTGATCTCAAGCTTCTCAACAACGGTTCCCATCTTTCCAATATGCATCAAGAAAAAGCCTGAATCTAAGGAAATTAATGAAGATGGTAGTCTTTATGATGACGAAGCTGAAAAGACCATATTACAAATGCAGCCACCTGCAATAAATTTTTTAATTCCTATTAGGTAGAGCAAGACAGAGTAGAGTAGAGCAGAACACGCAGTTAAACTTACAGAGGAAGCAAATTAATGAACCGGAGGGATTAACGGATAAACACAGGGTAAACAGGCTTCTTAAATTAATTAAGAAATACTCGAACTAAATTAGGGTTAATCTAATGGAAGAAAAACAGTCATTCCCAAGGAAGCTCACATAGTTCAGTTAAACGTAAAACTTGATTTAATGATGATGCAATATGGTTTATAGAAAATCAAATATGTTAAACACCCAAAATTTGGGTTAACGAGAAGCTATATTTAGTAAACCTAGTTAAATCATTGAGAGCAAAAGAGTTAGAGCCATCTCTGCATACCCGAAGTTATACATTCGGAATAGGGTTTGAACAGAGATGGAGCCATTTCTACATACCTGGAATTGTACATTGAAGCAGGGTTTGAACAATAGCAACAGAAAAGTTCAGATGGCGAATGCTATAATAACAACAAAGAAAACAGAGTTCAAATGGCGATTTCTATTTTTATCACACGAAACGAAATTTCAGTAGAAAAGGAAAGAAGGTCCATAATAAAGAATTTGCTTCTCATAGCGGAGATGACATGAAATAATAGCAACAAATAAAACATAGTTCAAATGTGGTGGTTGCTATCTTCGTCACAAGGAAATTTCAATGCAAGCGACAACAAATAAAACCGAGTTCAAATGTGGCGGTTGCAATATCACAAGGAAATTTCAATGTCAATGGAAAGAAAGTAGATAATAAAGAAATTGCTTCTCATACCAGAGCTCAGATGAAATATTACCTTAATGTCAGAAACCTTAAGTAACTGCAAGGGATGAACCAAATCCAATTGCCCTACCCTTGAAGTTGTTTTCTCCGATAAATGTTACAAAAAGAGTTTGCTGTTCCTCCTCTCTCGCATAAACCCACATAAGTCAAACACACTTGACAAATTCAAACACCATACAACACCGAGAGTCAAACACACAGACAAACTCAAACACCATACCACACAGAGACAACCAATCAAACTAATCCAAACACCATACCGCAGAGAGACAGCCAGCCTCTCGCAGACATAATAGGCCATGGATAGAGGAAGCACACCATACCGCACAGAGGCAGGCAACCACGCAGACATAATAGATCATGGATAGAGGAAGCACACCATACCACACCGAGACATCCTAGCCGTGGATAAAGGAGGGAGGAGGAGAAATAAGTATGAAATTCTGTGAGATTGAATCTATATATATATATAGACTTTCTTTTAACGGATAGTTTACCAACTATTTATCTTATTTTATGTAAAATGAGTCCGCTCACCATGTCCAAAAAGCACACCCACGTTTTATTCTTTCTTTTTCTATCATTAATTTCTATTTAGATTTATGCTTTTTGTCTTTTTCCTATTGCCTTTTTCAGTGTATATTTGTGCTTTTTTCCTTTTTATCTTGTGCTTTTTTCCTTTTTATCTTTTTCCTATTCCTTTTTCAGTTTATATTTGTGCTTTTTCCTTTTTTAAAATTGACGTATAAATTTTTTGTTTTTGTTTACTAGCAACCTGCATTGCTAATTAGCTAACTTTTATAAATTTGCAGAGTAGGTTTTAATAATTGCAATTAACCTTTAATAATTACAAGAAGTTAATAAAATGGATTATTGGAAGTTATTAGAATGAAATGGATTAGTTGGTCAGTTTTACTTATAAGTATATATATAGTTAAATTTATGGAAGAAATAGTTTTTTATTATTATTTTTTGGTTAATTTTAGTTAAAATCTGATATAAATTTTTAAAAACTTGATTTTAAATTGTTTAATCTGCATAAATCCAGTGCTCCAGGGTTTTTTAGAGTGTTAATCCATTTATACATTCAAAAATATATTTTAAATAACAAAAAATCTTGAAATTGTATTGCACAATTTTGGTGAATTCCGTTGAAAAATGCTATTTTGTCTATAAGTTAGACTATATATGTAAAGATTATTTCGTGTATATATATATATATATATATATATATATATATATATATTTATTTATTTATTTATTTAAAAGATTTGTTAATTAGTCATGTAGCAAAGATTTTTAATAGAGAACAATTCTTGAGCAATGAATGGATTAGTTACATTTATACTACTAATGTCGGTTATTTTTTCTTTTTCTTTTCTTTTTTAATGTGATGATGTGTTTTGTTTATTTGATGTCTTTTTTTTCCTAAATGATGACTTTGTTATGTGATTTTCAATCGTCTAAATAGGTTAGGATTTTGGCCTGAAAATAATGGAAATTCTAGGAAGATTTTGAAGGCAACGCATATGATTTCATGGTTTACGAGAACAATCTTCTATGCCTTTTATTTGATGTCTTCCTCTTCTAGAAGGTAACATTGTTATGTGAATGGTGTACCAGAACTTTTAGATATGTAATTATGTGTTTCATAATGGTGCATTTTAGATATGTAATTCTATGTTCAATAATCGTGCATTTTACACTAAATTATGTAATTCTTTTTTTCTCTCAAGTTAAAGTTGACCCATAATTTTTTTATATATGGTTAATTAGGGAAATGTCTGCATTGGTATGACATTCTTGGTGTTGCAATATTCTTTTTTGTTATATTTATGAAGCCTTAGGCTATATCAACCATGTTAATATTTTTACAACTACGTTAATATTTTTGATGTGGTTGTACTAGTATTATGTTCCATGATATGTGTTGGTTGCATATAAACATGAAATATTGTCAAGAGACCATGGCCTAGCACTAATAAAACTTATTCTTGCTCCCCATGTGTTTCACAAATACATTAAAAAAAACTTAAATTGTCATACATACATCATCACCATATCTATGTCATTGAAAAGTTCACATAAGTGCATTCCTATAATTCTATTATCCAAAAAGTAAGAGAAAAATTCTAAAGCATTATAAAAATGGGTAAGGATGATTTTGTAGAGATACTTCCTTTGATATTCTTTAGCTTCATAAATCAAACGTTGGATGTGATCCCTTATTCGGATAAAAGAATTGCCACTGAGTTTAGCTCATGACATATGTGTTCAAAAATTAGTTACAAAAGAGAGCCTACATCTCCAACTTTTAACTTGATCTATTTGTGCTTTCAATTTCAAGTCTTCCTATACCAATGTATATATTTTCTATCAAATATGAATATTATTGATTAAGTATGCACATTTAGAATGTGAATATTAATTGCGACATAAAATTTTTAAATTTGATATAAATGGTTGCTTCTTTTATGTTAGATATCAATTTCTTTGTAGTTATCTTTCTTTATTCACAAACATCCCATTGTGATTAGGTTTATATTTAGATTAAGTACTTTATGTAATTGAATATACTTAATTTTAGGTTGTTTCAAAGCCTATATTGACATTGTTCAAGAAAATGTTGTAGTACAAGTTCTCTAAAAAGCATTCCTTTATCTACAAAATCATTTCCTTAAAATGTTTTTAGAGAATCAATATTTTATTCAAGTGCCAAAATCGATTTAGATTTTTCACTTTATTTTCAATTAATAAATTTCTCTTATATTTTGGGTTCTTGTTACTTGTTGCGCATAGATTATGCAAATATCACTACATCTTGAATTTTATATTAAGTTTTGGTTTAACCCAACTATGTTAGTATAAATTTTCTTTCTTATGCCTTATTGTCCCTTTCCCATTATAATAATCCTAATTTAGTCTATATGTTTATTAACTAATTTAATTATCATGATTTCCTTGTATTTATTAGTTAATCCCTATGGTTCATTAGTTTGTTCTCATAAATACTAGCATCTCCATTATTTTTCTTAATCAGGCTTCTTATAATACATTTCCAAATTCAGGAACCATTTTTTGGAAGCTTGAGATCACCTAATCTAGGATCCTCATCACTCACTTGGAATGGTATGTTTTGAGGAGTGATTACTCCACTTGCAAGCATTAAAAGGAAAAATGGTATGCCTTCTTATTTAAGCTGGATTGCATACCACCTTTGGACCCTCTTTTTGGTCTCTCGAATAGATTTAACTTCATCCACTTATCAAACCTACTTAAATCTCTTTTTGGTCTCTCAAATAGCTTTACCTTCCTCCACTTATCAAACCTGTTTGATTTTCTACTTGGGTGATCAATATCAATCTCAAAATCACTCACACTTCTTTCTTGTTATTTGTCTTGGGTTTCATGTCTTGTGATTTTTCAATAAAAATATCTTACAATGAAGTGGTCCACTACTTGCAAGTTTCACGCACACACACACACACACATATCATGCCTAGTTCTTTTTTTATTAGTAAATTAGCAATAGTAATTTCAAGGAAAAGCTAATGTATTTCATGTACAATTTAGATTTTTTTTTAATATAAGTGGAAAATATCTATATTGACAATTAATCACTTTAAACTTTGAAAAATAAAAAAGAATGTTAGTAAAGTAAATTTAATTAAATGAAAACATATTTGCAAAATGTTACTTTTTGAGTATATATAAACTTGTTAGTCTATTATATGTTGAACATTTTATTTTGAAATTTGCAAGTGGAAAAAAGTTTTATTAGAATTTCTTGATAACATTGAATCGTGTACTAAAAAGATAAATTCTATTATAGATTTTGGATCAACTTAAACTAGAACGCTCCAATTTTTTGCAACATGATTGACTCTATACTTGCACTTACAAAATTGGAAAATGTATTTCACTACCTAGAACTTTCAAATTGTCTAAACAAAAATTGTGTTTGATTTTAGCATTGTGAGAGGTCTTGAATACTACATTAAAGTGATATATGGAGTTCTTTTCATGGTCTTAACATAGTTATATTTACATGTACTTTAATTTAATTGAATTTAGAAACCCTAGTAAAAGTATGGAGAGGAAGAAAGCCAAGCCATCCTTGCATACATAGACTTGTAGATTGGAGAAGGGTTTGAACTATAGTTAGAATAGAGCTCGAGTGACAGTTTCTAGCATCCATAATAGAACAATGATAAATATTTTTCATAATACAAGATAAAGAGTGACGCAGGGTTTCCCCTGCGCATACCCACAGTGTGCACATTCGTGCATAATCCATTACCCAGGAATTTATATGACCCATCAGGTCAAAGCTTCAAACATAAAGATGGTTAAGGCCCCTTTTTACAGTTCCATTGTTTCGAAACTCAATCACCCCACTTTAAACCCTTTGTCAGGACATTATAACCCTTCATAACATTCGTTCAACCCTTTTATTACAGTCCTCTTCAATTATTCCTATCGGGACTATTAAAACCTTTATAATCCTTAGTTAAGACTCTAAACCTACGTATATAACAATTCCCTTGCTATACCTTGGTTATCGATGTTTTCAACGCATACATCTCTAGTCGGCGCATGTTTTCTTATAAATCATTTACAAAGGAAAATGCCCATATAACATACCTTTCTGGCCTTCCGTACAACCTTGTCACAGTTCCCGAGGTTAGACCTCATCGCAGTCAGCTATCGGCTTGTCCACAATTCTTCATTGCCCCTTTCTCTTCTGATGTGCGACTTTCCCCTTAAAACCTGGGAAATACACTATCGTCGTTTAATTCTTCAAACTCCTGTTTACAAAGGAAAACCTTGCCGCATACACATAGCGGACTTCAAATGCATTAAAACCTTGTTTATAAATGTGTCGTGTCTGCCTCCTTCGGACCTTTACGTTTATAAATCCAACCTCCGCCAGCGCCGATACGCGATTTGCGATCAAATCTTGATCGTCGATCTGATCTACGATTCGACGGTTGAGATTAAGTCACGCGATCACATATCGCTCAACCTCAATTCCATGCTCCTTTCCTTTCCACATGCCTATCTGATAACCTTTCGAACTTGATAGAGAAATAAACCAATCTTTAAAATATTTCAAGTCCGGCACTTGACTCCGATTGTGGTTTTCACCATTTCTTAGTGTAATTCAGGTTTTACATTCGCGGGAGTTAAACTGTATAATGACCCCAGCGATGCGATATTTTGCCTTCCCGATTTGATCTCAGTTGTTGATCTTCCCAGATCTAACGATTCCTCATCATCAAACTTTGCTCCTCCGCTCGCTCCTTTTAATTAGAATTTACACTAAGTCTTCGTTTTTACTCTTCTTTAACGGGTTCGTCCTGCTATATTTTTGCTGCGTACTCTTCCTCTTGAGCTTTGATTGGTCCTTCTAATGGATTCAACACTCTGTCTCCGTCCTCCTCTTCATGTTTTCTCTGTGTATTTGTCGAATTCCGCTCCTTTGCGTTCACGCACTCCGCCTGCATATATATATATATATATATATATACAATCGTTTGACACTCAATCACACATTATATAGTCCTACTCAATTACTGTATATATAAATACAAATGAATAATTACAGAATGGAATCCCTGTTCCTCAGGCCTAATCTTCAGTATTTGTGGCCTCAATTCCTTATCTGCCCATAGGCTAGAGACACTCCAACCTACTATCTACTTTTCTCTTAACCTCTCTAACCTCTATTGATGCCTTTTAGGCTTACATTTATACAAAGGGATTCTAAACCAATTTCTGGTTTAGATCCATGAACTCCTCAACCTCATTCCTAAAATCTCTTTCTCATCCCTAAGGATTCTCTCAAATCCACAAAATAATGAACTGACTCCTAATCTAGGATTTACAATCAATTCTCAATCCTCTCATCACTCAACTATCCTAAATATCTCATGTTATCCTACATTGGAGAACATTTACAATAAAGCCTCACAATATTTAATTAATTCCTACTCTCATTAAAATCACTTAAAACATTAAATAATTACATAAATCCAATACTTGGGAAACCAACATCCTTAAAACACAAGACCCCCTATGCCTACTAGAATACAATAATAATGTTGAGCTAGCTACTCCTGCATCAGACTCTCCATGTAAGAAAATTTATGACCACCTGGTCATAAGTCTAGATAATTGTTTCCTCCTAGATCCCAGACTTTATTTTGTAATCTGTCCTTGCTTGTCAATTGTTCTATTGCTATTGTTGTCTGCTTCTTTTCTCTAGGTCTCCATCCCTTGTGCTATAATACTCCACTTACCTTGCTTTCGTAGTCTGCTACTGTTTTCCTCTTGTTGTCACTCCTCTCTTTTCTCGTTGCTGTCTTTCTCTGAGACACCTTCATCATTAGTCTTCTTATCAGTTTAATTTCTCTGTCCAGTATATCCTCTGTCTATTGATTGTTTTCATCTCTTGATTGCTGAACTCTCATTCTTGCTTGTTCTTCACTTGTTTTGATTGCTTCCTTTTCATCCTTACTCTCTTATTTACTGTTGTTTTGCACCTTTTCTGTTGCTACCACATTGTCTTTTAGAACAATTTCCTGCTTCTGGTTTCTGCATCTGTCAACTTCTTCTTGATTATTATTGATGACAACTTCTTTGTCATCCTTCTTCAGCAATCTATCCTGGACATTCATCCTCTACTCTTCCAACTTCCTCCTTTGAAAGTCTAATTCTCTATATAACTCAATGATTTTACTTGGAGTGAACTTTGGAAATTTTACATAATCTCCCATTACTTCATTTGCTATTTTCCCATCATCACATGGTCCTTATTCCTCTGCTAGATCTTTCTTGACATCCTTCAGTAGATGTTCTTCCTTTTCTTCTTTCATTTGACTGTCCACCTCTTTTCCCTTTGGCAACACTTCAGTATGTCGCTCTGATCTCTCCTCTTCTGTCAGCATATCAGTATGCTGATTGAAACTTAAAGAACTCTTGAGTTGTCAGCTAGCCTCTCCTCCTCATCATCTGTTTCAATGATGCTTCTATATACTTGTCCATGGTAATGAACTGATTCTTTCCTAGTCTCTTTGTCATATTTTTCTTCAAAAATTTCATCTTCTGGAAGGTATTCCTTCACATCTTGGACAGTTTTAAAAGATTGCCTATCTTCTTCCAAACTTGCAGTCATACACAAAGCATTAGTTTTAAAAATATAAGACCCTCTGGTCTCACTTGATGCTTCAGTCATCAAGTCTTCTGGTTGCTTCGAATCATTCATATGATTCAACTCCTCTGGCTCTTCATCACTTCCAAAAAGTAATGGTCTGCTTTCTGGTTCAAATATTGAAACTTTAACATCTTCTTCAACATCTTCCTTTTGTTGTAGCTCAACTCTTTCGAGCTTCTTTGTAATCTGTTCAAGTTCCCCTATCTCCTTTATTAACTGCATATTCACTTGTTGATTCCTCTTCTCTTGTAGTCTTTGCCACTTCACTTTCTTTCTCATGACATAACCATGCTTCTGGTCTGCTTCATTCCTTTGCAACATATCCATTAACACTTCAAGCTGAACTACTATCTCAGCCTTCTCCCTCTCATATTCCTCTTTGCTTAACTGTCTCTGTATGCCATTTGCCTTGGCATCCTTTTCTTTTGTCCTCTCCTGTGATCTCTTTCAGAACCTTTGTTATGACTGTCACTAGTCATCATCCTCTCCATCTCTGCGAGTTCCTCACTCATTCACTATGAGTTGCACGAAAGTCTCTACACTAGCAAGTCTGCCCTGCTGCCACTTACCTCATCAAGCTCTCCTCACTCAGTCTTTTGGTAAGAAATTGGTTCTCTCTCTGGAACCTCCTTAGAGCACTTCTCTTTGCTCCTTCTAGGCTTCAACTCATCTGCATCTTCTAAGAACACAGTTGTCCTCTTCATCCAATCTCTATTAGAATTCCTCAAGGTTATGTCACATTTTTGCTTCCACTTAGGAACCCGTACTAGCTTCCTTTATCTTTTAGCAATTATACTACATCCTCTATGGAATTTCTTTTGGGAGTTGTCACACTACTTTTGCACCAATACAAAGACTACAACTTTCAATCTTCAATCCAAATAAAGCCATATCATCTTGCCTTCAAGATCTCTTCCTGATCTTGTTCTCCCATTCACCTGCACTTTTGAATGGACTGTCCTTTCCACTAATCTTTCAGTTGTATCTTCAAACTCTGTCACTTCAAGAACTTGTAAACATCCTTCTTACAATTTAACTACTGTAATCCGCTCTAAAATTTCACTTATTCAATATCTGCTACTCAATAGACAAATTTGAATACCTTCAACTACCTTCAGAATCTCACCATTTCTGCAAACCTGTTTCAACAGATCTTTATGCTTCCACTGCACAAATTCTCAACATTCAATCACTGTCAATCAGATTTAGAATCTGATTCTTTCTTCCACTCCTCCAGCTTTATCTTGGCAAAGCTTAACTATCAACAACAATTTCTCCTTTGCTCAGTTTTCTCCCGCTCAGAAATCCTTAACAGTTTCCTTCATTACTGCTTCTTAATCTCCTTTTGTTGAGATACTACATTTGCTGCAACCCTCAATCTTCAATCTATTTCCTTGTCAGCAACTCAAATCAGAATTAAATAAAACAATACCTGTATGATTTCATAAGCAGTCTCCATTCACCATTCACATTTGAGTGAATCTCCATTCTCCAAACATCGCTGTGAATTCTTTCTGTCTCCGCAATCTCTACTTAATTCTGCCTTACCTGCCTCTAAGAACTTATCTATTCTTCTCCATTATCCTAGCTGTACTCTGGTTGCTTCGTTGTCAGATTAGAATATGATCTCCCTTGCCTGCATACACATCCTTCCACATATCTCTGTTCTAAATTATTTCAAGCAACTTTCACACAGATTTGCTTTGTTTTGCCTAATACTAAATGTTTCATTTATAATTTGGCTCTGATTGCAGTTCTTCTCTGATACCAAAATGATGCAGGGTTTCCCCTGCGCATACCCACAGTGTGCACATTCATGCATAAATCCATTACCCAGGAATTTATATGACCCATCAGGTCAAAACTTCGAACATAAAGATGGTTAAGGCCCCTTTTTACAGTTCCATTGTTTCGGAACTCAATCACCCTGCTTTAAACCCTCTATTGGGACATTATAACCCTTCATAAAATTCGTTCAACACTTTTATTACAGTCCTCTTCAATTATTCCTATCAAGACTATTAAAACCTTTCTATTTCTTAGTTAAGACTCTAAACCTGCATATATAACCTTTCCCTTGCTATACCTTGGTTACCGATGTTTTCAACGTATACAACTCTTATTGGCGCATGTTTTCTTATAAATCATTTACAAAGTAAAATGCCCATATAACATAACTTTCTACCCTTCCATACAACCTTGTCACGGTTCCCAAGGTTAGACCTCATCGCAATCGGCTATCGGCTTGTCCACAATTCCTCATTGCCCCTTTCTCTTCGAATGTGCGACTTTCCCTTTAAAACTCGAGAAATACACTATTGGTGCTCAATTATTCAAACTCTCGTTTACAAAGGAAAACCCTATCAAATACACATAGCAGACTTCAAATGCATTAAAACCACGTCTATAAACACGTCAGGTCCGCCTCCTTTGAGCCTTTACGTTTATAAATCCGACCTCCACCAGTGCCGATACGCGATTTGCGATCAGATCTTGACCGTCGATCTGATCTGTGATCTGACAATTGAGATTAAGTCACGCGATTACATATCGCTCAACCTGAATGCTAAGCTCCTTTCCTTTCCACACGCCGATCTGATAACTTTTCAGACCTGATAGGGAAATAAACCAATCCTTAAAATATTTCAAGTCCGTCACTTGACTCCGATTGTGGTTTTCACCATTTCTTAGTGTAATTCGGGTTTTACATTCGCGGGAGTTAAACTGTATAATGACCCTGCCGATGCGATATTTCGCCTTCCCGATTTGATCTTAGTCGTTGATCTTCCCAGATCTAACGGTTCCTGAGTATCAAACTTCGCTCCTTTGCTAACTCCTTTTACTTAGGATTTACACTAAGTCTTCGTTTTTACTCTTCTTTAAATGGTTCATCCTGCTGTATTTTTGCTACGTACTCTTCCTCCCGAGCTTTGATTGGTCCTTCTAATGGATTCAACACTCCGTCTCCATCCTCCTCTTTGTGTATTCTCTGTGTATTTTTCAAATTCCGCTCCTCTGTGTTCATGCACTCCGGCTATATATATATATATATATATATATATATATATATATATATATATATATATATATATATATATATATATATATATATATATATATATATATGATGCATTCACAATCATTCGACACTCAATCACACATTATATAGTCTTACTCAATTATTGTATATATAAATACAAATGAATAATTATAGAATGGAATCCCTGTTCCTCAGGCCTGATCTTCAATATCTGTGGCCTCAATTCATTATCTGCCCATAGGCTAAAGACACTCCAACCTACTATCTACTTTTCTCTTAACCTCTCCAATCTCTGTTCATGCCTTTTAGGCTTACATTTATACAAAGGGATTCTAAACCAATTTTTGATTTAGATCTATGAACTCCTCAACCTCATTCCTAAAATCTCTTTCTCATCCCTAAGGATTCTCTCAAATCCACAAAATCATGAACTGACTCCTAATCTAGGATTTACAATCAATTTTCAATCCTCTCATCACTCAACTATCCTAAATCTCTCATGTTCTCCTACATCCGAGAACATTTACAATAAAGTCTCACAATATTTAATTAATTCCTACTCTCATTAAAATCACTCAAAACATTAAATAATTACATAAATCCAATACTTGGGAAGCCAACTTCCTTGAAACACAAGACCCCCTATGCCTACTAGAATACAATGATAATGTTGAGTTGGCTGCTCCTGCATCAAAGAGTTTGCTTCTTATAATAGAAGATAATGGGAAATAATAATTAAATGTACTTGAAGATAGAAAACCTTGAGAAACTCTAGGAAATTATCCAAATCCAGATGTACTTAGTATATTTATTCTTATTAATACTTTAATTAACTAGATTATTTGCCTTATTATGGACTAGTTTATTCCATATATTTATTTATGCTACTACAATTTTATTTATTTTTCTCTCTAAGGTGCATAAATTATACAAATGTTTTCTCGAATAAATTATCATGCAATGTCAAGTTAATTCTCTTTGATACTTTTCAAATTTTCTTTTTTTCACTATAACATTTAACAATTCATAAGCAATACCAAGGGTGTTATGATTCTCACACCTCATAAAAATTACCTTATTGTATTTCCAAGGGTACTGTTGTAGCGGTTACAACCACCCTCCAAAATTTTGGCCTGCACCTAATTTTAGAGCCTCCCTTGGGAATTTCGCTTGATGATTGCACACCCTCACGTTTACTCCATGAGCCCTTGGGAACCTTTGCATCTACCTTGATTGTTCATTTCATCCAAGTTTCTGCATGTTGGTGTCTAAGTCATGCTTGCGAACATGTTCTGGTTATGCTCAAAGTCTTCGTTTCGTGTGTACTTGTTGTGTTCGTTATGAAAGCATCTGTAGCACTCACATGCGAGTGTGTGTTTGCATGATTACCTATGCATCTTTGAATTGTTCACACACTTAGTCATTTTGCTGAAGTTCTGATGACCAAACTCCACTCTACCAGCTGGACCATCACCCCGTCATCAACTCAATTGACTGTCACCCAAAACAATGTATAAGTGTTAAGTAAGTCTTTCCAAGCTACGTTGATCGCAAGAAATCCAATCAACTATCATGCTAACCACTCGGATAGTCAGACCCGACAGTAACCCCAGGACTGACTCCACTAAAAAATTGCGCAGAGGCTACTGAACTTGCCCGCTTTGCTCACTGAGGAAATTGTGTAGACAGGTCAGACAGACACCAAGTGCCCATCCCTGTCTCCCCATAAAATTGCTCAGTTTTCCTAGTTAGTGCTCCAGACAGTTGACCGACTGCTCATCCAGGAAAATTCGCAGTTTTCCCAGTTAGTTCTCCCGACGGCTCACCGACTCCTCATCCAGGCAACTACGTAGTTTTCAAAAGCAAGCCTTCTGCTAAGCAACAATCCTCTCAGCTCAGAAACTCCGTAGAGATGATCAGCTGGCCAGCCTGTCAGCCTCAGTGAAGTTTTCTTCACCAGCAACTCCAAGCAGCAGATGGCCAGATCCCTCCACGAATTTCGCAGTTTCTGCTGCCATGCACCCAACAACTAACTGTAAGTTTCCCTTGGGAATTGCACAATTTCTACTGCCAGTTCCCATTGGGAATTGTGCAGTTTTGATTGCCAGGCTCCTGGCGAGTTCCTCCCAAAAACCACACAATTTCTGCCTACTGATCCTCCTTGCAACCCGACCTGTTCCTCCATAAAATTGTGCAAACTTTTCCTTCCAGCCCCTGCTGCCCACTCATTTCGGAAGCTACGCAAATTCTTCCTACCTTTCCTTCCTACAGCCGGGACTGTCCTTCTCAAAATTTGCGTAATTTTTCCTTCCAACCGAGCTGGACCTCGCGAATAGTCACTGTCGACTTGGATTGACCATCTTCATCACTCAATGACTCTTGCGCAGTTTTCATCAGCAATGCTCAGAGCCATCATCCCACTTTGCAACCTTGTTGCCTCTCCCGGTCACCTGCATCCGAAATGATCATGTGTCATGGTAGACTAAGAGGTTTTTTGGATTTGATGTTGACTCGTCATGAGTGACTGCAGGCATAGGCACACTAACAAACAAGGCGTGACAATGACAAGGATGAATGAAAGAAGCATATGAAGAAGGAGAGGTTGACCAACAGATGAAAAACCGATGCATGCGAAGAGATGTGCTCGTGAATGGATAATCATGCAAAGATGTGTTTGTGGAGGTTGAGCAAACTTGCAAGATGTGCTCACGGACGGATGAATGAGAAAACATGCACCTTTCGTGAACAGATGAGGCTATTAAGCCTTCCAACATGCAAGCAAGGAACAGCGTGCCAATGCATCATCAAGCGAACCAAACACCATCGAATACTCTTCGCACTTTGTCATGTGGAGGTGAAGTTGTGCTACACCATGAAGATATCCATCACCTAGCAGCACTGTAGCTCAACATGCACTCCAGTAGCACCACGAATGTACTAGCACTATCATGTCGAGTCATGTCGCCCACATCTCTACTATGGGCTATGTTGTCAATCAATGTACTGTGACGTGGAAGTCCAAGAGACCCACTTGTTGTACCAAGAGTCATGTAAAAGTCGAAAAGTCATGGAAGTCAAACAATCATGACCGTAGTCGAATGGTCACAAGGGTCAGTTTCACCCTTGGCTATAAATACCTCCTCATTTGTACATGGAATGGAATTTTCACCTTAGCTCCTCCCACATAGCCAAGAGAGTCTATAATATTTTCTTTGAGGAGTAAGTAGTGGCTCCAACGCCCCGCTCACGGGGTGAGAAATGTATGGTGTAATGATGTGTCTTGGAACTCTCGCTTAATTCAGAAGCCTACTAATAGGCTAACACATTTTCACACATGTATTGTAGTTGTTGTAAGACTAATATTGAACACTTGTAATTTATGTTGCTTTAACATGTGTTGAACATTTGAACTATTTCACTTGTTGTAATGCATAATCTGTTAATGGAAATGTGTTTTATATGTTGTTAACACTGTCTCGCCCGTGGTGGCTATCTCCCCGGACATTAGACACACCTTTCACATGAAGCTTGTTGTAACAACCATTGCACTTGTTCAGACTCATCCGTTGAGTGTTGTACGTGTTATATTACCTTGTGTGTTGTCACTGCCCCATCTGTGTGGACCGATCCTCCAGAAGTTGCACATGTCCTATTGTGTTGTATGTTCCTAGCTGACTTGGGACTTCATCCCAACCAAGTTGGGACTCACTCTCACTCTCTCCCTTTAAAGTGAAAGAACCATTGACACAAGTACACTAGAATTCACCAGGCATGCGAAACTCACTTCTTGAATGCAAAGCAAACCACTCTCCTGTGTTGACAAGCAAGAGTTGCGGCCAATTCTTAAGACAATGGCAACCGAGCCATTATAACCGATGGGACTCCCACAACAAACGACGTGAAGTCTAGTTGGGACTTCATACCAGAGTGATCCCTTGAATGTTGGCAGGTCAACCAGTTGTATATGACTGAACATTTAATGCTTATTTTATTAATTTATTCTTATTTTTGTATACTATTGACAATTTTAATGTTAATTTTAATTTGCATATATAGTGTAAAGACTTAAAGAGAAATAATTTTTGGGGTTATAAAAGACTATATATTGTAAAATCTTATCAATGTCTTTTCTTGATTTAGAATGCATTAAAAGTTAGGGCTATATGCAACCTAATATATGTAATAAAATTGACCTTGATGGACTTAATATGAATTTTCTTATGATACATATAAAATTAAGCTTTCAGTTAAACTTCTTAAATATTTTGATTTTCGTTTTCTCTATTTATGAGGAAATAAATGAAAAACTTTTCCTAAAACAAATTTGTGTATTATGCAAAATAGTTATATGCATAATAGGTTCATCAAATATATAAAAAAATTCTCTAGGTTGGACTAAGATTTGAGGTGGTTGGAACAAGATTTAATATATATGGTAGTAAGATGTTTTTGTTTTGTCTCTTGCATTGCATTTTCCTTCTACTTGATTTATCAAATTGAAGACATAATTTGATAACCTCAGACCTCAAAATTATTATTGAAATTAAAAGATGCAGCCATTTTGTTTTTTTTGTATTTAATAAATTTTTAAATAAAAAAATGCAATAATATTATTACAAAGTTTAAAATTGTAATGTTACATTCAATGATATGGGTTGGTTGCATATAAACATAAAGATTTTCAAGAATCCATAACGTGGAATTAAAAAATCCTGTACTTAAAAAAAACATAAACCACTTTAGATATATCATCACTATATCTGTGCCATAGGTACATTTCTATAATTCTATTATCCAAAAAGTAAGAGAAAAAATCTGAAGTATTATAAGTGGATATTGAAAAAGATCATATAGGTACATTCCTATAATTCTATTGTCTAAAAATTAAGAGGAAAAATCTGAAGTATTATAAATGGAGAAAGATGATTTTTATAGAGATACATTTTTTATATTCATTAGCTACATAAATCCAATATGGATGTGACTCTTCATTTAGATAAAGCAAGCTCCTGAGCTCCCTACCCTTCATCCTTGAGCTTCAATTTTCTGTGAAAACATTATGCAGCAAATGGATACTTCTATTACATCCCTTAGACAGAGGTAACCCCATCTATATTAGAAACCGAGTTACTTAAGCCATTCTTCATGCAGAATGAGCTATGCACGAATGGATTGAGCGACTTCATACCTTGGCTCTTTTTAATCTATTTTTAGAGACTTCATACTTTGGGTTTTCTTATTTATTCTTAGGGTTAGTTTATTAGGTGCAAGGTTTTTAAGCTGTTTAGAAGGATTATCTAAGTTTTACTTAGGTGCAAGGTTTTTAAGGTGTTTAGAAGGATTATCTATGGAGGAATGTAGATAATTAATTTAAATAAAAAAATGAATTATAAATGAAAAAAATTAAAGAAGTTGATAATATTATAAATTATTTTTAGTTTTTGGATATTAAAATATTATTAACATTAAAATATTATTTATTCATTTAATTAAAAATTTTAAATTTTTTATAATATAAATATTGTTTTTATGTATGTTTTTTTTTATAGAGAAAACAAAAAAAAAATCTCTATATAGACATTACATATCTATTTTTAGAGACTTCATACTTTGTGTTTTCTTATTTATTTTTAGGATTAGTTTATTAGGTGCAAGGTTTTTAAGGTGTTTAGAAGGATTATCTATGGAGGAATGTAGATAATTAATTTAAATAAAAAAATGAATTATTAAGGAAAAAAATTAAAGAAGTTGGTAATATTATAAATTATTAAGGAATTTAGACTTCTGTGATCCATAACATTGTTTAGAAAATCTTCGGCAAAATCACATAATCAATCTTTTGTCGACGCGTTTCGAACCAACCAATGTGGTTCATCGTTAGGACAAGTTGAAGGACTGATCTGGCTAAGCTTGATTAAATAGAGTGTGCAGAGATCCCAACGGTTATATTGCAACGGCTAATTTTGACTAAGTCAAACTAATAATTTTATTATTAACCGAAACCTACTATTATTAGTTAATTGAATATAATAAATATAATGTTTAAATATAATGGTCATTATATTTATTAAACATCTATATTTATTATTATTCTTAAATTAATTAATTCCAAATAAATAGTATTAAAATACTATTAATCTTTAGAATTTAGTTACAATGGTAATTGGTATTTAAAAATTGTTTATACTTAAGGATCCAATGGTAAAGATATAATAGTTAATAAATTATGGTAAATTCATAATGGTAAACTACCTATAATGGTCATTAATAAATTATATTAATATTCCCAAACTATTTAACTCTAAATGGTAATAAATTACTATTGTTTTTAGAATCAAGTTATAATAGGTAAAAGTTTAAACCAAAAAATCATTTTAATTTAAAATTTTTTATTTGTAAAGGCCCATTCGAAATTAAATTAATAAGTACTAACCACTAATCTATATTTTCTTAATAATTTATAGTTCTAATAATATTAAAAAACAATAAATAGTATTTTAGTTAAATTAATATTCCTAGAATGTAGTATACCTAAGGTAAATGCCCTAATTAACATACATGTTTATTAATAATAGTATATTCATTAACCTCAGATTTATAGCTCTGTAGCTGCCGCGAAGCCCTCAGCCGCCATGGGTTCTCAGAACGCCCGGGATGCGAATGGATGCAAGATCCGCAGGCACAGATCAAAGGATCTATCACTCTCAGCAGACGCTCAGGTTGATTTGGTGACTGATGGAGCCGCAGACAAGAATACCCGTGCAGATCTATGGGTAGATTGTTCTGAAGCAGCGCGGCATCAGGCCCCTGCTTACACAAAACGCCCATGGAGCCATCAGCTGACCAACGGCGTAGCAGCCAAGGGCGCTCCAGCAGAGCCCCTAGCAGCGTATTCTCTCTATGTTAATCCCAGGGATGATATCTGCTCGGCTTATGATGCCCATTTCACCAACCAGCAGACGATGCCGAAAATCGAAGCCGACAGAAAAGCGAGCCTCGCAGTGCGGCATTTTCCCTCCGCGAGGCTTACGGTTACTTTGGTTCGGGCGCCGGATTTCAAGAGGGTGCACGACCTTCATCAGTGGTGGGCGCCGGATCTCAGAACCCAGTGCACCGAATGTAGGACTAGCGAAGGATCGGAACACTTGAACCCGCCAGTTTTGCTTGCAGAGGAAAAATCCCCTCTCTATGCGCGACAAGTGTTTGACGAAATACCTCCGGCAACTACCGCACTCTTTCACATGCAGCAGCAGTATTGCCAGGATCTGGAGCTGGCTCTACAGTCCCGCAATCTCACTGTTGCAACCTCGTCTCCTCATTCAGGCAGCCGAGATCCTATTCATCTCCAGCAAGTGAATTTTCAGATTCAAATAATTCTTTTGACTGGCAAAACCCTGCTCCTTGGGGTCCAGCCGTCTTTCACAGTGCGCCATCTCCTAAAGATACTTGAACAGAGGCTGGGGATCCCTTCCTCCCTTCTACGGCTCCTCTTTGCAGGTAAGCAGCTTGATAACAATCTGCCTCTTTCTTTTTATAATATTGAAAGAAATGCCACAGTGATCCTATCACTTCGACTAAGGGGAGGTGCAGTTGGGCAATCCTCTGCCTCCAAAGGTTTTTCCTACAAAGATGCAGTACATGCACAGCCTGCCAAGAAGTCTGCGCAATCTGCCGAGGCTCCCAAGCCTTTCTTGGTGGACAAAATGGAGGAAACCCCTGCTATTGAAATCTCTCATCCATCTCTGGATGATCAATACCAGACATTTGCAGAAACAGCCCTCATCTGCAGATTTAATGGCCTATGGCCCCGCACGGCTGATCTATACCAGTGGATCCATTCCAATTGGACCAACAACTGCAAAGTCTTCCTCTGCTCAAAAGGCTTCTTTATTGTAGTCCTCGCCTTCAACGAAGATTACCAGAAAGCCTTAACGGGAGGCCCCTGGTTCTGGGGATCAGCTGGACTCTTCGTCTCCCCCTGGTTCCCAGACTTTGACCCCTCCACTGCAGTCATCACCAAGCTTCCTATCTGGGTCAGGCTTCCAAATCTCCCTGCGCATCTATGGCATTTTGCTGTCTTTCAAGGAATCGGGGACACCCTAGGCCGCTTCCTGGCTACAGATACCTCAAGGGCGGAGAAAGGAATATATACCTTTGGCAGAATTTGTGCAGAAATAGACATTAGTAAAGGGTTGCCAGATCAGATCATCCTCAAAGTCGGGGACTTCCATTGGACGCAAACTTTGGACTATGAGAACACAGCCTTCAGGTGTCGCCATTGCCATCAGACGGGGCATCTCCAGAACTCATGTGCATCGTTCTTTGACAAAAATAAGAATATCACTCGTAAATCCAAATCCAAGAGTTGGAAACCGTGTGATATACCCCCTATGGATGACATAGAGTCCTCTAGCTCTGATGAGGAGGACATTGAAGTGGAAGAGGAGAATTTGGAGCAACCGAAGGACGCACCCTCAGCCCGCGCCGAGGATCATTCTGTGCCTCTGTTCTCGCAGAAACGTTCACATGAGTCTTCGCCTTCTGATTCAGACAAGGAGTCTCCTCCTTTAGCACAGAACAATCTGCAAGTAGTTTCGGTCCAGCCAGATCAAAATGGTTGGGTCAAAGTCAGTAAAAAGAAAGGTAAAAAATGTAGATTGGAAGATTCTGCCCATGCTGGGTAGACTCCCTAGACCAGCTTGTTCCTCTTGTCCTCTCTGTCATCTTTTGCTTATGCCGTGGTTGCTCTATGGGACCGAGGTTGATATCATATCATTTCCGGCTCCCTTGCTCTTTAGCTTCGCTTCTCAAAAAGCTCTGATTGTACCATATTTCTTTTCTTAATAGAATTAGCCTTTATTCAGAAAAAAAAAATTAGTATATTCATTAACCTAATATTATTGGTATACCATATACTTTTCTAATAACTTCTCGTTTATCATTTAACCTTAAGGGTCATTAGGTAAAATTGGATTACCTCTTATCATTAATTATATTCAATAATTTATCAATAATAATTTACTAAAATTCTTATTACAATTAATTATGTTATTAGTTATTAATCTTATTACTTATAAGGTTTAGAAAAGGGAGGCCTTTATTAATTCAATATAAGGAAATCAGTTAAAAGTAAAAATCAATGAAACAATCTAATTTAATTTAAAATTTTAAATTAAAATGATTTTTTGGTTTAAACTTTTACCTATTATAACTTGATTCTAAAAACAATAGTAATTTATTACCATTTAGAGTTAAATAGTTTGGGAATATTAATATAATTTATTAATGACCATTATAGGTAGTTTACCATTATGAATTTACCATAATTTATTAACTATTATATCTTTACCATTGGATCCTTAGGTATAAACAATTTTTAAATACCAATTACCATTGTAACTAAATTCTAAAGATTAATAGTATTTTAATACTATTTATTTGGAATTAATTAATTTAAGAATAATAATAAATATAGATGTTTAATAAATATAATGACCATTATATTTAAACATTATATTTATTATATTCAATTAATTAATAATATTAGGTTTCGGTTAATAATAAAATTATTAGTTTGACTTAGTCAAAATTAGCCGTTGCAATATAACCGTTGGGATCTCTGCACACTCTATTTAATCAAGCTTAGCCAGATCAGTCCTTCAACTTGTCTTGACGATGAACCACACTGGTTGATTCGAAACGCGTCGACAAAAGATCGATTATGTGATTTTGCCGAAGATTTTCTAAACAATTATAAATTATTTTTAGTTGTGTGGATATTAAAATATTATTTATTCATTTAATTACAAACTTTAAATTTTTTTATAATATAAATATTGTTTTTATCTATTTTTTTTCCAGAAAAAACAAACAAAAAATAGACATTAAATATCATTCCTTCCTTCAAAAGCTCTAAGCTCTTTTTATAACCTAAATGTTGTTTAAATGTTTTATAATGTAATCGTTGCTTTATGTATTCTTTTTACCAGAAATGAAAAAGGCTCGATATTTTTCTTTTGAGAGAATAAAGAGTAACCCCAATTAGCCAACCCAATTATTAACTTAAACCCACCTGTGAAAGCAAAGTGATAAACTCGTGAATAACCGTGCATTTTTCGAGAGAGAGGAGCAACCCAAATAGACAGGCCGCTTCCCCACTATAGTCCAGTCCATAGAAACTAGCTAGGGCATGAACTCTCACGCTAAAGGTAGTAAAAGTCTGGCTAATTTTATTGGAAGGAGACAGACATGCTAAATTATTCTACTGGAAGGAGACAGACATTCAATCACCCGCCGTGTAAAAGAGATTATTAGTAAAATCCTAGGATATATTTGGCTAATTACTAAACTCGGGGATAACCGCCCCATTTCTTGATATTCTTCAACTACTGCTTACCCCATATGATAGCAGTCCCTTTGGGAAGGTGGAGGCTCCCCATCTGCCAAGCAGGGAACCCATGTCATGGCTGAGGTGGGTACGATATCATCACCAAAGAACATGCAGCCGTATCTCTTTGTCCTCCAAAATTACTGTGACCTATCATCACATTCTTCATGACGCCTTGCATTGCCCATTGAGATGGAAGACTCACCAAAACCCAAAACACCATCCGTGCGTGCAGGGGGCTTTTCTGAAAATCCCCGCTGGTTAGAAAGAACATTTTTGAACATGACTGTGATCACATCGATTTACTTTTATGCCCATCACGACCAGTAAGGTCTTCACCTGAAACACTTTTCCATTTTATTTCTCTACGTCCCCATGGGCCATACCAGGAAGTTCCATTAGGCCTTATTAAAATATGTGGTGACATTTTTTGGATAATTAAGAATATCTATTATCATATTCCATAATTTACTAATTTTCACAGTTTTAAAAGTTGTTTGAAAGAAATAAATTCGATTTAACACAGACAAATTAATTAAAAGTTTGATAGACCCTAAGACAGAGTTTGCTGTCAACCAATTTTTAGTGCTTAGGCAGACCTTAACAACATCTCTAACAAGGACGCCCATAAAAGAGCTATGATCGTCATACTCAACATAATAATCACACTCTGCTGAGAAGCTCTTTTGTGGTTCTGATTGTGGGCATTCCCTGCCTGCACAGCAGCACGTGGAAGATCCATGTCTGGCATCAAGGAATCTTTCTTTGGCTTGTACAAGGGATGTGGTCTCTGCATAATACATAACCCTCTGATGTTGTCTCAAACTGCAAAATCCAAGATAGAATGAATTCAAGAAAAAATGAGTTTCCACTGATAACCAAAATAGCTGAAAATGCAGATATTCAAATACATCCATTACAGTAAGCGCCTGAGACATATCCAAGAGAAAAATGCAGAAAGACAACTAACAGAAATACAACAAATGCAGCCCATGATGCAGACGATAACAAGTAAAAAACAACTTCCCCATATATGAATTGGGACCTGTCAAGCACCATGAATTCTACTTCAAATTCCATGAATATCTAAAAATCCAGTATGCTAATTGCCATATTGGAATGCATACATAAACAAGAATTGATAAGATGCAAGCAATGTCTGGGCTACTAACCCAAAATACAGACTCATCTCTGAGATTTGGCAGGCTAATAACTTGGCTTATTTAAAAATCAGGGTTTCAAAAAATTTAGTCTAGTAAATTGGCAAGTGTGCTGGGCCTGCTGCCAACTCAAAATGAAAAATCGACTTTGAGTCTCAGAGAACTCATGAATTGGGTTATTAAAAATAATTGGGAACATAAAACTCAAAAATAAGAGAACGCAAATTCGCTAAAATATTGGCCATTGTCTGCAAGTGGGATAAATCTACTATCAACCTAAAATGCAGAGTCAACTCCTAGACGTAGGACGCTAACTTGGATAATTAAAGAAACTAGGGAACATAAAATCAGGGAATAAAACAGAATTCAGCAGTCCTGGCCACTGTCCGCAAGTTGAAGAGGTATGCTACATTAACTATGCATTATATGAATTCATCTGCAATCTACTCAAATTACTTAAATGCCTAGACTGGCCTAAGATGCACACCTTTGCACAAATTCTGCGTGGAGCGCAAGCTAACTTGGCTTATTAAAAAATTAGGGAACATAAATGTTGGAATTTTCTGATAAATCCCATAACAAACAGACAAAAATCGCACTCTGTTTTTACACAGAAAAACAGAAAAATTCGCTTGCTGGAAACGGTGTTTCAGCAACACAGTTTTTTTTCAGTTGCTGAAACAGGTGTTTCAGCAACGCTGATCGTGGTGTTTCAGCAACGTAAATTTTTGACGTCAAGTAATTTTTGAGTTACGAGGTGTTTCAGCAACGGTGACGGTGTAACAGCAACAGGAAAAATTTAACTTGTATTTATCAAAATAAACTAACTGTTACAGATTTGTCTTCCTCATACAGAGGGAATTTCAAAACTTCTATTGCTGAACATCTACTTCAGAAATTCACTAAGGAACGATTCTGTTTCACACAGATGAACATAAAAACAAATTACATTCAAATTTCTGCACTGCTGTGCATTTCACTGTTCTGAAATTATTCTTCTTCCTCTTCACGCTGCTGCGTGCTTTCCTCTGCTCTGTGTGATTCTTCAGCTGCTGCTGCTGCTTCTAACTTACTTTTCAATCCCTGCACTGCTGTGCAAAAGGGGCTTCATTCATGTGAGCTCATGCTGCTGCACATTCTTTCTTAAAAACACAGAAATTACGTTTGAGCGCTGCTGCGCTACATTACGGAGTTAATAACACTGCTGTGGCTCTACACATATATAGTGCAGGAGGCGGTCATAACTTATCCATCAACCGCCTCAACTTGCTGACAGAGACTCTGTTGCAATCTGCCGCTCATAATGAACAGATCTGATCTTTTGACATTCTGCTGTGCTGCTTGAGTCGGTTATGTGGAAACCCAAGACTAATAAATGCTGCGGCTGGCTCGAGGCTGGTACTTTCCTTCTCAGCCATGCTTCCTCTTTAATGCTGTTTGGTGAGCAGTTATGACGCAGAGCCCAGATTTGATCTTCTTCCTGCTTTGGGAACAAAAACAGGCAAACGGTGAAAAGACACTTATGGCGGTGGCATGAATAAGCCGACTCCTTCGTAAGTCCTCTATTGCGGCTTGCTGCTACTGCACAGCAGTTGGAATTAATATTTCAACACTCCCCCTTAATTTCAACTGCTGGGCATTCTGTCGTACCCAAACATTTCCTCTCATAGAGGAATTCACCAACTGCTTCTCATGCAGTTCCACAACCAATTAAAATTGTCTTCCTCTTAATAGAGGGATTTACCTGAGACTGTGCTTAAGAGCACCTTCCTCATAACAGAGGGATTCACCATAACAATGTGCTGAAGAGCACCTTCCTCTTGAGAGAGGGATTCACCTGTGACTATGCTGAAAAGCATCTTCCTCTTGACAGAGGGATTACAACAGGAACGCTTCAGTTCCACAAACCAATTTCTGCTATCTCAGAAAATTACAGTTTCAGCCACACAGGCTGTTGTTGAAACACGCAGTTTCAGTCACACAGTCTGTTGCTGAAACACGTGTTTCAGCATCTCGCAGACAGTTGCTGAAACACGCCTGTAGAATGCATTGCTGCTCCAAAACACAGCGAGAGCATCTTCACAATAGTGCTTAGGCTGCAATATGCTCTACACTGCTATTCATTACAGACTCTGTCTTCTCCTGAAAAACATTACACTGCTATGTGTAAAATTTTCAATACATTTATGCTGCTGCATATTCCATTACAAAACTTTATCTCAGCAATTCTATCTCAGCACTGCTGTTTCAGCACTGTTGTTTCAACACTCTCTCTATCACTGCACTGTTGTGCATAAAATAACTTCTCAAATTGCTCTTGCGTTGCTGCGCATTCCTTTCACATTTAACAACAAAAATACGCACTGCGTGCTCCCCTTCATTGATTACACTCGTACTGCTGTTGTGCCATTACCTTTTATTTCTTCAACAAAAAATTTCATGCTGCTGCATTTTCTTGTTTGCATTGCTGTGTAAAAACACATTTCTTCATTCTCTCTTAGTTCTGGTTTCATTTTCTTCGCACTACTGTGCTTCTCCTTCTTGCCATCACGCTGTTTTGCGCTGCATTCTCCACACAAAAAAAAAATAACACAGGCTGCTGCCTTTTCTTTTTACACCCTTGCTTCACACAATCTTAGTCTTCATTCATCATTTTTTTTTTTTTTATACAATGCACTGCTGTGCAATTCCTTTGGCTTTCTGCTGCCACACACATTATCATTCACCCATGTGCATTAAAAATCTGCTGTGCCTGTTTTTCTTTATGCATTTCTTTGCATGCTGCATTGCATATGAAGAAAAACATTACATTTTTTTTTACTGCTGTGTATTGTACTCACTCTGCTGTGAGTATGTTCTCTCACATTACATAGAAGGAAAATTCCTTCCATTGCTATGCATTTCAATGCATGTGCTCCATAACAAAAATTTCCAAACTGTTGTTTTATGTTCTGTCTTCCCACTGCTGTGAGGGTCTTCTTGCTTTGCATATTTTTCTTATCTCGCTGCTGCTCTTTACATTTCAGCGCTGCCATCTTTTCTTGTTTATGCATTTCTGTGCATATTGCATAAACACAAAGCAAAAACATTGCTGATTTCATCACTGCTGCATATTACCTTTTAGAGGGATTAACAAAAATTTCATTTGCAACTGCTGCGCTGCAATACATCCTCCATCAACAAATGACTGTTAATACAATTCAGCAAACAAAAATTACAAGCTCCCCTTTAATGTGTGCTTGTCTTCTTTTAGCAGACTCTTCTCAAAACAAATTTAGATCCACTAGGGAGTTCAAGGGGTTTTCAGATTGCCTTTCCTTCCTTCTCCATACTTGTGTAACTTTCTTCTTTTGCATGGGACTAGCTTGTGTAAGAGCCCATGTCAAGTTACAATCTCGTGCCATATGCCCAATGTTATGACATTTGAAACATTCAACATTGTTCATGAATAACATTTCATGATTTCTTCTAAAATTGTTTCTTGGAGATTTTCGGAGACCACAACATTTATCTTTATGAAATGCTCTACAGTCTTTTGCCATATGACCAAAGTTTGAGCAAGCATAACAATAACCATAAAATGAACTTTGGTACCTGGGAGATGGAGGTTTCCTTGATGTACTTCTGAAGCCTTGCTGCCTTGAGATCCTTTGATGATGACCATTGCATCTTGCCTCTTTGCCATCAGCTACATTTCTTCTTGGAGCTGGTTTTATGCTTGGAGCACGATTTCTTCTATTGCAGCCTTCATTTTTCTCCTTGCCTTTGCTGGAACTAGGAGCATCACCATCTCTTTCTGGCTTCTTCACATCTCCTTTGCTTAAGGCATCCTCATACTTGTTTGAGGGTTCACCTACATACCCAAGTCCTGATTTATCAAATGGAGATCTGTGATAGCTGAGCATGTCATCCAAAGCTTGAGAGCTCTTCATCATTTTGTTCATCCCTTCAACCTTCTTCCTGAGGAGGATAATCTCTTCTTCTAACTTTTCACATTCATTATTTTTCTTTGCTAGTTGTCCCTCAGTTTCTTCCTTGCTACGAGTAGCTTCAGCTGCTACTATTTTGAAGGAGATAATCTCTGTCTTCATTTTGGAAATTTCTTCATCTTTTGCTTGACTGCTCTTCATTTTCTTTTCAGCTTCTTGTGCCTGCTTCCTGGCTTCTTGTAGATCAGACTTAAGGGAGGAGACCTCTACCTTGTACTGTCCAATCTCTTCTACAAGCTTATTCACTCTCTTGTTTCTTTGCTCAAGTTGACTTGTCAAGACATCTGCCTGCTTCTTTGCACTATTCAGCTGATTTGTCATAGACATGACTTCTTCATGATGTTTCTTCTTGCATTGATCAAACTCCTTCTTGAGCTTGGCAAACTCTTCATCCATTTTTTTTACTTGAAGCTTGATGAGGTCAAGCTTTTCATTCTCAGCTTCTATGATGGGTTCTTCTTGACTCATTGTCATAGTCAGTGCTCCCTTTGCATGAAGGTCATGCAGTCTGTCCCATATATCCTTTGCTAATGTATATTTTCCAAGATTCTTCTTCACTGAATCAGGGAGACCATCCAAGATAGTCTTTGCTGCTTGTGCATCATACTCCATGGATTCTTTATCCATCTTGTTGTCATCAATCACTGACTCCCAGACTTCAATCCCTTCAAACATTAGGAAAGCCCTCATCTTTATTTCCCATACATCAAAGTTTCCATCAAACTTTGGAACTTCAAATAGAATGTATTCTAATGGATTGCCTTCTAGTTTAGTAGAGGGGGGAGACACGTTTTTAACAGCCCTGGAGGCTTTCTTCTTTGACCTTGCCATTCTTATCTAGGCTTTAAAATCTCTGACTGTGTTTTTAAAATCACTGACTGTTTCTTCAACAGCAACACAGAAAATTAATCTGAGAAATACCTGGATCCTTTCTTGGCTGAGTCTTCACACTGCTGGAGAAGTTGCTGCTGCAAGAAATCTTCCTTCAGCTTCTTTGACACTTCAAAGAGCCTGGAGATGCTCTGATACCACTGTTGGGAAATTTTCTGCTAAATCCCATAACAAACAGACAAAAATCGCACTCTGTTTTTACACAGAAAAACAGAAAAATTCGCTTGCTGGAAACGGTGTTTCAGCAACACAGTTTTTTTTCAGTTGCTGAAACAGGTGTTTCAGCAACGCTGATCGTGGTGTTTCAGCAACGTAAATTTTTGACGTCAAGTAATTTTTGAGTTACGAGGTGTTTCAGCAACGGTGACGGTGTAACAGCAACAGGAAAAATTTAACTTGTATTTATCAAAATAAACTAACTGTTACAGATTTGTCTTCCTCATACAGAGGGAATTTCAAAACTTCTATTGCTGAACATCTACTTCAGAAATTCACTAAGGAACGATTCTGTTCCACACAGATGAACATAAAAACAAATTACATTCAAATTTCTGCACTGCTGTGCATTTCACTGTTCTGAAATTATTCTTCTTCCTCTTCACGCTGCTGCGTGCTTTCCTCTGCTCTGTGTGATTCTTCAGCTGCTGCTGCTGCTTCTAACTTACTTTTCAATCCCTGCACTGCTGTGCAAAAAGGGCTTCATTCATGTGAGCTCATGCTGCTGCACATTCTTTCTTAAAAACACAGAAATTACATTTGAGCGCTGCTGCGCTACATTACGGAGTTAATAACACTGTTGTGGCTCTACACATATATAGTGCAGGAGGCGGTCATAACTTATCCATCAACCGCCTCAACTTGCTGACAGAGACTCTGTTGCAATCTGCCGCTCATAATGAACAGATCTGATCTTTTGACATTCTGCTGTGCTGCTTGAGTCGGTTATGTGGAAACCCAAGACTAATAAATGCTGCGGCTGGCTCGAGGCTGGTACTTTCCTTCTCAGCCATGCTTCCTCTTTAATGCTGTTTGGTGAGCAGTTATGACGCAGAGCCCAGATTTGATCTTCTTCCTGCTTTGGGAACAAAAACAGGCAAACGGTGAAAAGACACTTATGGCGGTGGCATGAATAAGCCGACTCCTTCGTAAGTCCTCTATTGCGGCTTGCTGCTACTGCACGGCAGTTGGAATTAATATTCCAACAATAAAATCAGGGATTAAATCAGAATTCAGCAAAGTAGTGTCCATTTTCCGAAGTGGGAGAGGTCTGCTACCTTAACTATGCATTCTATGAATTAATCTGCAATCTACTCTAATTACTTAAATGAAATAAGCAATGCCTAGACTGGCCTAAACTGCATACGGGGGACTGGCCTAAACTGCATACGGGGGACTCTCCTGTTTATTAGGTTCCCTACTTTCGATGGCATCACCACGTTGTAGGTCTATTAGGTTCCTTGTTTTCGATAGGTTTAATTTCTTATATTTTAGAAAAAAAATTAATATAAAAATCTTGAAATCTTTAGTAATTCACACAATTATTTTAAAAATATTTAGACACAATTACAAGCATCCAATAAACGTTTTAAAAGTCAAATTTCATAGATAATAAAACAAAAAGATACTCTTATGGAGATATTATTACTACAGGGCCGGATTCAATTTGTATCTATTTTGCGAGATATGATATTATGCATAAATTGATTTTGCTAGATACAATATTATGCATAAAACTCTTTTGGAGATTTTACTACAAGGCACGAATAGCAAGAATCAATTTGTATTTATTTTGCAAGATATAATATTATGCATAAAACTCTTTTAGAGATATTACTACAAGGCAGGAATTAATGTGTATCTATTTTGTGAGGTATAATATTATTCATAAATTGCATATTTTGTGGGAACATTCTCATCGATTATTGGAACATATACAATTACAAAGAAATATTTACACAATTAAAACCGCAGGAAGTAATCAGAATATACTCTGCCTAATTAGTTTCGTATCACCAGATTCAATTTAAAAATTTAATATCTGAATTCATAAAACAGGGTGGCAGTCAAACTAATGATGGCGGGGTTAAACCTGCGGAGGAAACCACAACTGTACTAAATTATAACCATGCTGATTAGATTAATTTTAGGATGATTCCCATGCTGATTAGATTAAGCTTAAGAAGATTACCGACGGTAGTCAAAAAATTAATTTAACATGCAGGATGCAGGAGGTTTAATGAAAAAATAAATTTAATACAAACATACTTAAATTGGGTTAATAAGAACTAAACTAAAACACATCTGTGCGTACATCTAAATTTAATATACGCATGGTTAAAATGGGTTAATAAAAACTAAATTAAAACACATCTCTGACTACCTAGAGATGTAACTTTGGGGTAGGGTTTGACGAATGTAAACATTAGCCAGAATAGAACGGAGCAGTGTAGGAGAAAAGGTAAGAGGCCCAGAACTTCTAATGACTTATCAGTATAGGAGAAAGAGGACGGATTGGGTAGCAATGAGAGTAATCTAATGTATTGTTCGCCAAGGAATTCTAAGAGCAGCTGGCAGCATGCAGAGCGGGAATACTCATTTCTTTTGGTCACAGATTCGACTCTAAACCCATAGGTTCGGTTCTGGGGATCCTTCGTTGGTCACATGCCGGACCACCCTAAACCCATCAAGATAGTGGTCACGTCTATGTTCTAGAATCGTGCACAAACACGAAGCACAAAACAAAGAAGAAAGAAGTGAGAATGACGCTAAAATTGAAATTGATCACCCAATTGGAAATTCAACCAGACTCAATAAAATGATGGAGATCCCAGAGACCATGAAGACGGAAAATGATATGCAATCCAAGTGAATGTAAAAGAGCAATGACAATGTGCCCTGTAATGTTTGCAGGTGGCGTAAACACTGCTCAAAACCCAACATGTGAGGTTGGGGACTGAAGATTCTAGATGTGATGACCTCAACCTTTCCAAGGAAGGTTCCCAGCTTGACCAATTGATAAAGATGTTAGTCAAGGCCATATTACAAGTGCGCACACCTGCAATAAGTTTTTTACTCCTATTAGGAAAAGCAAGACAGAGTAGAGCAGAGGAGAACATGCAGTCAAACTTACAGAGGAAGCAAATCAACGAAGCTGAGGGATTAATTGATAAACACAGGGTAAACAGGCTTCTTAAATTAATTAGGAAATACGCTAACTAATTTAGGGTTAATCTAATGGAAGAATACCAGTAATTCCTAAGGAACGCGAATTATACTAACATGGTTTGGTTCAGCGCAAAACTTGATTTAATGAATATGCAATATGGTTAATAGAAAATCAAATATTTTAAACAGCCAAAACTCGGGTTAATCACTGAGAGGAAAAGAGCTGGAGCCATCTAAGTATACCTGACGTTATACATTGGAAAAGGGTTTGAACAGAGATGGAGTCATTTCTACATACCTAGAATTGTACATTGGAGCAGGGTTTCAACAAGAGAAACAACAAATTAAACAAAACTACAATGGCGACTGCTATAGTAATAACGAATAAAACAGAGTTCAAATGGTGATTGCTATCTTCATCACACGAAAGGAAATTTCAGTACAAAAGAAATTGTTCTCATAAGAGAGATCAGAGGATATAATAGCGACAACAAATAAAACAGAGTTCAAATGTGGCGGTTTCTATCTTCATCACAAGAAAATTTCAATATAAAAGGAAAGAAAGTGGATAATAAAGAATTTGCTTCTTATACGAGAGATCAGATAGAATGATAATATATCTACTTAATGTTAGAAACATTAAGTATTTCCAAATTTCCAAGCGATAAACCAAATCCAATTGGCTTTCCCTTGAAGTTGTTTTCTCCAAAGAATGATACCAATAGAGTTGTCTCTTCCTCCTCTCTCGCATAAACCCACATGACTCAACAAAACACAAAAAGACTTAAACAACAAACCACACAGAGACAACCAATTTGGCAGACCTACTAAGCCAAAGATGATACCCCACAGAGACAGGCAACCTGGCAGACATAATAGGCCATGGATAAAGGAAGCACACGATACCACTAAGAGTCATCCAACCCCCAAGACATATTACACAGAGACAGCCGACCACACAGACATACGAGATTGAATGTAATATGTATGAAATTCTGGGAGATTGAATGTACATATCAACTTTCTTTTAACGGATAGTTGAACCACCCATTCCAGTGAGACCAATTACAAACGCCTTATCTTTGAGTATAAGAGAGTTCATAAAATTTAATTTTTTTATGTTTAGTTAATTGAGTATAAGAAGTGGTTGGAGGGTTTAATGATAATTTTTTCACTAGATTCAAAGTGTAGTGTAACATAATGTTTTATTGATAACAGTTTTTGTACTGATTATTTTGACTACGTTAACTCTCTCTTTAATTGATTAAGTAATATCAATAAATAAATAAAAAATATTAATAAAAACATGATATCTTTAGTTAGATGTAAAGTTACTATATTAAACTTATAAAGCAGAAAATCCTTATTTAACTATTTTATGTTTTAAAAATATTTTTTAAACCTATATTTTTGAATTAAATTTGTTCAAATTCCATTAACAAATATGCTAGAATGACATTGCCAAAATCAATTAATACCAACAATTTGTAATGGGCATGAGCTCAAGCATTAATTGACCAGAAGCAAGCTCACCAACCTTGATGTATAGCAGACATTTTACAGAGTAAGGAAATCTTACTGTATCTCGATTCTCGGAACACAGATGAAATGCCTACACCATGCTTATTTTTGAAGTGTAACTTTATACATTCTAAAAGAGAGAATGGTTTGATATAGCTAGAAACTTGGGGATGATACTCTCACATTCTAGTGAGACCAATTACCAAATCCAAAAAGCATACCCACGGTTTGATACTTGCTTTTTTTTTCAATACTTTCTATTTAGATTCACGCTTTTTCTACTTTTTCTATTTCCTTATAAGTTTAGATTGAAGATTTTTGCCTTTTCTTTTTAGCCTCTATTTTGACTTTTAATTATTTATTTTAATTTCTCCAGAGTGGGCCAGAGTCTTGCATAGAGATCACTAAAGTAGAGATCAATTTATCAATTTTTTCTTAATTGTAATTAAAATTGAGTGACCATAGACCATAAAATTTGGGCTTTTGTTTTACTCTTTTAATAATTATAAGGAGTTAATAGAACGGATTATTAGAAACTAATTAAATAAAAATGTTCATGCCTACGAGTTTTAAACATAAATTCACTTAAAAATAATTAAATTATATATTTGCATATTCTTTCGGAGAATCCTATTTCCACCTCTATAGCAAAGTTATTGCACTCTGACATGCAAGGGGAATAGTGGGTGCCTTGCATTTCTTTTTCCCTCAAAGTTGACTTTGGCATGTTACCACCAAGACACCCACTATTCCCCTTGCATGTCAGAGTGCATTAACTTCGCTATGGAGGTGGAAATAGGAGTTTCCTATTCTTTCACCGTAGCAAAGAATTTTAATAAAGTACAATTATTGAGCATCACTGGATTAGTTGCATTTATGTTTGTTTTAGATTTTTTTTCTTAATAAGATGATGCTAAGTTAGTAGTTGTTGTTTTGTTTTGTTTTTTTTTAATTGTGAGATGTGACAGTGTAATGTGATTTCATGGTTTACGAGAATAATCTTTTATATTGTTATGTGATTTCATAGTTTATGCGAATAATTTTCTATGTTTTTTAAATGTGTAATTTTATGTTTTATAATGGTGCATTTTAAATATGTAATATTTATTTTCTAATATTATATTTAATTGAATTTTGAATGATAATTGATTTAGGTATTAATTTGAAATTTATTTTTTTTAACGTTTTTTTTGTTTTTTTGTTTTATGTTATCTATTTCTCAATCATAACAATTTAATGCTTATTTTACTAAGCTTCAATATCACACCTAATACTTATTTTACCAAACTTTTTCTCTAATCAATATAATTTTTTTTCTCAATTATAATAAGTTGATGCTTATTTTATCAAGCTCCAATGTCACATTTAGTACTTTACCAAACTCTTCTCTTTGTATAAGTGACACTAACATTTTATATTAAATGTACAACGTGGAAAATGAAAGAATTAGAGAATTTTACTTTTAATTGGCTTCAAATACTTTTATATTATAGAATTTGATGTATTTTAATATTTTTCTTATTAGAAAATGGATTAAAACTAGAGTTTCATGCTATCTAATATATGTCATACAACTTAATTTTGATGGACTCTTTTTTTTGTAAGCTTTATAAATATAATCCCATTACTGATAACTAGTATTACATTATTAGCTCCTTTTCATCAAAAAGACACTCTAGGATCCCATATTTTTAACATGTGAAGACCAAAGCTTCAACGTTACTATCGGTAAAGTCCTTCGGTACTAGAAATTAACTTCTGAGAGGCTTGTACAAAACTTAAAGAGGACAATACTAGAAATACAAGACCTTTTTTTAAAACATAATGAGCAGTACTATGCCTACTACCAATTTACAGTAACATGGCATCCATTATACTATGAGTAAACCATACAAAAGAACATTGTTTCAAAATGGAATGCCATCAACCCATTATGAAAAACTAGAACAAAAAACCAATAATAATGAGCTTGCAAAAAGAAGTGAAAAAGCCATGAGAAGTTGTTAATCTGAAATGATAACTGGAGAGAGTGGAGTGGAGTTTCCTTGGGGCAAGATCCCAGCTAGAGCATTCATGATTGCTGGTGCTTCAAGTTGTGCATCAAACTCAATATCTAAGTCAAACACTACAAAACGCTCTACCCTTGTTAAGTTGACCATAATATCATCCAAATTGTAGCAAATATCTCAAAGAATTCTCTTGATTTCCTCCCACCATGTAAATATCTTATAATTGTCGACTTGTTTGTCACAAATTACCATATGAAGCAATGTTTCTAGCTAATGATGCATAAACAATGAATGAAGGAAGTGGAGCTTGCTCTTTCTGAATTTTTCTAGGTTAGGAATGCACCTGAGGCGATTGCCACTAATCTCAGAGTAAAAAAATATAACTGTTCCCCAAACTCCTTTGCCTCTAAGTGAAGAATTTCATTCCTCACTTCAAAGGGAACCAAATCAAAGTGGTTGGCCATTGAATCCCAATCAAAGAGGTCTCAACGACGAGACGAGGATGATCCTAATGCACCACCATGACGACTGAGCAAATGCTGCCTAGGGGCCATGTGTAGATAGAACCTAGGAATATGGGTGAACAATAGTGAGACCAACAAGTTACAATGGTGGATAGACAATGTTAGTGGAGCAACAAAATTAAGGATAACAAGGACGTCATCGACCATAAAGTGGAAGAGAAAATAATGTTTCAGTGGAGGGTATGGAACAAAGCAACGAAGCTCAAATTGACTTGCCCACCCAACATCCCAAAGGAGAAAATTTCATGAAGGATACAGGAAATTGAGCCCATAAAACTTAGGGTAGCTTTGACAATAAATTGACCCTTGTCACTATCAGAACTAAATAGAAAATGTACTGGGGTACCACACTCCACAGACTAATACAAGATAGTTAAACGAAATGCCTATGGAATCATAGATTTGGGGTGACGAGGTGGGCATCACAACGACCAACTCAAAAGAGGGACCCGTCGTCGTGTTGTGGAGAAACAACACAAATAACATTGACTCTTGTGGAAACTAGAAGAACTACAGAGGTGATATAACACAAATAAACTGGTAGATGATAAACAAGAACCAAATTGTGATGTAAGGTAGTATAGAGACAAAACTTCCTTCGAAACTGGAGAATCTAATCTCAACATCTGGGAGTAGCGCGAAAATTGGAACCCTTCCACATTCAAATGAGCAACGCAAAGAAGCTGCCACCCTGAGACGATGGACGTATATTTATAATGGGGAAAATATGTGAGAGGGTCGAATAGATGTGAGAGAAAACTAGAATGTGCAAAAACCACAAAGGGACAAGTGTATATCATGGAACATATTTTAACACTCTCATTAAAACCCAAAATTATGTTCTCATGGATGAAATGCACCTTACATATGTCAGGGTCACTTCCTCCCATAACCAATCCTCCATGAGTGAGGTGAGCCATAATAGTTTGTGATGGATGGAGGTTGTGAACAAAAGGAATGTTGTATTCAAACCTAGTTGCTACCATTCACCTGCATTTAAAATGACATGAGGAGGATACGTGATCGTGAAGCTGAAGGAGGTGAGGATGCCACGCTTGGATAGGATCGGGACAAGTGTAGAGCGTGGGAGTCTTACCCAGGTTCACCATCCCATTCACCATTCGATTTGTGAGCATGAAAAATCATGCTACCCACCTTGCCTGGGAGCCTTAATACTAGCCCCATCGGGGACATTATCCTATGCTACGAACTTGTCTTGTTGAACCCACCATTTGATTTTTTGTATATCATTTGTGAGAGCCACAATCCTCCATAGGTCATCAAAGTCCTGGTGTCATTTGCGGCTACCCCAATTAGACAATGTTTATGCCACCCTATTGCCTTCTCGTCGCGTATGGTGAGGAATAATGTAATCGGAATTTAAAACCAGGTTTTCAATATTCATAATCACGTCGTGAAGGTGCAAACTATGAATTAATTTACCCACCAAATGACCATGTAACATCCTACGTAAACATTGTATGACAAGGTCAGACTCTGCATGTACTTGTAACAAACGATACCCCTCTCTAGAAAAAATTTGTAAGGCTTTATCCAGGGCAAGAAATTATGCCAAGTTATTAGTTGTGATGCCATAGGATAAGTCATACACATCTAGAGCGCATGAATTCTCACCTTGAAAAATCCCACCATAACCTATTACTCCTGGGTTTCCCTTAGATGTGTCGTTGAAGATTAATATCCTGAAGCTTGACGGAGGAGGTGTAAATGAATTGTTACTGTTAGAAATTGATCCCATAACTATAATGGGAGATGGGATCAACATAGAAGAGTGTAAGTAAAGGTTTTTTAAAATATAATCCTTAGACTCATCAACTGACAAATATTCCTTTGTGAATGAGGATACAAAAACCGTCTCTTGAATGTTGTGGAGGATGGTTTCTTTTAAAATAGAAGCGGTCCTTTTCTCCATTTCAAACACTCTGAGGTTCCTTTATTTCCACAAACTCCATTGGGTGAACCCAAGGGCCAGTTGCAAATCTCGTAAAAAAAATGATTCTTAAACCTTCTATGAAGACAATGAGTTAATAAAGTTCTGACATCTCCCGAGTATGGCAAGATACATCAAACAATTTGTGGGATAATTTTCCAAATACGTCATGCAAAGGGGAAAGTAATAAAAATGTGGTATGTTGACTCTTCTGCTTGAATAAATAGTGAACATGAAGACGTCCTCTTATAACCTTTTCTCCGTAGGCGATCCTATGTAAAGTTACGACCCCATGTGATAAGCCAGAGAAAAGTGGCAAGCTTTGGCCACCATGAGCAGTTCCACAACTACTTCCAAAAAGTTTCATTATCATTTGGATGAAGCCCTGAAAGTAGAGATTAAGCTTCTTTTAACGAGAATGTGCCAAATGATTTATGCCCCCATTGCAAAATATCTCGTTGTTGAGAGACTTTAGTTTGCCTATTATATAGTATTTCTTGAAACTCCTCCCAGGGGCAACTATCGATCTTGCATGGCCAATAATCTTTCTCCTTCCATATCCTCCATTACTGCTTCTTCATTAAAGGTTTCCAAAATTCTATCAACTTATGAGTGCCAAGGCTTTTTGAAAGAGTTTATATGGGTTAAAATTGTTGGATCTCTCCCAAGCGAGCTAAATGTTGCCAAGAGTCTTCCTAGAATGATGCATTTGTACAATCTTTTACATCCAAAATTTCATGGCATTTAATAAGGTCCTTACCTTCTAGATCCCAATTCGAGAGACAGATCCTTTGATAGTGCCATCAAAATGTAATCTCTCTTCTTGGTTGTGTAGGGGAAAATATTTCCTTAGCAAAATATGCTTCCAAAGTTGAGGGCCCCCGTGAACCCAAAGCTGCGATAATTTCATACCATAAACCTGGATGGTCAGTTGTGGATCCCAAAGACCCAATCTCCTCATGGACTTTGGTTTTGTCAATTTGTCCCATCCTACCAAAGCCCACTTACACATTTTTTCGGCCCCCCACCACAAGAAGTCACTCCATAGTGAGCGAAGATTTCTTGATAATATTGCTTTTAGTAATATGAGCTAGCCCGGAAAATTAAGAGACCTAAAAGTCCAAATGCTAACCTTTCTCCAGGTCCTTTCTATGAGGTCTTCCTAGGATGCCACTCAATTGGAGTGTATAACCAGAGGCAACCCCAAGTATTTGGAAGGAAGATAACCCTTTTTAAAACCTAAAATTCGAGTCAAATGTGGTTGAGAAACCTCCAGGAAATTGAAGAAAAAAAATTGTTTTATCTCTATTTACAAATGTGTTATACACATCCATGAAAGTTTATAGGATTTTTCTTATACCTCTTGCCTCTTTCATTTTGGGTAGCCCGTAGAGGACTACATCATCAACAAATTGTTGATGCGAGATAGGAAGTTCCTTACCATATAAATGTAAGCCATGCATGTGCCCCAAAACATAGGATATATGTAAAATTATCCCTAGCCATTCCATCACTAATATACGTAGGAAATGAGATAGTGGATCACCTTGCCTCAAACCTCTAGAGGAGGTAAAAGTGGCAGAAGTGAACCATTGATCAAAATAGAGAAAAGATGGTAGATATGAGAGACGAGACCCAAGATATCCATTGTCCAGAGAAGCCATAGGCTTGAGGAACCTGAAACAAGTAAGTCCAACCGATGCGATCATATGATTTAGACTAATAGAGTTTAATAATCATACTTGGGTTCTTCATTACCCTATGGGAATGAATAATTTCTTGCATTGCAATGATGCCATCTGTAATTTGTCAACCCTCCACAAAACCAGTATGAGTGGGCGATATTAGAAATGGAATAATTGGCTTCAATAGATTGAAAATCAATGATGAGATAGTTATGTATATCACATTACAAAGCACAATTGGTTGAAAGCCGTTACGAATCTCAAAGTCTCCATCTTTGGGAATGAGAGTAAAAAAAGTAGCATTGAGTGTGGGTTGCAAATATTTTCTTTGTCTCGATTCTTCTATTATTTTGTGAATATCCTTACCTAAGAAAACCCAACATGCCTGAAATAAATCAGAGGTGAAGCCATTAGGTCCTAGTGCCTTATTTTTGGGCATATGCATGACCGCCATCTCTATTTCCTGGAAAGAAATTGGCCTTATCAAGGTGATGTTCTGGCCTTTACTGACTAGTCTTGGGATATGCTAAAGAACGATATTAATATCTTGTTTCCTATGGGAGGCGCTCTTAGTTAGAATATCCCTATAACAATATTTTGATTTCTGCTCAATTTCATGATGTTTTATCTTCCTTTCACCATCACTCAAAATAATAGAGAAGATTCTATTGATGTGGTGGCGGTGTATCACGGATTTATGAAAAAAAATTGAATTTCATTCTCCTTCCTTAAGCCATTGTACCCTCGATTTCTGCTTCCTCTTACCATTAAAATTTACCTTAGATAAGAGTCTTACCACTTCTAGTGGAGTATTGGCAGATGCACATCGAGAAATACAACTCCAAATTGGAAGTCTAAGAGGAGACATTATAATAAAAATAAAATGTTAGAATACAAAGAATCCAATAGACAACAAGTTTCAGGCCCTCCTTCTAGTGCGAAAAAAGGTTGAAGGATTGAAATTCTCCGCCTACAACACTATGAGGGAGACCACTCGGTCCAGACCTTAAAGAAGCTTCTTTTCCGTTTGGAATGGTGGTTCCCACTAGTTTAACTAGGGCCAGTTACCTTTTCCCTATTTCTATTGGTTTAAGATGTTTCTTTAGTTACCAATAGGGAAGGACATCAGATCGATTCTTCCTACTAATTAGGCAAGAGAATGACCCCCAAGTTGTTTTGATGGCACAACCAAACCACTCTAAAGTTTTGCCTCTTAAAAAGAGGACTTCTAGAATGCAAAAGGTATGATAACACATGCAATATTTAGTTTAAGATGCAATTAATCTTACCTATCCTGATTTTCAACATTGCCCCAAAAGGGTGTTGGTTGAGCCGACTGTGTGTGTGGGTGAGTTGGGAGCCTGTGTGGGTTGGAATTATCGTTCCTCTAACAGTGTGTCTTGGCTATGGTGTGTGTTGGAGTGGGGCTTGAGCTTAATTCATAGTTGGGTTCTTTTACTGGTGGTCTCTCACACCTATAAAGATGATTAGGTAGAGGGGTCGAGCCCGAAGAGGATTGGGGCCTTGTGGCTTACTAGTGATCTCTCACACCTATAGAGATGATTAGGTATAGGGGTCGAGCCCGAAGAGGTTTGGGACCTTGTGGCCAACCAGCAAGCTGTGGTAGTTAGGTAGGAGTGATAGATGATGATGGGGGTGTGGGAATTGAGTTGGAGGGGGAATTGGCTCATGATCAGGTCCCTTCTCTCGGCCATGTAGACCAACCATCATCCATGGAGTCCTTGAACCTTCAAATGCAGAACATAACAACAATCTTTGAGGATATGCAGCAATAACGTCACGATGACCGAAATGAAGTCATCACATTTATGAATGACTTACAACAAAACCAATGGGATTTCCTCGACCGCTTGGCATATATGAGGAGGAGTCAAAGGCCCACCAATGAATGTCTAGATGAGATGGAGGTGCATCTAACTCATCTAGAATTTCATGTCCATGGGGTCTTAGACTTCTGGCTACTCCTAACGTTGGACATGCACTTGATTTCCCTCATATGTCGTAATGGCAGTTTGTTGTTTTATCATTCTCTATGTTTGTTGGGATTTTTGTATTTTTTGTTTTTCGTTGCTATGTAAAGTTTGGTAGTTTATCCTTAGTTTTTGCATTCACGTTTATCCACTGTAAAATTTTGAAGAATTAATAATAAAAAAATTGACAAACAAAAGAGATTATTCACTATGATAATTAGGTTTAGATTAAATATTTTGGAAGAATTCTTTTTATCCAATTCACTTATATTTAATTCTCACAAATAGTAGCCAACACTCATAATTAGTGCATTATAATAATAACGTTAAACCTTACTTACCACAAATTTTACCAAACATCTAACCTCTTAGTAGTATGGTCTGCCAGTTATGAGTACCCAAGGCCGTAGATTGGAGTAGGTTTTGCACAGGGGCAACAATAACCACAACAATACAGAGCCGAGCCCACGTCTCCAACCGTAGGTGTAGGAGCAGGAGGCCTTGAGCTTCTAGCGATATATCAATGGAGGAGAAAGAGGATGAGGGATTGGATAACAATGCGATAAATATAATATATTATAATAATGGTTGGCAGTGTGCAAATCGAGATTCGGGACTACTCATTTCTGTTGGTTCGTGGATTTGACTCCAAACCCTTTGATTCGGTTCTAGTAAAGGTTTGTTTTTGTGGCATGATGGGCTGCTCTAAAACCCATCAAGATTGTGGTGATGCCTATCTCGGATAATCTCACAAACATGAAGTCTTATGTGAAGAAGAAGAGAGTGACAACAATGCTAAGATGGACATTGACCACCCAAGTGAAAATTCAAACACATTTGATAAGTGGAGAAGGAGAGATCCAAGAGGCCAAGAAGAAGGAAAAGTGATTTGCAATCCAAGTTAGTAAAGAAGGTGCCCTGTTATGCTTGTAGGTGGAGCAAACACTATTGAAGTTGTGTGCGAGGATCCTGGATCAAGTGATCTCAAGCTTTCCAACCATGATGGTTCCCAACTTCGAAAATAAAAGAAAAGGATGCTTGAATCTAAGGAAGTCTTTACGATGAGGCTAACAAACCCAAATGCAAGTGCACCACTTGCAATTAAGTTTTTCCATTCCTATTAGGCATAACATGTGGTTAAACTTATGGAGGAAACAAATGAATGAACAAGAGGGGTTAACTGATATATATTGGATAAACAGTTCAATTAAATTAATTAAGTATGCTATGGGAGAATGGCAAAGTCATTTCTAAGGCAGGTGAATTAAACTCACATAGTTGGGTTAAACAAAAAAAACTTGATTTAATAGTCATGATGCACTAGGGCCAATGAAAAATAATAAATGTTAGACATGTAAAAAACGAATTAATGGAAATTTATATTTAGTAAAGCTAGTTAAATTATGACAATAAGAGAGCTAAAGCTAGCATTTGTAAAAATATAATTTTGTATAAATGGACATTCAACTGGCCTTTGGGCTTACCCCCTTAGCACGCCGTGAGCATACTCAAAGTAAATAATGGTGGTATGGGATGGGACAACCATCCTCTGATCCTTCTAGACATGATGGTCATGGTTACTATGCCCTTCCCACTCCTGGGGAAGGTTGATCTGGTTTGGGAGATGAACAGAGGGTGTAGGGTGGAGGGTTTGATCGAGGGCGGTCATACGAACTCACCCTCGAAGCGAAATAGCCAACAATGAGTAGAGGTGGTCATGCATGAAACTGTTAGCATCTTGGCTATCTCACGGGCATTTATCTGGGGCCCTTGAGAGAAAATTTCTCATTCTACAGTCCTGCCTATCGGATGTGAGTGTGTTGGTGGAACCTCAGGCTTAGGCCCACAAAGCAACTCCTCTTTCAGACTGGGGCACTCGAATTTTCAGGTATTTACAGCCCTCTGATTATGGTTCATTTTTTAAGCTTTTGCATTAAAAGTGGAATGCTTTTGGTGGCATTTTCTTGTTCTTTCAAGATCGAGGTTCTGGGTTAATGTCTTGTACCCAATTGGGTGATTTGCGCTTGCTGTTGTGATTTTCTCTCGTCTTTGTAGTTCGGGTGCACAGGGGTGTGTCTGGTGGTTCTCAGGCGGTGGTTTATCTGTGTCGCAAGGGCTTGGTCTCTTATATTTTCTTAGGTGTTTAGGGTGCCTTTTGGACAACACTCTTTTGGTCCTGGCCCTAAGCGGGTTGTGTCTGAGAGTGAAACCCATCTCGCTATGTTTCCTATCTAGAAACCTTGTGAAGTTTGTCCTAGTTGGGCTGGGAAGTCTCCTTCCATTTTTGGTTGCAGTGTTTGGATGAATTGTTTTGGGAAATTCAAGTTTGTGGGTGGCCCGGTGTTTTGTGGGTTTTGCAACTCGGTCACGTGTCTACCCTCACTTTGTTGTTCAGCTCTAGAATTCTCAGTCTATGGTCATGGGGGTGGTGAACTCGTGGAGCATGGGGTAATATTTTTGTTTCAGGTACGAGAATTTAGCACGCCTTCTGCCAATCTTTGCCCAAGGGCCATCCTTGTAGAGGCGGAGGGCAGCGAAGGTAGTTTGGCCATCGTGTAAGCATCCATAGTCCATCGTTTATAGATTCACAGAGTGTGGGACGAGCAAGTGAAGTTGCCCAAGAACAGGGCCATTCCCCTGGTCGTGTGGTCATGCCAGCCACTATGGAATCAATTGTGGAACAGCTGAGAGGTATCCAGGCCAACCTGGACATCCTCCGGGGGCATCGATATGAGGATAATAATGAGTTCGTCGGCGACATGGAAGATATCCAATTTAGTCATAATGAGATCTTAGAGCAGCTAGCCAACATCTCGCTGTCGAATGAATGAACGCTTGCATTCGTTGGAGGCTAGAGTTGAGCATATAGAATTTCACATGCACAAGAGATTGGGCATGTTCACAGTGCCTCCTTTCGCCCCCTCCATAGCCACCTCCATGATAGAATGTTCAGAGGTTGTCTATCATTTTTTACACCATTTTGGCATGTAAGGTTATTTAGTCTAGCGGAAATAATGGTTTTATGAGCATATCTTCTGAATACTCTGACTTTCCTAGCTGTTGAAAAACATTTTGTAAACAATATTTTCATGATAATATAATTGACCCTTTTAGATTGACAAAAAAATAAATAAATTTAAAAACGTAAATTAATCATATAATTAAATAAAAATACATATAATTAAACTTAGAAGTTAGAATAATTATAATAGAATTTCAAAAATACTTATCTCACAAAAGCCTTGATTGTCCCTTATTTGTTGGGCATTATAACTAACACTATGTTAGATCCATTTTAACTTATGTTTGATCAATTGTGGATTGAGAGCAAATCTCTTTTCACTGTAAAAGAAGTTTACACCTCAAGAAATTTGATCTTTTGGTAGATCCAAAGTTAAGATGGATTTATATTGGTTTAATTATTAATTATATAATTATTTTTATATTTTATTTCATTTTCTAATTTTTATGTAATTATAATAATTTCATATTGGTAGATCTGTTGTTAAGATGGATCTATATCGGTTTAATTATTAATTATAATTATATTTTTATATTTTATTTCATTTTTTCGTTTTTATGTAATTATAATAATTTCATATTATTGGATGATTCTGTAATTCATGATGTTAAATAAAGATCTTCTGGAGAAATCACATTGAGGTCAACGCGCTTGCGAAATATCTTTACTTAAAATTAAAATAATTATTATAATTTTAAATTTTATTTTTATTTTTGTGTGATATTTACATGAATAAGACATCGATATCTCTCCTATGGGAGAACACCTCTCCCCAAAACCCGGCAACAAGCTTTTGCATTAGAAAAAATCGTAGCCTAAAACAATTTTCAAACAGATTAGACAGCGAAACCTGTAGAGAGCAAGCTCCCCAACTACGCATTAGCATTGTGACAACAGCCGAACGATCTTTTGTATTGGAACTTATAACTGTAGAGACATATAAGTAAACAATCAATCGTGTCCGCCACATTTATATTCATCAATGCTTTTCCTCAAGTCGGTTGGGGAACTCGCAATTTTGTTGCGCAACCTCATCAAGAAACTGAAGTCCACGGTATTCTTAGCGCCCGCGCAAACTCATCACAAACTTTCCAGAAATTCGTCTTCTATTATTGGAGGTTTTTTCCACGTGCTGCTTTTCTATTTTTATTCTTGAAATACAAGATAAAAGATGAAAGCAGTTTTTCTAACTTTATTATTGAAATATTATTTTTTTGCAGAGAGACGCTCCTATTTTTAACTGAACTGAACGTGGAATCATTGTTAGTTAAAAGTACAGGTGCTTTTCTATAATTTCATTTTAATTTTAATTTGGAAGTGTGTCCCGCACGTCGGTTGGGGAATTTCCAGAGGTTTTTACTATTCGGTAAGTAAAATGGCGGGCCACTGTTCCAGACAGGAACGGTGTTGCTTTTCTAATTTTATTAACTGAACTGAACGTGCAAAGACTGCTGGTTAAAACAGCTGCTTTTCTATAATATAATTTTATTATTGAAATATTATTTTTGGAGATCGGCTAAAGTTGTCATTTTTTTAAGAGATTTTGCTATTATAAAATATATAATTTAATTAATAAATGAAATCACTCTTTTTAGAGTATTATTTTGGTTAATTTTTAATCAAAATTTCACATGAGTTTTACAAAACTTGAGTTTACATTGTGTAATCTGTAGAATTTGAATATTTAAATATTTTTAAAATGCTAAAATTATTTATACAACAAAAAATCATAATCTTAATTATAATGCTGAAGTTATTTATGCAATAAAAAATCATAATTTTAATTAAAATCATATAATTAAATTCCAATAAAAAAACCTATTTTATCTAAAAATTAAACTGGGCCGTAATAAAATATCATATATAAAACTGAATGATTCCATCATAGGATTTAAAATACCAAGTTGTATATTGGTTTTTCCAGTAGTACCCGTGGGGTAGCACGATCAGTCCTTAAAGGGTGATGCCGGTGGTCCAGCATCAGCGAGAAAAGGAATTCAAATCAATAGGTAAGGCGACTTAGATTATTTGGACTTGTCTAGTTAGGTAAGATCAATTTAGTTTGATAAGTTTTTGAATAGTATTTTAAATGGATTTAGAGTGTTGAGGCGCATTTAAAATTCTTCTTAAATTTAATATCTGTAACTTGGGTTTCCAAAAAAAATTGGTTAAATTTTATTAAAATCTTTAAAAAAAAAACCATAACTGGTTTATGCTCTACATACTTTAACGCAGGTGCTTTTCCCTAATTTATTTGTATGCAATTTTCTATAATCTAATTGTAGAAACAAACACAGGTACTGACTGCACAATGAAACAAATACCGCCACATACATGTAGAATGAAATTGAATATTTCTTTGGAAAAGAATAAGTTTCAACAGAGGCAGGAGGACAAAAACGATATTAATCGTGCCGAGGAAAGAGTAGGAGCTCCCTTGCAGGATCTGCTTCCCACTTCCCATCAACTTATTTCAGGTGTGTATTTTTATATGTATGTCTGTGGGCTAGGGGAGAGTCATCTTTATTTATTTAGATGGTAGATTTTGGAATAATTTTTTTGAAATTCCTTTCACCTTATTTCAGGTATGTGTTTTTATAGGTATGTCCGTGGCCTGGGGAGAGTCATCTAATTTATTTAGATGGTAGATTTTGGAATATTTCGTTAGGTGGTTTCAGGAATGGCTGGTTAGATAGTTATTGTCACTGAGTCTAATTTATGATTTTTTTCCAGGTTCTTTAATAGATGGGCTTGTGGACGACGTTGTTCTTGGTAAAGTCGTAACGCGATTGCCATGGTAACAGTTGCCAGTTTTAATGACTCTGAATCGAACCTGGGCCGATGCTGTCACACATCGTTTTCCATAGTATGGCAGTCTCCATCACTTGTTATATACCGTAATCCAACGAGGAACTTCCCAAATAGTTACCTTGGTCTCTGGGTTTACAGCTATCACCGTTTTTTATGGAGGCTTCCAATACCTCCAATACCTGAATACATGCATGCACGTGTACGGTTTGTGTTGGATGATCATCGTGACTGTATATTTGCCTTGGCTAAAAAAAGTCGAGAAGAAGATGGCAGTTTGATATACGATGTTGGCATGCTCGATCTTTTTGAAGGAAGCAACGTCTGTAGTTGGAAGAATCTTCCACCTTTGCGAATCAGGTTTCCCAAAAACCCAATAGAGTCCGTCAAGTATCCCTACAGTTGTTCCTCTTTTAGAACTGAGAATAGTATTTGTATTAAATTGATATTCAGAAGCTGGAGTCGTTCCATAGACACAGACTGTTTTTCTGTGTGGACATTGGATGGCACACAAAAATTAGAATGGCATCAATGGAAACGTGAGTCTGTTACGGCGAGTCTGTGATCCAGAGCATCACTGATGCAGAGAAGAATACTCCATTCTATGTGGAGATTGAGGTAAATATACCCTCAAGAGGTACTACAGTGAAATATCTGTATGAGAGATGTGAGCAGTGGAAATATACTCCACACAACAGATTCTCACGACATGGATTTCCCGAATATATATTCATGTTTAAAAACATTGAGAAACAAATTTCAATTTTTACCATATTGAGGTTAGAGAGACTTATAATACTCGTTCTCAGGTGAGTTTCCACAAGGCTCAGCTAAATGATGAGAGTAAGAGGATTTTACATGTGTCTGAATGGAATGACTTTGAACACTTCTGGCGTCCTTTTGCTTCACGCTATCATCAGTGGGAGGCTCCAGGTTTTCAGGGTTGGGAGAATAATGGGAGGAGTGTAATGAAAATGGTATCGAATGGCTATAGCGGAAGAAAAGAAATCAATGGCATTCGATGGGATAAAAGAAAATTCAAAATAGGTCCAGGTGCTCACAGAATTGACCAGTTGCAGGAGAGCATGGACATCAAAGTGGCGCAAAAGGGTCACTCTTTCTATATCTATCACTTTGTGGCTAAGTCTATCTGATACCGTATGATCAGCACAATGTGTACACAATTTTTACGATTGAAATCAATTTTCATGTACGAGTATTATTACTCCAAAATACAACTATGCCGTTTTATGAGTATTATTATTATTAATCGAAGGGTGTTGGCAACGCAACGGGATACTCAGCAATATGCTCACCTGGCTTCTTGGCATTGAACCAGAGAGCTCAGTTGATCTTCACTCAGTTGATTCTTATATAAATTTATTTTGCAAACTTTTAATGGCCAAGTATACAAATTACAGATGGTTTCCTATGACAATTGTTTGGGTCAAAATTATTTATTTATAATTTGATTTTCTTAATGTAGTGCCATCTATCATTCAGACAATCAAGCTGAGCTTTTTGTGTTAATTCCTCCTCCTCCTCCTCACTTGTGCACTTTGGGTTGTTCATTATATTCCTCCTCCTCCTCAAGGATGGTCCAGAAGACGGGTTTAGGGTTAAACGTGTGCATTTTCCAGTGAGATAAGCGCTTTTTTCCCGCCAAAAATTAATATAATTTATTTTATTTTATTTATTTATTTTTTTTTTTTTTTTTTTTTCTTTTTTCAAAAGGTGGAAAAACCTATCAAACTCAGTTTGTCAAACCAACAGTGAGGACAACCATCTCTGGCTGCTATCCGCGAATGTTAGTTTAACACATCACTGTTATCAAGGAAAACCACGCCACCTGAAATAACCCGCTGGTGGTCCGTAAGGGAGCAGGCTTTCACTACTGCCAGATGCCTCTGGGTCTTGGGCCGTTAACCTGTTTCCTTACGTCCGAGGAAGACGAGCTCTTAGCCAAACAGAAGCAGTTTTAGGGCATACTCCAGGCCCAAAAAATTAATATAATTTATACTTACATATTTTATATATAATTAAAATAAATATTTAAATTTTATGTTTTATATATTTGGCTTTTGTCGGGAAGAATATGATGTTTCCAATATCTTTATGAAATTAAAAGTTATTACCTTTCTAGTTAATTATATGTTATAAATAATAATAATTTTTTTAAAATATTAAATAACATTACAATATAAATATGTCATCATAAGTAAATATTAAAATATATTTGAAGTTAAAAATTTGAAAAAAATAAATATGGATTTTGTTAAAAATATGGGATTTTTTCTCAATTTTTTTTAATAGAAGATATGCTTATCTAATTCTCTTATATATTGTTTTTGGTGTACAAGCTTTTATTTCATCACATCTTGACTATATAAGATTATATATGATTTTGACAATTTGCTCCTCCATGATTGTCTCTATGCATTCTTGGATAATTTATTTTTTAAAATACATCATTTTAGCAAATACATGTAGGTGATTATAATTACATACAATCAATTCCACTATGTCTTTAATTAATAACACAATAGAAATTTACTTAAATATATCCTAGGCTTTAAAGCTTCACATGAGATTGATCATTCTCTTATGTATAGGTCATGGCTTCATACCTTGTAATATTATCAAAGTTGATATCATATCTTATGTTCATCTATGTAATGAACATAACTAATACAAAATACATAGAAATATATAATAATTGAATATAAATAAATAAACTTCCCAAAAGTCAACCTCCTTGAACTCACAATGCATGCATTCTATAGGGGTAAGTTAAACACATAAATACCATGGTTTCATATTCCATGTTTCACATATCCAACTTTTAAGGTTTTTGGATTTTCCATTGGGAGTATATCAATCATCATGCTTCCAAGGTTTCATGCCGCAAAATGTTACGAAACATGGAGTTTGAGATTACAAATAGCTTGATAGAAGGATAGACTTCCAAATTAACCCATAGTCACTACTACAAAAAAACACCTTTAGGGGTGGTTTAGGCTTGCGACGATCTTGCCAAAACTGTTTGTAAAAGTTTTTTTTGGAGATTTAGAGGCTATTTTTGAACCTCCTCCCCCTTCCCCCACAAAAGTCATGAAAATTGAACCTTTTTTTTTGGGGTGGGGGGATTTAGATGGCTACCCCTAAATATATTTTTCATGGTCCTTTGAAAATCCCCCCAAAAGTCATGAAAATTGAATTTGAGGGGGGGAGCAGGGTGGGGGGTTCTTAAATGATTACCCCTAAATAATTTTTTCATGGCAATTTTTTGACACCCCCTCACCGAAAAGAAAAAGAGTCATGAGAATTTAATTGTTAGAGGCAATTTTTGAAACCCCTGCCCCCCTAAAAAAAAAGGTCACAAGAATTTAAATTTTGGAGGCGGTTTTTGAAACTCTCCCCCTAAAAGTCACGAGAATTAAACATTTGTAGGTAGTCATTTAACAACCACTTCTAAAAGTTCAATCCTCATGACCTTTTTTGGAGGGGGAGGTTGTCCATAACGACCTCTAAAAGTTCAAATATCATGACTTTTAAGGGGGGACAACCCCCCTTAAAAGTCACAACAATGTAACTTTTGGAGGCAGTTTTTGAAACCCCTCCCTCCCCCCCCCCCCCTCTTCCTCCTCCGACAAAAAAAATAAAACAGAAAGTCATGAGAATTGAACATTTGGAGGCAATCAGTGAAATAACTACCTCTAAAAGTTTAATTCTCATGAATTTTGGGGAGAGGGCGGGTAAAGGGGTGGGGTTGGTTGTTCGTAATTGCCTCCAAAAGTTCAATTATCAACAGTTTTAGGGGGGGTGTTTGAAAATCCCCCTTAAAAGTTACGTAATTTTTGGAGGTGGTTTTGGGAAACCCCTTGCTCAAAGTCACAAGAATTGTACTTTTAGAGGTGGTTATTAAATTACCACCTCCAAATATTCAATTCTCATGACTTTTAGGAAAGGGGGATCTTTTGGTGTATTGAATGGGGCAAGGGGACATAAGGGTAGAATGGATGGGTAGAAGTGAGAGGTCCAAGCATGGTTTACTAAGATCTATAATCCAAGCATGGAGGGGCCCGGTGGAGTCTTGATGCAGGAAGGTCAAGTGGCATGCTATGACTCCCGAAAGGTAAATGAACATGAGAAAAAAATACATAACTCATGATCTAGAGTTGGTCGCAATCATTCATGCATTGAAGATGTGGAGGCACTATCTTCTTGGAATAAAGTTCATCCTTACGAACGATCATGGAGGAATGAATTATTTATTTGAGCATCCCAAGTTAAATCAAGGGAAGCAAGATGGCTAGCCATGCTCGTCGAGTTTGATTTTGAAAACAAATATGTAAAGGGAAAATAAAACAAAGTGGTCGATGTACTTAGCAGAAGGATTCAACTGAATCACCTAGCAGCCATAAGATTTTATGAAGTGGACCTGGTGGAAAGGGTAAAAAATGCAGGACAACATGATGAAAAATACCAACCATTAAGGGAAAAGTTACAACAAGTTAGTGAGGATGAAGAGTATCATCTCACGGGTGATGGTCTAATTAGATTAAAGAATAGAATCTATGTGTCAATTAGTGAGGAATTGAAGGGTTCATCATGGGAGAGTTTCATGATAATACATATGCAGACCATCTCTAATATCAAAAGATGCTCACAACGATTAAAAAGTTTTATTTTTGGCCAAATTTGAAAAAAGAAATAGTTGATCTTTCTTTCTAAATGCATAGAATGTCAGCAAGTAAGCACTGAGTCCAAACATCAAGCAGGTTTGTTTCGGCCCATTCCCATTTCGAAATGGAAGTGGGAGGTGATCTCAATGGACTTCATTACCAATTTACCAAAAACTTGCAGGCAAGATGATGCAATTATGGTGGTGATTGACAAGTTGAACAAGGTGACACATTTTATGGTGGTTAAATCCACCAACTTGGCTAGTGAGGTGGTTCAAATTTTCATAAAAGAAATTGTGAGGTTGCATGGAGTTCCCAAGAAGCTCATCTCAAATTAAGATGTGAAGGTCACTTCCAAGTTTTGGAAGGAGCTGTAGAAATTTTGAATAATATGACACTTATTCACAGAGATTATCCCGATTATACACTATTGCGGAATACATGCACAATACATAATCTCCTCTACGTTGATCATCAATTTAGCAGCATTAAAAACAATGAAACATCAATCGCATGCACACATTAACACAGTATGTAACTCGGGGAAAGCTTACAGCTGAAAACCCCACACTATCTATATATTAATGATTGAGAACATGTAACAATACATAGTACAATACTCCTCACAAGTACTCAGTACTATCTCCACCTGTTACACACAAAACTAGCTCAGATCCAAACAAGTCACAGGTTCAAATCTCCTCCGCTGCTTTGCCTGCCTGTATTGCACAATACAAAGTGAAAATCACGTGAGAACAGGCTACAATTACCTTGGTATTGGCCCACACTGCGCAATCCTCATTGGCATTACTCAAATCCATGCATGTGCAAATCTCATGCACAACTGATAGTCACAACTCACCCTTTCAATTATCTCTAACACCTGTCTCTGTTGAACTGTCCATGCACTGAGTTAACTGATGTATTCCTTAGTTTCTTTATGAGTTAATAATTAGTGAATTAATTAATATTTAATTCACACAACTCATCACTAGTGTATTCTTTAGTTAGGCTAAATATAACTAGTTCAACTAAGTCAAACTGAACACAACTCCATCAACTCCACATAACTCACATGCATGAGTTCTAATTGAAGTCCTCCATGCAATAGCTCAACTAACACATAAGAAACCACGTGATTCCTTTTGTCAGCTGCATGTGCCACATCCGTAGCTCGAACTAAAGTGCTCCAAGAGAATAAGATAATGTTTAGAGTCCAAATATTACTAAGGGTTAATAATATTTGACTGTTTCTATTTTTAGCCTGGCAGTCTAAAAATAGACTCTGATCACTCCGCTATGAACCAAAAATAGAAGTCCATCTATTTTTCCCAACATGACCAATCATCCATAAACAACATCCTGCAACTCATAGACCATGATCCATATGTCTAAAAATAGACATAGTCTAAAAATAGACTTTGCGCCAAAAATAGCCTACAGGCCCACTTAGTGAAGGCGACTCCTTTCCACTAAGATCCATCATCTTGTTGCATTTTCAACACTCCCTCTCAACAGGATATGGATTATCTGCAACCCCTATCCTGTAACTCTGGAATGTTCTGCATGCAACACATTTTCATGGTCCACTTGCTCCAACAACACTTGGAAGAAAAGCACTCCCAACTGACCACTCTGTTGGGCTAGGAACATACTCTGATGCTGAAGCTCTACCTGCTGCTGACAAGTGCTCCCTCTCTGACATCTGCGCTACTGCAACATCTCCATGCATCTCGCACCATTGCACACCTCTTTGTGCCACCTAACACTGTGAAAAACACTTGTGCCTCTCGCATTGCTGCAGCCTGCTAGCTATGCGTTGTCCTGGGATTCCCTACACTGTCGCTCTCTCTGTTGCTCCATCCGCATTTGTCTCTACCCAATCAGCCAGTTCCTGCTACTCCACATAGGGGCTCCTGTAGCAAGGTCTCATCCAAGAGGTTGGGTACCTCAAGGATACTGCCCCTCCTCTTTGGGACGATCAATCCACATCACCCCACCTCCTACCTGTAGGTATGGCTGCATGCGATCCCTCTGCCCACCTGGGTCGAAGTTTCCCCCTACTGGAGGTCTCTGCATGAGTAGATGTCTCTACTCGATCTCCTCTCAGCTTCCCTTGTTGTGGCTGCTCCACAACCTCCTGAAGCTGCTACACCAATCGTGGCTCCTCCACAATCGTCTGAGACTTCTTCTGGCTCTGCATGTTGAGAGGTAATATACGCTCCCTCTTAACCACCAAGTCTCCATCAGTTGCCTTGCTGCTCAAGGCTTTGCATGCATCTACATGCAACTGATAAAGGTTCCTGACTCGAACCCCTATCTTCCAGGTTTCTCCAGTTGTCTTGCTACGCAGGAAAGTCTTTCCCTCGCTGAAAACAACATCATATCCCTTTTATTCTAACATCGCCACAGAGATAAGATTCTTCTTCAATCCTGGAACATGCATCACTTCCTTCAATACAAAGGGTTTACCAGACTCCCTCTCAAAGGAAATGGTACCGATACCAGTCGCACTATATCTACCATCATCGCCCATCTCGATGTACACTCCAAGATCTTTCTCCTCCATATCAGGAAACAAATATCGATCTCCTGTCATGTGAAAAGACGCACCACTGTCCAAGAACCATACCGATCCCATCACACTTGAAACCAAGCATGCGATCAATGAAAAATCAAGCTCAAACTGCGAGGCTAGAGCCTCTCCTGCTGCAGATCCAGCAGCTTGCTTGTTCTTCTTCTGCGGACAATCTATGGCATCTCCATTCTTAGCTTTGATGTTTCTGAGTTTATCCTTGAGCGCAATTCCACCAGCTCAAAACTCAACTGCCTATGATCTAAGATTCGTGAGAACAAAGTATTTCTCGTACATAGATTGATTGTATGGGATTTTACCAGATATCTCACCTTCCAAAGGAAGGATGAATCCAGAGGCTACCTGGCCCGATTACAGACTCTGCCTGAAGAAATAAAATGTAAACACTTTCTGAATAATAGATCTGATGATCAACTCTGCTCTGATACCATGTATAAATTTTGAATAATATGACACTTATTCACAGATATTATCCCGATTATACACTATTGCGGAATACATGCACAATACATAATCTCCTCTACGTTGATCATCAATTTAGCAGCATTAAAAACAATGAAACATCAATCGCATGCACACATTAACACAGTATGTAACCCGGGGAAAGCTTATAGCTGAAAACCCCAAACTATCTGTATATTAATGATTGAGAACATGTAACAATACATAGTACAATACTCCTCACAAGTACTCAGTACTATCTCCACCTGTTACACACAAAACTAGCTCAGATCCGAACAAGTCACAGGTTCAAATCTCCTCCGCTGCTTTGCCTGCCTCTATTGCACAATACAAAGTGAAAATCACGTGAGCACAAGCTACAATTACCTTGGTATTGGCCCACACTGCGCAATCCTCATTGGCATTACTCAAATCCATGCACGTGCAAATCTCATGCACAACTGATAGTCACAACTCACCCTTTCACTTACCTCTAACACCTGTCTCTGTTGAACTGTCCATGCACTGAGTTAACTAATGTATTCTTTAGTTTCTTTATGAGTTAATAATTAGTGAATTAATTAATATTTAATTCACACAACTCATCACTAGTGTATTCTTTAGTTAGACTAAATACAACTAGTTCAACTAAGTCGAACTGAACACAACTCCACATCCAACTCCACATAACTCACATGCATGAGTTCTAACTGAAGTCCTCCATGCAATAGCTCAACTAACACATAAGAAACCACGTGATTCCTTTTGTTAGCTTCATGTGCCACATCTGTAGCTCGAACTAAAGTGCTCCAAGAGAATAAGATAATGTTTAGAGTCAAAATATTACTAAGGGTTAATAATATTTGACTGTTTCTATTTTTAGCCTGGTAGTCTAAAAATAGACTTTGATCACTCCATTGTGAACCAAAAATAGAAGTCTATCTATTTTTCCCAACATGACCAATCATCCATAAACAACATCTTGCAACTCATAGACCATGATCCATATGTCTAAAAATAGACATAGTCTAAAAATAGACTTTGTGCCAAAAATAGCCTGCGGGCACACTTAGTGAAGGCGACTCCTTTCCACTAAGATACATCATCTTGTTGCATTTTCAAAATGATCTATTTGAAGGATTCGGGACTATCAAATTGGCCTTTAGTACTCCTTATCATCCACAAATGGATGGACAAACAAAAAGGGTGAACCGACTCCTCGCTGACATGTTGAGGATGTATGTAATGCACTAGAAAAAGAAGTGGGAAGAGTATATTCCACTTGTAGAATTTGCATATAACAATAGCTACCAAGAGTCCTTGAAAATGATCCCATTTGAGTCATTTTATGAGAGGAGTTGCAATACTACTATCAATTGGAACTATCTAGTGAATAAGGTCCTTATTGGACCTGACATGCTCAAGGAAATGGAGTAGAAAATGCAGTTTATGAGACATAATTCAAAGGTGTAACAAGACATGCAGAAAATTTATGCCAACTAAGATAGGATACATAAAGAGTTAAGTTGGGGAACATGTTTATTTGCGGATAAAACCCAACAAAATTTCCTTAAGGATTGGGTCAAGTGCCAAGTTGGCACCACGGTATTGTGGGCCCTTTTAGATCCTTAAAAGGATTGGAATAGTGGCTTATTAGATAGCCTTACCTCTATCAGTAAAATTCCATGATGTTTTCCATGTTTCTTTGCTTAAGAGATATGTACAAGATTCTAATCATGTGATTGATTGGTCTATGTTATAGGTGGAACAAGAGGGGAGTTCCATCTAGAGCCACTATGCATCTTAGAGTGAAGGAGCATAATGCTCCAAAATCAAGCAATAGAGCAAGTCAAAGTGCAGTGGAGGCACTTTGGACCCGAGGAAGCCACTTGGGAAATGCTTGAGTCAATGAGGGAAGCATATCCTTTTTTGTTTGCTGGTTAAATAAAATGTATATATGTGTAAATATTGTATAGAGTTGTACATATAAAGCTCCATAAGCAGTATGTAATTACTTAGTCATGTCTTTTGTTACATATCAGTAAAGAACACCAATGATAGTGTTCCCCCAAGGGGGAGGGGTTTGTGACAACCCCAATTGGTTAACCTCATTTTGCAATGTGAGTATTTTAATAAAGGAATTATGGGCTGAGTATTGGACACAGATTCCATAGACTGGGTGGTTGCTTGCTTGGGATGTTCAGTTTATTTGCTACAGGAAAACTAGATTGTTTTGTAAAAATCAATGAACTGCAATAAGGTATGCCAAGACCATACTCTTTTGGAAGTTTTGACAAGCAAGAAGGACACAACAACAAATCAAGTTAACAACACTTATGTTGTTAAGGAAACCACGCCAAAGCATGCAAAAAGGAAACCACGCCAAAGCATACAAAAAGGAAACCACGCCAAAGTATGGAAAAAGAAAGCATGCAAGAAATATGGCTAGCCATGCTCATCGAGTTTGATTTTGAAAAAAAATATATAAAGAGCAAAGAGAAAACAATGTTTGATGCACTTAGCAGAAGGATTCAACTAAGTCACTTGGAATCCATAAACTTTTATGAAGTGGACCTGGTGGAAAGGGTCAAAAATGCAAGAAGATGTGATGAAAAATATCAACAAGTTAGCGAGGATGAAGAGTATCATCTCACAAGTGATGGTCTAATTAGATTCAAGAATAGAATCTATGTGCCAAATTTTTAACAGTTTTTTTCTTTGAGAATTGATGCTCAAGCTCCCAGTCATACTCTTCATGAATGACAGCGCATGTCGGTTGTGCAACACCAACTATCGATAGAATGATCCTCGTTCACAACAAGTGTAGAGTTTGGAATGAAAGAACACAATACAGTGCAATTGAGAGGATCATCACAGTACGAAGATAGAGGATGAGATACAAAATGCATGTGATAACCTAATGGATTCACAACCAAGCTTGCGCAAAAATAAGAAGGAGCGATGTCGGGAGGATGCGATGGTTGAAAAGATGTGTATGAATTTTCTCCCACATTACTCTGCGATGGTGGAGTTGTTTGATGAGGGGAAAACGAGTAGTGATGAGGGGACAACGGGCAGTCACTTATGATAGCAACTGTGTCCGTCTGTGATTGCACAGCTCTATCACTAAAGTATGCTAAACGGGTCTTGGGCTTGAACTTCTTCTTGGGATGGACTGATTTGTTAAAAGATAGTATTCGAATCTATCCCAAAGATATGGAAATTTCATCTGGCTTTTCGGAGATTCAAATTGCAATTCACGGAAGTGCTGCCAAAAATCCATAGGCGATTCATGAGGGGCCTTCCGTTGTTGTAACAGTTTTCGGTCAAGAGGTTCTGGATCAAAATGATGGAAAGTAGATTCAATGAGATCACATAACTACTCAAATGAGTGCATGCTACCACAAGGTAGATTGCAGCACCACTGTTGTGGGGATTTGCGAAGTGTGTATGCAAGTAGCAGGCTAGCCTCTTCATCAGAACATTCAACTTCCTTGTCAAGAATGGCAAAGAAGTCTTGTAAGAACACATGCTAGGCCACTTCGCCTTCACCATCATACTTGAATTCGGACAAGAGATCAAAAAACTCCCTCGTGATGTCGAGAGGTTTGTCATGCAAAAACCATCGTAGAGGGGTGAGTATAACAGAATCCATGATAGATGTGTGAAGGTTCAAAACAGGATGAGAGGAAACATCTTGTCATCTGGCCCTCCTCCTAGTGCCAGAAATGTTGACGGTGCTAGACCCACCAACATGTCAGGAGATCTCCCTGGTAAGAAGTCCCAACTAGACCTTAGACCGTTTAGTGTAGGAGTCCCAATAGTGGGTTGTACGGTATCGCCTTGACCACGGTTGCACGCAGAGGCAAGTAAGATGTCCCTATTGGTAGAAAGGGTGTGACATATGCAACAAGTCAAGGAAGGTGCATGAGCGGTTCTAAGACACGGAGGGTAAGGTGAGTGCGCCCCTTGGAAACCTATGAAAGCACAGAGTTAAGAAGGGAACACATGATCAAAGATTCATCACAAACTGGAAGGAAAGTAAGTTAGAAATCCAAAGTGATGGTTAAACCAACAACACATTTCAGTAAGATTCATACCTACTTATACAGAAAATATCCATACATGCATGCATAAGAAAACATATACATATATCATTTAAAGTAAACAAGATAGTTGTAATACAATATGACATATGCATGAAACGTGTTGGCTCTGTTATATTAAGAAGTGAAAATTCCAGTACTAACCACTAATTCTGAAAACAGAACATTAGAGTCACTGCTGCCTGCTCCTCCAAAGAGATATACTAGCTCTGCACAGTGGAGAAGCCAAGGCTCTTTAGAATACTCTCCAAGATTTCTCTAAGATACTCCTATCGGAAGCTTGGCTGACCAAAAGCCTCTACAATGAGTTATGAGCGACTATATATAGTAAAGGGTGGGGTGGCCCTTGACATTCCCCTTTGTGATTGTTCATCTACCCTCATGGCTCTTCATCTAGTGTATGACTGTTACATCCAACTATCGACACTTGAACTTCCACTTGACAAGACGTTACATAAAATCTGCACATGTACCCATGTGATATAAAATAGGCTTGAGCAAGCCATGCAAGACATCAATATGACTCGGAAAACTGTGGGAAGACTAGCTCTTTGACATCCTCATGGTGGTCGACAGTATCGAACTGATGCCAAGCTCAGTAGTCCACAATGGTGTCATGTACTCTATGGTGACATATTTCTGGAAATGAACTCTTGCCTCTGTAGCATCTTGGTACACTACTCTGGTTCCTCTATCCAACTCGTCTAATAACATGCGCATCATTGTGTTCAGTGCAGCTAGACCAACGACATACTGATGCATGGTGTCTGCAATGATCACCAAGTCAACGCTAGTTTCTATGCGCATCAACTCGTCAAAGTACGAGTCAAGCTCCAGTTGGACTTGTGCCTTTGTTTTGGCCTCGGTGAGTGTCCCAATAGATGGGATTGCATGTGCATGCACAACAACATCCATACTCTTGAATACTCGCGCATGGGAAGCCTGCAAACTAGTGATGAGCTACGAGAGTTCTTCATAGTTCCGGATATAACTCTGGATGTGTTCCTTCAGCTCAACCGCTCTAGGCTTCATCATCTTGGAAAAGTGTAACGGGGCTCCCTTGTATCTCATTCTCCATGTTTTCATGTAGTCGACAACAACATGCAAGTTGGACAAGATACGTGCTGTCCTAGCACATCTTTGTTGCCAACCGTTGAGATGGACAACTGCCTTATGCATGGTACCAAACTTGGAATACAACATCCGCATAACTATCTCAAGGAACAATACTTCATCTAGTATCGTCTTCTTCAACTCTGCTCCAGCGAATGCTGTAACCAGTTCTCCTCCTTACTTGGCCGTCTATAACTCCTTAGCCATTCGGTCATTCTCAGCTATCAAGAAGTGAACACTCGAGCTAGTGTCTTTAGCATATGTTCTAGTAGCATCGGCCAATGTTGTTGGATGCTTGCGCACATCAGACACGATCACTCATTCCTCAAACTGCGTAGGAGATGTGTGATCATCTAGAGTAGACACTCTGCACGATTGCACAACTCTATGTTGCGACTCATCTAATGATATGTTATGCATCTCTTCTTCTGGATTGTTTCCAAGGATCTCAGTGTCTCCTTGGTCGCTTGGGACTTGCTACGCTTCTAGATTTGGTGAAGCTGGTAGTTTGACCTCTTGGTGGTAAGGCACGAGGTCGATGTCTGGTTCTAACTCTTATTGCTCCATATCCGTATCCATCTGCTCAAGTGCTTTTTCAATATCTTGAGTGAAGTCCTCCTCCTGGGACTGCTCACCCTGTTTGCTTGGTGCCAGCTGTTCGGATGAGTTTACTACTTGTACAGGTGCAGTTTCATATGTATGTACATGTTGTGCCCCTTGTTGTACCTATTGCTGCTGAGCTTCCTTCTCCTGTCTATGCAACTCTTGTTCCTTCTGGAGTTTCTCCTTCAACTCATGCAACTCCTTCATTGTTTCCTCCATCCTCTGTTTGTCTCTCTGCCTTTGCACGTTCCTCTTGTCGTGTTGTTGCCCCTTTGCCTCTATTTCCAAAGATGCTTTTTGTACAAGTGGTTCTACTCTAAACTTACAGTTTTGTTCTGCCTCTGCGTTGTCGTCAATCTTCTGCTTGCCTTTGTCGCATGCCAATATGTTTGCTTATGTTGTTTCTTCTGCTACTGCTGCTCTCGTGGATCCTACGTCACATTGCTTCTCTAGCCATTCCATAGTGATGCTGACTGGTTCATTTGACCTGGAGAAGTTGTAACAATATCTCCATGGGTCTTCCTCTGCCCAATGACATGCCCCGTGGATACACTGACACTGTACTCTCGCATAGTGATCTTTCACAATATAATGCAGGTCATACGGATTGAAACTTTGGACGTCAAAAGGATATTTCTTGATCTCCTTTTTTTTGACATCCGCTTGAGGTTTCGTAGCTCGTACAACCCGATCCACAAGAAAAGAGTGGGCCAAGGTTCTTTCTTCTTCTGGTGTAGCCTAGCTGACAGTCCTACTGAGATGTGGTATTATACTTCTTGCATGACGAGCTTGTCCATGGAAAACTTCGGCAAAACATGCAGAGGCTTCTCCCTGCTGTACATTCGTATGAAGGTGTTGAATGGTGAGGCATACCAACCCGCTATGTCAATCAGTGCCTCCATTGCTGCCTTCGACATGCAAGGGGGATCTTGCTCAAATATCATCTTGTACACTGGGGTGAAAAATGACCTAACAACTGTGTGGTAACTCCTCTAAAGATGCATTCGGAAAATAGGTTACAATAAATATTGACAGAGGTTTCTGACGATGTCCATGCCCACTTCATGCTCAAGAAATCCTTACGGGAACAAATTGTATCCAAGATGTAGGCAGACATGTAGATTTATGCTTCCTGACATTTGGGCGGCTGCCGAGCTCCTGTGACCTGTTCCTTCAGCCTGTGAGCCAATATGTCAGACCAGTTGCATGCTTTGCCTTCACTGGCCAGTTGGTCTAACGCAATCACCCAACTCTGCGGGAAGGTCTCCGTGCTCTCTTGGCCATACAAGCGACATGCAAGGATGACCAAATATAGATACGCCTTCCGCAATGTCTTCGTCTTCTAAATCCGGTTGGGTGTCAACCTGATTTTGGCTGGCTCCTTCACCCAGTTCTTCAAGATATCCCTGGAGTTGGCATTGCTGCTAGGCAGGCTCACTGGTGTCTCCATGGTGATCACTGGCTTCAACAAATGGTACATCTGCTGATAATAATGTGCCCTAAAGGTAGCAATCTTCATCCTGCTGACACTGTTCAATGTGATGGTCTTGGGAGTAGTGTGCAAGACGATTAAATGTATCATGTCTGCGCATGGGAACACAGGATACCTGCATTCAATCCAATACAAGCTGGACTCGTGAATGTTCACAAACTTGGCGGTCTTCGATATCTTCCCCAAATGTGCCTGAGAATGCATCATTGACCTCTTGCCATTTTGTCTTGATTTCTTTGTCTATGATTAGCTTGGTGTCTTCATAGATTGGAAAACTCATATACACTCGCTCAAATGCTGCCCCAGTTGCGCTTTCGTCGATGTCCTTTGACACTGCTCTCTTAGAGGCCATTGATCCTGAACTGCTGAAAGACGAATGAACACTTGTTATATCTGGAGACATGGTGACATGCATGGCAAGAAATATGTCAGTTAAAATGAAAACAAACTTGAGGGATGACATGCAACATACTTGGGGATTGACTGGAAAGGATTGTGTAATTTTCACTGGGAGGCTGGGAGACTTACTATCGGAACTAAGAAAAAAGGTAGTCCGGACTATCGGGAGGCTGGTTGGCTACTGGAATTGCACAGTGTGCAATGCAGACTGGCCTGTTGTGTGCTGGGATTAAATAATGCGAAATTTTCGCTGGCAAGTGTTGCAGGCTCAGGGACTGCATTACGCAATTTTCTGGGCCAAAAGTCACTGCCTCTGAGAATTACGCAAGGAAATACTAGAGGGCAGTCACTCGCAAGAATTGTGCATTTTCTGGGAGGAAGGCAGAGCCTTACCTCTCAGAATTGCGCAATGTTTTCTTGGTGAGGCAGAGTCTGGGCCAAGGCTGCTCAGACCCGCCGACGGGAAACTGAAAGAAAATGAAGATGTCAATGCATGGCGATGCTAAGTGTAAACAAAGGTGAATGATCATGCATGCAAATAGTGGATGCAAGATTTAGAAAACGGAACAACATGCATGTGTGTGAAACAAGTTGCTGAATCGGAAATTGTTCATGCAAAACAATGTCATGCATGCGACAACAGTGAGATGCTAGCGAAAACTAAAACGGTGCTAGTACAAGCTAATATGCATGCAAACGACAACAAGCGTTCATAGAAATAAAGAAGACAACACTCACACAACCCAAAACTCAAAAAGCGACAGAAATGTTGCAAAAGGCAAGTTAAGCAGACTTACCTGGAAATAGCTGAGCTGGATGTGTCAAAGACTCTTGAATGTGTTGTGGGATGTCAAAGATAGATGTTAAGAATGACCTCTGAAGCATCGAATATATAAGTTTGAGGCTCATGACACGCATGCCAAAAATCTAAGAAAAAGCAACAATAGGAGGAAAGTTTCTAAAACGATCTTTGCATGTAACCTCCAGCTGCTAAAAATAGCTCCCTAAATCTAGGGATGATTTTTGCATGTTTTTAGCTATTTTGGGAAAAAGTAGCCCATGCATGCAAGTCAAGTTTTCTCGATCCCAAGTGGAACTGGTCAACCTGAGGGCACATGCAACAACCTGCTTGACTGAGGGGAAATTTTGCATAGTTTCTGGGAGGAAGCTGGGCTAGCTGTCCAAAGTGATTGCGAAATTTCTGGGAGAAGCAGCCAGGTGCTACCTAGAATTGCGCAATTTTTGGGTTGAGCAGTCCTATTAGGCCAGATTGTGCAGTTTTCACTGGGAAGGTTGACTGACATGATTGTGCAGTTTCTGATTCGAGCAAGTTGCCAGTCAGATTTGAGCAATTTTTGGAGGGAAGGCTAGTTCCCTCCAGAATTGAGCAATTTCTTGAGGGAGCTGCTCAGCCAAGAGCTGACTCGAGTCCGGAGTGGCAGCCTATGAGGGGAGTGAAGCAAGTTATCATGCACAGGCTGGCAAGCTGCTAGAAATCCATTGGAGCTCATGTACTTAACAGTGCAAGATATGCAGATGAGGATGGTTGGTAAGGAGACTCCAAAACGAAGCTTAGGAAAAATTTTGGAGGGTAGTTGTAGCCGCTACAACACAACCAACAAAAACGAAGAACCTTATAAAAGTCATATTGATATAATAAAAAATGTTCTAAACATTTCCTACATTACAAACAAACAAACAAAAAAACAAAACCATTAATTTCTCTCTTCTTTTTGTAAGTCAAGGAGCGTTTGTATTACTTCACTAATAAAAGTCTTACATAATTCGTTAGGGCCACTAATCTCCCACTTGGAAAACTAGACCAATAGCATAACATAATAGTTTTTCTCATGATAAATAATTTGAATTTGCGAACAAAATTTAAGAGAACTCAAATTTTGTTTATCTAGTTTATTACTACCAAACATACTATTAACTCTATCTACAATTACAGTCTTGCTGCTAGCTTTAGATAAAACAAAAATGTGCAAAAGAACATCAGTTTTGACAGTGAAACAACCTAAATGGTATCAAGGTAAGCATCCTCCTTTTTAGAAGTTGTAAAATCTAATTTTAGTTGCCAATAAATGTTTATGGTTTGCATATATCTAGTATTTTGGATCTTGGCATTACTAGTGTTAGGGACCGAACCTCCAACTTCCTCCACTTCAAATTTAGTAATAATCCTCTTTTTATGTCACCCCCCCTTTCAAACTCTTAAAACTCTCCCCTAAATTTAGAAGAGGTAAAACACATATACGATGATTGATCATTTTGCCGAACATTCAACTTGACAACTAAAAGGGGGAGGGTGAACCCTTCTTCCCTTGTGATCCTCGGGACTACTAGGGAGGACTATATTTACAAGAGAGAAAATGATCAACAGACAATCCATGCCACTAGAATAAGGATAAGAAGAAAGTAAGCAGGTGGAGGGGATAAGAGAGGTGACAGGAAAGGCAGGAAATTTAAGAGCCAAGGAGATAAAATTTAAAAACAATGAACTCTTCACACCAAATTCAACCCCAATTCAAATAAGACCAACTCAAAAAATATAGTGAAAGACAACGCCCAAGGAAGAGAGTTGAACGCAAATCGAAAAGGGAAAGATACAATAACCAAAGGAAAACCTTGACATAACTACAGAGACATAAAAGCCAAAACATGTACAATCTTAAAACAAAGACATAACTACAACCACAAAAGTAAATGGCTATTACAAAATAGAAAGAACCAACTTGAAACCTAATGTTTGTTGGGGGATACTCCATTATCATGAAACTCAAATCCAAACAAAAGTTGTTGAATACCACTATAGTCTTAACCACTAAGTCTACATTTAAAATAACATGCCATGAGTTTGTTTAAAATATAGTAGGGGACTACAACACTTATAATATGTAGAGCTTCACCATTGAAATTGAAACAGAGCTAAGGATTCATGGAGTATCTGTTAGAATTAATGGAGAAAGATACAGTTAGTTGTTTTAAGGATAGAATTGAGACTCTAATATTAGGTCTCAGATCCTACTATCTAGGGAGTGGTTGAAACCACCCTGTTAGTGTGAAAGCCTATATGTACTAGGTTTCTTTCCTTATTAAATATAGTGTATTATATGAGTGTTTTTACACTCTCCAGGTATCTCACTTGGAGAGCCATTTAGATAATAAAGTTTTTTATCATGGTATCGGAGCTTCAAGGTTATCGATCCTGTAAGCTAAGTGGAGAGCGCGACTAAGGCAAAATCATTGCAAGTATTAGGTGCATAATTGCGCTGATCCCACCGTTACCCTTCTGTGAATTTTAATTTTATTGATCGTCGCAGATAGCTAGTGTACAATTGTGAAGACATTCGCGAGTCCGTGGTGCTAAGATGCGCTTATCTTGAGTTGAAAGAAAAAATAGACTGCGTGTTTTGTTTATTTCGCTTGGCACTTGCCAAGATCCCCCACTGCTGCACTAAGCCTGGACTACTTAGGTAGAGGCAAGGCTTGGACCGCCGAGGAGGAAGACTGTGAACCTGTTGGATCTAGATCCGCGTGCAGGAGGCTGACACTGCGAGGAGGAGACCAGATTTTTTTTGCCGGCTGTGTGAGATCAACGGTAGCAGAGAAGAAAGCGATGTTGACTACAGTGTGTGGTGTGGAGTTGCTCAGCAAAAAGAGTGAGGAGCAGTGTGAGCACAATGAGCTTATCCGCAGACCAATTATTTATTTTTAGGCGACTTTGTTGACAGGGGTTTTTACTTTGTGGAGACTTTCTTGCTGCTTCTTGCGTTGAAGGTTCAATATCCTGATCGAATCACACTTCTTCGGGGAAATCATGAGAGCCGACAGATTACACAAGTATACAGATTCTATGATGAATGCCTTCGGAAGTATGGAGGCTGCGTGATTCAGCTTCCCACAGTTCACATGCTTAACCTAGTGAAGAGGGTGATAGAAATACCTATGAAAATCTGAACATATATGTAGCTCCATCGGGGTTGTGGTTGGAATATCGGTGGAACATTGGTGGATCTTAAGGCGTTGCTGTAGAGGCAACGTTCTACCTATGGTGGATTGAATTCGTCTGATGTTTGTGCCATTTTTTAATTATCTTTTTTTTTGGAAATTTTATTGTTTGAGAATCCTAGAAGTTACAGGTTGTGGAGATCCCAAAATCAATTGGGCAAATTTTCTTGTAAATTATTATATGCCACACAAAATGCGATTTTTTTTTTTTTGATTTGAATCCATCTTCAGAAATATGCGCATCAGAATTAGATATTGAGAACGTTTCCAGCTTATGAGAGGTCGTTTTGTTGCTCGTCACCAGAGCCGAGGGCACTAAGACCTATGTGGCACAAAAGCCACAATCTACAAGGTTCTACAGTTGAAGAGTTGCCAAAGGGAGAAGTTTCTCGCTTGTGTGGTAACTGGGTTGTTGGAGCTCGTTAGACGACCGTGTGGAGTCAAAAAGGAATCTCGAAGCAAGATAAGCTGGACTTTAAAAAAATGTCTATATTTTTAGATATTTTTGATTTTGATGATGATGATTTTCTCATGTTGGCATTTGGAATTAGCATGGGTAGTATGTTTGAGTCAGAAGAAATTTAAGAAAAATGTGGTTCTGTTGATGACCACGAGAATCAAGAGGCACCATTTGTTGTGCAAGATTCACGAGCTGATCTTCAAGAAGGGTGTGAAGAGAAACATAGTGTTGAAAATAAGACGTGGAAGAAGTAGACAAAGCTAGAGAGAATTAAATTTAAATGAATGATGAAGACATCATAGTTGACTTTCAGATGGTTGACACCGGAAGTAGTGAGAGGGAAAATTCTCCTATCTAGCCTGCCATAACTTTGAGAAGGGAGAGAATAAGAATTCAAGCTTTCCATCACTCGAGAAGAAATGAGGTGAAGATACATCACGACCTCATCGCAAGGAAAGTGAAGATGAAGCCTTGACTCAAGATGAATAAGCATGGGCTCTGCTGTAAGAAGACTAAAATGAAAACCTCTTATTACCAAGTTTTTCACGTTTTTAATTGTAAGCCTAGCTGAGACTAGACCAGCAAGCGTATGTTATTGTTCAATACCCTTTCTCCATTAAGGGGGAGTGGTAGAATTAATGGAGAAAGATACAATTAGTTGTTTTAAGGATAGGATTGAGACTCTAAGATTAGGTCTTAGATCCTACTATCTACGGAGTGGTTGAAGCCACCTTGTTAGTGTGAAAGCGTATATGTACTAGGCTGTTCTCCTTATTAATATAATGTATTGTACGAGTGTTTGTACACTCTCTACGTATCTCGCCTGGAGAGCCATTTAGATAATAAACTTAGTTTTTTATCAGTATCTAGGTCCCCCAAGTGTCCCATAATAAATACATAACGTGCCAATCCACTAGAATCCATAACATCTAGGGTGCTTCAAAATTATCTGTACACAACCCTCGTTAACACTTCACAATAATGGCACAAGGTTGGATTAAATGCACACTTAATCCACCACCCTATGATAACTAACTCCCTCCAAGGACCATTACATGCATGGTTTTAATTCAACTGTCATCACTAGGTGGGAGGCAGTACAAAACGCAACCATCCCTCGACATTCCCTAACATAAAAGAACCTCACACAAGTCCCATAATCACCCATTGTAGGAAATTTAGAAAAAGGACATGCGATGGGGTTTGATCCAATTTATGTGTGTGAATTACAAAACCGTTTAATATGTTTTCTCTAGGAGCAATCACACGTTCGACCACTACCTCAAGGTGCCCTTTGTCTCTAGATTAGGCACTCATGGGAATTCAATCTTGCCCAATAGTGAAAAACTCTTTACTTTAACCATTGGATCAATCTTCTTTAGAATTTTAAATGGAAAGACACGAAGATAAACTTTGATCCACTTATATATACATAGACCAATCTCTCTATTATAAAAATTATAAATAATAAATATCTTCAACACAAACATAAAAATAATGAAAACAAATATAAACCTTTATGTACTTTAAATATTCCCTACACAATAAATATATTATAAACAACTATTTACAAGGAAAATGGACAAAGAAAAGTTTTTAAAATGCAATTTTTAAAAATTTTAAACATTGCATATATTATGAGGCAAAAAAAAGTCCCCCTCCATTAAAAAGAAAAAAATTTAATTTTAAATATTTTCTATATAAAAATAAATGAAGATTATATATATATATATAACATTAGAAACGTTTTAATATATCAAAAAATCATTAATTAATAATTATATATATATATATATATATATATATAATTATGTTATTCATATTTCTAGATGTGTGAAATTAATAGAATGAACCATATGATGTATCTTCTATAAAAAGGGTTTATTAACTTTCAATTAAACATGTTTGAAAAAATAAATTGGATTTTAATAACACGGAAGTAGATATTAGTATCTTAATCCTCTTAATTTCAGATTAAAAGACTAATCAAAATTAAATGTGGTTAATCACCTTAAAAAAATACTTCTACTTCGTAGTGGGTGAGGTTATTTAGCTAAGTCACAACGAAATACATAAATAAATCTGTTTACCCGCAGTTCCAGTATGCTTAAAATGGAGTCAATTAATTTTCCTTTTGGAATCATATTACTGTTTTCTTCATACATTGCTTGATTAGAAGAAAAAAAAAAGATTTAGGTGATTAATCTAAACAAGAAAATAAATATTGAATTTTTATTCAGGGAGGCATCTTTCCCATGTTGGAGTGTCTAACTGCTGAAACATTTCCCTCTACCATTTTCTTGAACCTTTTTGGTTCTTGCAGGAAGAGCTTTCTAGACATTTGCGTGTCAAGATTAGAATGCATTTTGAAAAGATCCCCAAATCGATCTTATATCGGTGTATATTAGTGAAGAGTGCCGTCATTGAAGCAAATCAAAAGATTTAAGAGTTTTCTGTCTTTTTCAGCTTTTGGGTTGCCTTGGGTAACTTTTCCAGGTTTTGCTGCTATATACTTCTTCCGGAAGAGATTAATTGCTCTCATGGGCTATGAAAAGTAATTCAAGTCTGCTTTTGTCTCCATATTCTTTTACCAGAGAAATACTACTTGTTATTAATGCAATTTATACTCTTGTGTATTTTTTTGGTGTTCTATACGTAATTAATTGTACACTGATCATTTTTGTATTTTTTTATTAATATATATTATAAAAATATTTTGATTGTAACTCAAAAAGTTCTAGGTTTTTCATTTCTAATTATTTCTTTTGTGGTTGATGAGATTTAAAATCTGGGAAAGGCAAGAAAAAGTTTAAATTGGGAAATATAATCAATATCTCTATCAGTAAATATAGTCAAATATTTCTAATATCTAAGCTGCTTAGTGTCATAAGTGTGGATGTGAAAACTGAACATATATTAAGCATTATTAAATATGAGTGCAACTTAATCAATCTCTTTCATCTTATTTTGTTTATTGAGGTAATACATTTCACAAATTTGAGGAAGTATTCAGGACACTAATGTCATGCAGTTAGCTACAATGTTTATAATTTGTACCCTAAATAAGTCTGATATTAACATATCCAATTTGTTCCTCCTTATTTAGATGAACAGCCCATGCAAAGGAGGAATAAGAACTTTCCAATGGAAATAAGAAGGATAATGGTTTTAGTGCTATATATCAGTGCGCAGAAACCATCAGAAACCATAATTACAGGAATTAATTGTAGATGTTGAGACTTAGTAGGTTGAAACTCTAGAAGACCAACTTATTCTGTATAAGGTAGCAACAACAAGGCCAACATGAAAGGAAAGGTCAGTACAGGTATGGGTCAGATATGAAAGTTTTCCAACAAGATGACTGTATAAGGTTTCATCAACTTCAAGGTTTTTCACAAGTTGAAGGCATTGACTATACTGAAACCTTCTCCCTTGTTTCCAAAATGAACTCTATCCACCTTGTTCTTTCCCTCACTGCCTCTTTCAAATGGGAAGTCCATCAAATGGATGTTAAATCTTCCTTCTTGCATGGGGACTTGCATGAAGAAATCTATATGGAACAACCATGTAGGAATTTACAGGGTAATTTCCTCAGATAGAACACCAAAGGACACCGCTCACAAACAGATCACAGATCAATACACTAGTGTTCTTGACATGGTTAAAACCTTCAAAAAGGGAAACAATCCATGGCCTGAGCCAATGCAACCACTTCAGGCAATTTATTAATGTAAAAGAAAGAAAATTTACATAAGCTCCTGTCATGAACGGTCACCTAACAAATGACCCTTAATGATCTTATGGACCAATCAGGTGTTAAGCCACGGATCAAGTGTCGGTAATACCGAGGAGAGAATGAACCATCAGATCACTTCATGTCTAGAAGATATCGTAATCACCGGATTGTAAGTTACAAAAAATACATACTAAAGAAATGCACTTTACCTAACTATACACTAGACCAAGCTATACTTAATTATTTCCTATGTGTCAGAATATCCTAACATTTTTCCTACTTCCAAGAGAATGAGTGGAAGGATATCATACGCCAGAGTTAAATTTCCCCGGAGGAAAAAATCAAAGGCACATTGGAAGTATTAGCAAGGGTACTCTCAAGAGTTATCATTGGAAAAGTGGAGCCAGGGAATGGTGGGACCGTGACCCTAGAGGGTCCACCCCGGAGGAGACCATCAAAAGTGTACGAGAGGAAATAACCAAGGTATGCCCATAAGTTATTGTCGGGGAAGCAGAGCCAGTGATAGCGGAGGATTAACCTCGGAAGGTCCACCTTGGAGGAAAACAAAATGACATGCCTGAAAGTTATAGTCAGGGTACACCCAGAAGTTATAGTCGAGGTAGCACAAGGGGGTTATAGCCAGGGAACGGGGCCGAGATATGACATGTATTGAGTGGGTCAGTGGCTAATTACAACCTGCCATGTGGCATCATAAATTTGGTTATGTGGCATGGCCACATGGGTCCACATGGCAAGGTGGTGACGTGGCACTTTCTAATTTGTCAGAGAGTCAAAGGATCATAGCTTTTGAGCTAGGGGTCAGATTGAGGTAAAAAATTTTATCACTAGATTCGTATTGATGAGACAAACGTAATGTGTCATTGAACCCCATTAACCAACTGATGAAAGAGGGATACATGGCTCACTTGCCACTGGTTGGTAAGATCTGTTGGCAGTGTCATCTGTCAGAGGTTCTACAGAGGAGAAGACGACCCAGACAAGTAGAGAAGAAAATAACCACTGTGGACAAGAATGTGGGGAGGATAGGGAGGAGTCAGTTGAAAAAAGAAGACATATAGAGCATGCACTAAGGAGTGGGGAAAACAAGAAGAACATTTGAAAAAAATGAAGAAGGGGGGCACACACATAACCGTTAGGAGATGTAGGAAGAAGGTAGAGAAAATCATTGCGGAGTAACACATGTGGGAGATATTTATGGTTGGTTCCAGGGCTCCTAAATGAGTTGTCTTATTTTTTGTTTGAGAAATAAATGGATGGGAGGAGCTTCTCCATGTGAGGGTAAACCTCAGGACACCCATGGGGTTAGAGGGCGGTGATTTGTTTTCTGTAGAATCCCTTGATAGCCTAGGTAGAGGTTTAACTCTTAGATTCCTAGCAGGAAGTACTAGAGTCTCCTTTGCTTGTTTGAGTGGTTGACAGTGGGTTCTCAATTCCCATAGTGGGTGGAACCATTGTGTTTCAAGGTGGAGGTGAAGCCTTTAGATTCCCTAGAGTAATCTGGTTGTTGAAAAACTGAAGGGTGGAAGTAGCAGACCTCTCGATTCCTTGTGGAAATTCTTGGTTGCTATGTGATTGGTGGGTGGAGGTGGGGGATATTTTGGAGTCCCTATTTCAACTAGAAGTAAGTACACAATCCCTTGAGAAAGATATCTCAGTCTCTAGAATCTGGCTCAGGGGTTATAGCTGCAAGTGAGGATTGGCTGCAACTATCTACAATTGGGTGGAGAGTCATAGTCCCTGACTCAGTTTCCCTAAAAGCACACAAGATAAGTACTCTTATGTATCCTCTACATTATAATGTATGTTGCATTTTTAGTTGAAATGGTGTTTCTATGCACAAGGAAAATGCATGATTACATTGTTACTTTTACACAATTAACATATGGACAATGAAAAATATAAAAGGCATTGGAATAACCCATAATAGACTTGATTTGATTACATAAATATTTAGAAGAGGACTTCTTCTTAATACAATATAATTTTTACATTTATGACAGTCTGTATTGGCAAGGTTGATGTTACAATGTGATAATGTCGAGGTTTTTCCTCCTCCCTTATTCTCATTAACTTGTGATTTACATGAGGGGAATTTGTAGCTTTCTATAATGTGTGCCCTGGTGATGGGTATTCACATTCATTAGAACTAATACTTGGTTCAAAGGATCTATGAGCTATCATGAGTAGGACATGACCTTATAGGATGGGTTGACTTGATCTTCTAGCCTTACATTCTCAGCATAATGCAATCTCGTTCTATTTGAATTTATCTTGAACCTTCTTAGAAGAGAGGCCATCATCCATACAATATCTCAATAATGAGATGGTGTGGGAACTTATTGTTGGAATGGCTGGTGATAGCCACGGTTTTCTAGGGAATGTTACTTAGTTCAGAGGAATAAGCCTTTGGTCCCTACTAATAGCCAAATATCCTGGAGTTCCTCGACAAGTGCCACAATGTTGTTTTCTATGTCACGTCAAGCCCTAGGGTGCACCTTGGTGTGTGTGTCTTCAAGGAGTACTGATCTCCTTATATCCTTCTTGGTACTTTGTGAAACCCACAGATCTCAAAAGGAGAAATCCGTGGTAAGCTCAAGAGGGATAACACCAGTGGGTGACTTAGCTATCTCTAATGGCCATGGAATAATGTTGGTGAAAGTGTTATGTTGGAAAAATTCCAAATCTTTGTAGAACTGTTGCAACTAGGACAAGATGAGGCTCCTTGATGAATGACACATAGTGGAGGAAGGTAGAGAACCCTTATGAAAAAACACTGGATTCAATATCGAATATGTTGGTCATGATCGTGTAAAGCCTCCTTAGTTGGGCCATGGCAAAGTTCTGATGTGAGCGGCTTGGTTGGGACCTCATGCATAGAATTAATCCTATATCCATAGTTTCCTAAACCTATCTACATGACCTGACAAGAATCCTCGACGTGGAAGAAGCGGGATTAAATGTCTGATTATGCCTACTGCCAAGAGGATGAGTGGAAGGATATCGTACACCAAAGTTAAATTTCCCCAGAGGAAAACATCAAAGGCACATTGGAAGTATTAGCTATGGTACAATTGAGAGTTATTGCTGGGAAAGTGGAGCTAGGGAATGGCGAGACCATGATCCTAGAGGGTCCACCCTGGAGGAGACCATCAAAGGTGTACCAAAGGAAATAACTAAGGTATTCCTAGAAGTTATTTTCATGGAAGAAAACCCAAGGATAGCAAAGGATTAACCCCGAAGGTCCACCTCAGAGGAAAACAAAATGGCATGCGTGAATGTTATAGTCAAGGTACACCCAAAAGTTGTAGCTGAGGTAGCACAAGGGGGTTATAACCGGGGAACAGGGCTAAGATCTGGCATGTATTGAGTGGGTCAATAGTTAATTACAACTTTCCATGTGGCGTCATAAAGTTGGTTATGTGGCATGGCCACCTGGGTCCATGTGACAGGGTTGGTGACATGGCAGTTTCTGATTTGTCAGGGACTCAAAAGATCATAACTTCTAATCCAGGGGTCAAATTTAGGTAAAATTTTAGATCATTGGATTCGTATTGATGAGATGACCGTAATGGTGAGTCTTATTTCTATTTCTAGGAAGAAAAAAAAATATTGTCCCATCCCTCTAACTGTTTACCAAGGAGATTGGATTTGTTGAGAAATCTAGGGCAATGGTATTGGGAGATTTCTCTTCTAATGATAACTGCTTGTGAATTAGTTTTACTTCTTTATGTTTGTATCTTCTCTTTACTTACATTATTATAATGTTCTTCTTCATCAAACAACTACCAATGCATAAACAATAAATAAACAAGAGACATCAAATGTAGGCTATCATCTAGGGCCAAAACCTCTCCAACTTGAGAGGAAAACCAAAATGAATTCTTCTTCTTATAGAGACTTCCATTGACCAATACCAAGACCAAGACCCTTAACCTATTTCACCTCTCCAATGCCAAGTCACAAGGTTTCCTTGATGAGTTTCTTCTTCCTTGAGTCAACGATAGTCAAACTTGTTGCTTCTTCCTCCTTATGAGCTCTCCTTCATAATTTTGGTCCCTTGGAGCATATCTATGACTTTCGGCCTGCTTCAGCAACCCTAACACATGCGTTTGACTAACTTTCAACCTTTAATTTTTTCTACGCTCTAGGTGTAGACTTATTCCTTCCAAACTCGGATTGAGATTCACCTTGACTTCCTCCTTGATTTGGCCTTCAAGTATCACTATGATACTTCGACTCTTTCTACAGTTTGGACAACATAGATTCTTCCATGTGTCTATGATTTCTAGACCAAAATAGGTTGATATACTTCGACTTCTAGACTCCCTTCTCTCTGCTTGATGTGTGGCTACTCCTTCTACCTTTCTCACACCTTTTCTTGTACTTCAGATTCTTCACTGAATTGTGTCCTTAAGTAAGGCAGAGTTTCCCTATTTATGGTGATCTTCCCATCCAAAATAAGTCAACTTGAATAGATGCCTAGGCCGACATGTCCTACTAGAAACACCTTTAGGCTGACTTGAATGAGAGCTTGTGACATGGTCTTTGAGGGCTAACAAATTTACTTTTACATGAATTACATGCTCAAATGGGTCTTCAATCCTTAACATTGACTTGATTAGACTTTATGACTTGATGACCAAACCTACATACTCACAATGGGAGTCTTAACTGTAAAATAAAATTCCTTGATCATGAAACTCATGAATCAAGCATTACAAAAATAATTTTATTTTCTTCTTTACATCAATATACATAAAATCATAATTACACATGTCATTATGAAGACCGAACCTAGTTACACTTTCAACACTCACTCTTAACTAGGGAGGTATTCATAATCCATACATGGTACTAGGACATTCTCGATCTGAAGAATTCTCATAAGAAGAGTCAGATTGGTAACCCACCTGTATAGAATCATATCAACCAGCATTATCACATAGCAAGGCCTTGACTAAAAAAATATATATCTCCACAATATCATAGCACAATGCTGGTGAGATCAATGATCTATAGACACCCTCATCATTGTCTCTCTCAGAACATACCCCACCCGGATTCTCTTAGAGTATGTTCCACCAGGACTATTCTTATTTTGGATTCCAAGTCCCCAAAGAATATCGGTCCTTTATGACTACTCTTATCTTGGATTCCCTAACTCATCCTCAAAGAGTATCGAATTCCACATGTTTACCCAATCATCCATTTTGTCTTCCCAGATGAAGAAAAGAATGATGTGTATATCTATCCCTCTTAATTAGGGAGGATATACCTATTTCGATGATGGAATGTACTCATTCCTATAGAAGGAATGTACCTAAGCTCCATCTTGGCTTAGGAATTTTCTTCATCTTGTGAACCCTACTGCTTGAGCTAAGTTCCTTTGACTAGGCTTCACCACTTCTGTTGTAGGGGAACACCTTAACCAAATCGAATAAACTCTCTTTGTCTTTTCCAAATTAATCTAAAATAAACTTGCCCCCCAAATATCAGAGACATAAATACAAACTAATTATTGATGGGAACTATTGCAATGGGAACACGACAGGAACAATCGAGAGATGGGGATTTTGTAAAACACCTTGTCTGGAGATATGAATGGGATTTCGCAGGTGTGGCTCTCGATTGTCACCAAGTTCGTTGTTCTCTCTACTCCCACGATACTCCTGCCTGTTTTTGGCCTCCGCTTGGCCAATATATGAAATAAACAATACCTTATAATATATATATGGCCAATATATTATTTTATGTTTTCTTCATTTTTTATGCCCCAATATGAATGCATGTGGTATGGTATTTCTTTATCAATGAAGCCCCCATGGGTATCAACCCATCATATTCGTGTGGAATATACAATATTTAAAGGGGGAAATTAAAATAGCCTTGATCCATATTAACTCTGGATCTACCAAGCTCTCATAGGGATCAAATCTATTTTCACTCTAAAATATTGATCTCTTTTGGGGCTTCGTAGATCTAGAGTTAAGATGGATCTAGGATGGCTAGTATTTAGCTCATATAAATCACTATTATCTATTACAAATCACACTAAGTAATACAATAAGTTGAAATTTAACTATTTTATTTTTTGGTATGTTATTAATTAATTTTACTTGAAATTTGGTAAGGATTTGTTGGAATGACAAGTTCAAGCCACAAAATTTGAGTGGTCCATGAGATTTTTTCAAGGTATTGAATCCATTTATGCATTCGAAAAAATGTAATTTAAATAACTACCAAAAATCGATATAAGTTGTAAAATATTTTAAAGACCCTCTAAATTTTAATGTAAGAATTTTTTTAATTAAAAATTGATTATTATTTATTTAATATTTTCTAATTATATTTATTATTAAAAAAAATAATGGGAAATTAGCTCTTATAAGGGTTCGGGCTACGGATCTAGTGCAATATTTGAAGCAAAATGTTCAAGAAAAGTTTGGAATTTTGACGAAGCCACAAAATTTGGTTTTTGTAGGGAAATAGCTGCAAGATGTCATATAGTTGCAAGAATATGGCACCAAACGAGACCCACCCATCATCAAAAACCTAAGGTTGCGTGGAGGTTGTCCTGGATCCAATAACTCCAAGGGACTAGTTTCGTTTAAGGATGGAGTAAAAAGAAAGGCTTAGACACAAAATAAATATGATTAAACCCTTAACATTCTTGGAACCTACATCGTGGAACAAATGAATCAGGTATCAGCTATGGTGGTTATGCAGATTCAACAGATTCTAGCCCAAATCATAGGATCTACATCAGTGGGTTTTCTCCACCTGGATAAAAAGTTGTGATATTCATTTCTGCTCCAGGGTTTTTTTGTTGTAAAATTCGATACATTGAAGGATATGGATTTTACTTTAAAAGAAGTCCATTGTTTTGGGGTAGGGCAAACTTCTTTATGACCTCATGGTTATCAGTTTTTGATGCCAATACCATTGTGGTTTCCAAAATGTTGGTTTGGGTCAGATTACATAATCTCCCCCTCCATTTTAGACATCACAAAGTATTAGAAGCAATTGGAAATACATTGGAAATGATTATAAAGTTAGATCCAAATAGAGCCACAAAATAAATTTTTACTTTTTCCAGGATCTTTGCAGAAGTAGACGTTAGTAAAGTTTTACCTGGTCTCATACTTCTAATTCATAACAGCTTTCAACGGACCCAACCTTTAGATTTTGAAAACATGGCATTTAGATGTCATATTTGTCTTCAAATAGGACATTTATAAAATATGTGTCCTCAGGTAAAGATAGAGCCAAAAATAAAAAAGAAACAGGCCTAAAATCCAAAGGGATGTTAGTTCTCATAACAACATCTCTCTAAAGTGGACGATGAAGAAAATATGGAGAATTCTACAAGTATTGTTGATCAAAAACCACAAGAAATATTAGTGTAAGGAGAAGTTGAGCAGTGATGAACAATGGTTCAAAGCTTGAAAAGTATTAAAGCAACAAAAACTATGGTTCCAATGCATCAGAATGAAAAAATATCCCTTGAAAAGGAGAGGGGCAACATTAAAAGACTCTATGCATCTTAAAGTTCGTATTCAGATAAAGAAGTCATTCTGAATGTGGAAGAGAATAAATTGACTTTTGTAATTGCAACTCCCAATCATGGAGGTTGGCGAAAAGTGGGGAAAAAGAAAGGCACAAAAAGGTAGCTAAGTGCCTTCACACTTAGCTCCCAAATGTGATTTTTCTTTGTGTTTCTCTTTTATTGTTTTGTTTTTTTGGGCACCAGTCGCTGGTTAATATGATTGAATGTTTTATAACATCATTGAGATATATATATATATATATATATATATAAAAGCAGGGCTTGAACATTATCGACAACAAAAAGAACAACCCTCACATGGTAGTTGATATCTTCATCACACTTGAAAAAATTTCCAATATGGCAAGGAAAAAAGAAATTAGAGAATAAAGAGACTGCTACCGAAGATGAGATGAAATATAATACCATGTACCTGAAGTAAAAAACCGTCGAGTAATTCCAGGGGACTCTTTCCTAAAAAAAATTGTCTAAATGATGATACAAATCCAGTTGTGTTTTCTGCAAACCACACAACTCAAATACAAACAGAAACTCAAACACCAGACCACACATAAACTCAGACAGCCAACCCCACACACACTAGCCCATGGATAGTGGAAGGAGGGAGGAGCAAAAGTACGTCGAAATTATATGAGATTTGATGTGTATTTACTCTTCCTTGCAACGGAAAAAAATTAATTCAATATGTAGGATGCAAGAGGTTTAGTGAAAAAAATAAATCTAATATAAGCATACTTAAATTGGGTTGATAAAAACTCAATTAAATCACATCTGTATGTACCTATAAATTTAATATAAACATGGTTAAAACGGGTTAATAAAAACTAAATGCGGATTGAAATGAAAAAAATTAATTTAATATTCAGGATGCAGAACATTTATTAAAAAATTAAATTTAATATAAGCATACTTAAACTGAGTTATAAAAACTAATTTAAAACACATCAGTGCGAACCTATAAATTTAATGTAAGCATGGTTAAAATGGGTTAATACATACTAAATTAAAACACATCTGTGCGTATCTAGAGTTGTAACTTGGGGTAGGATTCAGTAGCCTGAATAGAGCAGAGTTCCCCGTCTATGACTGTAGGGGAAAAGGCAAGAGGCCCAGACCTTCTACTGATTTATCAATAAAGGAGAAAGAAGAAGGGATTGGATAGACATGAGAGTAATCTAATGTATTGTCGGCTAAGGAATTCTAAGAGCAGCTAGCAGTGTGCAGAGCAGGACTACTCGTTTATGTTGGCCACATATTCGACTCTAAACCAAGTGGTTCGGTTCTGGGAATGGTTTTTGGTCACTCTAAACCCATCAAGATAGTGGCCACGTCCATCTTCAAGAATTGCACAAAAGCACAAGACGAAGACGAAGAATAAAGAAGTGAGAATGACACTAAGATTGGTATTGATCACCCAATTGGAAATTCAAGCAGATACAGTAAAAAGACAAAGATCCCAGAAACCAAGAAGACAGAAAACGATATGCAATCTAAGGTAATGAAAAAGGGCATGGAAATGTGCCCTGTAATGCTTGCAGGTGGAGTAAGCACTGCGGTGGAGTAAGCACTGCTCAAAACCGAGCATTCGAGGTTGGGGACCGAGGATCCTAGATCTGATGACCTCGAGCTTTCCAAGAATGGTTCCCAACTTGACCTCAAGCTTCTCAATAATGGTTCCCAGCTTCCGATGACGAGGCAAAAAAGCCATATTTCAAGTCCACACACTTGCAAGAAGTTTTTTATTCCTATTAGGCAAAGAAAGAGTAGAGCAGAGCAGAGCAGAACATGCAGTTAAATTTAAATTTACACCGAGGAAGAAAATTAATGAACCAGAAGGTTTAACTGATAAACACAGGGTAAAAGAGCTGCTTAAATTAATTAAGAAACACACTGACTAAATCAGGGTTAAAATTACCAGCCATTCCTAAATAACACGACTTATAATGACATAGATTGGTTAAAGTTAAAACTTGATTTAATGATGATGCAATATGGTTAATAGGAAATCAAATATGTTAAACATCCCAAATTAGGGTTAACGAGAAGCTGTATTTATTAAATCCAGTTAGATCACCGAAATGAAAAAAGATAGGGCCATCTCAGCATACCTGAAGTTATACATTGGATTGGAATAGGGTTTGAACAATAGAAACAACACACAAAACAAAGCTCGAATGGTGATTGCTATCCTCATCACACGAAAGGAAATTTCAATACAAACAAATAGAAAGTAGGTATAATAAATAAATTGATTCTCATACCAGAGATCAGATGAAATGATAACCTTAAGTAATTCCAAGGGGTGACCAAATCCAACTGGCCTAACAAATCCAATTGTCAGGCCTTTGAAGTTGTTTTCTCCGAGGAATAATACAAATATAGTTGCCTCTTCCTCCTCTCTCGCATAAACCCACATGACTTAAAAAACAAATTATACAGAATCAAACACCATCCCACACAGAGATAGCCAATCTCGCAGAGATGTTAAGCCAAACACCATCCCACATAGACCGCCAACCTCGCAAACATAACAAGCCATGGATAGAGGAAAGACACCGTACCACACAGAGACAACCAACCCGGCAGACATACCAGGCCATGGATAAAGGAGGGAGGAAGTGAAATATTTTTGAAATTCTGTGAGATTGAATATATATATATATATATATACTTTCTTTCAACGGATACTTGAACAACCACCCGTTACAGGAGAAACCAATTATCAACGGCTCACCTTATTCCATGTAAAATGATTCCGCTTTCAAAATCCAAAAAGCACACCCATTTTTTTATCCTTGCTTCTTCTTTTTTTTTCCCAGTACTTTGTATTTCTATTTATATTCATGTGTTCTTTTAATACCTTTTATTAACTTTTTCGATTTAAATTCATTGTTTTTTCTTTTTCTTTTACCGTACTTCGGATTGCCTTTTTAAATTAGCCTCTTGACCTATTTATTTTAAGAGTCCGGTGTAGAAATCACTAAAGTAGAGATTAATCAACTTTTCTTAATTATATTCTAACTGTAATTAAAATTGACTAAGCATAAAATTTGCAAAATCATTTTTAATAATTCTAAAAAGTCAGTAGAATAAATTATTAAAATCTAATAGAATGAAAATGAACTTATTGAGTTCTAAATATGAAATCACTAAAAATTATATATATATAAGCTTTAATAACTTATAATTCTTGGCACCAAAGTGATTAGTTGCATGTATGCTAATGATGTCGTTTTTTCTTTTTATATGATGTTTTTTTATGTCTTCATCTTCTAGAATGTGACAATGTAACATGATTTCATAGTTTATTAGAACAATCTCCTATGCTTTTTAGATATGTAATTATTTGTTGCATAATTGTGCATTTTAGATATGTAATTCTATGTTTCATAATTGTGGAATGAGGGTTTTTGGAAATTTGACACTTAAAATAATTGTGTTTAAGTCTGTATAAATGTTACCTCTATGTCTTCTTAACTATACTAGATGGATATACAATAATTCATTCTATGAAAAAATAATCAACCTAACAAGCTCATTACAATCAACATCATGCCAATCTTACTCTTAACATCACTCCTACATATTGATGTAGGAAAATATCAAAATCAATGACTCTTACATAATAATGTAGGAAGATATTTATAACCATATCATATTGTATGCAAATTAATCTTACCAACTCTAAGGTGATTTTAGTGGCCATTACGCCATGTAAGCTCCACAAGTTGACTACTTGCAATTTTTTTCAAATACCTAAGTGGCCTAAATTTTATAATTCTAAATCATCTATCTATATATAATTATAATTATAGAATTTTAAGTTGTCTTTCTCCAACTAAACCTCATATATGATAATCACATATAAAGCCCCAAGGGATAAATCAGTTGGTCAAACATTCTCGACGCCCTTAGGGTCAGACCTTGCTAGTTTGGCATACAAGTAGATCCCTTTGGGTTCATCTACCTAGATTTTCCCATGGATGTAGTGGTCTACCTGGATCTTTTTCCCATGGATGTACCTCCGAGTTCATCTACCTGAATTTCCCCATGGATGTAGTGGTCTACTTGGATATTTTTCCCATGGATGTACTTTCAGGTTGATCTACCTGGATTTTCCCATGGATGTAGTGTTTGGGTTGATCTACCTAGATTTTCCCATAGATGTACCTTTGGGTGGATCTACCTAGATTTTCCCATGGATGTAATGGTCACTAAGTGTACCTGGATTTTCCCATGGATGTAGTGGTCACTAGGTGTCCATAAACCACCCCTAAAAATAATGATAAACACACACATATATAATTTTAAGTTATTTTTCTCCAACTAAACCTTATATATGATAATCTCTCTCTCTCTCCCTCTCTCTCACACACACACACATAATTTTAAGTTGTTTTTCTCCAACTAAACTTTATATGTGATAATCACATATTTCTAAATAAATATGGCATTCCTATAAAATTTATATTTATTCACTTTCTAATATTACATTTGATTGAATCTTAAAAAAAAAAATCAATTTCATTTAGTCATTAATTTAAAATTCATTTTTTTTTTAATTCTCTAATTTATATTATTTTTTTCCATAATTATAACAATTTGATGCTTATTTTACCAAGATTTAATGTCACACTTAATACTTATTTTAACAAAGCTTCAATGTCACACTTAATAATTATGTTACAAGTTCTAATATCACATTTAATACTTATTATACCAAACTATTCTCTCTATACTTTGACATTATCATTTTACATTAAATGTACACTGCAAAAGCATTATCAAGCTCCAATATCACATTTAATACTTATTTTACTAATCTCTTCTCTCCATAAGTAACATTATGATTTCACAATGTAAAAAAAAAAAAAAAATTAAATTAGATTTAAATACTTATATTATAAAATTTTATTGATAAATTTTTCTATTTTACTTTGCGTTAAAACTAGGTTCTCATGCTACCTAATATACCTCATACAACTTGATATTATCATTTTACCTGATGTATAATGAAAAAAAAAAAAAAAAAAAAAATAGAATTAACTTGACATTATCAATTTACCTGAGATGTATAATGCAAAAAATAAAGAAATAGAATTAACTTGACATTATCATTTTACCTTAGATGTATAATGCGAAAAATAAAGAAATAGAAATTTTTTAGTTAGTTTCAAAGACTTTTATATTATTAAATTCTATTGATGTCTTTTGCTATCTTGCTTATTTGGAAGTGCATTAAAATTAGGATTATATGTTATCGAATATACCGCATACAACTTCACTTTGACCGACTATCATGATATTGTTTATGATATCCAATGAATCATTTTTTGAGATTATTACATGTTTTGATTTTTTTATTTAAAAAAAAATAAAATTGGGTTAAAATGTTTTTATCAGTAATTTAATTATAATAATTTTATATTATTTTTTTTCAAATTATTTTTAAAATGTATATTGGTTTAAATTTTATATATTATTTGAAAATGTATATTGGTTTAGATTTTATATAATATTTTGTTCAAATAAATTTTAGAGATATAACTATAATCACATATATTTTAATAAATATGTTATTAATATGAAGTATATTATGTATTTATTTGTTAATGTTATTTGAAAGTTATTCATTTTATATTATTTAGAGGTTTTTCCAACATTACATTTAATGATTATTTTTTATTTTATTTCTTTTATTTTATGTTATTAACAATTTTAATGTTAATATTAATTTAGATTTATAATGTAAATAATTAAAGAGACAAATAATTTTGGATTATAAATAAAAATTGTATATTATAAAATCTTATTAATGTTTTTTTTGTTTGTTGATTTAGAATGCATTAAAAGTTAGAGCAACTTAATATATGTTATAAAATTTATTTTGACAGATTTCATATGATTTTTCCTATAATACATAGGAAATTAAGCTCTCATTGTATGAGCTACAGACCCAAAATCCAGACAGACTCAACTCTGAGATTCTATAGGCTAATAACTCGACTTATTTACAAATCAGGGTTTCAAAATTTTAGGGTAATAACTTGGCAAGTGTGGGGTGCCTACTACCAACTCAAAATGCAAAATGAACTTTGAGAGTTAGAAAGCTCATAAATTGGCTTATTAAAAATATTTGGGAACATAAACTGAAAAAATAAGGGAACATAAATTTGCTAAAATATTGGTCATTGTCTGCAAGAGGGATAGATCTGCTATCAAACCAAAATGCAGAGTCAACTATTAGACGTAGGACACTAACTTTGGCTTATTAAAAATATTAGGGAACATAAAATCAGGGAATAAAATAGAATTGAGCAAAGTACTAGCCATTTTCCGCAAGTGGGAGAGGTCTGCTACATCAACTATGTATTGTATGAATTCATCTGCAATCTACTCAAATTACTTGAATGAAATAAGCAATGCTAGCCTAGCCTAAACTGTGTACCTGGGACACTCTTGTTTATTAGGTTCCTTACTTTCGATGGCATCACCATGTTGTGTGTCTATTAGGTCTATTACTTTCAATGGCCTTGCCAGGTCGTGTGTCTATTACTTTCAATGACCTCACCAAGTCGTGTGTCTATTGATTCTTCTAGGCCATCCTTAGTTTTTTCCTATTCTCATTGAAGCATTTGTTGTAAAGTTCCCAAAAAGCATTTGTTTGATGTAGTTGTTGTAAAGTTCTCAACTTCTTCACTAGATTCCAATCCCATTGCCATTGATTACCAAAACTTGTTATTACTTATAATTATTAATATCTATTGTATGGGGTTTGGTTTGGATTTGTGCTATTTATTTAAAAAGACAAAGGTACTTAATGATAGGTATTAAATAATAATGATAAGGTCGAACTAATTAAATCATGGGACTCGGTAATTAAAAAAAATACCATTGTTTTTAATTATTTTTAAAATAATATTTTATTTAAATAATAAAAAATAATAAATTTAATTTTTTATATTTTAGAAAAAAATTAATAAAAGATATTTTTAAATTAATATTTTATTTAATTAATAAAAAATAATATATTATTTTTTTATATTTTAGGAAAAATAACTAAAAATCTTTAGTAATTCACACAATTACTTTAACAATATTTACACACAATTACAAGCAACCAAGAAACTTATTACAAGAAACCTATTAAAAGTCAAATTTAATAAATAAGAAAATAAAAAGATACTCTTATGGAGATATTACTACAGTGGAGGAATCAATTTGTATCTATTTTGCGGGATATAATATTATGCATAAATTGATTTTGCGAAAACTGCTTCTGCTTGGCTAAGAGCTCGTCTTCCTCGGACGTAAGGAAACAGGTTAACGGCCCAAGACCCAGAGGCATCTGGCAGGAGTGAGAGCCTGCTCCCGATTACGGACCACCAGCAGGGTTATGCCAGGTGGCGTGGTTTTCCTATTTAACAGTGATGAGTCAAACCCAGCATTCGCGGATAGCAGCCAGAGATGGCTGTCCTCACTGTTGGTTTGACACCTGAGTTGATAGGTTTTACCACCTTCAGAAAAAAAAAATGTATAAAACTCTTAAGGAGATATTACTACATGGCAGGAAATCAATTTGTATCTATCTCGTAAGATATAATATTATGCAAAAATTATACATTATGGGAACATATACAATTACAAACTGTCTAAATCTTTAGAAATATTTGCACACAATTAAAACAGCAGGAAGTAAGTAATTAGAATATACTCTGCCTAATTAGTTTCGTATCACCAGATTCAATTTAAAAGTTTAATATCTGAATTCACCAAACCGGGTGGCGGTCAAATTAATGTTCGACGGCTTAAACCTGCGGAGGAAACCACAACTGTACTAAGTTGTGAACATGCTGATTAGATTCATCTTAGGAAGATTATCGACGGTGGTCAAAAAGTTAATTTAACATGCAGGATGCAGGAGTTTAACTAAAAATTAGTGAGGATTTAAATGAAAATAAATAATTTAATAGGCAGGAGCTTTAATGAAAAAATAAATCTAATATAAAAAATATTTAAATTCTTTTAATAAGATTTTAATTAAAACAATTTATCTACCTATAAATTTAATGGAAGCATGGTTAAAATGGGTTAATAAAAACTAAATTAAAACACATCTGTGCGTACCTAGAGTTGTAACTTGGGGTAGGGTTAGAGTTGTAACTTGGGGTAGGGTTTGACCCGTGGTAACATTAGCCAGAATAGAACAGAGCTCACGTCTTTGACTGTAGGAGAAAAGGTAAGACGCCCATACCTTCTAATGATTTATCAGTAAAGGAGAAAGAGGAGGGATTGGGTAAACATTAAGGGAAAGAGGAGGGATTGGGTAACATTAAGGGTAATTATACCGATAGGCATTCCTTTTATTGGAATTGACTTTTTTAATACATTTGTTAGTTAATCATATTGATCAGATGGTCTAAGTTGAAAGATGCTGGTATATTTCGTAGTTACCACTCCATCAATAACTGAAAGTTAATATATTTGTTAATTAATCATATTGATCAGATGGTTTAAGTTGAAAGATGCTGGTATATTTTTGTAGTTGCCACTCTATCAATGACTGAAATTAAAAACGATAACTTCTTTATATATCTAAATTAAGTATTTAAACTTTATTTAAAATAACTTTTTACTAAATTTCGATTAATTTTTTACTACACCTCTTATTTACGGCCACTTATTTACGACCACGTGTAGTGATTAGAAAACTCAAATTTAAAATAATTGAAACAGATGTTGATTTACATTCTTAAACATATGGTTGTTGAATCATGAAAAAATAATAGCAATCTGAATAAATAACAAACTTGAATAAATAGCATTAAGGTTTCTTACCCGATCATCCTCATAAACCTAATCTTCTTAAGTAAATAACATTAAGGTTTCTTACCCGATCATCCTCATAAACCTAATCTTCTTAAGTAAATAACATTAAGGTTTGTTACCCGATCATCCTCATAAACCTAATATTCTTTTGTTGTTTCTCTTCGCTGGTACATGCCAAGTGGAACTTATGCGTATTGGAATATATAGTGACAAAAGGAAACGTAATAACGCCTATTATTAATATTACAAGCTGGCATATTAACTCGATAGCTAGCATTTATTTATTCATATTTATTAATATTAATTATTAGTTTAGCTTATTAATTAAGTAAATTTTAGTTTACAATATTCTTTATTATTATCATTTTATTTTATTAAATAAATTAATATATTTTAATATTAATATCATTAACATAAATAACATTAAATATAAATAAAATTATAATATTAAGTTTTAATATTATTTACTAATATTAATTTTAATTTGAGTATTATTAATAATTTGAATATTAATAGTAATTTGAAAATTCATTATAGATTATAAGAGATAATATAAATTTAAGTTGTTTTAATTTTTATTTATTTAATGTGGTAATTTTATTTTAGTTTTAAGTTATTTTAATTTATTAATTTTTTAATATTAACAATTTTTTTTATCAATATCATTAAATATTTATAAAATTTAAATATAATTTTTTAATATTAATTTGAATACTAATATTAAGTAATATGAATGCCAATATTAATATTACTTTTAATATTATTAATATTTATAAATATTAATTTTAACATTAATTAATAATATTAAATAATATTATCATGGTCAATTATGGTCAATAATCATAGTCACATTGTGACAAATATTGTCTTTTAGTCCAACATCACATTATGATAATCATGGATATCCATGGTCAACCATGGTCCAATGTCGCATTGTGAGAAGTATTGTCTCAATATGAAAGTCAACCATCATCCAGCGTTGCATTATAACAAATATTGCCTCAAAATGAAAACCTATCATGGTGCAACGTTGCATTGTGACAAAGATTGTGTCAATATGAAAGTCAATCATGGTCAATGATGGTCAACCATGTTTATTTTAGGGTTTATAATATGCATTCAAACATTGTATTGTGACAAATATTGTCTCAATATGAAAACCAATCATGGTCAACCATGGACAATCATGGTCAATATGAAAATCAACCATGGTCAATAATGGTCAACCACGGTCCAATGTCACATTGTGACAAAGATTGTCACAATATGAAAATAAAACATGGTCAAGCATCGTCGACCATGGTCAACCCTGCTCAACCATTATGGACCATGGTCAACCATCGTCGACCATGGTCAATCATGGTCAACCATGGTCCAATGTCGCATTGTGAAAAAGATTGTGTCAAAATGAAAATCAACTGTGATCAATCATGGTCAACCATGTTGAACCATGGTCAATAATCATGGTCACATTATAACAAAGATTGTCTCTTGGTCCAACATGACAATATGACAACCATGGTCATCCATGGTCAACCATGGTCCAACGCCAAATTGTGACAAAGATTTTGTCTCAATATGAAAATCAACCATGGTCAATCATGGTCCAACATTGCATTTTGACAAAGATTTTCTCAATATGAAAATCAATCATGGTCAACCATGGTCAAACGTCACATTGTGACAAAGATTGTCTCAATACAAAAAACAACCATGGTCGACCATGTTTATTTTAGGGTTTATATACCTTGGGTATATAATATTAAGCCCTTAGATTTAATATTATTTCCTTGGGTTTATAATCCTTTGATTTTTAAGTATTAATCCCTTGTGTTTATTAGTCCCTTCGGTCTATAATATTAATCCCTTGGCTTTATTAATTTATTAGGGTCCATATTCCTAGGGTATAATATTATTCATAGGGTTTATAATATTAATCCTAGGATTTAATATAAATCTTTTGGGTTTATAATCATGATAAACCATGGTCAAGCATGGCCCAGTGTCACATTGTGACAAAGGTTGTCTCAATATTAAAATCAACCATGTTCAACCATTGTCAACCATTATCATTCACAGTGAACCAATGTCGAATGTCACATTATAACAAAGATTTTCTCAATGTGAAAATCAACCATAGTCAACCATATTCAATCATAGTGAACTATGTTAAACCATGGTCAAATATCACATTATGACAAAGATTGTCTCAAAATGAAAATCAATCATGGTAAAGCATGACCAATATGAAAATCAACCATGGGCAACCATGGTCGAACGTCACATTGTGACAAAAATTGTCTCAATACCAAAATCAGCCATCGTCAACCATTATAAATCATGGTCCAATGTCACATTGTGACAAAGATTTTCTCAATATCAAAATCAAGCATAGTAAATCATCGTCAAAGATTGTCAATAGAAGTGCTCACATTGTGACAAAGATTCTCTCATAGTACAACGTCACGTTCTCACAACCATGGTCATCCATGGCCAACTATGGTCAGCCATGGTCAAACATCACATTGTGACACCAATTAATATAGGGTTTAATATAGATCCCTTGGGTTCATAATCCATTAGGTTTATAGTATAAATTCCTTGGGTTTATGATATTAATCATATGGTTAATGTTCCTAGGGTTTAATGTTATTCCCTTGGGTTTATAATCCCTTGGTTTTTTAATATTAAACCACTATCAACCTTGATAAATCATGGTCAACCATGGTACACCATGTTTGTTTTAGGGTTTAAAATATTTATATTAGGTTTTATATACCTTGGGTTTATACAATTAATCCTTTTGGTTTTTTAGGTTTTTAGTATTAATCCCTTGTTGTTATTAGTGTCTTGCGTTTATAATATCAATCCCTTAGGAATATTAATCTAAAGGTTCATATTCGTAGGGTATAATATTATTGATATGGTTTATAATATTGTTCCTATGGTTTCTAATATTAATCATAGGGTCTATATTCCTAGGGTTTAATATTAGGCCTATGCTTTATAATATTAATCTTAGGGTTCAATATTAATTTTTTTAGCTTATAATCCCTTAGGTTTATAATATTAACCCCTTGGGTTAGGGTTTATTTTCCTAGGATGTAATATTAATCATAATGTTTAATGTTGTTCCCTTGGATTTTAATATTAATCCCTTCGGTTTATTAATCATATAGGTTTATAATGTTGATCCTAATGTTTATAATATTAATCTTAAGGTTTAATATTTATTTTAGGGTTTATAATATTTATCTTAGGGTTTATATCCCTTGGGTTTATAATATCCCTTGTGTTTAATATTATTCACATGGGTTTATAATCCTATGGGTTTATTAGTCTTTTTCTTTTATGATATCAATCCATTGGATTTATTAATATAAGGGTTCATATTCTAAGTGTATAATATCATTCATAAGGTTTATAATTGGATTTATAGTATTAATCTCTTGGGTTTATAATATTAATCCTAAGGTTCATAATATTAATATTAGGGTTTATATTCCTCGGGTTTAATATTAATCTTAGGGTTTAATGTTATTCCCTTCGGTTTATAATATTAATCTTAAGGTTTAATATTTATTTTAGAGTTTATAAAATTTATCTTAGGGTTTATATCTCTTGGGTTTATAATATTAATCCATTTTGTTTAATATTTTTCCCATGAATTTATAATCCCCTCATGTTATTAGTCTTTTTCTTTTATGATATCAATCCCTTGGATTTATTAATATAAGGGTTCATATTCTAAGTGTATAATATCATTCATAAGGTTTATAATATTAATCCTAGGGTTTAATTTAAATCTCTTGGGTTTATAATCTATTGGGTTTATAATACAAATTCCTTGGGTTTATTAATCCCTTCGTTTAGAATATTAATATCTTGGGTTTAATATTAATATTAATCTCTTGGATTTATTTTTAGTTTAATATTAATATGTTGGATTTATAATTTGTAATATTATGACTTATAATATTAATCCTCGAGGTTTATAATACTTGTCTATTGGGTTTACTGATCCCTTGGGTTTATAGTGTTAATTTGTTGGGTTTATTAATCCATTCAATTTATAATATTGATAATTAATTGGGTTCATTAACCCCTCGGGTTTTAAAGGTCTTGGTATTATAATATTAATAATGAGTTGGGTTCATTAATCATAGGGTTTATAATATTAATCCTTGGGTTTATAGTCCATTGGGTTTATAATATAAATTTGAGGATTTAATATTTTCCCCTTAAGTTTATTTTGTGTTGGGTCTATAATATTAATCCCTTGGGTTTATTTTCGCTCGAGTTTATAATATTAATCCTTTGTGTTTATAATATTGAGATTTTTAATATTTAATATCATACTTAATATACAAAGGTTTGAAATGTTATTGGGTTTTATAAATTTAGTGTTTATAGTATTAATATTAATCCTTTATGTTTGTTAATCCTAAGAGTTTATAATATTTATCCCTTGGATTGATATTATTTATAATCCCCTAGGTTTATAATATTAATCCATTGGGTCTATTATAATATTAATATTAAGGCTTATAATCCCCAGATCGGGATGATGGAGTGGGTAATCAATGTAATAATGGAAGTCAAAAGCCAGGAGGTGAGAGGACTCCCTGCCACTACCCACACGCTTATATCGCAGGGCATGGTGGCATCCCACATGTCTGCAGCGACGTCAGAAGGGAGAAGTGGCATTTGGTACACAGGTAAGAGAAGAGGTGGTAAGGACGACTGCGTAAGGTGGATGGGATGGCAGGTAGGTAAGGCAAAGTATGAGAGGGAGCGTAGAGAAGGGAGGATGGATAGATTGCAGGGCAGCGGGAGAACGAGAGCGGAGGACTAGCCATACTCACATTCAGCAAGCAGGCATAGCAACCATAGGTACATTAACTGTTTTCTTTCTGTAATTAGTAAAGGAAAGTCTAGCATGCCGGGTGGGGGAAGAGAATTGTGCCCTGTCAGGAAGGAAATACCACGGGGAGAGATTATGCTGAGTAGAAAGAGCAGAAACAGTGAGGAAGAGTGGCCCTTTAGCTCTGCGTCGCTGCTGGTCAGGCTTGAGGGCATAGAAGCTAATAGGGAGTGGCGCATTTTGCTCAGGGAAAAGGCTAGCGAGGCTAGAGAGGATTTTATCCAGGTGGAATGGAGGATTGAGGGTTCGGCGAAGTTCTTCAGGCCGAATTTCTGGGTAGATAGGGGGAGATATGGCAGCAGAGAAGAGCAAGCCTGGGAGGGGAAGCTGGGTAGGAAGCTAAGCAAGGAATGGGTGGCATGTAGAGGCAGTAGCGTTGCGAGGGTAGGGAGTGGCGATGGCATGCAAGGCAGGGGGAGGGAGGAGAGTCTTAGCACGAAGCTCCCTTTGCACACTTTACTGGGGTCAAACAGGGAATGGGTTAGCCTGAGGGACCTCAATGTGGGAGGAAGGGACAGTGGAGGAGTGACCGAGACCATGTTGGGTCTAACTAAGGGGCGGGATGGGTTGAGCAGCGAGAAGGTGAAGCCCACCCCTGTTTCACCTGAATGCCTGGGAGCAACAAAGTGCGGGCAAAGGGGAGTCGATGACAGAGAATAGAAACTCCACGAGACAATAGGAATTTGGATAGGTAATGGTTTTATTATCCTGACATTGAATTGTGATCACTGTGAATAGGTAGTAGACAACTGTGACATGGTGCGTCCATGTTATAGACATTTTTGGGCCCTACAACCCCAAGCATGAAATGTCCATAAACCAAGGGCTCCTAAGTCCCTAAAACTGTTGTTCTAACCCCTAAAGGAACAAGGTCAACAGATTACAGCTTCTCCCAGAAGTACTCCATGAAAAACTGCTCAAAATTGGTCAAAACAGGATCATTTCAGCTGCTCCACTGGCCAAGTGCGTTGCATCTCACCTAAATACACTATGTGGGTGCGTTGCATTTCAAAAATCCCTTCTGTGGGGTGCGATGGGCGAGAAATGAAAAATGGCAGTGTCATTCCGCGAGGTGGAGAGGCAATGGAAGCTTCCAGAAACTTCTCCTGTGATACTTGCCTCACTAAATTCGACCAAGGATGAGTAAGAGATCATCAATCTCCAAGTGGAAGCAAGAACTATCAGAGGGAAGACACTAATCAAATCATGAGCTGACTCATCTCCATTACAGACATCTATATATGGATCCCTCATCCCAAAGATCCAGAGGCTGGAATTTTGCATATTGTAAGGAATTGTTGTTGGTTTCTTGAGACAAACATCAAATTGTTGGGTGATCTAAGCTTTGTTTGAGGTGAAGAGGGGCTTCTTTGCTGGGAGGTTGATGCTGGGTCAGAACAACTGGTTGTAACTCCTCTTGGCTCTTTCTTGTTTTATCAATAAAAGCTATTCAAGTTTTCCTCCATGCTCTTGTGTCATTGATGCTTGTTACATTTGTATGGTCAATTTACATCTGATCCTAGATTGTTTATGATTATAGATCCATGTCTTTGTATAGTGCTATGCTTCTGTGATCTTACAGGTACTTTGTGCTCTTTGTGAAAGGATTCTGTCTTTCTTTCCTTAGTAGCTAGGATTTTCATTGCACAAAGAAGATAACAAGATTGTTTATCATCTTAGATTGCATTTTAGGAATTACATCTACATCTCGCAGTGAACCTGAAAGGCAAATTTCATAAACAAGATCAACTGAAAAAATAAATTCAATGAATCTAACAACGCTTTGGAACTTAATGCACAACATTTATAAGTCTTGGCTAGAGACGTATTCCGGCGTCGTAAAGCCTGGTAACTGTTGTTCTCACTGATGGTTGGGTGATTCCTCCGCTTTGAGACGATAAGTGCTAGTACGGACTTGTGCTCCCACGTACCATCGAGTATATTTTGGGAGACCCCAATAGGCTTAATCCTTTATCCATAGGAAGCCGTGTCTGCCGCCCTATCGATCGCAATGTACTGAACACAGCATTCGGGAAGATTCACTGCCGTACTGTAAAAAGTATTCTGTAGTTTTGCGATTGGTTTGGTAATCCCTCTACCTAGATTTCCAGAGCAGTCCCTTTCGTTCCTTTTCAGACTCTTTAACGGAAAAGGTCCATCTGAGCACTTGTCACTTCAGGCTCATTAAAATCGAAAGCGACTAGAGTCATCTTTTGTTTTTTCTCGACTCTTTAAAATTGAAAAAACAAGTTGTTTCAAAGCGTCTAAAATTTTATTTTAAACGGAATAATCATCACCTTTCCCTCGTTGGTCTTCGAAGTTAGTCTCCCTTCATCGCAAGCTCTTGTAGAATCACTAGGAAATCTTTTGGATAGACTAGATATGTCTGGACAACCGTCGACATCTAGGACGGTGTCATCCGACACAGCAGCAGCAGAACCTCTTGCTGCTACTCCAACAATGTTCGCTGGTATACCATCTGTCCCGGCAAGTTATCAACAACAAGCCGGAGTCCAATCAGGGACTGTTTCGACGACATGGTCTGTTCCTATTTCTTCATCCAGATTATCATCTGGTATTTCTTATGTTGAAACTCAACAAATTGATCCAATGTGTCTTCAAAGGCCAATCTACCCTTTAAGTACTGGATTGCCACCATATGGAGGGCAGTATGCCTTTTCATTGTTCCCTCCCGGAGAACAATCATATGGGAGTTTACAACAAAGTTCAAGTCAAACTGGAATTACATCCAGCGGTTGGGTACCAATACTGCCTCAGCAACCAAGGGTTGTATATTCAATACAACCAGTCCACCCTGTGTCGAATATTCCCACTATACCTGCTATGATGACTGTGTCACAAGTACAAGCGCTACCTGTTGTATGTCAACCCCAAGTTTCTCAGGTTGCGATACAACAGCCTCTTGTCTCAACGACTCAATCACAACCTCAGGTTAGTGCCTCCTTATCTGGAGCGACTCAGGCTCAAACAAGTACTATGACTCCTCATCTTGGTCAATCATTCAGTATTGGACAACAGCAAATGGTCCAACAACCAGGGCTGGTTCAATCTCAACAACCGCAATTCCAGCAATCATATCAAGGACCTGAGCAACAAGTCTTTGTAAGTAATGGGCAACTGCATTTCCAAAGCAGTTATCAACAACCATGCTATAATGGTTATGCCCATCAACCTTGTCAAAGTTGCCAACATCAAATACATTATGCTGGTATGCAAATACCCACTGCTCAAGCGATTCCATCTTATCCTGGGTATGCTTCACCTAACCTAAATCAACAGTTGCCCTTTGTAGCAACTCTAGAATTACCAGATCTAAACCGGCTGACGAATGATCCAATTGCTTATGCCCCTTGGTGGCCAGCGATTCCGCATAAACTTCCGTCAGATATTCCTAAATTTAATGGAAATCCGGGTGAAGATCCGTCGAATCATGTGATGACCTTTCATCTGTGGTGTTCATCAAACACCCTAAACGATGATTCGATTAGGCTTCGCCTTTTTCAGAGGACGTTGACTGGTCCGGCAGCAAAATGGTACATCGAATTGCCTAGAGCTTCATTCGACAACTTCAGTACCTTAGCCACAACTTTTTTAACCCATTTTCAATTACGATAAGGTACGAAACAGGAACGGAACTCCTTACCAACTTCAAACAGACGACGACCACTCACATATCTGATCATATACATGAGTGGCAACGTCGTCATAGAATGGTAAAAACATATGTTCCTGATCAGCTCTTAGTTGAATGGTTTATCAAGTCATTACTACCTTCCATCACGGAAGATGTGGCAAAGGGGGGAGTTGTAACAGAAGAGAAAGTTATCGCTCGTGCGCAATATTTGGACTTGATTTACACTCAGTCCGGCACGCTCTACGATAAAATACCTGACGCCCCTAGACCGGAATTCTCAGTTCCTGCTCCTCCTAAATCAAACAATGACTCTCATGCCGGCGATGGCGTGATTGGCGCAACAGACACGGAATCAACAAAGGCTACATCCAAAAAGGCCCGTAAGATTTCAGGTCAAAATGCAAAAGATGAACTTCTTGCCTCGGAAGTAAATGCCGTGTCCACCGACAAGGGAAAACAACTGAAGCAACCAGGGGGCAAGAAGAAAAAAGAAGTAGGATGAGTCATCTCCTGAAAAACCTTCTACAAACCCTTCTGGGCAAAGGAAACCCCCTGCGGGGTGTCATATATGCGATGAGGATCATTGGACGAGAGATTGTCCACATAAAGCTGAAGTTAAGAAACTCTTTAAGAGTTCAAAAACCTCAGCAGTATTGACTGATCCGTTTCCAAACCCGGGAACCAAACTGGTTGCTAATCAAAATGCTTCCCAATCCCAAGTGCTTATGTTGTCTATCTCAAAGCAGCAAAATGATGCTTTGACAAGGAATAAAGATTACGGGAATCCACAGCTGTCAAATAACAAGGCTAATGAACAACCTAGTAGTTCGACAACAACTTTGACCGAAGTTGTGCCACCCATCGTTCCTGAACAAATGATAAAGTCACCAAAGGGAGTAGTACACAAATCGACATTTAATCCTCGTGCAAAAATAGCATAGAATTATAATATAATAGAGGACCTGGCCCAATCGCCGTCCACTATGTCGACACTTGAGGTACCGCAAAATTGCCTCTCCCAAGAGCAAGCTTTATTATCAGCAATAGGTGGGATTGACCCAATGGATTCCAATCTTGTGGCCTATGATCATAAAGGATATGACCCTCAGTTACCAGCTCAACTAGCTTTCCTTATTCAAGTGAAGGCCCTCAACAAAACTGTTCATCGAACAATTATTGATGAGGGGGCATCCACATGTATTATGTCGATGAGTTGCTGGAAAAATTTAGGCTCACCACCATTGTCGCAATCGTCAACAATGTTAAAAGCATTTGATGGACGATCATACACTCCATACGGGATTTTAAGTAACTTGCAAGTTGAACTGGGGGGTAAAACAGTAGAAATTGATGTTGAAGTAATCGACGGAAACCTCGATTACAACATCCTACTGGGAAGGCCCTGGATATATGCCATGGCCGCAGTTGTGTCGACCTACTTCAGGAAGATTGCATTTCCCTTCCAAGGAGGAATTACAATCGTCGACCAACAAACATTTCTCCCCAACAGTTCACAAGTTACGGGAAGCATTCCAATGATCCATGGAAGCAATCATTCACTCCAAAATATCGGAGTAGGTCTCCTAAAAGACCCTGCCTTAATGGGTACTTTTGCCCTACCACCTCCGAGTAATCTGGCGGAAGTGGCCACAGTGGAATATGAAATCTTCTATATCTAATGGATTCAGAAGATTCCTAAACATTTTGTCAGCATGGATCATCGCCCAGCGGAAATATTGTAGCAATCAATGTTCCTAGCTTGGGTGACAAACCCAAATCAACGCTCATAGAGTGTTTGGAGAGATAGATCTAAGGAATATGGCACCCCTTCAGATCCTTGGTCGAGAGTGCATGACACCGACGAAGGAATTGTTCAATCAATAGTAATTGAAGGGGCACCATGGGATGATTACCACCATCGTTCTCTTCTTCCGAATTGTGGAGAAGATACTCCTGATGACCTTTATCATCCTTCAGTTTTTTATTTTCTATCAAATATTGTAAATACGGTGGATTCCGAGGACGGTTCTTATCTCGTGTCGACCTCGTTAAAAAATGAAACAAGGAGTCATGAGGATAGTTCGTTTACTGTATCAACCTCATTAAAAAAATGAAACAAATCTCCTTTCCAAATCTCAAAGGTAAACCTTCATTCCAACCACCGAGTTGAATGCAATGAAGCTTGGGGGGCATGCACCTCGATTTGCGTTATTATGCTGGGGGCATGCAAACTTATCACGAGCAGTGTTACTGTAGGGTTCAAGTTCGTTAAAAAATAAACCCACCAGGAGCAGTGTTACTGCAAGGTTCAATCTCCTTAAAAAATAAACCCGCATCGAGCAGTTTTAGCAAATAGTTCAAGCTCGTTAAAAAATAAACATAAGCCATGAGCAAATGTTTCCCCCCGCATTTAGGCTCATTAAAAAAATGAACTATTCACTAGTAAATAACCATCGTGAATGTAGTACTTCAGCCATTAAAGCCTTGGTCGTGTTTGCACCGTCACCTCCACTTTTACATTGGCCGATCATTCACCTCCATTTTATTGTTTACCCATTTTGAGGAACATCTGCGAAGATTGATTTCACTAGCCATCCTTGTAACACTGTCGTGATTGGAAAATTCCAAACCTTACCTGGAATCAGTTGCTACCCATTTTATCACTCGTTCCTCAAAAGACGAGTCTCCTTTAAGCTCTTTTCAACTGACTCGTAAAATATGAAAAGATTCCCGAGCCATTTGCCTCTCCAGCTCGTTAAAGGGACAAGAAGTGCTATCCCTCCTCTATATTTTAATCTTTTTGGACCTGAGGGATTATTACACAAAAAGATCGAGCACTTGTTTTGTTCGGCTCGTTAAAAGTATCGAAAATTCATCCCTTTTGTATTGTTTTATACTTTTTCGGACTTAAGGGATTAGATGACGAAAAAGGAATTTTGGAGTTACCTTTACGTTCCTTTTCAGACTCTCTAAAATTGAAAAGGACCGAGTTATCTTTGTCGTTAAACTCGTTAAAAAGATTAATAATGACAAACTTGTCTATAGACGAGAACGAGTTTCACTATCGCTAGGCTCGTTAAAACATAGCGATGGGTTTGCCCGAAGGGCAAATTATAGAACAAGCATATGTTATCCTCCTCAAGCTTGACAAAAATAAAGAGGTACTGGTCAGCAATGACTGGGGAAAAATTGGGAAGAAAACTTGAAGAAACTTTGTTGGTAGCAAGTTTCTCTTGAACATGACACTTCCACTCCGTGTCCGAGTCGGGTTGGGTTGTTTCATTCACCGGTCATATCACCATGGTCCCATCATACCATCCACATTTGGGGTTAATGCTACCAATCCATCACATCAGTGTCGCCGATATGTTCAAGAGAAGTTATTCAGAGAATTCACTTGTGTCTCACCCACTACCATACATTTATACTCCATTCTTTCATGACCGCCACCCTGAACCTTATATCACCAGATCGTTTTCACCTCCATTAAAGTCATTTGCTCCGTCCCGTGTCATTGATGTGGGATTCATTAAGGCCCTCCTGTGATGGATCGCTTCTTGTTGACATCAACTCATTATCCAAGAAGTTGATCTAGGAACACCCCATTCAGTACTTTGAAGCTTGCATGCCTCAATAGCAAGTTTCTCACTTCCGGCGACAGGTTTACATCAATGGCCTTCAATCGAAAGATTTTGCGTGGTGTTCGACGCCAAGTCCTTTATTCACACCACGTGAATTGTACTGCAGTACCTTGAGGGTCATTATCATTATCGGTGATTCCTCTCGTGCCTGTTAACAACTTACATCATTGGCTGGTAATCAGGCGATGTCTTTCCATGTTCGACTCCAGAACAGCTTTCACATGGATCGACTTGTACTTCGAGTGAAGATCGAACGAGATTGAAGACCCTGGATCTAGGTTCATCCATCTAGGCTACGATATATATTCAGGGAATTAAAGACATCAAATGTACATCATTGCCGCATAGATAATCATCCAATCAAAAGGATGATGGCTCTATCAGAATCATCAGTCTACACTCAGACAATTGTCTGTCCTATGTACATGAAAATGAATTTATAAAGCTAAGCATGGGAATGCCCGCCTCAGCTAGATCATGAAAATATTATGAAGATAATGTATTGTATTGTATCTTATTACAGGTCTCCTCCCAGCATTGAAAGAACTTTGGATCCTCATAATAAAGCATTTCACTCGACATCAAAAGATTAACGACCTCATGCTTTAGGGGGCAACTGTTATAGACATTTTTGGGCCCTACAACCCCAAGCATGAAATGTCCATAAACCAAGGGCTCCTAAGTCCCTAAAATGTTGTTCTAACCCCTAAAGGAACAAGGTCAACAGATTACAGCTTCTCCCAGAAGTTCTCCATGAAAAACTGCTCAAAATTGGTCAAAATAGGATCATTTCAGCTGCTCCACTGGCCAAGTGCGTTGCATCTCACCTAAATACACTGTGTGGGTGCGTTTTATTTCAAAAATCCCTTCTGTGGGGTGTGATGGGCGAGAAATGACAAATGGCAGTGTCATTCCGTGAGGTGGAGAGGCAATGGAAGCTTCCAGAAACTTCTCCTGTGACACTTGCCTCACTGAATTCGACCAAGGATGAGTAAGAGATCATCAATCTCCAAGTGGAAGCAAGAACTATCAGAGGGAAGACACTAATCAAATCATGAGCTGACTCATCTCCATTACAGACATCTATATATGGATCCCTCATCCCAGAGATCCAGAGGCTGGAATTTTGCATATTGTAAGGAATTGTTGTTGGTTTCTTGAGACAAACATCATATTGTTGGGTGATCTAAGCTTTGTTTGAGGTGAAGAGGGGCTTCTTTGCTGGGAGGTTGATGCTGGGTCAAAACAACTGGTTGTAACTCCTCTTGGCTCTTTCTTGTTTTATCAATAAAAGCTATTCAAGTTTTCCTCCATGCTCTTGTGTCATTGATGCTTGTTACATTTGTATGGTCAATTTACATCTGATCCTAGATTGTTTATGATTATAGATCCATGTCTTTGTATAGTGCTATGCTTCTGTGATCTTACAGGTACTTTGTGAAGCTGGGCGTGCAAGGGAGCAGGTAGCTAAAGACTATCAAAGAAGAGGGGAATCAAATCAGGAGATTAGCGCAAGACAGAGGTTGGTCTTCCTGTTCCTCTCTATCTATAATTCATAAAGGAAAAACGAAAGTAGCTTTTCTCTGTTTGTTTCTAAGGTAGCTGTCACACCTTAGTGGGATAGAGCAGTTCTGTATAGACACTTTTCCCTGTAACAGTCCAGCCAGAGGAAGAGGTCGTGGAGGACGAGGAAAATCTGGTCCTCATTCGAAGGACTTGGGAACCACGGAACAGAGGAAAGGGAGAAGATCCATAGACGAGACTATTAGGGAGGTAGCGAAAGAATATAAGGAAGGAACGGGTGCAGGGATCTGCAATATTATATAAGAAACGGAGGACCAAATTATGGAAGAGGACTCCGAGGATGAAATGGAGGAATGGAAAGAACACATTCCAGATCCTGGGAACACCAAAGGGAGACTATCCCAATTCAAACAGACCTTACATCTGTATTGGCTCATGAAAATATTGGTAAGAAAAGCAATGGAACAGGTGTCCAAGGGGATGGCTCTGATCATTAGAGACATGCCAGACTACACAAAGGACTTGCAAACTATATAGTTCCAGCTCTGCAAGTAGGACATTAGACTGGATCGTATTCAGTGACACATTCCATGCATTATCGAAATGACACCAACACCTGGAGACTCAGTTGACGATCCAACAACAATTGAGTCAGAACTGGAAGACCTCAAAGAATAGTTGAGCACAATGATAAAGCTCAAGTTTTTCTATTTTTTAGCAGCTAGCTTTCTTTTACATGCATGCTTATGGTATCTAAGACTATAGACTAGTTCTTAAATAGTTATGTATATATTGCTTGGGTAGAAATACTGATAACTTATCGTTTCTGGATGGCTTACAATATGCATCGGTGGCCAACAAACTTGGTTTCCCATTGGGCAAGTTGAGGCCACCTATTAACTGTATGTGGTTTCAGTTTGTTTATATATAAATAGAAAAGAAGGATTTACCTAAGCTTAAGAAAAAAACAAATATTAATGCTTATAATATTGGGTTTGATGGTGTTAGGATTTATAGTATTTATTTTAATATTAAAGTTTAATATCATGATGTATCACATTGTTCTTATTAATAATGCAACATTTTAATCCCTTGGGTTTATTATTACCTTAGGTTTACAATATCAATCATGGTCAACCATGGTTGAATGTCGCATTGTGACAAGGTTGTCTCACCATGAAAATAAATCATGTTTATTTTATTGTTTGTAATATATATATTGGGGTTTACCAATGTTGGATTTATAATATTAGTATCTTGGGTTTAATATTATTCCCTTGGGTTCATAATCCCTTGGGTTTATAATATCAATCATAGTCAACTTTATTAATCTCTTGTGTTTATAATATCGATCTAGTGTGCTTTTTGATCCATTAGGCTTTTAATATTTATCCCTTGGGTTCACTAATTCGTTGGGTTTTCAATATTGAACGGTTGGGGTTATTAGTTCCTTTGGTTTATAGTATTAATAATCCATTTGGTTTATTAATCCCTTGAGTTTAAAATATTAATTCTTAGGGTTTATTAATTAACCCATGTTTATTTTAGTATTTTTAATATTTATCTTAGGGTTTGTGTACCTTGGGTTTATATTATTGGTCCCTTTTGTTTAATATTATTCCCTTAGGTTCATAATCCCTTGGGGTTTTAGTATTAATCCCTTGGATTTATTATTCCTTTGTGTTTATAATATCAATCGCTTGGGTTTATTATTCCCGAGTCAAACATGGTTTATTATGATGTCGACCATGGTCCAACTTGGAATTGTGATAAGGATTGTCTCAACATGAAAATCAATGATGGTTGATCATGTTTATTTTAATGTTTATAATATTTATCTTAGTGTTTATATACGTTGGGTTTATAATATTAGTCCCTTGGGTTAAATATTATTCCTTGGGTTCATAATCTCTTGGGGTTTTAGTATTAATCCCTTCGTTTTATTATTCCTTTGGGGTTCTCATATTAATACCTTGGGTTTATTGTTCCCTTAAGTTTATAATATCGATCATGGTCAACCATTGTCAATCATAGCGAACCATGGTCAACCATGGTTGAATGTCACATTGTGACAAGAATTGTCTCAACCACGAAAAAAAATAATGTTTATTTTAGTCTTTGTAATATTTATATTTGGGTTTACGAATGTTGGGTTTATAATATTAGTCCCTTGGGTTTAATATTATTCCCTTGGGTTCATAATCCCTTGGGGTTTTAGTATTAATCCCTTGGGTTTATTATTCATTTGGGTTTATAATATCAATCTCTTGGGTTTATTATTCCCTTAGGTTTATAATATCAATCATAGTCAACCATGGTCAACCATGGTTGAAAGTCACATTGTGACAAGGATTGTCTCACCATGAAAATAAATCATGTTTATTTTAGTCTTTGTAATATTTATATTTCGATTTACGAATGTTGGGTTTATAATATTATTCCCTTGGGTTCATAATCCCTTGGGGTTTTAGTATTAATCCCTTGGGTTTATTATTCATTTGGGTTTATAATATCAATCCCTTCAGTTTATTATTCCCTTAGGTTTATAATATCAATCATAGTCAACCATTGTCAATCATAGCCAACCATGGTCAACCATGTTTGAATGTCGCATTGTGACGAGGATTGCCTCACCATCAAAATAAACCATGTTTATTTTAGTGTTTGTAGTATTTATATTTGGGTTTACCAGTGTTGGATTTAAAATATTAGTCCCATGGGTTTAATATTATTCCCTTGGGTTCATAATCCCTTTGTGTTTTAGTATTAATCCCTTAGTTTTATTATTCCTTTCGGTTTATAATATCAATCCCTTTGGTTTATTATTTCCTTAGGTTTATAATATCGATCATGGTTAACCATTGTCAATCATAGCCAACCATGGTCAACCATGGTTGAATCTCACATTGTGACAAGGATTGTCTCACCATGAAAATTAATCATGTTTATTTTAGTCTTTATAATATTTATATTTGGGTTTACAAATGTTGGGTTTATAATATTATTCCCTTGGGTTCATAATCTCTTGGGGTTTTAATATAAATCCCTTGAGTTTATTCTTCATTTAGGTTTATAATATCAATCCCTTGGGTTTATTCTTCATTTGGGTTTATAATATCAATCCCTTAGGTTTATTATTCCCTTAGGTTTATAATATCAATCATGGTCAACCATGGTTGAATGTCACATTGTGACAAGGATTATATCACCATGAAAATAAATCATGTTTATTTTAGTCTTTGTAATATTTATATTTGGGCTTATGAATGTTGGGTTTATAATATTATTCCCTTGGGTTTAATATTATTCCCTTTGGTTCATAATCCCTTTGGATTTTAGTATTAATTCCTTGGGTTTATTATTCATTTGGGTTTATAATATCAATCCCTTCGGTTTATTATTCCCTTAGGTTTATAATATCAATCATGGTCAACCATTGTTAATCATAGCCAACCATGGTCAACCATGTTTGAATGTCGCATTGTGACAAGCATTGTCTCACCATCAAAATAAACCATGTTTATTTTAGTGTTTCTAGTATTTATATTTGGGTTTACCAATGTTGAGTGTATAATATTAGTCCCATGGGTTTAATATTATTCCCTTGGGTTCATCATCCCTTGGGGTTTTAGTATTAATTCCTTAGTTTTATTATTCCTTTGGGCTTATAATATCAATCCCTTGGGTTTATTACTACCTTAGATTTATAATATCGTTCATGGTCAACCATGAAAATAAATCATATTTATTTTAGTCTTTACAATATTTATATTTGGGTTTATGAATGTTGGGTTTATAATATTAGTCCATTGGGTTTAATATTATTCCCTTGGGTTCATAGTCCCTTGGGATTTTAGCATTAATCACTTGGGTTTATTATTCGTTTGGGTTTATAATATCAATCCCTTGCGTTTATTATTCCCTTAGGTTTTTAATATCAACCATGGTTAACCATGGTTGAATGTCACATTGTAACAAGGATTGTCTCACCATGAAAATGAATCATGTTTATTTTAGTCCTTGTAATATTTATATTTGGGTTTATGAATGTTGGGTTTATAATATTAGTCCCTTTGGTTTAATATTATTCTCTTGGGTTCATAATCCCTTGGGGTTTTAGTATTAATCCCTTGGGTTTATTATTCATTTGGGTTTATAATATCAATCCCTTCGGTTTATTATTCCCTTAGGTTTATAATATCAATCATGGTCAACCATTGTCAATCATAACCAACCATGGTCAACCATGTTTGAATGTCGCATTGTGACAAGGATTGCCTCCCATCAAAATAAACCATGTTTATTTTATTGATTGTAGTATTTATTATTGGGTTTACGAGTGTTGTGTTTATCATTTTAGTCCCATGGGTTTAATATTATTCCCATGGGTTCATAATCCCTTGGGGTTTTAGTATTAATCCCTTAGTTTTATTATTCCTTTGGGTTTATAATATCAATCCCTCTGGTTTATTATTTCCTTAGGTTTATAATCCCGATCATGGTCAACCATTGTCAATCATAGCCAACCATGGTTGAATGTCACATTGTGACAAGGATTGTCTCACCATGAAAACAAATCATGTTTATTTTAGTCTTTGTAATATCTATATTTGGGTTTACGAATGTTGGGTTTATAATATTACTCCCTTGGGTGTAATATTATTCCTTTGGGTTCATAATCCCTTAGGGTTTTAGTATCAATCCCTTGGATTTATTCTTCATTTGGCTTTATAATATCAATCCCTTGGGTTTATTACTCCCTTAGGTTTATAATATCAATCATGTCAACCATGGCTGAATGTCAAATTGTGACAAGGATTGTCTCACCATGAAAATAAATCATGTTTATTTTAGTCTTTGTAATATTTATATTTGGGTTTATGAATGTTGGGTTTATAATATTAGTCCTTTAGGTTTAATATTATTCCCTTAGGTTCATAATCCCTTGGGATTTTAGTATTAATCCCTTGCATTTATTATTCATTTGGGTTTATAATATCAATCCCTTCGGTTTATTATTCCCTTAGGTTTATAATATCAATCATGGTCAACCATTGTCAATAATAGGCAACCATGGTCAACCATGTTTGAATGTCGCATTGTGATAAGGATTGTCTCACCATCAAAATAAACCATGTTTATTTTAGTGTTTCTAGTATTTATATTTGGGTTTAGCAATGTGGGGTTTATAATATTAGTCCCATGGGTTTAATATTATTCCCTTGGGTTCATCATCCCTTGGGGCTTTAGTATTAATCCCTTAGTTTTATTATTCCTTTGGGTTTATAATATCAATCCCTTGGGTTTATTATTCCCTTAGATTTATAATTTCGATCATGGTCAACCATGAAAATAAATCATGTTTATTTTATTCTTTATAATATTTATATTTGGGTTTACGAATGTTGGGTTTATAATATTAGTCCCTTGGGTTTAATATTATTCACTTGGGTTCATAGTCCCTTGGGGTTTTAGTATTAATCCCTTGAGTTTATTATTCATTTGGGTTTATAATATCAATCCCTTGGGTTTCTTGTTCCCTTAGGTTTTTAATATCAATCATGGTCAACCATGGTTGAATGTCCCATTGTGACAAGGATTGTCTCACCATGAAAATGAATAATTTTTATTTTAGCCCTTGTAATATTTATATTTGAGTTTACAAATGTTGGGTTTATAATATTAGTCCCTTCGGTTTAATATTATTCCCTTGGGTTCCTAATCCCTTGGGGTTTTAGTATTAATCTCTTGGGTTTATTATTCATTTGGGTTTATAATATCAATCCATTCAGTTTATTATTCATTTGGGTTTATAATATCAATCCCTTAGGTTTATATTATCTATCATGGTCAACCATTGAAAATCATAGCGAGTCATGGTTAGCCATAGTTGAATGTCACGTTGTGACAAGGATTGTCTCACCATGAAAATAAACAATGTTTATCTTAGTCTTTCTAATATTTATATTAGGGTGTACCAATGTTGGGTTTATAATATTAGTCCCTTGGGTTTAATATTATTTCCTTGGGTTCATAATCCCTCTGGGGTTTTAGTATTAATCCTTTGGGTTTATTATTAACTTAGGTTTATAATGTCAATCATGATGAGATTTATTAATATCTTGTGTTTGTATTATCAATCCCTTGCGCTTCTTGATCCCTTAGGTTTTTAATATTTACTCCTTGGGTTCACTAATTCCTTGGGTTTATAATATTAGTCCCTTTTGCTTAATATTATTCCCTTGAGTTCATAATCCCAAGGGTAATAATAATATAATATTATTATTATAATAATAATCTAATAAATATATTATGTTATTATAATAATATAATATATTTATCCCCGAATGCGGGTGCTTCAGCTGGAATTTAAGAAGATGGGACGAGCCTCATATAGAGAAGGGTGCGTTCACATGGCCTCAAGCATTGGGAAGACAACATGCACAGTCGGAACCTGGACCGGACCATCACCTCTGCATGCTTCAGGTATAGCTGGGCTTCGGCTCCATTTATTGCAGAAGTTATGGCGGGGGATAGTCGAGGAGAGCTGGTGGTAGTTAATTTCATGTATAGCCATGGACTCGGTTGGAAGCTTCATATGCATTGTTGGTCGGGCGAAGGTGGGTTCTAGGACGCTGTTGGGTCATGCTCGGCTTCTGAGTCGCGCCCTCCGCCAGCTCCAAATTTGCTCTTTTCTCCACTCTCGGAGTACCTGTGCGCTCTCTCTGCTCCATTTCCCATCATGGTGCAACAACAGTTAATTAGCAGAAGGGGTGGCTCGAGAGGTGGTAGCTCTCGACAGCAAGTCCAGAGGCGAAGCACCTCAGGCTCTCCCTCTTCCTCTGTGGAAAATCCTCGCTATCCCAACACTAGAAGCGGACGAGGTAGAGCAGGCCTTCGCTCAGCTCCATTTCCTCTGCCCCAGCACCCCTCCCCCCATACCACGCTCTTCCACTTCCGCAGCACTCTCAACCAGCCAGTTATCACTACAACCATCTCCATCTCCTTCTCCGAGGAAGCGATTCAGAGTGCCCAGATGCCCTGCCCTGGAGGCGATATGCCTAAAGCGGAGCCTATTCATCGCAGAGACCAGCAGAATGAAAGAAGAGATAAGGCAATTACGCATGGTGGACAACCCAAGCGGAAAGGGAAGGAGGCTATGAGGGAAAGGCAGGAGGATTCAGAGCCTTAGCGTGCCAAGCCAGCCATGGAGATGGGCAAGATGAACGAGGAGGACATGCAGCAGGTTGAAGGAAGAGGAGAAGGTGAGCAATCTCAGCCAGATAACCATGAAGATTGGAGCTGCCCGGTGGTGGAGGAACCTGCCACGGAGGAGTTCATCAACCAAATTACCAATGCCAGGTGGCACTTCATCTAACGTTTGGTTCCACCTCTTTTTTGTCCACGTAGGTGCATCTAGGAGGATGAATTGCTGGTTTTATGTTGTTTTCTTAGCTCTTTTTAGAAAACTGAGGAAAATGTTCAATGATGTCCTTTTCCTTTTTGTAATTCCCGCACTATCAGACTGGTTTCCCCTCTGTTGGGGCAGTCTCAGAACTAGTTCTTCGGCAAGCTGAGATAGGCTGTTTTCATTTACAGCCAGTTCCTCTCTGTATATATATATATATATATATATATATATATATATATATATATTTCCTCTTAATAGATTAACCTTAATTAGCAAAAAAAAAAAATATAATATATTTATTAGATTATTATTATAATAATAATTCAATATAATTGTAATTATTATTATTATTATTTTATATTATTGTTATAATAATATAATAATATATTATTATAATAATAATAATAATTACAAATATAATAGGTATTATATTATTATTATTATAATATAATAATTATTATATTTTTATATTATTATAATTTAATGATAATATAATATTATTATGAGCTGCTATTATTATTATTATTATTATTATTATGAGAAATAGTTGGTGTTTAAAAAAATACCCATAATAATTAATAATGTGGTTGATATAAGCCTATCGACGTATATCAACCACATTGGAAAATGTGGTTGTATATATGTTTCATATATGCCTATCGGCGTATATCAACCTTGTGCTAGTCTAATGTACTTCTAAGAGCACCTAACACTACTCATTTCTGGTGGTCACAAATTCGACTCCAAACCCATTCACCTCTGGGAATGGCTTATTGGTCTCGTGTGGGACCACTCTAAACCCATCGAGATAGAGGTCACATCCATCTTCAAGAATCACACAAACGAGGCATAAGACGAAGAAGAAAAAGAAGTGAGAATGACTTTGAGATTCAAATGATCACCCAATTGGAAATTCAAGAAGACAGAGATATCAAAAGATAGTAGGAGAGACTGATATTGATCACCCAATTGGAAATTCAAGCAAATTTGATAAAAGGACAGAGACCCCAAAGACCAAGAAGATGGAAAATGATAAGCAACCCAAGTTAATGTAAAAGGGCATGGAAATGTGCCATGTAATGCTTGCATGTGGAGTAAACACGGCTCATAACCCAGCAGCCGAGGTGGGGGGCCGAGCATACTAGATCTGATGACCTCAAGATTTCCAAGAATGGTTTCCATCTTGACCTCATGCTTCTCAATAATGGTTCCCAACTTCCAATATGCATAAAAAAAAAAGTGTCTGAATTTAAGGAAATTAATGAAGATGGTAGTCTTTATGATGAAGGGGTTGAAAAGACCATATTACAAGAGCAGCCACCTGCAATAAGTTTTTCATTCCTATTAGCCAAAGCAAGACAACTAGAGTAGAACATAACATGCAGTTAAACTTACAGAGGAAGTAAATTAATGAACTGGAGGGATTAACTGATAAACACAGGGTAAACAGGCTTCTTAAATTAATTAAGAAATATCCTAACTAAATTAAGGTAAATCTAATGGAAAAAAATAGGCATTCCCAAGGAAGGCAGCTTATACTAAAAATAGTTCGGTTAAACATAAAACTTGATTTAATTATGATCCAATATGGTTAATAGAAAATCAAATATGTTCAACCTAGTTAAATCACTGAGAGGAAAAGAGCTAGAGACACCTTTGCATATCTGGAGTTATACATTGGAATAGGGTTTGAAAAGAGATGGAACCATTTCTACATAACTGTAACTGTACATTGAAGCTAGGGTTTGAACAACAACAAATAAAACAAAGTTCAAATGACGATTTCTATAGTAACAACTAAAACAAAGTTCAAATGGTGATTCCTATGTTAAGCACACGAAAAGAAATTTCAGTACAAAAGGAAAGAAAGTAGATAATAAAGAAATTTCTTCCCATAACAAAGATCCGATGAAATAATAGCACAAATAAAACAGACTTCAAATGTGGCGGTTCTATCTTCATCACAAGGAAATTTCAATGTAAATGGGAAAAAAAATAGATAATAAAGAAATTGCTTCTCATACATGAGATCAAATGAAATATATCTGAATGTCAGAAACATTAAGTAACTTCAAGGGATGAACCAAATCCAATTGCCCTGCCCTTGAAGTTGTTTTCTCCGAGAAATGTTAAAAAAGAGTTTCCTCTTACTCTTCTCTCACATAAACCCACATAACTCAAACACACTAACAAATTCAACGCCATACAACACAGAGAGACTCAAACACAAAAAAACAGAGAGACCCAAACAAAAAACCATACAGAGACAACCAATCTCATAGACATACTAAGCCAAACACCATACCGCATAGAGACATCCAACCCCACAAACATACCTGGACATGGATAAAGGAGGGAGGAGGAGAAAACATGTTTGAAATTATGTGAGAGTGAATATATCTATATCTATATATATATATATATATATATATATATATATATATATATATATATATATATATCTACTTTCTTTCAACGGATATTTGGACCAGCCATTACAGTTGAGACCAAGGCTTATCTTATTCGATATAAAATGAGTTTGCTTATCAAGTCAAAAAAGCACACCCCACATTTGATTCTTGCTTTTTTTCTCATTACTTTCTATTTTTTTTCTCGATAAAACCAATACATTTGTCTTGGTATCATTCATATATCAGATAAATGTCCATAAACAAGTTATGGCATACATACCAAAAATACCATTGCTAGTGCCTCCAATATCGAGTTTCTTCCTAATATTATGTAAGCTATAAAATAAAGTGACTATATGATTTGATCGTTCAACATGTGAAAATATAAAGAAATAAGAGCAAGTGTTGTTATGGACGGTTGAACATTCCCTCTTCCCTGGTTGAGTTGTCCAATGTGTACTTGTATTTTGTGACTCTATATGGCTCACCAAGACCATCTTTTGAAAAAAATTCTCTGAAAAACTTGTTTGCCTCCATATTAGCTTCCTTGTATATGTGAGTAATAGCATAGGATGTGAGAGAGTCAAGTATGTGCTTGATCATTTTCTATCCATCCAAATAATAAGGGAGGATCGAAGTCTGCGTATTCCAGTTTTCCATCAATGAGAGATCTAGAATCTCCAAAAATATGAAGACTATGTAGCTACTTCTAATGTGCAAACCAAAGTAGCCCCCATAAAACTACTGCTTCAGCTCTTAAAAAACTATTGCTTCAGCTCGTATGTTTGTGCCTGACCTCCATTCCAATCAAATTTATATAAAGGTCACTAAAGTGGAGATGTTTTTTTTCTTAATTATAATTTACTTGTAATTGAAATTTAGTGAGCATAAAATTTGCATTTTTACTTACTAACAACTTGCATTACTAAGTTTCATACATTTGTAAAGTAGTTTTTAATAATTATAAGAAGTTAATCAAATGGATTATTAGAAGCTAATCGAATGAAATGGACCCATGAACATATGTGTGTGTGTGTGTGTGATTTTTAATAGAGAACAAATTTTGAGCATTAAAGGATTAGTTGCATTTATATTAACAATGTAGTTTCTTTTCCTTTTTTAATATGATGATGTTGCTTTTTTATTTTATGCCTTTTCTTCTAAAGGTAGCATTTTTATGTGATTTTATTAGGATTTTATCCTGAAAACAATGGAAATTCTAGTAGGATTTTGAAGAAATTTGGCATATATTTTCGGAAATATTTGTTATGGCTATCAAGCTTCGAGATTTTAGAGGCCCCAGGGGTTTTTGATGGTGTTGAATCCATTTTCCCCATCAAAAAAATGATTTAAACACTCCTAGGATTGGTTTTTTGATTTTTTTTTACTATATTCGAGCGAGAATTTCGTTGTACAGACATAATTACACAACGCCTATGATTTCATGGTTTACCAGAACAATCTTCTATATGTTTTATTTGATGTCTTCCTCTTCTAGAAAGTGACATTGTTATGTGAATGGTTTACTAGAACAATATTTTATGTCTTTTAGATATGTAATTATGTGTTCAAACGGTGCATTTTAGATATGTAATTCTATGTTCAATAATGGTGGGATGAGGGTTTTTGGAAATTTGACACTTAAAAATATAATAGTATTATTACAAAAACTAAAATTGTAATATTACATTCCATGATATGTGTTGGTTGAATATAAACACGAAAGATTGAGAAGAGACCATGACCTAGCACTAATAAAACCTATTCTTACTCCCCATGTGCTTCACAAATACATTAAAAAACATAAATTGTAATATATGCATCATCATCATATCTATGTTATTGAAGAAGATCATATAAGTACATTCCTATAATTCTATTATCCAAAAAGTTAGAGAAAAATTCTAAAGCATTATAAAAATGGGTAAGGATGATTTTTGTAGAGATACTTTCTTTTAGATCCTTTAGCTTCATAAATCCAATGTTGGATGTGACCCCTTATTTGAATAAAAGAATTGCCACTAAGTTTAGCTCATGATATATGTGTTCAAAAATTAGTAACTACAAAAGAAAGCCCACATCTCCATTTTTTAACTTAGTCCATTTGTGCTTTCAATTTCAAGTTTTCATATACCAGTGTATCTATTTTCTATCAAATATGAATATCATTCATTAAGTATGCACGTTTAGAATGTGAATGTTAATTGCGACATAACATCTTTATATTTGATATAAATGGTTGCTTCTTTGATGTTAGATACCAATTTCCTTGTAGTTATCTTTCTTTATTGGTAGACATCCTATTGTGAATAGATTTATATTTAGATTAAGTACTTTATGTAATTGAATATACTTAATTTTAGGTTGCTTCTGAGCTTAGATTGACATTGCTCAAGAAAATTTTGTAGTACAAGTTCTCGAAAATGCATTCCTTTATCTACAAAATCGTTTCCTTACAATTTTGTCAGAGAATCAAGATTTCATTCAAATGCCAAAATTGATTTAGATTCTTCATTTTATTTTCAATTGACAAATTACTCTTATATTTTGCATTCTTGTTCCTTTTTAGGCACAGCTTATGCAAATCTCACTACATCTTGTTTTTTATATTAATTTTTGGTTTAACCCAACTATGTTAGTATAAATTTCCTTGCTTCTAACTTATTGTCCCTCTTCCATTAGAATAATCGTAATTTAGTTTACATGTTTATTAATTAATTTAATTATCATGGTTTCCTTGTGTTTATTAGTTAATCCCTCTAGTTCATTAGTTTGTTCTCATAAAGACTAGCATCTCCATTAATTTTCTTAGAATTAGGCTCCTTATAATACATTTCCAAGTTCAATAACTGTTTTCGGGAAACTTGAGATCACCTCATCTAGGATCCTCATCACTCACTTGGAATTGTGTGTTTTGAGGAGTGATTACTCCACTTGCAAGCATTAAAAGGAAAATTGGTATGCCTTCTTATTTAAGTTGGATTTCATACCACCTTTGGACCCTCTTTTTGGTCTCTGGAATCGCTTTACCTTCTTCTAGTTATCAAACCTGCTTGAATTTCTACTTGGGTGATCAATCTCAATCTCAACATCACTGACACTTCTTTATTGTTCTTCATCTTAGGTGTCATGTATTGTGATTTTTCAGTGAAAATATATTATAATGAAGTGGTCCACTGATGAATCTCATCTTTAGTAGTTATATGGGCCTTAATTGGCCTTAATTCACCTCCTAGCTTAGTCAAGCCAACTATTCTCACAACTTATTGCATACTTTTGATTATATTTTTCTTATGAGCTGAGTTAGAGTTGGATATTTTGCTTTGTGGTCTAATGTGCATGTAATGCAGGAATAAAGGATAAAAGCAAGGGAAATACAGGGATAAAAAGGTAAAAGTAAGGAACTATGGTAAAAGACCTTGGTAAAAACTCGGATGAAACAAGGGAGAGGAACTACAGGAGGTAAATCCTCATTTACTACCCATCCATTCAAATATCCCTCCATCAGCTAAAAGTAAACACGGCCAAATCAGGAGTACTAAAAGACAGCCAAGAAAGTGGAAGTACAAGCAGCCTCCCTACTAGAAGGCAGCCGAGCTAGTGAAAGTGAAAGGAAAAGTTACCATTAAGTTGGGAGTTTTACCTCCCTAATTTTGATGGAAGTAATTGAGACTTCATGTGTATAAATAAAGAGGCTTAGGACCTCATTTTTTTAGTTAGTTAGCTATGTAGTCACCAATCAGTCAGTTAGCAAGTATTCAAACTTTTTGTCCAATGCAGACTTGTAACAGTTTAATGTAATGTAGTGTTTTGGATAAGGAAGATGAGTTTTTATTTGAGCCAGCACTGAATTAACTCAAAGGGCTGAACCTCTTGGGTTAGGGCCCAACCCTAACAGCCAAAGCTTCTCTTCCTTGTATTGTATTCTAGCATAGATTCCTACTTTCTATCCATTTACTTAAGCAGTTCATTTCCATTATAGCAGTAGCATAGATGCATCGTTTGACTGTTCATTTGGTTCAATAGATACATTTTCATTACAGTGGTTCGCACAGATTTCTGGTTTCCTACTCATTGATTTAAGTAGTTTCCTGTTTCCTATTCATTTGCTTGAATAGTTGCAGTCCATTACAACAAGGTAGAATAGAGTAGTTGTGTTTCAGTTTGTTCCATTTATGCTTTCATTTAATCAGTAGGTTGGTAAAGAAAATATCCATCAGGATTCTCACAGGTGTCTCGGCCTCACCTCCTCCCTCTGGGACCATGATGTGAGGAAGAAACCCTCTAGCAACCCCAAAAACACAAGGTTTTGGTTTTCACAGAGGGTTTGTTGTTTAATGCAGTCACGTGGTTCGTCATATTGTTACTTGGTTCATTTCATGGTCACTCACACATTTCCTGGTCATCTGTTCCTTCACCCTCTACCTAAGACCTCACTCATACTATCATTCTCCTTCGGCCCAAAATGCTTGCACAGGAGCTGATAATTCATGTTTAAATAGTTTTACCGGTAAAACGCCTTTCACAAGCCAAATCATCCAATCACCGCTCAAATCCACTTTTCACGTTTGACTTTTTTCCCTTTAAATCCCCACCGTCGATCTGCCTTGTTAGATCTGACGATTATCACGCACTCGCTCACCAAATTGCTCAGTCACATCTCTGCCATAGATTTGCCTTTCCAGATCCAAAGGCCCTTGCGCCACATTGCAGGGATTTCCTTCCAACCGTTATTGAGCTGAGAGAACGCGATATGGGTGGTTTCCCCATGCTACATGTCAGCCGAGGAGGCTAATCGTGTGAATTCTCAAAATAACATTTACAACTTTGAGGGCACGCGAGATACAACTTACCACCCTCCAAACTCGCTCTTCATTTCCGCACGTTTCTTTTCGCGCTGCAATCTCCACCGTCGATATGTCCTGCCAGATCTGACGGTTGTTGCTTCACCGATTTCCAACTAGCTTGGCCGATCTCTGTCTTTCATCTGTCGATTTCCTCCCCAACATAATCCCAGCCGTCTATCCTTTTAGTCCACCATGTCTGCCCATTTTCCTACGTACCCTCCTCTGATCTGATCTCAATTGTTCATTCACCTTCCACCCACCTAATCCAATGGTCCTCATGCACTTTTGCTCCCTCACGTACTCTTTTTTCCATTTTGACCTCCGAATGCTCTTCCGCCTAAGCACGGACTTAGCCTAGTTTCCCTTGTTCACCCCTTAGTACAGTTTTATGCTCTTTTACTTCCGCAACTTAGATAGTTAGCATTAGATTAGTGTTGTTTAGCAATTCTACCTAGTTTAGCTGTTTTCATGATTAATTAGGTTGGAGTGGTTTAGGTTTGCATGTTGTTCTCTTCATTTCTGCAGTAAAATACCTCTCCCCTGGAATAGGTTTTCTCTCCTTCCATCAAAATCAAGCTTCTTCTGACCCTATAGAAGTCTGGCTTGGAACCCCTGGGGTCTCTTGCCAGATGAGCAGTGATAACAGGTAGTACCTTCACTTCTACTTGTGTATATAGCACATTCACCTCCAAGTTTGTACGAACCCCGGGTTGATAAGTAAAGCTGGTAGCCCTAGGAGTTGCAGCATTCTTACTACAATACCAAGGCTCATCACTTTTTGGCACCGCTGCCAGGGAGGTGTAAAAGTAATAGTGCTTACTGCTTTTTTCTTCTATTTTCTAGTCTCCAACTTTCTTCCATTAGTTTATTACTGCAAAAGTAATCTAGTTTATTTCTTTCATTTTCTCATTTATCTGCTTTCCTTTCCATTCTGTAAGTTAACCTAGTTTCCTTTCCATTCTACAAGTAGTTTCCTTTTGTTAGTGTTTTTCATTCAATTCAACAATTTCAATTCAGTAAGCAATTCTCTTTCTATCAGTAGTCTTTCATTCAGCAATTTCAATTTAGCAAGTAGTTTCCTTTTGTTAGTGGTTTTCATTCAATTCAGCAATTTCATTCTGCAATTAGTTTCCATTCTGCTAGTTGTCTTTCATTTAATCAACAATTTCCTTTCTGCAATTACTTTCCAGCTTTAAAGAAAAATCTCACAAAAACTTAAAAACATTTCCTTTCATGCCTCGTAGGATTAGGGATACTTCAGGAAAATTCTTGCCAAACAACCCCACCTCATCCAACAATCAACCTTCTTTCTTCTTCATTGATGGTGAATTGGAAACCCCTTTAGGTGAGCAACTTGACATATTTGAGGAACCTATAGGGGAAGAAGAAGAGAGGAAGAACCCATTCCTATTGAACCAATGGCTGAACACTTAAATGACAGAGGAGATAGAGGTGAATTGGGAGTGCCTTCCCCACTAGGGAAACCATTGGGGACACTAAAATGAAGAACATAAGCCCCTCTGCTCTACCTTATTTCCATGGCTTGACCACAGAGGACCCTGACACTTTCCTATTTGAATTTTTTGTTGTCTGTTGAACCTATGACTACATAGATGATGAGCAGAAGTTGAAACTGTTTCCATCTACCCTCAAGGAGGCAGCATTGCGTTGGTTCATGGGTTTACCTGGAGATAGCATAACAACTTGGGCTCAGATGTAGCAAGCCTTTAACAACAAATATAGGGATTACTGTAGGTCAAAGGACACTAAAGATGAAATTTTCAGGATGACCATAGGCCATGATGAATCCCTAGAAGACTACGAAGAGAGATTCCAACTCAGTTACAAAAGGGCCAGGTGCACACTTGACCCTGAGTCACTGAAGCTAGTCTTGCTTAGAGGAGTGAGGGAGGATATCCTAGACACCTTACATATGTTATCAGGAGAAGATATCTGCCAACTACCCTCTGAGGACATCAAGACTATCTTTAGAAACCATTCTAGGGCAACCAAAAACAAGGGTAGAAGTAGTCAACCTATGGCTAGTACATCATCCTCCAACTCATCCATCAAGGGTGAAATTGGAAATATGTTGGAGGACTTCAAAAGTGAGATGCTGCAAACCCTTGCCTTACAATTGGATACCATGAATATCAAAATAAAGCAAGAGGAAGCAAAGAGAGCCCTGGCCATCTTCTGTCCTAGGTGCACCAGAAGGCATCCTAGGAATGAATGCCCATTAAACTGTATTGAGATTTGCTTAGTCTATGAAGAAAACCACTCCACAGACAAGTGACCTTCCTTGCCTAGACTGAAAGTTGTATATCAAGGAGCTGAAGGGGTCACTGAGCAGCTTTGCTACATTAACCAAAGGAGACCTCCTGGGCCTAGACCATACCAGTAGGGTATGTAAGGATCATCCCATGCATATTACAGACCCAACCAAAACACAGCTACACCTTCTTGGGGACCCCCTACCAATCCTTCCTGGTCTACACCCCCTCCTTGGTCCTATGCATCTCAATATCATTCCCAGCCACCCAACCAGTCATTTCAACCTTACAATCAACCACAACATTAGTGGAATACCCCACCCCAAGGGTGGAGGCCCCAATTCAACAATGTTCCAACTCTATTGCCTCCATCACCTACCCAACCGCAACTCCTACACTCTGCTCCACCTAGGCAACCCCAGATGCCTGCCCAGCCAAATCCAAACCCAAACAATAGGCAGGCCCAACAAACATATGGTGGAGAGACATCATACCCAGCTTATGCTGTTGAAATTCAGGAGATCAACCTAAGATCTAGGAGAATTCTCCCAGATAACCAACCTCCCTCTCCACATAAGGAGGTTGAGAAAAAAAGAGAGGAAAGAAACCTTAAAGCAAATCCACTCTTTCTTAAAAGATTAGCCCAACCAAACCAGCCTACCCTAGAAGAAACTGAACTTTTGGGAGAATTGGAAAGCTTATGTGTAAAGATTCCCCTTCTCCAGGCAATCAAAGATGTGCCTATTTACAATAAATTGATTAAGAAGAAGTGTTTTAAGCATCCAGGAAGAAGAAAAAGGGATGCCCCTACCATTAATGTCATTGGGCAGTTATCTAACTTAATGTTGGGGAAAGAAATATGTCCAAAATAGTTAGACCCTGGAAGCCCTATAGTCGATGTCCACATCAATGGCACCATTGTCCCACACACTCTAATTGATCTTGGGATTGCCATTAATGTGATGACCAAGGGCACCATGCTCAAGCTTAACCTCCAAGGGTCAGTAAGGAAGACCACAACAGTGCTACAACTTGCAGACCGTTCCATAGTCACCCTTGAGGGAATTATGGAGGATGTGATGGTCTCCATTGATTCCTAGGAGTACCCTGCAGATTTCCTAGTTCTCCAACCCAAGGTTAAGCTTACCAATTACCCTTGTCATCCTTGGGAGGCCATGGCTAGCCACAGCTGATGCCTACATTAGCTGTAGAGCTGGGAATATGACCATCAAGAATGGGCATATGCCCAAAAAATAAGTCCTATACCCTCCTGCTCAACCCTCCCTAGAACATGACTTACCTTTATGGTTGGAGGAGGAGGAAGAATACGACCTTTTTTCTACTGAACTGTACATTTTGGATGCCATCATAGGAGGAGGACGGCAAGATGAGGACGATTTAATTGAACACCTGCTCCAGAGTCCAACTCCTAGTTCATTACCCCTAGAAGAAGAAGTAAAGGAAACATTGAACAATGATCAGATTGATTTATTCATGGTTGATTCTAACCCAATCCAAGTCAAAACCATAGAATTTGGCCCAGAGAAAACCATGAAGATTAATCCATCTCTCTCTACTTTAGAGGAGAAATAGCTATGCAACTTGTTGAAAAGAACCTAGAATCCTTTGCTTAGAACTACAAGGAAATGAAGGGAGTACACCCCTCGGTGTGTACTCACCACATATACATCAAGGAAGGTTGCAAGCCAGTCAGGCAACCACAAAGGGAAATGAAGCCAGCCCTCAAAGACAAAGTCAAGGAAGAACTGCAGAAACTGTTAGATGCAGGGTTCATTTACCCTATCTCTGACAGTGAGTGGGTCTCTCCTTTAGTGCTAGTTCCCAAGAAAAATGGGAAGTGGAGGATTTGTGTCGATTATAGGGAGTTGAACAAAGCCACCAAGAAGGATCATTTTCCCTTACCCTTCATTGACCAAGTGCTAGATGGCCTAGCAGGGAAGAAGTTCTTTTCTTTCCTAGATGGATTTAGTGGGTAAAACCACATCCAAATCTGCCCATAAGACTAGGATAAGACCACTTTCACCTATCCATGGGGTAATTTTGCCTATAGAGTCCTTCCTTTCAGCCTGTGCAATGCTCCTGGCACTTTCTAGAGAGCAGTCCTAAGTATTTTTGCTGAACTAGTTCATGACGCTGTGGAGATCTGCATGGATGATTTTACACCTTATGGCTGATTTCCAAGAGGCCCTGACTAACTTGGGCAAAGTGTTACGCAAATGCATTGAGATGAACTTGTCTCTCAGTCCAGAAAAATGTGAATTCTTAATGACTGAAGGGACTGTGCTAGGTCACTCAATATCTCAGCAAGGACTGCAAGTGGACCCAAACAAAGTAGCAATCATTCAAAGGGTCCCTCCTCCACAAAAGCAGAGATATGTTAGGAGTTTCTTAGGGCTAGCTAGATATTACAGAAGATTCATAAAAGACTTCAGCAAGCTAGCCTCTCCTTTGTTTGGATTATTGGCCAAAGATTCTAAATTTATATGGTCAAAGACTTGTCAAGAGGCCTTGGACATTTTAAAGGATAAAGTAACCACTACACCAATCCTTAGAGGCCCAAATTGGGCCCTCCCTTTTCACATTCATGGTGATGCCTCACATAGAGCCAGTAGCCTTAGGACAGGTAGAAGAGAAATTACCTCATGCCATCTACTTTACCAATAAAAACCCATCAAAGGATGAACTAAACTATACTGTGACAGAAAAAAGAACTCCTGGCTATTGTGCATTCATTGAACAAGTTTAGGAATTACATTACAGGCTATCAGACATTTGTGCATACTAATAATGTTGCAATTAAGTATTTAATGAACAAACTAGATGTAAACGCTAGAATCATAAGATGGTTACTCTTATTGCGGTAGTTTGATTTAACTATTGTTGATAGGCCTTGTAAAGAAAATGTTGTTGTTGACTTTCTATCTAGAATGAATCTACCTGCAAGTGAAGAAGGAATGGTGGATGATCAGTTCCCAGATGAGCATTTTTTTTCTATTTCAGTGCTCTCCCCATGGTTTGCTGATATAGCAAACTATCTAGTGTCATCACAATTCCCACCAAACTTGCCCTCCAGAGAGAAGAGCAAGATAATCAGGAAGAGTGCCTCCTTCACCTGGATTGGTGGAAATCTGTTCAAACTTGGTCTAGATCAAATCTTGAGAAGATGTGTAAGGGAAGAGGAGGTCTTTGACATCCTTTTGACCTGTCATGATGGGCCTTGTCGAGGTCACTTTACAGCAAAAAGGACAACATTTAAGGTGTTGCAAGCAGGCTATTATTGGCCTACTCTTCATCAAGATGTGAAGAAATATGTCAGTCATTGTGATCGATGCTGGAGGATGGGAAAGACGACTCCAAGGGATGAAATGCCCCTACAGCCTCAAGTGAATTTCGAGCCATTTGACAAGTGGGGCATTGACTTCATTAGGCCTATCAACCCTCCTTCAAAGCAAAAACAACACATCATTGTGTGCACTGATTATCTAACTAAGTGGGAAAAAACCAAAGCAATCAAGGCAGCAACAGAAGAAAAGGTGGCTGAGTTCTTAAGGGAGAACATATTCTACAAATTTGGGTGCCCTAGAGAACTAGTCATAGACCAAGGTAGCGAGTTCACCTCCGGCATGATTGAAGAACTGCTCAAGCATCACAAGATCAAACATAGGACCTCCACTCCTTATCATCCACAAGCTAATGGGCAAGTGGAGGTGACCAACAAAGCACTGGAGAACATCCTGACCAAGGTAGTGAACAGCAGCAGAAAGGATTGGGCTAAGAGACTAGTTGAGGCCACCTAGGCCTATAATACAACATGGAAGACCACCACTGGGTTTACACCCTATGAGCTGGTCTACAGGAAAAAGGTTTTGTTGTCCATTGAATTTGAATATAAAACATTGAGGATGGCAGCCCAACTAGATCTAGATCTCAGTCATGTACAAAAAGAAAGGTTTTTCCATTTGAATGGCCTAGATGAATTCAGAATGTAGGCCCTCCTCCATACAGAGATAATTCAACTTCAGAGAAAGATTTGGCATGATAGACATATCAAGGAGAAGTTATTTCAAGAGGGAGACTAGGCATTATTATATGATTCAAGGTATAAAGACTTCAAGGGAAAGCTAAGAACAAGATGGCTTGGACCATATGTGGTGGAAAGATGCCATGACAATGGTTCAATGCAGATCAGAACTATAGATGAAGAAGCCATTCCATTACTAGTTAATGGAAACATACTGAAAATGTACAAGAGGCCTTCATCTAAACAAGAGTTCACTGACAGCATCAATAAGACAGTGATGATTGTGGAGCAAGTTTCAGCTCCTCCCTCATCAGGTCACTGAAAAAAAAAATGAAAAAAAACAAAAAAGGATTTAGGTGAAAACTTCCATGAGGTGCCTGAGTCCCATCTTTGGATTGAATACCTTCATGAGGCAGCTCTAGGATGAGAAAAATGGAAAGAAAAAGAAGATCCATGGGTGAAAACCTTCCTTGAAGTGCCTAAGGTAGATACCTAGGGTGAAAACCTTTCTGAGGTAGCCTAGGTGTTTAAAAAAAATATAATAAAAAAAAAGTAATTATTTTGCAAGTGGATGAATCAGGCAGCAAAGAGAAGATCAAAAGGGAACGCTGCCTCACATATGTTCATCTCCCCCACTCCTTACCATGCATCCCTCCATAAATTCCATTGTTTTTTCACTTCACTACTGCAATTCAGGAGAAGATTATGTTTTCCACAGCATCACCTCATCCATTACCATCATCCCTGCCTTCACACACACTCCTACTCCCTCTGTACAACAGAAAACAAAAGAGGAAAAAAGATGACCATACAGCAGTGGCAGCAGCATTAGATCTGCAGTCAAGAAACCATCAGCAGATAGCAGAGGAGGAAGAAGAATGACCATCAGCAGCACCTCTAATCTTTGACACTTGCAGCATGGCATTAAGGCCACAGGTAAGTATCCTACTCACTCACTCATCTGCATCATTTGATCAAAAGTTGTAAAGGTTAAGAGGTAGTTGGTTTGTGAGTAAAAAGGTGGCCAGTTTCCTCTAAAAAGGCTATTCCCTCCAAAACCTCAGGATCCCTATAACATGGACAGTTTTCAATGACTTACCAGCAAAGGATGAGATCAAAACCTTCATCTGTGGTGACAGTCCTTCTGTCAGTAAGGAGGAGACAATACAAGAAACAACAAATACAAACCTAGATGGGGATGAGATGGATAAATAAGACACTAATACAAATGAACATGATGTTGAAACAGAAGAGGAAGAAGGCATTGAAACAAAGAAGAACAAGCAACAAGAAACAAAGAGCTAAGCGACTTCAAGGATAGAGAAGCAATTGAACAATCAAACCCCATGGCCCTAATCAGTGTCTAATTACAAGTAATCCTCGGCGAACACTTAGATATATTTCTGTCCAAGGGCAAGCAAGGCCACATTATGAGGATCTGTTTAGGCTGTTAAAGAAATGATAATATACATGCCTGCTAAAAGATATGAAACACTGCCACATAGCTTAAAGATCAGAGAATATCAGCGGGAAGTAAAAGAAAGGAAAGCAGGCTTCTATAAACAAGAAGAAAAGACCACAACAAAAGAATGAGATGTCAGAGAAGCTACCAGAGCCACTAAGTTTCTCAGAGGATGAGCAACACTTTCAGTATGGGGTGATGATGAGTCTCATCATTGAGTAGTTATATGGGCCTTAATTGGCCTTATTTCACCTCCTAGCTTAGTCAAACCAACTATTCTCACAACTTATTGTATACTTTTGATTATATTTTGCTTATGAGCCAAGTTAGAGTTGGATATTTTGCTTTATGGTCTAATGTGCATGTAATGGAGGAATAAAGGATAAAAGCAAGGGAAATACAGGGATAGAAAGGTAAAAGCAAGGAACTATGGTAAAATACCTTGGTAAAAACCCGGATGAAACAAGGGAGAGGAATTACAAGAGGTAAATCCTCCTCATTTACTACCCATCCATTCGAATATCCCTCCATCAGCTAAAAGTACACACAGCCAAATCAGGAGTACTAAAAGACAGCCAAGCAAGTGGAAGTACAAGCAGCCTCCCTACTAGAAGGTAGCCGAGCTAGTGAAAGTGAAAGGAAAAGTTACCATTAAGTTGGGAGCTGTACCTCCATAATTTTGAGGGAAGTCGTTGAGACTTTAGATGTATAAATAAATAGGCTTAGGACCTTAGTTTTTTTAGTTAGTTAACTAGGCAGTCACCAGTCAGTCAGTTAGCAAGTATTCAGACCTTTTTTTCAGTGCAGACTTGTAATAGTTTAACGTAATGTAGTGTTTTTGATAATGAAGATGAGTTTTGATTTGAGTCAGCACTGAGTTAACTCAGAGGGTTGAAGCTCTTGGGTTATGGCCCAACCCTAGCAGCCAAAGCTCCTCTTTCTTGTATTGTATTCTAGCATAGATTCCCGCTTTCTGTCCATTTACTTAAACAGTTCATTTCCATTACAGTGGTAGCATAGATGCATGGTTTGATTGTTCATTTGGTTCAATAGATGCATTTTTCATTACAGTGGTTCAGCACATATTTCTGGTTTCCTCTTCATTGACTTAAGTACTTTCATGTTTCCTTTTCATTTGCTTGAATAGTTGTAGTCCATTACAACAGGGTAGAATAGAGTAGTTGTGTTTCAGTTTGTTCCATTTATGCTTTCATTTAATCAGTAGGTTGGTAAAGAAAAGATCCATCAGGATGCTCACAGGTGTCTCAACCTCACCTCCTCCCTCTGGGACCATGATGTGAGGAAGAAACCCTGCAACAACCCCAAAAACACAGGGTTTTGGTTTTCACAGAGGGTTTTTCGTTTAATGCAGTCACGTGGTTCATCATATCGTTACTTGGTTCATTTCATGGTCACTCACACATTTCCTGGTCATCTATTCCTTCACCCTCTACCTAAGACCTCACTCATACTGTCATTCTCCTTCGGCCCGAAACGCTTGCACAGGAGCTGATAATTCATGTTTAAACTGTTTTATTGGTAAAACACCTTTCACAAGCCAAATCGTCCAATCACTGCTCAAATCCAATTTTCGCGTTTGACTTTTTTCCCTTTAAATCCCCACCGTTGATCTACCTTATCAGATCTGACGGCTGTCACGCACTCAGTCACCAACCTGCTTGGTCACATATCCGCCGTAGATCCGCCTTGCCAGATCCGACGTCCCTCGTGCCATATCACATGGATTTCCTTCCGACTGTTATCATGCTGAGAGGACGCGATAAATTCTCAAAATACTATTTACAGCTTTAAGGGCACGCTAGATACAACTTACCACCCTCCAAACCCGCTCATCATTTCCGCACGTTTCCTTTCATGCTACAATCTCCACCGTCGATTTTCCCTACTAGATCTGACGATTGTCACTTCACCCGATCGCCAACTAGCTTGGCCGATCTCTGTCATTCATTTGTCAATCGCCTCCGCGATATAATCCCAGCTGTCCATCCTATTAGTCCACCATGTCCGCCCATTTGCCTACGTACCCTCCTCTGATCTGATCTCAGTCGTTCATTTGCCTTCCACCCGCCTGATCCAACGGTCCTCATGCACTTTTGCTCCCTCACATCCTCTTTTCGCCATTTTGACCTCTGACTGCTCTTCTACCTAAGCATAGACTTAGCCTAGTTTCCATTGTTCACCCCTTAGTCTAGTTTTATGCTCTTTTACTTCTGCAACTTAGATAGTTAGCATTAGATTAGTGTTGTTTAGCAATTCTGCCTAGTTTAGCTGTTTTCATGATTAATTAGGTTATGGTGATTTAGGTTTGCATGTTGTTCTCTTCATTTCTGTAGTAGAATAGCTCTCCCCTGGAATAGGTTTGCTCTCCTTCCATCAAAATCAAGCTTCTTCTAAACCTATAGAAATCTGGCTTGGAACCCTTGGGGTATCTTGCCAGATGAGTAGTGACAACAGGCAGTACCTTCACTTCTACTTGTATATATAGCACAGTCACCTCCAAGTTTGTACGACCCTGGGTTGGTAAGTAAAGTTTGTAGCCCTGGGAGTTGCAGCATTCTTGCTGCAATACCTAGGCTCATCATCCACTACTTACAAGTTTCACTCCCACCAAGTATATATCTATATATATATAATGCCGAGTTTTTTTTTTTTTTTAACCGAAAGAAAAATTGTAATTTTATTAATGAAAACAAAATTACATCCACCAAGTATATATATATATAATGTTGAGTTGTTTTTTTTCCTCGAAAGAAAAATCATAATTTTATTAATGAAAACAAAATTACATGTAGAAGAAAGACGCATTCATCAACAAATCAAAGACTACTGATCAAATGTTCATAGAAAGAAAACAAATATTATACAGATGGGCAGAAAGGTCATGCTTTTCTCCCTTTTTTCTTCTCAACCTTTTGCCACTCCCCTTGAGTCAGCATCAAGGATACAAGTGCAAGCGAAGTGTGAGCCACAGGTTGAGGGTTTTCCTTATCAGAATCAAAATTGTCTGATGTATGTAGTCTCTTTGAGCCACTGGTATCCATTGTATCTGGTATTTTTTCCGGCTGTGAGGTCATCAGATCTTGTGGACTTGTTACATGTACTTTTGGGTCTTTGTCCATCTCATTGTTCTCATTGGATATGGGATGTTCCACATCAGCTTCCTCCTCCTCATCTGACAATGGTGGGGGAAATTTCCATCCCTTGGATTGCTTCCCTGTTTTTTTCTTTCTTCGGGTATCTTTTTTGGCTTTGGGGCACGTATTTTGTAGGTGTCCTGTTTGCTGGCAGATTCTGCATCTAAATGTTGTATTTTCATAATCTAGTATCTGTGTCCAGCACCTCTATTTGTGTTTCAATTGTATGCAGTCTGGTAGCCCTTTGCTGAGATCTACTTCCACACAAATTCGTGTGAAAGTGAAAATCTTTCCTCAAGTCTTTGTGAGTCCGTTTTAATGTATCTCCCAATGGTGTTGCCAATACCTGCAAGGACTTGTTGGTTCCAAAGATGTAATGGGAGATTGTGTAAATGGACCCATACAGGCATCCTAGATGCAATCATAGTATTTGCTTCAAATTCTGGAAACCATGGTGTGATGAAGAGGCCCGTGGATCCCCAGAACCATGGTCCTTCCTGTAATATAATGTCCCAGGCCTCTGTTGAATGGAAATTTACAATGAAGAAACCCTCAGAACAGAGATGAATTTCACAGTGTGTAGTCCAGTTTGTGAAAATCCAATGGAAGAGCTCGACAGGTTTTGGCCAAAAATAGTTGAATCTACAGATAATAGCTTGTTTTTCAAAAATATTACAATGTTCATCTGTTTCTGGTATATCTATGTTTAATTCTGGGGTATAATTCAATTGCTCCACAATATATGGGCTAGGTTTAGTTCTAGCTTGCTTTGGTGTCGTTGTAGGAGTATTTTTCCCTTGGAGGATGTTCTTGAAGGAAAGCCCTGCATTTTTGTGCTTCTATTGTGTTTCTATATTTTTTGTTGAACTGCTTTCTATTGCGCCTCCTGTTTGTTTTGATTTACTATAGTCTATTGTTGTGCCACCTCTCAGTCTCATATTGAGTATTATTATAGATGCAGATATAATATTATAGTCCACGAGAGGTCTGGTGTCCTTGAGAGCTCTGCCCCCATACATCAAATGTTGAGATCTGGCAGGATATCCAATATGGTAGAAAATTCTATTCTTCAAATGTAAAACAGAGTCTATTGCAAGAACCCAAACCAATATAGATATCCTCAAACGGGTTTTAATAAAAAATTGATATCATTGAGGGCTTACCAGGGGTTCTGCTTCCATCTGGAGGTTTCTAGACTGTGCTCTGGGTGTCTCCGTAGACAATCCATATAGCGGGACTCGTCGTTGCTCATCCATGCACTTGTTCATGAATCGTTGGACTGTTGAGCAACGCTGGTAGTCGATGGATGCAGAGGGTTCAGGGAAATAATCGTCGGATGTGCTTCCTTGGCCGTTGGATGCTGAAGGTGCGGAGGGGTATGAGGCAGCATTGTTGGGCCTGAATGAAGATCTAGCCTGTGTTCCATCAGGAATGTCGCCCGACAATCCATGGCGATAGACAGAACACGTATTGTGTTGGGCCAGCTAGGGAAGTATGTAATCTGAATGGTAAATGTGCTTGCAGGGCATCTCCCTGGCTTCGCCGCCAACCTCGAACTAATCCTTGCAAACAGGGCAGTGCGAATTGTTAACCAAATGTTGAGTATTGATCTTAATCGTGAGAATTTCATCCACGACTACACTTGGGGTAGGAGGAGGGCCGCATCTATCATTCTGAGACAGTTTTTCTATGAGTTGTTCTAATCTTAAGCCCATGAAATAATCCCCAAAGTTTGCAGGCAAGGCCCTGGGTTCTTTTTCTGTATCGCCACCCAAAATTAACTCCATGTAGCCCTTAGCCCCCATCGGGTCCCGTCTGAGAATTAGAAGGGGACTATAGAACATCTTAGACGAGGACTGTAGAACATCCGGTCATCGACATGGTCATGGCCTTCATTAATTCCTCAGTAGTTCAGCCAACTGAGCAAGGTGACCATGAGGTCAGCCCCAGAAGGCCTCTCTCTGTCCTCCACTAAGAAGCCCTTAAATGGGTTTGTTCGAGTGATCGAAACTCCATCACTTACTTCCTCTATAAACCCTCCTCCATAGGTGGGACAAAGGGTAGGGTCTCTAGCCGATAATCTTGACATACGATTGCAAGCATGGCACCAGTAGGGAGAACTACTTCTAGAACCCATCTCGATAAACCCTGAAAATTCAGAGAGGTGACCTCGCACCTGCCTCGGCTCATTCTGTTTCTTCCATCCTCGGGGAGCTGGAAGCTTGACAGAAACAGCTTCAACGAAGTTTGGTTGTGCTTCCATCTCAAGTTCCTTCTCAGCGTGCTGCCTCTCCTTCTTGATTGGGCTCAACATTTTGCAAGTTTGAATCGCAGAAGCTCCGAAAACCCTCAACATTATTGTTTCTTCCACCCGCACTTTCTTGTTCATCATCCTTCAATTAAAACTCGAGTTCTTTTGTTATTAGTAGTTTATTAAGAGTAAGTTCTAGGAAAAGCTAATGTATTTCATGTACAATTTAGAGTTTTTGTATTTAATATAAGGGGAAAATATATATATATATTGACAATTAATCACCTTAAACTTTGAAAAATAAAAAAGAATGTTAGGAAAGTAAATTTACTTAAATGAAAACATATTTGCAAAATGTTATTTTTTTCGAGTATATATACACTTGTTAATGTATTATATGTTGAATATTTTATTTTGAAAATGGTAGGTGGAAAAAAGGGTTTACTAGAACTAGCTGATAGCATTGAATCTCTTGTACTAAAAAGATAAATTCTAGTATAGATTTTGGCTCCACTTAAACTAGAAGGCACCTTTTTTTGGTACATGATTGACTCTATACTTGCACTTACATTAGAAAATGTATTTCACTACTTAGAACTTTCAAATTGTCTAAACAAAAATGTGTTTGGTTTTATTATTGTGAGAGGTCTCTAATACTACATTAAAGTGATATATGGAGTTCTTTTCATGGTCCTAACATAGGTATACTTACATGTACTTTCATTTAATTGAATTTAGCAACCCTAGTTAAACTATGGGGAGGAAGAAAGCCATAGCCATTCTTGCATACATAGACTTATAGATTCGAGCGAGATTTGAACTATAGCTAGACTAGAGCTCAAGTGGTAATTCCTATCATCCATAATAGAACAATGCTAATAATTTTTCACAATAGAAGATAAAGATATTGCTGCTCATAATAGAAGATAATGGGAAATAACAATAAAATGTACTTGAATATATAAAATGTTGAGCAACTCTTGGAAATTCTCCAAATCCAGTTGTCCTCAGTATATTTATTCTTCTTAATACTTTAATTAACTAAATTATCTCCCTGGTAAAGTCCCATTAGCACAACCGGTTGAGGATGAACCTCATCAACAAGGCGGCCCAAAATCAAACCTCACAGGGGGTGGTTGTGCCCTGTGCTAGGGGGAGGAGACATGCTAAAAATCTAGTTAGCTTAGGGTTAGTGTGTTCCACGCCGAGTGGGATCCACGGGTAACTTTGATGGCGTAGATGCCCCTAGGTTGCGGCTCCTCAAGCCATAGGTCAAGCTTGGAGGATCACAGACAACTTGACAAACCAAAAAAAAAACTAGATTATTTCCCTTATTATGTACTAATTTATTCCATATATTTATTTATGCTACTACAATTTAATTTATTTTTCTCTCTAAGCTACATAAATTATAAAAATATTCTCTTCAATAAATTATCATGCAATGTCAAGTTAATTATCTTTGATAATTTTCAATTTTACTTGTGTTCGCTATAACATTTAACAATTCATAAGTAATACCAAGGATGTTATGTTTCTCATACCTCACAAAAATTACCTTATTGTATTTCCAAGGGTACCATGATTTGTAGGCCCTTCAAGTATCTAACTTTTATTGGTGGGGAAATGGTACAACAATGGAGATCCCATTAAATAATATTTGTTGTTAGTTTTTACAAGACTAGTAGTTACTAAGGAAGAACAATATCACTTTATTGTGTGCCCCTCAACTAATCCTCATGAGTGACAAAGTTTTTGGCCTACCCTTATACGAAAAAATGCAACTTTCAAGTAAAAGTGTAGGATTTTAATCACAGATGCAAAATCTAGGCATGAAAAGCTACTAGACTAACTACTTGCAAAGCAAGAGAAGAGAGCAAAAATTTGCTATAAAATCAACTAAATAACCAAAGGGAAATTTTGAATTACTCAAGACACATGAGTTGAATAGTTGATGATATATTAGTGTTGTATATGACCTCATTATATAACCTCTCTAGGAGGTGTTAGCGCTTGGAATTCACCTAGGCTGAGATAGACAAACTCTCAAGGCTACATCAAACCATTTCACCTCGTAGCTAGCCCTACGAGGTATGAGAAGGCTCTCTCGGGTCAGATTCGGTAGATCTTTCAATATGATAAGCTGACCAATTAGGAATAAAGATTTTAGGCTAGTAAATTGATAGGGGGGTTGGATTTAATGATTTTTGGGGTTTTTGGTGGCAATTGGAGGGAGTGCAATTCAGGGTGCGGGGATTGGGCTCAGTTTTTGCAGGGGGTTCTTTGGGGCAAGGTAGGAACTTGTGCTGATGCCTTTGGCTTGGATGAGTGATCAGGGAAGAAAGAGAGGAGGTTAAAGAGGGCAAACAAGGACTTTGAATCCTCTTTAAACAGTGGAAAACATAGATATTGAACAGAATTAAAAGCTGAGCATGGCATGCATGAATTCAAACTTTATCACTTCATCTTATTCAAATAGCAGCAAAGAAAGAGATATGTAACACATAAACAAACTTACAGTAACAATTAGAAGACACACCATCAACACAATGATCCACAAGAATCCACAATGAAGTCTGCAAAACCCTGGCTTTCCTTTCCTTAAATTGCAGAAATAGATGTACAATACACAATAATGTTTCTCCCACAAGAGTCCAACCATGAAAATGAGAAGGAGAGAGCATAATATAGACCATCTAGACCATCTAACTCCTTTCCCCACCTCTAGGGGTCGAGCTCAGCTTCCTAGGGGCAGTTTGAACTAATTCTAAATTAAGCACTAGATAATAGGCAGTCCAACAACTTGCCTCTATTACTTAGCTAACTGATTCATGCATTAATTATTCACTTTTTACATCAAGGAAGCTTCTAGAAGGGTAAAGAGAGATAAAATATATCAAAGTGCCATGAAAATATTACATTTATCCATCATCTACAAGTAAAAATGGTCAACCATAGTCAAAACAGTGTTTTTTTGACAAAAAAGGTCAATTCTGGCAAAGCTGGCTCGAATGGTCGCGCCCCCTGTTCAAATGGTCGCACCCCTTTGCAGCAACTTTTGAGTGGGTTCCACTGGTCCAAATCAGGTGCAAGATGGCTCATTGGAAAGCTTGGTCTGTCTACTTTCCATCCCAAGTGGAATTTCTGAATTTGGAGTGGTTTTTCCCCCTCAAAAACCATTTCTCCCAAGGTCACTTTCTGCAACTCAAAAAGTGGGCAGAAAGTCATTTTTTTTGATGTATTTTGAGCTTTTGGAGACTCAAATCTCAAAATCAGGCTTCTCCCAAGTATTGGTAATTTTTCTCTTTGCATGCCCTTTCCAAAAATGCCAAGTTTTCAAAATTCCGAGCAGTCCTCCAAAATGGTCTCACCCGGGGTGAGACCATTCCACGGGAAAAACCTGTAATTTGCACAAAAAATTCACAAATGACAAAATTTTCTCCAAATTTCTTGAAATTTGGGCTGGGAGTCCCCAATCAAGTACCATGCTCAGTCAAAGAGGCTTTGACCAAAATTTGGAGTGGATCGGGCGTTTTCCTTCGTTTTTGTGCTTTGGCCAACCGTCCTTGGAGCACCTTCGTTCTCGCCGGTATTTTTGACATTTCTCTCAAACCATGACACCTGTGTAAAAAGTGAAGGAGGTTTTTCTTCTTTGGCATGTTATGGACAAAAACCTCTCTCAGTTTTCTAAAATTCATCTTTGATTGCTCTGGAACATCATTTGAGTGCGACTTGTCCCGATGTGTGAAGCAAGGAATTTTGTCGAAATGGAGCGAGATGAAGGGGATAGGGGGCTTCTAAATTCTTGGGGAAATTTGTGGGAGTGGGGAGGGATGTTAGGAAGCAGGAGAAAGTGGAATCTCAGTGACTGAGTGAGGGGAAGGGGTCGAAAAGAGCAAAACACAGGCCCAACCTAGAAAATTGCCAGGTTGTAGCTAGAAACTAGGGTTTGTACAAAAATGAGGAATTTGGCGGATCTAAGGGATGGGAAGTGTTTGTTAAGGTACTTTAAGGATAGGGGAAGGTGTATGAACATCAGGAAACAAGTTTTGCCGGTGATTTGACCATCCAAGAAAAATTGCCTTCAAAACCCTAGGAGAGGGAAATGACCTTGCCTGGGTGGCAACTGAAGCATGAACAAGGTGTCAAATGACTCATTAGACACTGACATGATAATGACAACCCTATGAATGATGATAGACTCAGCTGAATAATGACATGGACCACCATTTGGACAACTTTGAAAACAGTGAGAGCAAACCCTAGACCTAATGCCTAGTGACCAAATTTTGCTTGAAGACTCACTGAAATGACAAAATTTTGACCTTGACACTTCAAAATCACTTTGTAAGAGCACATTTGATCACTGTAGGAAGGCTGGAAAGACTGACACTAACATTGGCTCCAATGGGGATGGTAGCTCCTTGGAGGTGCCAAGAACCTTAGACCTCTGGGAGAGCAGACCAGTGCCTTATCTATTGGGCGATGGAGTCAACTTATACACATATGACCAAACTTGAAATGACTCTATTCGACTTGGACTATAAAGACACAAACTGACTGACTTTTGCAGAAAATGAACAATCTGAAAACTTCACACCAACTAATCACCATCCTTAGAATTATAGCCTTCACCGCGGGCCCCAAACTGAAGATGAGAGATCAGTTTCACACTTGCTGCAGAATGAAAATAAAATGGAACTTACAAAGCTTTTTGAAGGGCAGCAGTCCATCAAGATTTGAAATGATGATGACAACCACCTGTGTTTCTTACAAGACAAAATACCATCAAACTATATCAAAATGCCAATGCAACCAATCAAGCAGATGCCTTCTTGATTGATTCTTCTGATTAGATCTTCTGGTCAACAATACAAACCTCTCACTGGGCATCCAAAAACATAGCTGACCGTGATCTCCTTCATCACTGAACACTGCAATAAACACTATCACTGCTGGCTGCAACAAATCTGCCATTGGATCTTGAAAAACATGAGGATTTTCCACTGTCACTTCCTGCTGAAAGAACAAGGTATCCTTTGTTTCAAACTCTGATCTGCCTTCATCATGTGCTTCGGTAAAAGTATGCTCATGGGCTTCAAAAATCTCTGAACAAATGGATGAGCAGATCTCTTCTTGGAAAAACATTTCAGCACATGAAACATATGAAGAATCTGAAAGGTAATCCTGTATGCTATGATCTTCTATGGTGTGAATGTGTTGTAGGTCATCTTCATATGATATCACAACCAAATTATCAAGTTCCTTATTACATTCTTCAATCATAAGGAAAGAAACTTCAGCTGTTTCTTGAGGTGCAAAAATGACATTTCTATCATCTACTATAAATTCATCCAAAGGAACTGTTTCACTTACTTGAATGAAGATGTCATCTTGCTTTTCATGAACTGACTGAATTACCTCCTCATGCAGGCCCTGTTCTGATGGCATGAGAACATTTGGATCAAAAGCTTTGTCTATGGTCTCAACAACAAAACCTTCTTTTTCAGAAGAGGAAGAAGGTCCACCATCATCTTCTTGACCATGTGCACACTGCATTTCTACGTTAACTTGAGCTGGAACAAGACCTCTCAAAAGTAGATCTATCTCATCTTCAAATAGAGGAGATACTACCCTTTGTTTTCTTTTGTTCAAACAGTGATTGTCTTCATATGACAAGGCATTCAAACTATCATTTTTTACTGAGTTATTGAAAGGAGATTCATCACTTACTTGCACAAAAGTCTCACCTTGCTGTTCATGAACCTCTGAATCCAAAACTCTGTCTATGATCTCAACAGTAGAGCTCTCTTTGATGGGTTGCATGCTGCTGTCTTCTGTGGGCAGATCTGTAACAAGCTCTTCTCTTTCATCAATTACAGCCATATGACCATCTTCAACCTGCTGATCTTGATAAGAATCCTCTAAGATTTCTATGTGCTGCTGAAACGGCTTTTCATACAGGGCTTCCATGATCTCATAATCCATAAAATTATCATCTTCATAATATTTCTCAAGGCTTTCAATAAAACTATGAGCATGCTTGCAACAGTCTTGAACTAAAACCAAAGATGGATATGATTCTTTATAATTTTCAAAGAACACGGTATGAAAATCCCTTAAACAATAAATTGAAGCAGATGGCAAACTTTCATACCATGATTGAGCTTTACCTTCCAGAGTGGCCAAGAATATTTTCATCAAGCAATCTTCCGGAAAATCCACCTTCAACTTGCGAATATGCATATGAAATCTGATTAGATGAAGAGCAGCATCCTTCTTACCATCATCATTAAATATAGGCAGATTCCTTGACCAATCTACCTTTGGAATTTTATTCGGAAAACCAGGAATGTGATCTCGGCTCAAGGGAGCATATCTTCTTGCAATCTGATTCATCTTGAACATCTCAAAGCCACTGATCTCTCTGCAGTGAAGTCACCATGAAGCACTGATCGCTGGATTCTTCAGTGAAAGGAGTCGCCAGTGAATGATTTCAGCCTTTCAAGTGTCCGATCGTTGTCCACTATCAACAATCAGATCTGAACTTGATACATGTACTGGGGTGAAATGCAAATGAAGTGGTCGTATTCACAAGCTCACGGAGATTGACTGAAGCAGCGTTTATCTACTAACGCTGATGTAAAACAAGAGCGTTTTCGAAGGCCTCTGGCGTAACTTCAAGCTCCGTCTAAGACTTATGAAACAAACACATCAACCCACAAACAAGTTTGTTCTCCCCAGTGGAGTCGCCAATATGTTAGCACTTGGAATTCACCTAGGCTGAGATAGACAAACTCTCAAGGCTACATCAAACCATTTCACCTCGTAGCTAGCCCTACGAGGTATGAGAAGGCTCTCTCGGGTCAGATTCGGTAGATCTTTCAATATGATAAGCTGACCAATTAGGAATAAAGATTTTAGGCTAGTAAATTGATAGGGGGGTTGGATTTAATGATTTTTGGGGTTTTTGGTGGCAATTGGAGGGAGTGCAATTCAGGGTGCGGGGATTGGGCTCAGTTTTTGCAGGGGGTTCTTTGGGGCAAGGTAGGAACTTGTGCTGATGCCTTTGGCTTGGATGAGTGATCAGGGAAGAAAGAGAGGAGGTTAAAGAGGGAAAACAAGGACTTTGAATCCTCTTTAAACAGTGGAAAACATAGATATTGAACAGAATTAAAAGCTGAGCATGGCATGGATGAATTCAAACTTTATCACTTCATCTTGTTCAAATAGCAGCAAAGAAAGAGATATGTAACACATAAACAAACTTACAGTAACAATTAGAAGACACACCATCAACGCAATGATCCACAAGAATCCACAATGAAGTCTGCAAAACCCTGGCTTTCCTTTCCTTAAATTGCAGAAATAGATGTACAATACACAATAATGTTTCTCCCACAAGAGTCCAACCATGAAAATGAGAAGGAGAGAGCATAATATAGACCATCTAACTCCTTTCCCCACCTCTAGGGGTCGAGCTCAGCTTCCTAGGGGCAGTTTGAACTAATTCTAAATTAAGCACTAGATAATAGGCAGTCCAACAACTTGCCTCTATTACTTAGCTAACTGATTCATGCATTAATTATTCACTTTTTAAATCAAGGAAGCTTCTAGAAGGGTAAAGAGAGATAAAATCTATCAAAGTGCCATGAAAATATTACATTTATCCATCATCTACAAGTAAAAATGGTCAACCATAGTCAAAACAGTGTTTTTTTGACAAAAAAGGTCAACTCGGGCAAAGTTGGCTCGAATGGTCGCGCCCCCTGTTCAAATGGTCGCGCCCCTTTGCAGCAACTTTTGAGTGGGTTCCACTGGTCCAAATAAGGTGAAAGATGGCTCATTGGAAAGCTTGGTCTGTCTACTTTCCATCCCAAGTGGAATTTCTGAATTTGGAGTGGTTTTTCCCCCTCAAAAACCATTTCTCCCAAGGTCACTTTCTGCAACTCAAAAAGTGGGCAGAAAGTCATTTTTTTTTTATGTATTTTGAGCTTTTGGAGACTCAAATCTCAAAATCAGGCTTCTCCCAAGTATTGGTAATTTTTCTCTTTACATGCCCTTTCCAAAAATGCCAAGTTTTCAAAATTCCGAGCAGTCCTCCAAAATGGTCTCACCCGGGGTGAGACCATTCCACGGGAAAAACCTGTAATTTGCACAAAAAATTCACAAATGACAAAATTTTCTCCAAATTTCTTGAAATTTGGGCTGGGAGTCCCCAATCAAGTACCATGCTCAGTCAAAGAGGCTTTGACCAAAATTTGGAGTGGATCGGGCGTTTTCCTTCGTTTTTGTGCTTTGGCCAACCGTCCTTGGAGCACCTTCGTTCTCGCCGGTAGTTTTGACATTTCTCTCAAACCATGACACCTGTGTAAAAAGTGAAGGAGGTTTTTCTTCTTTGGCATGTTATGGACAAAAACCTCTCTCAGTTTTCCAAAATTCATCTTTTATTTCTCTGGAACATCATTTGAGTGCGACTTGTCCCGATGTGTGAAGCAAGGAATTTTGTCGAAATGGAGCGAGATGAAGGGGATAGGGGGCTTCTAAATTCTTGGGGAAATTTGTGGGAGTGGGGAGGGATGTTAGGAAGCAGGAGAAAGTGGAATCTCAGTGACTGAGTGAGGGGAAGGGGTCGAAAAGAGCAAAACACAGGCCCAACCTAGAAAATTGCCAGGTTGTAGCTAGAAACTAGGGTTTGTACAAAAATGAGGAATTTGGCGGATCTAAGGGATGGGAAGTGTTTGTTAAGGTACTTTAAGGATAGGGGAAGGTGTATGAACATCAGGAAACAAGTTTTGCCGGTGATTTGACCATCCAAGAAAAATTGCCTTCAAAACCCTAGGAGAGGGAAATGACCTTGCCTGGGTGGCAACTGAAGCATGAACAAGGTGTCAAATGACTCATTAGACACTGACATGATAATGAAAACCCTCTGAATGATGATAGACTCAGCTGAATAATGACATGGACCACCATTTGGACAACTTTGAAAACAGTGAGAGCAAACCCTAGACCTAATGCCTAGTGACCAAATTTTGCTTGAAGACTCACTGAAATGACAAAATTTTGACCTTGACACTTCAAAATCACTTTGTAAGAGCACATTTGATCACTGTAGGAAGGCTGGAAAGACTGACACTAACAGGAGGCAAAAAAATTTGAACTAAGTTGGGATTCCAAGAGCATGCACTCAAGTAACTAGAAAAGCACTTTCCCTAGTTGGCAAGTAAGTTAAACTTAGACCGAGAGCCCCAAAATTAAAAAAATATCTAAAATGGAATGAAATCAAAGTAAGTGGAGTTAGAAATTACTTAGAACTAATTAATAACTCACTTGTGCAAAAAATCTTAGTTAAACTCCAAAATAGGACTAAAGGTTAACTAACAAGGAAATGAGAGAGAAAAATGGTGGCTGACAGCTAAAAATTAGGAAGGAATTGTACATTCACAATAGGGAATCTTATGCATGAGGGAATGCACATTAATGAAGTGGAATTAGCCATTTCATCTCCAACCAATGTCTAGTCAGTACCACATGTTGTTCTAGGTGACACCTCCTGTTAAAAATAAAAAATCTTAAAAATAGAATGTACCAAATGAAAGCGAATAACTAGTAGTGAATGAAAACTGGTAATATGTGCCCCTAATATTGTGGAAGATGTTTTTATTATGGTCATATTGTAGGTCTTGATGAACTATTGAGTGCAATGCACCCCAACACTACCTCTTCCCCTGAAGCACAACCAGGGAGTATACTAGTCAATGAGTCCTAGCATTTTTAGCTATGTTAGGTGCTCATGTACAACATAAATGAGAGGAAGTGGGGAAAGATGGAAAACCCAATGGGAAGAAATGCCCCCCTTAAAATAAGATACATGATATCAAAAAGTTCAACCATTAAGTAGTTGTGTCCTTCACTCCTAAATGTTGTTGCAGAGCTATGAACCTCTGTAAAGTGACACTCTTGGTGAATATGTTTACAATTTGTTCAGAAGAAGGAAAATACTACATGTATATGAATCCTATAGGGTTCAACTCTCTGATGTAGTGTATGTGAAACTCAGTGTGCTTGGTCTATTGTCTCTAAATTGGTTCTCTGCAAAAAAATGTGTGTACCCTAACTATCCAACTATATCATTGTAGGAAGTTAAACATGTACATCATATAGACTTATAGATTGGAGTGAGATTTGAACTATAGCTAGAATAGAGCTCAAGTGGTAATTCCTATCATCCAGAATAGAACAATGCTAAATATTTTTTACAGTAGAAGATAAATATATTGCTTCTCATAATAGAAGATAATGGGAAATAACAACAAAATGTAATTGAAGATAGAAAACTTTGAAAAACTCTTGGAAATTCTCCAAATCCAGTTGTCCTCAGTATATTTATTCTTCTTAATACTTTAATTAACTAGATTATTTCCCTTGTCAAGTCCCACTAGCACAACTGGTTGAGGATGGGCCTCATCAGCAAGGCGGCCCAGGATCAAACCTCACGGGGGGTGGTTGTGCCTTATACTAGGGGGAGGAGACATGCTAAAAATATATTTAGCTTAGGGTGGTGTGGCCCAGGCCAGGTGGGAACCACGGGTGACTTTGATGGCTTAGATGCCCCTAGGTTGTGGCTCCTTAAGCCATAGGTCAAGCGCGGAGGATCACAGACAACTTGACAATATTTAAAAAAAAAAAAAAAAAAGGAAAGAAGAAGAAACTAGATTATTTCCTTTATTATGTACTAGTTTATTCCATATATTTATTTATGCTACTACAATTTAATTTATTTTTCTCTCTAAGCTACATAAATTATAAAAATATTATCTTCAATAAATTATCATGCAATGTCAAGTTAATTATCTTTGATACTTTTCAATTTTACTTGTGTTTGCTATAACATTTAACAATTCATAAGTGATACCAAGGATGGTATGTTTCTCATACCTCACAAAAATTACCTTATTCTATTTCCAAGGGTACCATGATTTGTATGTCCTTCAAGTATCTAACTTCTTTTGGTGGGGAAGTGGTGCAACCATGGAGATCCCATCAAATAATATTTGTTGTTATTTGTTACACGATTAGTAGTTACTAAGGAAGAATAGTCTCACTTTATTGTGCGCCCCTCAACTAATCCTCATGAGCGAAAAAGTTTTTGGCCTACCCTTATATAAAAAAATGCAACTTTCAAGTAAAAGTGTAGGATTTTAATGATAGATGCAAAATCTAGGTATGAAAAACTGCTAGTCTAACTACTTGCAAAGCAAGAGAAGAGAGAGAAAAATTGCTATAAAATCCAATAAATAACCAAAGAGAAATTTTGAATTACTCAAGACACGTGAGTTGAATAATTGATGATATATTAAACTTGTATATGACCTCATTATATAAGCTCTCTAGGAGGAAAAAAATTTCAAACTAAGTTGGGATTCCAAGAGCATGCACTCAAGTAACTACAAAAGAACTTTCCCTAGTTGGCAAGTAAGTTAAACTTAGACCGAGAGCCCTGAAATTAGAAAAATATCTAAAATGGAATGAAATAGAAGTGGAGCTAGAAATCACTTAGAACTAATTAATAGTTCACTCGTGCAAATAAACTTAGTTAAACTCCAAAAATAGGACTAAAGGTTAACTAACAAGGAAATGAGAGAGAAAAATGGTAGCATATAGCTAAAAATTAGGCAGGAATTGTACATTCACAATAGGGAATCTTATGCATGAGGGAATGCACATTAATGAAGTGGAACTACCCATTTCATCTCCAACCAATGTCTAGTCAGTACCGCATGTTGTTCTAGGTGACACCTCCTGCTAAAAATAAAAAATCTTAAAAATAGAATGTACCAAATGATAGGGAATATCTAGTAGTGAATGAAAAGTGGCCATATGTGCCCCTAATAGTATGGAAGGTGTTTTGATTATGAACATATTATAGGTTTTGATGAACTATTGAGTGCAATGCACCCCAACACTACCTCTTCCCCTAAAGGACAACCAGGGAGTATACTAGTCAATGAGTCCTATCATTTTTAGCTATGTTAGGTGCTCATGTACAACATAAATAAGAGAAAGTGGGGAAAGATGGAAAACCCAATGGGAAGAAATCTCCTCCTTAAAATAAGAGATGTGATATCAAAATGTTCAACCATTGAGTAGTTGTGTCCTTCACTCCTAAACGTTGTTGCAGAGCTATGAACCTCTGCAAAGTGACACTCTTGGTGAATATGTTTACAATTTGTTCAGAAGAAGGAAAATACTACATGTATATGAATCCTATAGGGTTCAACTCTCTGATGTAGTGCATGTGAAACTCAATGTGCTTGGTCTATTGTCTCTAAATTGGTTCTCTGCAAAAAATGTGTGTACCCTAACTATCCAACTATATCATTGTAGGAAGTTAAACCTGTACATCAAACTTTGCTAGAAAGTGTTACAACCAAATGGTTTGAGTAACAATGTTCACGCAATATTCTACCTTTGTCTAAGGAAGAGCAATAGTTTCCTACTTCCTACTTAACCAACATGTGGGACCAAATCCAAGATAGGAAACAAAACCTCATGTGGACGTGTGATTTAGGTTATCATTAGCCCAATCTGAGTCCATATAACCAACAATATCCAAGGAGGATCATGCTGCAAACTATAAGCCATAGCTTGTAATGCCCCTAACATATCTAAGAATCCTCTTAGCTTCTTTATAGTGTGTTGTAACATCATATGTAATATCCTTGCGAGTTTATGATGTAAATATATGTATCGTGATATTAGGCTATCAAGCCGGAGTCATTTTGCAGGCCTAAATGACCATGTATTTATGTTATATATATTTTTGGAGTAGTGTGCCTAGGCATATATGCCAATATTGGTTATGTAGTCAGAGCGCCAAAGTTGTAATTTTATGTAACTGATGTACATAATTTTTATAAGAAAATAATAAAAATAGGTTGGTTGCAGAGCCCACTCCACAGCAAAAAGTATGGGGGGTTGTACAACTCCATAGACAGGCAATGAGGTGTTTGATGACAAGTGTTGGTGGTGATGGGGAAACTTGGGGCCCATATGACTTCAATGTACCACATGGTTGAGAGAGGTCATGCAATTATGGGCAATATATATATATACTTGTGTAGAGGTGTCATGATTATTATATGAGTTAATTATGGTTGTACAACTCCATTGACAGACGACGAGATGTTTGGTGACCATTGTTGGTGGTGGTGAGGACACCTAGTGACCACATGGCTTCAATGTGCCACAAGGCTGAGAGAGGCCATATAGTTATGAGCAGTATATATGTACTTGCCTACAGGCATCATGATTATTATCATGATGACTATTATGATTATGATGACTATTCAGAGGATGGTTTAGAATTTTGGTCCTCAGTAACCAGTTGGTGAACCTTGAGCTTGGGATTTGATACCAGATAGGAGTTGTTATGGTTTATGGTTTGGAGGGTGCCTGAATAGCCTTGAAGCAACATGACTATTGGGTCGTCACCTTGGCTGTAGAGATACACTTGTTTATGGTTTATTATTGCCTGTGGATTTCCAACCTCTACTCAAGGGTGACTCATGGTTAATATCCATGAACCACATGGTCTATGGCATGGTGGAATGTGGAGATCTTGTAGCCAATTTCCCTTTTCTTCAAGATAAGTATTCCTTTTAATGTTGTACAATTTATGGAATTAAATGCTTGTATTTATTCATATATTTCACTGCACATTGATGTGATATACTTATTGTTATATGTTGTTATGGTTGATTATGCTTTGTTGTAAACTCTAGTTGGGGTTTTATGTTAATATACTTAAATGTTTTCAAGTATTAGTCATATCCATTGTGCAATATTTTAGTTATGGTTCATATGCTTTAAAATTAAGCACTACAATTGCATTCATGAAAACCAAGTACTACCACACTTAGAGATCACTGTGGTAAAATTAGGGTTCTTGATTCTAAAGATAAATCATGTATTTATGAGTGTTGTGGTTGAAATAGTGTTTTCCAATAGGAGGCCTGGGATGTTACAAGGTGGTATCATAGCACAATTTACAACATTTGGCTTGATTGGGCCACAACTAGAGACGAAGTGGGAAAATTTAGGTTGATCACCAATTATTTGACGAATGTTGAAGTTGTGAAAGTGATTAAAAATTACCTGGAAAAGAGCATTGGTGCCCAGATACGATTTAGTAGGTTGAATTATTGAAAGGAGAGTAAACATTTCGAGGAAAGGCTCATCAATTTTTAGCCTCAGAAGGTTAAATTTATGTGCACGGTATTACCTCATGTGTGATAGGGGAAGTAATTATTTATATATATAATATTTTATATTTAAATGTCCTATATGTATACAATGTTTCATATAAATTGATTTATATTTTGAAGTGTGATCTAATGCATATTAAAGTTTTAACATTTTATATTATATTACATTTGGAATATACACACAAACATTTGGTGGGGGTGTATAAAACATTAAATTATAACTCATAATTATAATACAAAACATTAAAATTTATATCTATATATATAATTATAAGAGGAACGAATTAACTTTTTAGATCTAAAGCCATATACAAAATTTATATGTATATATCGTGGAAAAAGGTTCGGAGGGAAACCCCTCTTTTCATTTTTCTCTGCTACGATACATTCCAAATTTTTGCAAGTCGTGGGAAGAGGGTGGTTATAAAACTGGCTAAGGCACGAGGTTCAACTACCTACGTGGAGGCATGACTGTGATAGTAGGGTCATGAGCCGTAAACGAGGTGAGAACCTTGTCGAGTCATGCTTTTGAGAGAAGCGGGTCACGATGTCTTGGTTACAAGTTTTAAGAGGCGAGCTACAGTCATTTGGTGCATGTGAGTTGACGAAGCAATGCCGTCAGAAGTGGAATGATGTGCCAAGATGGAACGAGGATAGAAGAATAGGGTTTTAAGGAGGGGCGGAACCGCGATAGCAGACCCCTCGTCGGTTGCAGGGTTGGAATTTGGATTCTTCTTTACCCGTCAGACAAATTTTTTTTGACGTTTTGCGTCTTTATGCTGCCCATCAAGAAACGTTATGTTTAAAATTTTTCCCTTCAAAAGTGATGTCTTAATAATAAATTAACCCTTCACCAATGAAGATTTGATTAAAATATTACCCTTCAATATTACAAGTATGTTAAAAATTTTCACATATTTATTATAAGCAAAGAAACAAAATGACCATAACATAGAAAAGATTTATTGAATCATGAATTTTAGTTTGCAATTTCATGAACAATAACAATAAAATCTCCATAACTTGTTGTCTGTGACTCGGACATGCTAGAACATTCATATGTAACATGTACCCCAAGTCACATCAACAAATCAAAAGGGGCCTAAATAGATTTACCCGTGAAAAATTGAAAGCTTACAATACTTGTGGCACAAAATCAAATAGAGAAAGACTAAAAATGTGAAGCCTAGGAGTAAAAAAAAAATTAAAAAAATATGTATATATATATACAAATTTATAGCTTCTATTTGTAATAATTGCCAAAGCATAAAAAGAGCCAAAGTGCACAATTTTGATCTCAAGATGGCAATCAATGTTTCCAATATTAACAACTCAGTAGCTCGAGTAGTCAACACCGAGATGTGAGGGATGGTGGATGACTGATGTAGTGGGGTTTGCGTGAGTTACCCATTTTTGTTTGGGTTCAACTCATAATATATTTACTAACAATAAATCTATTCACAATGTTTTCAAATGGAAAAAAAGATGGATAATAAGCCCTAAATTATTCACCAATTATGGTGATTAATTTTTTTTTACCGATATTGAATTATCAAAAATCAATATCTATCTCTATATATATAGAAGCATGGGTCTATGAATGTTGTAGCTTACCATAAATTGAGAACTTAAACCAGGTTTACCAATGCAAAAGTGACCTACCATAAATAGAAAACTTAAATAAGGCTCACTATTGCAAAAGTAAACGTGGAGAAGTATAACCAAAGCTTGCCAAATAGAATTTTTGAAACAAATTTATCTTACAATTATTTATAAGAAAATTAGTATCTATGATTAGAGAAATGATTAAGAAACAAAGTCTGCAACAATTGTAGAGTGTTCCACTCTCCATTTACCAATAAAGTGCAAGCTAAAAAATCTGCGAGAATATGGTACAACAACTATAACTAATTATTTTACGGTATGGGATTATAAAATTTGATATATATCTATATATTTATAAAAGAATGAGTACTTGAATATTGAGGCCATCAGAAATTGAGAACTAGAACAAGGTTCGTCCTTGGAAAATAAATGTGAAGGCAACATTGCAAAGTAGAATTTCTACAACAGAGTTGTCCTGCAATTATATTTAAAGCAATGGGTGTCCCATGATTAGTGAGTTGTCCTTGGAAAAATAAATGTGAAGCATATATCCAAGCATTGCAAAGTAGAATTTCTACAACAGAGTTGTCCTGCAATTGTATTTAAAGCAATGGGTGTGCCATGATTAGTGAGGTGATCAAGCAATAGAGTCTACAACAGTTATAGAGGGCTTCACTGTTTCCCACAATGTGCAAAAACAAAAATTTGTTAAAAGATGATACAAATCATTGTGGATAGTTCCCTTCTTCTAAGCATTAAAAATATATGAATTAAATTTGTCGTAATTCAAATCTATGATCCAAACATTCCATAGATTGGATTTTTCGAAACCAATAATTAAGGGCAACAATGATAATGGATAGGTAAATTATGAGCAAATGCACACATAACCAATGGAGTCAATAGAATATTAAAAAAAACCCAAGGAATTCATGGAACAAGAAATGCTAGCAATAATGATATTAATTTGGGTCGATTGTTTTACTTCTTGATACTAAGAACCCACCCCTGCACGCAGAATCTTCAGACTTATACAAAATGCATCTACTGTATTAGCATTTGGTTTCAGGGCTATTCTTATAAGTTATAACAGACCTGGTTTCATGGAAAGTTCGAAACCCAACTTGCATACAACCACCACTTCATTCTATTCTCTTGTGCGCCGCTGTTTTCCTTCAACAAGGTTGGAATTTGGCAATTTTCCCAATCATAGGGCATTTTACCGGGCAAAATGTCCTTAATTTTTTCAAGAAAGTAGAATTTTTACCATATCTTTTTCTTCGTTAGCATTGGAGAGATCTCCATCTTACTATTATCTTGGAGCAGATGCAGCTCTTTTAGCCAAACTTTTCCAGATTTGAACGAGCTATCGTCTCTAGACTGTAGGTCTGATTTTGCCTCCATGCAATTCTTCAACAGATTTTTTGTTGCAAGATTTCTGCAAGGGACCAGGTACATTAGCTTCAGAGGCCAATGAGTTTGAAGAAGTTTTTTCTAATCAAACTATCATGCAGCGTGTCAACAGTTTTACAGTCTCCGATGATCAAAGAATTGAAGAATTCTACCATTACACGCAACAACACTTAGATTGATTCATGAACTCGATTGTACAAAGAAAACAAGTCCACATTCGTTGGGTTTGCTATTGTTGGAATCCGAAGATGAAAGAGGAAAGACAGGGAGACCATGCACAGATCCCGGAAATCGTCCAGGGAAAGATTCCAAATTAATGTTGGTTTGCTGACCAGACCATTCCGTATTTGATCAACATTACCATCCCGAAACTATAGTATATCCTTTCCCAGAGAAAAAATCTTCGGCTAATGGAATGGTGCGAGATAAGTTATTAATAACGTTTTTCAAAAAAATTAACCCGTCAAAAATACGTTCTTCACATTTCAGAACACTTCACCTTAAACGGTCATTTAAAAATTTAAAACGTATTTTACGGGTGAAATGCCTCATGACGGGCAAAATGCCCGTCAAATTCCAACCCTGGTCGGTTGTTGTCACAAGACCTTGCACCTTCTAACCCCCTCGAGCTATTTTTGTTGTCCATTCGATTGTTTCGATGATTGATGGTCGTCGGATGGAGGCCAACCTCCCCACCTTGCTATTTAATCCTAGTCGCCAAATTTTAGTTGTATTCACCATCGTTGATCTATCAGAGGGGCCGCACAATCAAATATATATATATATATAGGTGGTTGTGTATGCCATGGACAAAGATTGTGTTAGCTATAGGCCCGGCATGAGGAATGCGGGAAATTATGCCATCTATTTTCCCTAAGTTGCATATTTCATATGTTGTTTGAATTTTCAATTGCGCATGTGTCGATTTGATAATAATTTTCATATATATATGTATATATATAATTTCGTGGGATGTATTTACATATAAAATTTTTGAATGTAACAGAAGTTGTGCATGTGAACTGATATATCATTTGAGTTTATATATGTATGGTGCATGGGCAACCGAGAATACGTTTAAATGAATGCATATATATTATTTTTTATTTATTTTTATTTATGTTTTTATGTTTTTTTTGCGGGCAGATGAGTGACATGAGACATGGGGTACATAGAGGATCCCATGATTATAATTATATGGACCCCATGCTTATATATATATATGCCATTTGGGAGTTGGAAAGGAGAGGACCTATGTGTTGGGCATCAAACTAACCAATGCATGTTGGCTATGTTCCTAGAAGTATATTGGTTATTGCCCAATAAGAATAAAGTGGGCACAATAATAAAACATTAAATTTAACTTTTAGTATAATAATGAAGAGTTTGACCATGTAACCACAGAGAAAGAGGAAACGACAGTAACAGAATTTCAAATATGCATATTTTTGTGCTTAGAGGTTATAATTTGGCTCGTAAATAGCCAAAAGAAAGGGAATTCCGAGCAGAATACATCTTGATGGATAAGGAATTGGATTTGGTGGTAGGAAATCCCCCGAAATTGAGACAAAAGTTATTGGAGATTTAGAAAGAATAAATTGAGCCCAATTAAAATTTATGGAAGGCCTAATTTCTCACTCAGGTGTCGAAATATTGAAAGTAAAAAGTCAACAAATGTTATTGGCAAACAAAACAGGTTGGTGGCATCGTAATTTTAATTTGAGCAGAACTTTCAAGTAATATATTTAAGGAACTGTATAGGTCAAGAAGACAACAAAAACCACGCGAATGAAGAAACGGGAGATATGTCAGAGATCAATAGTGCAGAAGAGAAGGTTGGAGAAGTGGGTGTTAGTATGAAGGATGACAGGATGAAATAAAATGGTCATGGAATGAGTAGGCTAAAAAATGGAGGACTAGAGAAGACTATGAGAAGTCTCAAGTTGAAGGTTCTAAGTATTAAGGCAGATAATTTTCAAATAGTAAAAGAGTAGAAACAACAAAGTTAGACTTAGATTTTGTAGTATTAACAGAGTTTAGCAGGAACTAGACCAATATTTTGAGTCTAGAAAAACTCGAAAAGATGAAAGAAAGTTTGATAAAAGAGGTGTTAGAAGTTCGAGAAATGTTAAGAATGATGACCATCAATATTTATATTCATAAAGGAGGTCACATAAGAGAGATTATACCAACTTACAGGCGGAGTTGAAAATGTTTAAACCTCCCACTTTTAACGAAGAACACGGAAAGTGCAGGGAAGCCAAGGCCTAGTTACTATAGATGCAAAGATATTTGCAATTATTTAATTAATCTTCAAATATGGAAGCTTGAATCGCTATATACCATATGAAAGGCGAGGCTCACCTTTGGTGGGAACAACTTAAGGAAGTGGAACAATTGGATGAAAAAAGGTTTACTTGGTGGAAATTTAAGGAATAATTTCAAAGGAAGTATTTTTCTTAACATTTTTATGAAAAGAAGATATAGGAATTTTTCGAACTAAAGTTGGGAATTATGACTACAGAGGAATATGGTAAAAAATTCATGGAGATGCTAAGGTATATCAATGTTATTAAATATGAGAAGGTCAAAATCTAGAGATATGTTAGTGTGGTTCCATCATTCTATGCAGATTGGATTATATTTGATGAGTCGAAAACCTTGGGTGCAATCATGATGAAGGCCAAGCAATTATATGAGCATAACATAAATAAAACAACTGTACAAAAATCATGGGACAGTAAGAAAAATATTTTCATGGAACAAACAAAGAAGGGTGTTGGATAGGTAAATCCCCTCTACGGACAGAGGCGATCCCACTAGCCTAAAACAAAACTAGCCACAATCAAACCACGCTGCCACGCAAGTTCCTAGTTATGCATCAAAGGTGAATTAAGAAGACCAACCTGGAATCCAACGCTATGGTCAAAGCAGAGTTGATATTCCCGCTCCCTCGCTCCAGCAGATCATAAACGGACACCTGCACATGCAAAGGAAGAAACAGATACCAACATAAAATCTACCAAGGCACAACTATATTTCAGTCAGAAAGGAAATAAATCAACACATCACTATAATAGACAATGAGATTGGAACTATAATAGCAGTCGCTCATTAATTAATAATAGACAGGAAAAGTTACAACCAAGGTTCTGACGTTGAACCTCCCCTCTGGCTGGGCGAGCAACTATATGTGTCTTGCAATGTATCTCCTCTCCGGCAGCATAACCTCTCTATGCTTCATTATCACTCATGATAATCACAACTAGCACTCCTCCAAGAACTCAACAACTCAACAACTAGCACTAGCTTGTCTAATGCATGAGGACAAATATTTATAGATGGAGAAGGTAGAAAGATTCGATGAACCAGGACACCCATTGTGGATTGGCATTATCTCGGAAAAGCTACTGTGGATAGTTGTCAAGGATAGATGATGACTCTCGACCTCTATCCACTGGATTTTTCCCTCAAAAGGCTTCGTGATCTGAAGGGAAAAAATCATATGGGCGTGCTTTTGGCAAAAATCATTACTAAACTGGGCTGGCGCGGGTGTTGTTCTGTGACAGAGCGCCAGTGGTCGCGCCCTCTTTTGAGGATCTCAGTTATTGGCGCGGGTAAGATACTGTGGACTTGCGCCAATGGAAAAAGAGCACTTTTCAGGGATAATTTGCAGAAGGTGTCTTCAGGGAACATGAAGTACATACTCAGGGGAACATAATGCAAGTGTTTTTGGGTTACGTCACTGCTCACAGGTCCCGGAATGCGTCCTCTAATGTATAGAAACGGGGCGATAGGGACGGTGACCAACGGTGAAAAATTACTATGTAACAGATGCCCCCTAAAGCATGAAGTCCGAGAGGTAGAGAGAGGGGTGAAATGCTTTACAAGAACACACAAGAACACATATATAGAGCTGCCACCGAGGATCTGTGTTAAGAGACATGACTGATAGTTCAATTACATGATGTACGTGGTATGGTCGCAGCCATCCATAAGAGAGTACATAAATAACCTAGATCCATAGTATGGACGCAGCCATCTGGTTAGGATCAATGAATTGACTCAGGTATGGTCGCAGCCATCCAGTGAATGAGTCAAGTATCAAGAATCACGCCTGGATTACAACAGACACAATCCAGGGTCTTGCGCTCCATCTCGACCCGAACAAGAGTACAAGTTCAAGCATGTGAATATATGAGCTGAAGTCGAACACGCATGAACATCGTCTGATTACCAGTCAATAGTGGAAACTGTTAACAGACGCGAGAGGTACCACCAATAATGACAATGGCCCTCAAGGTACTATAGGTACAATCTACGGCGTGTGAATTAATGATCTGAAGTCGAACACCCGTAGAATCATTCGATCGGAGGCCAATGATGAAAACCTCACGTCGAACACGAAGAACCTGCCATTGAGGCATGCAGGCTCCAAGGCACCGGAAAGGAGTCTCTAGATCAACTTCCTGGATAATGAGTTGAAGTCGACAGGAAGTGACCTTGATCGAAGGTGGGCCATAATGTTTCCCACATCATCGACACGAGACAGAGAGATAATGTTGTGAATCAAGATTGTACGAACTATCAGAGGGAGGTTGTTTCTTTGCAGAGGTCAACTTCTCTTGAACATATCGGCGGCACATTAATGGAATTGGCAGTATTTGACATCAATGTATCAAAGGTCATGATGACGAGGAAATGAGTGGATGAGAGGTCAAATAAGGTACCCAAGTCCATGGAAGCAAGTGAAAGATATGAGATGAGATATCCCCACCCTGGACACGAAAGCAGAAAAGTGCCATGTTCAAGAGCGACATACTGCCGTCACGGTAATAATTATGGTTCAAAAATTTTCTTTTCCCCCCGCCATTTCTGGCGAGTACCCCAGTTATTTTTAACAAGCTTGATGGGGATAGCATATGCTTGTGGTGTGACAAAATCCGATGTCATTAAGTTTTAACGAGTCTGACAAGGGAAGAACTCGGCGTCTTTTCATGTTTAGAGAGTTTGAAAAGGCAGCAAAAAAGGAAACTCCAGGGATGTCCTTTTTCGTAAAGTTGTGTCTCTCGAGCCCGAAAAAGTATAAAATAATACCCGAAAGAACCGCCCGATCCTTACGATCGAGGAGTACTTTTCATAATTAGTGATTTCAACCTGAAAAAGTAAAAAAGCGGTCAAAACCACGTCATTTCGTAACCATTAACGAGTTTGAAACGACAAAAACCCGGTAATCTTTTTATGTTTTAACGGTCGACAAAAGAACTTAAAACGACCGCCCCTTATTACCGTTTAACGAGTCAAGAGGAGCGACTCGGCAATCTTTTCCTCTTTAAATGGTCAGAAAAGAGTTGAAAGCGGACCTCCATTTTTATTTTCTTTAACGAGTCAAAAAGGAAAAATACTCGGCAATCTTTTCATATTTTACGAGTCAGAAAAGAGCGTAAAGGTGACTCATCCCAAAGGAACGAGTGGTATAAAGGGTAGCAACTAGTTCCGGTAATGGTGGAACTTGCTCAAAACATGTAAAGGTCAAGAGGCTGGCTAATAAAACCACTCATCGCTGCGGTTCCTCAGGAAAGGATAAACAACCAGGTGAAAGCATATGATCGGCCAAAGAGATGGTGGCGATGGAATGAAACAACCAAGGCTCATCTAGCAGAATTTAGCAGATAAAAGGCAATCACGGGATGTAAATCAGGTATGGGTTCATTTTTACACAAGCTTGAACCATGGAGAACTTTGCTTGGATTCGGTTTCATGTTTACACAAGCTTGAAACGAAAAACTATGCTTATTAAATTTTTGCATGCCCCTAGCATGATAATGCAAATCGAGGTACATGCCCCCCAAGCTTCATGGCATTCACGGAGTGGATGGAATGAAGGTTTACTTGGAAAGACTCGATTTTGAAGGAGGATGCATGCCCCCCGGGCCTCAGTCACGCGCCCGGGTCAGCTGCCGTCATCAGAATGACGGAGTGGATGTTGAGGCATTTCCTGCGGAAATAAGACCATTTAGGAATGGTAGATGATTATATGTGAAGTGTGAACCGGGGAACGAAAGTTGGTCTACGATCCTGATCGTCCTTCCTTCGTGCGAAAAACACATCACCCTGAAGAGTGAGGACACAATTGCACGTATGCGATAAATATAGTCTTGTCCAAGGAGTAAATTGTAATCTAACGGACCTTGGACTACCATGACGCCCATTTGAACAGTCTTCCCTTCTAATGTGATAGGTACATTGGGAAGAATTCCTAAAGGTCGAGTGGTTTCTCGATGGAAACCTGTAAGGTTTCTCATCTCAGGCAGAAGCAGTGGCGAACCAAGTGCTTCCCAAGCTGTTGAAGAAAGGATACTCACAGGAGATCCCTCATCAATAATTGTACCGGCCATAACCATTCGATAGACTTCGACTATAATTCGAAATGGTATGGAGGCTGGTAACCGAGGATTGCCTAGTTGATCCCAATTGAAGGAAACAACTAGGTTGCTTGGAGGTGGGACTGGATAAACGGCCGGATATGATTCTGATGGACTTTCTTCCTGTTGCGAAGGAATGAGAGGGATGCTCACTTGATCATTAGAGTCTATGTTGATGAATAGAATTTGGACGGTGGGGTCTTCATTCTTTGCAGTGATAATATCATCTGAGGAGGGAACTTCTGAAGGCAAAACCGGGTCACTTGTAAGCTGGACCTTTTGACTTTTGTCTGGTTTGGATTCAGATGTAAGATCATCTAAGGATGGAACTTCTGTAGGCAAAACCGGGTCACTTGTAAGCTGGACCTTTTGAAAGACCGGGTCAACTGTAATCTGGAACTTTGGACTTTCGTTTGGTTTGGACTCGGGTGGTTCATCCTTGATGATAAAGTGGTGCATAGATGATGAATGTAAATCAACACTCGTTCCGACCAGGGACTGGTCTGGAACAGGCGGAGCACAGCTAGGTTCGGGAAGAGAAGGCTGGACCAAAGAGGAATCATGTTTGATCACTTGGTTAACGGAGAGATGATCTGCAGTTGCAAAAAGACGCTGATATCCAGCGGGTAGTTGGGGTAAGGGAGCTGACAGACTTTCCAAAAGACGGGAGGCTTCATCCATAAGTGGACAAAGGCGAAGGAGATGGTTACCTTCACAAAGTCGACAAGGGAAACGAACCTTCCATTTTCTCTTACCAACTGATAAGATATCGTCGATCTGCGACGACAAGGGGCGAGTCGGGTCACGGGACCATATATCTAGGATCCTGGGAATACCAGGACAATCAGAAAGAAAATGGTCCTCCTTGCATAATCGACAAGGAGACTTAGCCTTCCGCGGAGGAGCAGAAGGTGGTTCTACTTCAGATATTTTCGTGGTAGATGCGACCTTTCCCTTAGGAGACTTCTTCTTTTTGGTCTTCTTCTTCTTCTTCTTAGCCACCTGGTTACTGAAATCCAAGGTTTCACCAGGCGAAGTAGAAGATGAGGACGCAGCAATGGGCGAAGAAGGGGAGGGGTCCACCTTAGAATCAACATGATGTTGTTCGGGTGGAGGAGGTGGTGGTGGAACAGGAGTTATCACACTCGAGACCACCGAGTTTGAAAACAACCATACGGGCAAACCGATGGTTAACCCAGGCAAAGACAAAGTTGCGATATACTGAACACCGACATTTCCAACAGAAGGAAATGGACGAGGGTTCCCATCAGGAGGAATACCTTGGCCGGTGGGCGCCAGGAAGGCTACCATTGAACGAGAAATAAACCTACTCAAACTAACGCAAACAAAATCTAATTGGGTAGATGTTATCGTGGCCAATAAATTTTAAGACACTGAACTTGACCTTTTCATATTTTAAGAGTTGAGAAAAGGATAAAAGATGACTCTAGTCTCCTTCGAATATTTAATGAGCACGAAGTGACAAGACGCTCACAGGCACCTTTTCTTTTAGGGAGTCCGAAAAGGATCAAAAGTTACTACTCTGGAGACTTTAGGTAAAAGGTTTACCAAACAATCCGTAAAACTGCTTATACACCTTGGCAATCAGATGAAAACCAAGGACTTCCCGTACTGCAGTCAATCTTCCCGAATGCTGTGTTCAGTGCATTACGGCTTGTAAGGCGGCAGACTCGGCTTCCTATGGATAAAGGATAATAGCCTAATGGGGTCTCCCGTATATACGCGACGGTACGTGGGAGCTCAGTTCGTATTGGCACCTATCGTTTCACCGTGGAGGAATCACCCAACCACTCGACGATAAACTACCAGGTTTAAAGACGCCGGAACACGTCTCTAACCTAGTCCTCTAGAATATTTGCGTTATGTTCCAATGCGTTGTTATGTTCATTGAGTTTATTTTAAAGTTTATCTTCGATTATGTTTCAGTTTTTTGGTCCTACCGTATGTGATATCTCAAAAATTTCTTAAATGCAAACTATATGCCAAAATTATATCATTTGATTCGATGAATTCTATCTACAGGAGGGTTGAGATCTTTACACAAACGAAATGATCACTCAGCAAACAACAAAGATCCTAATGCGGCTAATAACAAGAAATGAAATTTTTTCTTTTTCTTTTTAATAGCAACAAATAACAATAAACGCTAACTAATATGATGCAAAAGATATTTTGTTTTTCTCTCCTTTAAGATGGCATGATGCATTTAAACAAATCTTAAGAGATATGCACAATCCAAGTTCACTCAATGAAATAGAAACAATTCTGAAACCCCAAAATGAACTATGCAAGCAAGGAAAAACACAAAGACTTTCAATGAACCATGTAATCTAAGTTCAAATGAAGTCGAGTAAAATCCAAAGAGGCTAGAAGTGAATCACTCAGAGCATAGAAGACCAAGCTTTAACAAATCACTGGATAGGTGCGGAACACAACCAACAAGTTGACTGGATAATCAAGAGACCGAAACTTCCCACAGAAGGCTAGACATGCAAAGTCACTAGATGTTCTAGGGCTGAGACGAAAACAATAGAAATAAGCAAACAACTGAGGTTCAACACACTTCCAGAGGCTGTAAGAGATATAAAAAAAGGCTGAAAGAGCTTTCCACCCACACACAGGCAAAATTTACAGGGCTGGCGCGACTGTCAGCCTGCAACTTGCGCTACCAAAGGATTGGCGCGAGTTGCTTTTGAGCAACATGCGCCAACTGGTGCGACTGTCAGAGTAATAACCGCGCCAATTAAGCTTGCCAGCTAGAAAAATAAATAACACGACCTCAGGTCGGGCTGACAGTGCTCAGATGGATCAGACAGTAAAGAATAAACTCAAAACTGATGCAGGAAGCTCATTTACTCAAGCAAGCAAGAGAAAATTAACATGCAAGACAAACTCCAAATAGCTTCTCCCCAGTGGAGTCGCCAAATTGTTGGATAGGTAAATCCCCTCTGCGGACAGAGGCGATCCCACTAGCCTAAAACAGAACTAGCCACAATCAAACCACGCTGCCACGCAAGTTCCTAGTTATGCATCAAAGGTGAATTAAGAAGACCAACCTGGAATCCAACGCTATGGTCGAAGCAGAGTTGATATTCCCGCTCCCTCGCTCCAGCAGATCATAAACGGACACCTACACATGCAAAGGAAGAAACAGATACCAACATAAAATCTACCAAGGCACAACTATATTTCAGTTAGAAAGGAAATAAATCAACACATCACTATAATAGACAATGAGATTGGAACTATAATAGCAGTCGCTCATTAATTAATAATAGACAGGAAAAGTTACAACCAAGGTTCTGACGTTGAACCTCTCCTCTGGCTGGGTGAGCAACTATATGTGTCTTGCAATGTATCTCCTCTCCGGCAGCATAACCTCTCTATGCTTCATTATCACTCATGATAATCACAACTAGCACTCCTCCAAGAACTCAACAACTCAACAACTAGCACTAGCTTGTCTAATGCATGAGGACAAATATTTATAGATGGAGAAGGTATAAAGATTCGATGAACCAGGACACCCATTGTGGATTGGCATTATCTCGGAAAAGCTACTGTGGATAGTTGTCAAGGATAGATGATGACTCTCGACCTCTATCCACTGGATTTTTCCCTCAAAAGGCTTCGTGATCTGAAGGGAAAAAATCATATGGGCGTGCTTTTGGCAAAAATCATTACTAAACTGGGTTGGCGCGGGTGTTGCTCTGTGACAGAGCGCCAGTGGTCGCGCCCTCTTTTGAGGATCTCAGTTATTGGCGCGGGTAAGATACTGTGGACTTGCGCCAATGGAAAAAGAGCACTTTTCAGGGATAATTTGCAGAAGGTGTCTTCAGGGAACATGAAGTACATACTCAGGGGAACATAATGCAAGTGTTTTTGGGTTACGTCACTACTCACAGGTCCCGGAATGCGTCCTCCAATGTATGGAAACGAGGCGATAGGGACGGTGACCAACGGTGACAAATTACTGTGTAACAAAGGGTTTTAAACCCTCACGCTTAAGGAATTATCCCCAATTGAAATAACAGTCAACTCTAGTTACTAGTGAGCCCAGGGGTAGTGACTTTCCAGGTAAGAAACCCTCGGTTCAACCTACAAAATGTTGGGGTTGTTGGGGATATCATAAATTTCAAGAATGCCCTTATAAGGATGGAATCAAGAAGATGATGCACAATATGCAAGGAGTTCATACAATGGAACATGTGGGCAGAAGCATGTCCAAATCAATGTTACGCTGGATAACATGCATGCAGAACATGAGGCACACATGATTGAAATTGATGGTATGTTACATAATTGGCTTATTATTATTTTTATTGAATCAGGAGCTAGCCATAGTAATGTTTACCAAAAATTAGTGGATAAATTTAATCTGGAAAAGACCAAGCACCAAAAAGCATGGCTAGTTCAATTAGCTATAGCAGTGAAGAGAAGAGTTATAGAACTAGTGAAAGAATGTCTAACTGACATGAGATTGAATACTAAGGTTGAGCTTAATGTAATTTTCTTAGGATCATATGATTACTTGATCGGTATGGATTGGATGGAGAAGCATCACACAATTCTAAATTTTTATAATAGACATTTTGCTTATATTGACGATGAAGGTTTGCAGAGGTAGGTCCAAGGAGTCCCTAGATCAATATCTATCAGAGAGATATCAACTCTACAGTTAAGAAAGAATTTAAAAAAAGGATGTTGGATTTTTGCAGTTCATTTGGAGAAACCTAATAGGTATCAACAAGCTAATTTGGAAGATTATTCGGTGCTCTAGTCCTATTCGTTAAGAAAAAGGATGGAACATTGCAGTTATGTGTGTATTTTCGACAACCAAATAAGATAACTATCAAGAATAAATATCCATTAACGAAGATTAGATTATTTTTTTTATCAACTTCGAGGAGCTAAGGTTTTTTCCAAGATTGAGTCGAGGTCAGGATATCACCAATTTTGAATTAAGGAAGAGGATATCGGTAAGACAAATTTCCAAACTCTTTATGTACATTATGAATTCGTAGTGGTGCCTTTTGGATTAACGAATGCACCAAGTTTTTTCATGTGTTTGATGAGTTGAGTCATCCACGAATATTTGGATAAGTTTGTAATTGTTTTCCTATACAACATATTAGAGTACTCTAAATTTGAGGAGGAGCATGAGTAGCATTTGAGGTTGGTGCTATAGGTGCTCCAAGAACACCAGTTGTATGCTAAGATTAGTAAGTGCTCTTCCTATCAGAATCAGATTCATTATTTGGGCCTTATTATTTTGCAGGAGGAGATAAATGTAGATCCAGAAAATATTAAAGCCATCAAGGAATGACCAATACCAAAAAATGTTATGGAATTTAGGTCTTTCATGGGCCTAGCCAGTTATTACAAAAGATTCATTGAAGGAATTTTTAGGATCTTCCATCCCATCATTTCATTGCAGAGGAAGGGCATTAAATTTGAATGGACCTTTATTTGTGAGAAATCCTTTCAACATTTAAAGGCTTTGTTAAGAAGTGCTCCAATATTGAAGATTGTGGATCCAAATGAAGATTTTATGGTACGCACTTATGCATGTTGAGAAGGTTTGGGAGGAGTGCTTATACAAAATGGACATGCGGTATGTTACGAGTCCAAAAAGTTGAAAGACCTTGAGAAAAATTATGCTACACATAATCGAGAGTTGACAACTATCATTCATCCTCTTAAGACATGGATACATTATCTTTATGGGCCAGAGATTTGAATTGCAGACATATCACTATGGTTTACAACATTTGTTTTAATAGCTAAATCAAAATGCTCGATAGATTAGGTGGCTAAAATTTTTAGTGGAATATGACTTAGAAATTAAATACATTAAAGGAAAGGAAAATAAACCGGCAAATTTTCTTAGCCAAATAGTTCATTTGATGCATGCTTCAATAGTGAGTATATGTAAATTTTCCAACAACATTTGAAATTTCCTTAATAGTCTTCCTAGTCAAAATTAAAGCAGCAACCCTGACAATTTCATCCATATCATTTGCTTACATGGGACCTCAAGAATTAGATTGAAACTTGCGTACCATATGTGCCACTGGAGAGAACTTCTTCAATTAACCCATAGGGATTTTGGAATGAGCTCCACATCTTCTAAGTGCAGGAAATAAATCCTAAACCGCCGATTTGATAATATGTTGATCTTTGGTTTATATTTAAGAAGGGGCTCCCAATGTTTGTTGACCCAATCCTGCATCTTTGGCTCTTCCATTTCGGCAAACTCCCATCGCCTGAAGAGGGAACACTGCTGAACGCTAACAAGACGATCCTAAAGTATTTCTCGTCCAAAAACTAAATCAGTTTTCATTTGGTTTCCTTTAACAAGTCGTGCATGTTTTTTTATTTGTGGCCTTCCATGTTCATTTTTAGAGGACAACTAGGTGTAATTTTCATGTACCAGGTGCTCATTGGAAGATATAACCACATTTTCATCTCCAATGGTAGAGATGAGGTCTCCCATAGATCACTCAAACTGAAACAAAATTTCATGTGACAACTCTAGACCCAGACAATTGGGTGTCCCCCATGTCCTCAATGACCACACAAACACTAGGTCACAGAAGAAAAAAAACCCAAGAGGAAAGACCACAGGTATCAAGGAGGATTACTATGTATTAATTAGCATAGGAAAATAGGGAATAAACAATGTCGACACTAAGGACAAAAACATAGACACTTCAAAAAATATAAAAAGAAGCATTAAAATCCCACCTAACCCTAGTACATGCCAAGCCACCAACCAGTACAAAAAAACAATATCTCTACCCTACAATGTCTAATCCATGAAAATCACCTTCAAATTGAAATAATTGAAATATTGGATGATCACCCAACCACTCGAAAAATGTAAAATGGATGAATGAATGATATTTTAATGTCCACGAGACTGAAAATAGTCTATGGGACTACTAGTCTCCCTATTTGTTCCTTTTGCAATTCAATCTTTTTCTTACTCAAATTGATAATATAAAATTTTAATAATGTAACATAACATTTACTCCACCCCATGGAAGAACAACGAGCATAAGAAAACTGCCACTAAAAATGAATAAAAATCACATCATCTGTAACCCTAGCGGCCCCCACATAGATCAAAGGCCAATCCATAAATTGAACCGATCAAAGATGGGACATGAACGTACTATAGTAATTTAAAATTTAAACTAATCCAAATTAATGGATTGAAACCTGCACCAGATCATTCTCATGCAAGAGAGGAAAAAAAACCAGTAGTCGTCTCTACACTAGAATCCAACTTCCAAATATCCCCAAGGAATATGAGAACATAATCCCATCGAATTCAAGTGTGGGAAAGGTCCCAAAGCACCGACAAAGGCAACTCAGCACAATAACAAAGATTGAGAAATTATGGTGTTAACTACAAAAAATGGATTGAAACAACAGTGATAATAGAGATAGATATTGAACGAGACACTCAAAGTAAGTATATATTGGTATCTTAATCATTCTCAATTTCAAATTAAAATACTAATAAAAAATAAGTGTGATTAATCACCTTAAAATACTTCTACTTCAAAGTGGATGAGGTTATTTAGCTACATCACAACCAAATACATGAATAAATCTGTTTACCTGCAGTTCCCTCCGCTTTTCATGAAAGTCTGCTTAAATGGAGTCAACTAATTTCTGTGTTGGAATCATAAACTATTTTCTTGATACATTACTTGATTAGAATAAAAAATGAACAATTAAGTGATTAATCTAAACAAGAAAATAAATTATGAATTTTATTTAGGGGAGGCATATCTTTCCCATGTTGGAGATTCTAAATGCTGAAACATTTTCTTGTACCATTTTCTTGAACCTTTTTTGTTTTTGCATGAAAAGGTTTCAAGAAAGGCACAATCCCTAAATTGATCTTATACCAGTGTATATTTGGTTGTTGAAAAATGTTAGTGAAGGGTACCGCCCTTGAAGAAAATCAATGTATTTAAGAAGAGTTGTCTGTCTTTTCAACTGTGGGTTGCCTTGGGTAAATTTTCGAGGTTTTGTTGCTATAGCGGAGGGAGGCCAATAGTTGTGTGGCCTCCCTACATGGCCCAACTTAGACACCTGGCATACACAATCAGTTGTATGACACATGTCCATCACGTGCCTCCACGTGTTACCTTCTCGAAGTGGACCAAACTTCGGTTTTGGTGCCAATTAGGGTTTCCTCTGCAATGATTAGGGAGGTAGTTATGTGTGAGCACCACCTGTAGTTGTGTGTGCATTGTTGGTTAATGGTGAGGTGAGGTAGGGTTTATCGGTTGTTATGGTTTCTTGTTTGACTATTGCGTTGTGTTGTTCGGTTTTTGCATTGTGTTGTTCCACTGACGTGGTGTGTTGTTCGGTTGTTGTGTTGTGTTGTTCAAATGTTGCGGTGTGTTGTTCAGTCGTAGAGGTGGGGTGTAGACGCAGGAAAGAGTTTCGACTCTTGGGTGGCATTGCATTGCTGCAGGGTTGTATGTAGCCGAATGTGGTTGTGTTTCAGACGGACATTTGTTCGCAGTCTCTCACTCGTTCGACCCTGTTTGACCTGGCACTTGACACCATGGTCGGCTCGCTACAACAAACGTTTGCAGATTGGTGTCATTGTTCCCTGGTAGAATTATTCCTCCTATCAGCCATACCCGCAATCGTGTTTGTCAACACATCTATTTTCTCGGTATTCACAACATTCATCTTCTTTGTGTTAATCTCTGGCATTTTGTGCCTTCTGTGGAGTATTTGTGGCTTATGTGGCTTAATTGGTAGCTTCTGAGGCTTAGTTTGAAAAAAATATTGGGGTTTATGCACTGGTTGGGTTTTTCGGTGGCTTGTTTGCCTTTTGTGAATGTATGGAGTAGTTGTGGAATTAATTCATGGCTTCTGTGGCTTAATTGGCAGCTTTTGTGACTTAGGTTGAATTTTTTTGGGGGGTTTGGCACTAGTTGGGTTTTTCGGTGGTTTGTTTACCTTCTGTGAATGTTTGGAGTACCTATGGCTTCAATTCGTGGTTTATGTGGCTTAATTCGTGGCTTATATGGCTTAGGTTGAATTTTTTTTATGGTTTTGCACTGGTTGGGTTTTTCAATGGCTTGTTTGCCTTATGTGAATGTATGGAGTATCTGTAGCTTCAATTCATGGCTTATGTGGCTGAATTGTGGTTTCTGTGGTTTATGTTGAAAAAAAGTTTGGGGTTTATGCACTGGTTGGGTTTTTTGGTGGCTTTTTTTCCTTTTGCGAATGTATGGAGTATCTGTGGCTTCAATTCATGGTTTATGTGGCTTAATTGGTGGCTTTTGTGGCTTGGGTTGAAAACAATTTGGGGTTTTTCCACCGGTTGGGTTTTTTGGTGGCTTGTTTGCCTTTTGTGAATATATGGAGTATCTGCGGCTTCAATTCGTGGCCTATGTGGCTTAGGTTGAAAAAAAAATTGGGGTTTATGGACAGGTTGGGTTTTTCGATGGCTTGTTTGCCTTCTGTGAATGTATGGAGTATCTATGGCTTCAATTTGTGGCTTTTGTGGCTTAGGTTGAAAAAAAATCGAGGTTACTCAATACTTGCAACCTGCATATATTTGAATAAGAAATTTATGTCTTTGCATCAACTTGAATCTCCATCCACAAATATCAGACCTATTTGTTTGATAGAACTACCAGGCATAGGTGTTTGAAAGAATATCAAGCCTAAATTTAGCTTGAACATAATCATGTATCCTGAGCAAGGTAACAAATCCATAATATCTTGACCAACCTCAAATAAAAAGGGAAGGGTACTGAAAATTGTCTCCTTACAAATGCTAGGAATAGATACTAGTTAATTGAAATAAGTTTTAAATTCATTTTTTGTTAAGGCCACTAAAAAATGTGATTAAATGTTGTAGTGTTTGAACATATATTAAAACACTCCAGTTCTCTACATTGTCAGCTACAACTGCTTCCAATTCTGCAATTGTGACATGAGTTTAGCTGCTAATATGCTGACTTTCTCTTTGGATAGATTGTAATGGAAATATCCTTTGATTTGATTCAGAATGATTAGTCTTCTAATAGATTGTAATGGAAATCTCCTTTGATTTGATTCATAATGATTAGTCTTTTAACATGTAGAAGCTTTAGAGGGGATTACCCATAGCAATTGCCACCGTGCCTCCTTTAAAATGGTAACTAAAGCCTTGACATCTTGCAATGGAAAAGACTTATGTTGCTCATACATCACTGAATTCCTTAGTAGTTGTGAAGATGTCTCCTCCATTGTAACTACCTTATGTTCATTTTCCATTTGTGTCTCAACTAACTGAAAACTAACATACTACAATTTCCTTGTAAAATAGACCAGAAACTTCTACAACTGCTTCCAATTCTGCAATTGTGCCATGAGTTTAGATGCTAACATGTTGACTCTCTCTTTCGATAGATTGTAATGGAAATATCCTTTGATTTGATTTAAAATGATTAGTCATATGATAGATTGTAATGGAAATCTCCTTTGATTTGATTAAGAATGATTAGTCTTCTGAGACGTAGAAGTTTCAGAGGGGATTACCCATAACAATTGCCACCATGCCTCCTTTAAAATTATAACTAAAGCCTTGACATCTTGAAATGGAAGAGGCTTATGTTGCTCATACAGAACTGAATTCCTTAGCGGCTATGAAAATGTCTCCACCATTTTAACTACCTTATGTTCATTTTCCAATTGTGTCTCAACTAACTGAAAACTAACATACTACAGTTTCCTTTTAAAATAGACCAGAAATTTCCAAGTGATTTTGAAACAAATTTATTCATTTCTTCTAAGAGGCATGACATGACCAAACATCAACATTATTGCATACAAGTTGCCAAACTGCTTTGATTAAGGAATGATCATGCCTATGTGTTTTGACACAGATGCTCTCATATTTTTGTCTCTGTTGTCTTTGTTGGGCATGATTAATTTTGTGTCTCTATTGATTTAGATGTTATGGCTTTTTGTATGAAATTTCACACAGAGAAGTCGATTTTCCTTTACAATTTACAATTTATGGTATTCTCTAGTTTATGGATATTATGACACAACCTTAAAATTATTGAAAAAAAAAGATTGAAATAAGCCTAAAAACAGTACTTATAAACCCTAAAACCCTAAGAGGAGAAAAAATGAAAAGATGAGCATAAGCATGTAGAGGTGTGTCTTGGGCTGGAGAAGATGTTGTAACAATCACTGATATGAAACCATAGTTTCTTGTTGCACTGTGAAACAATAAACCTTGGCAATATGTCAATGGTATGATGCCATAGATATCCTTATCTCTGATTGTGGCTTGCAGTGATCATGGGAGAGAAAAATGCATGGAGTAGAGAGAATGAATGAATTTGGCACCTTTGATGGGTCACAGAGACAAACTTGTGAGTTTGACTCTATTGATGAAAAACACCTTTCGTAGATGATCGAATCCATGCTCACAATTCAGCAAACATGGAACACAAGACCTATTTCAGTGACTTTCGCATTATAGCAAGATTTCCTTATACATTAGACTTTCACATTATGGAAAGACTAGACTTCAACATTATTTTGACAAAAATATCAAGCCTATGTGTTTGATAGAAATATCAGGGCTATGTGTTTTGACTCAAATGCTCTGGTATTTTTGTCTTTGTTGTCTTTGTTGGGCATGATTAATTTTTTGTCTCTATTGACTCAGATGCTATGGTTTTTTGTTTTCAATTTCACACATAGAAGCCAAATTTCACACATAGAAGCTAAATTGCATGTTGGGCATGATTAATTTGTTCTTTGTTGACTCAGATGCTATGGTTTTTTGTCTGCAATTTCACACACAAAAGCTAAATTGCACACACAATTTTTTCATATGGTAAATTAATGGAAGGTTTGGAAGATTAAAAATAACCAAAGAAATAAAGGAAAAAAAATGAAGTTAATACTATAAACTAATTGAAGATTAAAAAAAACAGAAAGAAAATACTTCAATTATTCAAACATGATTACAATGTGCACAATCTCTGATTGAGTGAATTCATCTACAGATGAGTAGAATGAAAGTTTATGAAGGAATTGTGAGCTAGTTTTATAGATTTTTGTTGTTGAATTTGATTGGAAGAGAAGATTGACATGGATTCCTTTTTTCCAAATTCAAATGTGTGTTGTGGATTGATTTGGATGTCATCCAATGGTTGATAAACTCTTTTGGTTGATCCTTCTGCTTTCTTTTGTGTTTAATTCCTGAATCCTATGTTTAATTCTTGAATCTTGTGTGTTGGCATCATTTATTGCTTTGAGAAAGTTCCACTAATGAACATATATGCAGTTATGGCTGACACGTACATTCTCTATTCTTGTGTAGGTAGTAACGAACTTTGGTCATAGTTGTTCCAATTTATATTTATTGGGGTTGGTTTGATATGATATGTGTCATGTTGGATTGTATGGGATGGAAGTTTCGCTTGTTAATTTTGTCTTGTTTTCTAAATCTAGAGGTACTTGGGACATAATGTTTTGTCAAATTGTGATACTAAAGGCTAGTGTTGGACAATTGTAAGCCCAATCAATATATGGGTACATTTTGGACATATTTGAATAACTTATATAACTTAATATTATTTAATTATCAATGTTTTTTGTCATGTTTTTGATGGCTGTGTGGGACTAGTACTATAACAACCACTGGTCCCTGCACAACAATAAAAGCCTCTCCTCTATACTTCTTGCTTAAGAGATTAATTTTTCTCATGGGCTATTAAATGTAATTCAAGTATGCTTTTGTCGCTATATTCTTGTACTAGAGAAAGACTACGTGGTATTAATGGGTTGTTCAATGCAAATTGTACTTTCATGTGTATTTTTTGGTGCTCTATCATAATTAATTATAGGTTAATAATTTTTGTACTTTTTTTAATTATATTACAAACATATTTTGATTGTAACTCAAAAAGTTTTGGGTTTTTCATTTCTAATGATTTCTTTGTAGATACTTTTTGTATTTTTTTATATATATTACAAAAATGTTTTAATTGTAATTAAAAAGTTTTAGGTTTTCATTTCTAATTATTATTATTTTTTTTAATGGTTGATGAGGTTTAAAATCTGAGAAAGGAAAGAAAAGATTCAAGTTGGGAAATATAATCAATATTTCTATGAAGAAATATAATCAATATCTCTAATATCTACATGCTGCTTAGTGTCATACATAAGAATGGGTGTGAAAACCAAACATATATTAAACATCATTAAATATGAGTGCAATATATCATCTAAGCAACTTAACCAATCTCTTTCATTTTATTTTGTTTATTGAAGAGGTAAAAGAAATAAAGGGAAAAAGTTTCTATGTATTCAACTCCAAAACATGGGCGTCACTGGTAATGCTTTTATCATAGGGAATAACAAGACACAAAGAAGAGGAAGCGGTGATGTAGTACTAGGTATAAATGATGAAAGATTTCTAAAATACAACTTCATAAAAAGGTGTAGATGTAACTACTCAGTTTATTGGACAAATAAAAAATGCAATTTACGTTACACTTGGAAAAAGTTAGTTATTAACTCTTAGTTTTCTATATCTCTTTCATGCACAAATTTATATGGAAAATTAAAAAATAAAAAAATAAAAAATTACACTAATTACTACATAATCCTATGAAAAATAAAAAAATTGCAGTAAATATTATAGAATAAGATTGGCAGATAAATTATAGAAAAGGTTCAGAAATTGGGATCCCTTTCCCAATTTGTATGAGCCCAACCCATCTGGGTTTTCTCATTGTCATAAAAAACAAGGTGCCCTTGCAAAGGTATATCTGCAAATGCAAAACAATTTTGTTACTTTATCTCAATAACATCACCAGCATCGAGATTGAGAGCATGCTTCGACTGCTCTGGATACAAGCCCACCCAAGGTCATTCATGGGATGTTTGTAAAACAATCAGCCAGACAAAAACACAACCAGACAATTCCAAGAATATTTGTGTCCACATTACCTATTGCAGTGCCATTTAATATTCCCAAATAGACATTAGGTTTCTCCTGTGCATTGAAACCCATTCATAAGTTGTTTTATTTTTATCGCAGCATTTTTTTTTAAATCATAGCAATGGTTAACTTAGTTAATAAATAGCTTTTGCGGCAAGATAAGTTAACTTAATCAATAAATAGCTTTTGCGGCATTATCTTCTTTGGCAGACTTCATAATGTTGATCCTTGAATGTGGAAAGAGATAGTTCTCACGCGGTATGTCAAAGCTTACACATGCTTACATTGACTATCAAATAGCCTTCTGGAATGGATTTGATACATTTCACAAATTTGAGGAAGCATTCAGGATACTAATATCATGCTGATAGCTACAATTTTTATAATTTGTACTCTAAATAAGTCTGATATTAACATATCCAATTTGTTCCTCCTTATTTAGATGAACAATCCATGCAAAGGAGGAACAAGAACTTTCCAACGGAAACAAGAAGGATAATGGTTTTAGTGCTATATCTCAGTGCACAGAAACCATAGTTAAAGGAATTAATTGCAGATGTTGAGAGTCAGTAGATTGAAAACTCTAGAAGACCAACTTATTCTAAATGACCATGGTGTGACCATGGTGTGGATATAGAGGAATTTTGTCCCATCCATATAATCAAGGCTATAGATGAATAACCTTATCCAGACTCTCTATAGTTCTTGTATTGAAGCATGTGAAATGAGAGCAAACAAGAACTCATACAGTTTCCACAATAAGCGATATAATTAGCACACAATGAATTCAAAACAAGAAGGCTCTGGTGAATCATAGTATTCAAGATAAGCATATCGGTGAGACTGAGAAATGATTTTATGCTATGTTCTTTGACACTGAAATTAAACATGAATTCTGATATGTGATAAACTTTATTTGTTGAGATTTACGTTTAGGAAATTATGCTGAACTTCAATTGAAAAGACAGAGTGAGCATAGAGAGGATTATGCTGAACTTCAATTGAAACTCTAGATGACCAACTTAGTCTGGAAAGTCGAACATAAAATAAAGATAAATATACATTGTGTATAATCTGAAGTTTAAAATGACCATGGTGTGGATAAAGAGGAATTTTGTCCCATCCATATAATCAAGGTTATAGATGAATAACCTTGTTCAGACTCTCTATGGTTCCTGTATTGAAGCATGTGAAAGGAGAGCAAACCGGAGCTAATACAGTTTCCACAATTTTTGGGACAATGGAATAATCAACACACAAATGAATTCAAAACAAAAAGGCACCGATGAATCAGAGCATTCAAGAAAAGTAACTCGGTGAGACTCACAAATGATTTTACGTTATGATCCCCGAGACTGAAATTAAACATGCACTCTGATATGTGATAAACTTCGATTTGCTAGCAATTATATTGATGACACTTTTATTTGTTGACAAAGGTATTAAGGAAATTATGCTGAACTTTCAATTGAAAAGACAGAGCAAGCAGATAAAGTGGATTTATTTTGATCCTACATAGATGGTCTGCCAAGCATGGGTAACCAAGTTATGGCTGAGGTGGATACAAGATCATCACCAAAAAACATGCATCCCCCATCTCGTCCTCCACCAAAAATATAGTGACATCTCTTGATGAGGCATTGCTTTGCCCATTAAGATGGAAGACTCACCATACCACTGACAATACCCAAATCACCATCCATGCGTGCAGGAAGCTTTTCTGAAGATCCCCGCTGGTCATATCCACAGCTGTCATATCACCTCAATTTATTTTTACGCCCACCATGACCAGTAAGGTCTTCACCTGAAACACCTTTTGCATTTTCTTTTTCCTACATCCCCATACCAGGGAGGGGTCTATCAGGCCTTGTTAAAATATGTAGTGACATTTCCGATATCTATTATCAGATTCCATAATTCAATAATCACAGTATTAAAAGTTGTTTTAAATAAATGAATTCCACTTTAAAGTTTACACAAACAAATTAATTAAAAGAAGCATCACATACCCAAAACAACAGAATTTGTTGTCAACCAAGTTTGAGTGGTTAGCCAAACCCAAACAAAGTCTCTAACAAGGACTCCTATAAACGAACTATGATCGGCATACTCATACATTGAGAAGCTTCTTTATGGTTGTGATTATGGACACTCCCCTGCCTGCACAGCAGCACACGGAAGATCCTTGTCTAGCCCCAAGGAATCTTTCTTTGGCTTATACAAGGGATGTGGTCCCTGCACAGAAGACATAGCCCTCTCATGTTGCAGCACACGGAAGATCCTTGTCTGGCCCCAAGGAATCTTTCTTTGGCTTATACAAGGGATGTGGTCCCTGCACAGAAGACATAGCCCTCTCATGTTGTCTCAAACTGCAAAATCCAAGATAGAATGACTTGAGGAAAAAATAAGTGTCCACTGATAACCGAAAAAACTGAGAATGCAGAGAATCAAATACATCAAACTGCAAAACCCAAGATAGAATGACTCAAGGAAATACATCAAACTGCAAAACCCAAGATAGAATGACTCAAGGAAATAATAAGTGTGACTTATAACCGAAAAAACTGAGAATGCAGAGAGTCAAATACATCTATTACAGTAACTCAAGTAACTTAAGGAAGTGCCTAAGATATCCAAAAGATAGAAATGCAAAAAGGGAACAGAACATAGAACAAATGCATTCCATGATGTAGATGCTAACAAATAGATAAAAACTTCCGTATGTATCAATTGAGTCCTGTCAATATCCATGATTTCTACCGCAAATATCCTGAATATCTAAAAATTCAGAATGCTAATTGCCAGATTGGAATGCATGCATAAACAAGCAGAGATAAGATGCAAGCACGCAATGCATGGGCTACTAACCCAAAATGCAGAGCCAACTCTGACATTCGTCAGGCTAATAACTTGGCTTATTTAAAAATCAGAGTTTCAAAAAGTTCAGGGAACATAAACTTTGAAATGTACCGGCGATTGCTAGCAAGTGTGATGGGCCTGGTACCAACCCAAAATGCAAAATCAACTTTTAGACTGAGAAAGCTCATAACTTAGCTTATTAAAAATAAAAAATCTGGGAACATAAACTCAAAAACATAAGGAAACACAAATTCGCTAAAATATTTGTCATTGTCTAGCAGGCTAACTTGGCTTATTAAAAAAAATGAGCATAAATCAGGGAATGAAACAAAATTCAGCTAAGAATCGTTAGGCTAACTAGGCTTATTAAAAAAAAATTGGAACATAATATCAGGGAATGAAACAGAATTCAGCAAAGTACTGCACATAGTCAGCAAGTGGGAGAGGTATGCTACCTTAACTATGCATTGCATGAGTTCTTCTGCAATCTACTCAAATTACTAAAATGAAATAAGCAATGCCGAGACTGGCCTAAGCTGCATACCTTGGCACAACTTGTGCGTGGAGAGCGTCAGACTGGAACCAAGTGAAGTCACTTCCACGGTCCACATCCAAAAAAATACATAGTAACGTAATACATCCTGCAATTCCACCACATTCAGTTGCATATTCTAATAAAAACCAAGAATTCAGAACAACAATGATGCGTTGGAAATATCAGAATTAGTTCTAATTCTCTTTGGCCTGTAGTCCAACTAGGAAATGATTTTGATTTTTTTGGTATTTTTTTTTTTGGATTTTATTATCTTAAATTTAATAAGATATTAAGTTATGTGGTTATATTTATTTATATTTTTAAAAACAAATTTTAAATAATAAAAATATATGATCTTAAAAAAATATTACATGTTGCCGACTGAAATACCAGTAAGAATGTATTTTTGCTGCTTTCACAGTAGGTGCAAAGTTGTCATTGTAAGATTAAAGTTTGGTTTATTGTTTGAAAAGATTGAAACATCTGATTATCATTTTTTCAAGTTATCAGATTCAAAGTTGATGATCAGGTTCTCAAGTTATCAAATTCAAAGTATAGTATTTCTTATGGACCTGTTTGGACTTTTAAACTTCTTTACAATGTCCATTTAAGCCTCTGAACACTTGAATTAGCAGGTACAATTTTATTTAAAAATAGTAGTCATATATATATGACTATTTTACGTGAATTAATTTCTGATTATTTTTTAGGTTTGTAGGATTTGACATAGTCTCATGAATGTGTAATTAGGATTTTTAATTATCAACTATTCATCACCATGTTTACAATTCACTACTAAGTATAACCTGTTTATTTCAACATGTACTGAATTTAATAAAAGCTCTAACTAGAATTTCATGCGCAGGCGGTGTTCAACAGAGGCTCTAACCATGTATAATACAGAATTGGGAGCATTGACATATTGGAACCCTAATGTGAATATATTTCATCATTCCAGATAGGTAAGCCGAGGAAAACACTCTAACCAGTGAGGCTTAGCAAATAGTGTTTAGAATGGAAACGTTGCTAGCTGCCACAGAAAATTTGAGAGAGGATTTTGCTCTATATACCAAATAACATAGTCTCATAAAACATCTTCTCTTGACAATTTCTAGAAATCGAAACGATTATAAGATTCTCATTAGAATTCTTACCTGTGCCCAAAAGTAGATTAGCTTTCCCTGTCTTGGATTCACTAGCACTGTTCATGATACCTCATTTGTGCCCAGTAGTAGCTTAGCTTCCACTGCCTCGGATTCACTAGCAATGTTCATGCAGACAATAGTGATACCTCATTTGGCCATACTGCTCAACTTCATGTCTAGAAATAAACTGGCATTAAGGACTAATATGTAATTACATTTAGAACAAGCATTGCTTTTCTATTGCAGAAATAGTGACCTTAAGTTCACCCTTGCCACATTTCTTTCAACCCTCACTTACATTCTCAAACAAGGCAGCATAAACTGTGAACAATGCTTTCTCTTTTTCTCCACCCGTCTCTACAGGTACTTCCTACAAAGCGATCAAACCACTTCCACTGATTGTAACATTGTCAGTCATTGTGTTCCAAATTGCTAAATAGAAGCACCACCATTGGTAGTACATGATGGTCATAACCCATTACTGCTAGGTGCCTTTGTACCTAACGATGACCCTGTAACACTAAAAGTCCATAGACTAGATGCAGAGCCAAAGGGCACACTAAAAGTCCATAGACTAGATGCAGAGCCAAAGGGCATTGACTGAATGCAAAACCAAAGGGCATTGTGTTGGAATCACCGACTTTCAAGAATAATCTAAAGGAAAAAGAAGAACTGTTAAGGTCAATACGTGATATACCTGTGAATGTATTTCGAGTGCCAGACAATTGTTGGAATTAGTTAACAGCAAGAAATGGTTCTTTCTCAAGAATATCATCTTTAGACACTTCCCTCAGACTCTCCATTTTATTAGGTTCTTTACTTTTGAGGGAAACGACAGGACGGAATGAGATAATAGTAGGAGATGGCTCTTTCTCAGGAGTAGCTTCTTTAGGCGCTTCCCTGGGGCTCTCCTGTTTATTAGGTTCCTTACTTGCGATGGCCTCACCAGGTTGTGTGTCTATTAGGTTCCTTATTTTCAATGGCCTAGCCAGGTTGTGTTTATTACTTTTGATGGCCTCACAAAGTCATGTGTCTATTGATTCTTCTGAGCCATCCTTAGTTTTTTCCCATTCTCATTGAAGCATCTGTTTGATCCAGTTATGTTGCTTCCTTGTCTTTCAAATCATCCTGATTGCGTCGACATAGTCTCAACTATTTTCTCAGCGTCATTAACAGTTACATCCACAATAGCCTTTAGCTCAGGCACTTCTGTAATCTCATTTGAGTTTTCGCTTATATTGGTGTCATTTTTAACTTTATGTACAACTTCGATGTCGACGTTGTGAAAAGAGCAATTTCAGTGGTCTTGCAACAGAAAATGGTGCAGGAGGAATCACTGAATGAAATTGGTGGCCCACCGGAAATTGTTTGGCACTTCGAGAAAGTTCCCAACTTCTTGACTAGAATCCAATCCCATGGCTATAGATTTGTCCTAATTATTTAAAAAAGACGAAAGTAATGATAGGTAATATAGTAATAAATTATAAATTATAACATCGAACCTATTAAATTATAAGGTTAGGTGGTTAAGAAACCTCTAGTTTTTAATTATTTTTAAACTAATATTTTATTTAATTAATAAAAAATAATATGTTTAATTGTTTATATTTAAGAAAAAATATAATAAAAAATATAGAAATATTTAGTAATTCTCACAGTTACTTTAACAATATTTACACACAATTACAGGCAACCAAGAAACTTATCAAAAGTCAAATTTGATAAATAAGAAAATAAAAGGATACTCTTCAGGAGATATTACTACAGCGCATGAATCAATTTGTATCTATTTTACGAGATATAGTATTATGTATAAAATTCTTAAGGAGATATTACCACATCGCAGGAATCAATTTGTATCTATCTTGCGACATATAATATTATGCAAAAGTTATCCATTATGGGAACATATATAATTACAAACTTTCTAAATCATTACAAATATTTGCACACAATTAAAACAGGAAGTAATTAGAATATACTCTGCCTAATTAGTTTAGTATCACCAGATTCAATTTTAAAATTTAATATCTGAATTCATAAAACAGGGTGGCGGTCAAACTAATGGTTCCCAGCTTCCAATATGCATCAAGAAAAAGCCTCAATTAAAATAAATTAATGAAGATGGCAGTTAGGGGCTGAAAAGGCCATTACAAGTGCATTCACCTGCAATAAGTTTTTCATTCCTATCAGCCAAAGCAAGACAAGTAGAGCAGAGCAGAACAAGTAGTTAGACTTACAGAGGAAGCAAAGTAATGAACCTGTGGGATTAACTAATAAACACGGGGTAAACAGGCTTCTTAAATTAATTAAGAAATACGCTAACTAAATTAGGGTTAATCTAATGGAAGAAAAACAGTCATTCCCAAGGAAGGCGACATATTTCAGTTAAACGTAAAACTTGATTTTATGACGATGCAAGATTGGTAATAGAAAATCAAATATGTTAAACACCCAGAGTTTGGGTTAACGAGAAGCTATATTTAGCAAACCTAGTTAAATCACTGCGAGGAAAAGAGCTACAGCCATCTCTGCATACCCGAAGGTATACATCGGAATAGGGTTTAAGGTTTGAACAGAGATGGAACCATTTCTACATAACTGGAATTGTACATTGAAGCAGGGTTTGAACAATAGCAACAACAAATAAAACAAAGTTCAAATGACGATTGCTATAGTAACAACAAATAAAACAGAGTTCAAATGGCGATTGCTATTTTCATCGCACAGAAGGAAATTTCAGTGCAAAAGGAAAGAAAGTCCATAATAAAGAAATTGCTTCTCATAGCAGAGATCAGATGAAATAATAGCAACAAATAAAACATAGTTCGAATGTGGTGGTTGCTATCTTCATCACAAGGAAATTTCAATGTAAGCTAAAACATAGTTCAAATGTGGCTGTTGCAAAATCACAAGGAAATTTCAATGTAAATGGAAAGAAAGTAGATGATAAAGAAATTGCTCCTCATACCAAAGATCAGATGAAATATACCTGAATGTCAGAAACCTTAAATAATTCCAAGGGATGAACCAAATCCGATTGCCCTGCCCTTAAAGTTATTTTCTCTAGAAAATGTTAAAAAGGAGTTTCCTCTTGCTCCCCTCCCACATAACTCAAACACAGTGACAAATTCAAACACCATACAACACAAAGACAGACACACAGAGACAACCAATCATACACCATACCGCACAGAGACAGCCAACCTCCACAAACATATCACATAGAGGAAGCACACCATACCACATAGAGACATCCAACTCCACAAACATATCTGGCCGTGGATAAAGGATGGAGAGGGAGAAAATATGTTTGGAATTCTCTGAGAGTGAATGTATATAGACTTTCTTTTAATGGATACTTGAACGACCCATTACAGCTGAGACGAAGGCTTATATTTTTGGATGTAAAATGAGTCCGCTTACCAAGTGCAAAAAGCAAACCCCACCCACATTTGATCTCAATACTTTCTATATATATATATATATATATATATATATCAGTTGTTAATCAATTATGTAAAGATTTTTAATAGAAAACAATTCTTGAGCATCAAAGGATTTATTTTTTAATATGATGATGTTGTTTTTTATTTGATATTACTTTTTTAAAATTGGCATTGTTATGTGACTTTTTTTTGTATTTTAAAGAAGTTATCATTTTGCTCTGAAAACAATGAAAATTCTAGTAGGATTTTGAAGAATTTTGGCATAAATTTTTGGAAATCTTTGTTATAGCTATCAAGTTTGATTCTGGGTGCCCCAGGTGTTTTTTATGGTGTAATCCATTTCCACCATAAAAAATAATTGATTCAAACGCTCCCAGGATTGGATTTTTTTTTTTTTTTCTACTAGATTCCAGTGAGAATTTCATGGTTCTGGCGTAAATAGAGCCTCGATAGACAATGGCTGTGATTTCATGGTTTACAATAACAATCTTCTATGTCTTTTATTTGATGTCTTCCTCTTCTAGAAGGTAATATTGTTATGTGAATGGTTTACGAGAACAATCTTCTGTCTTTTAGATATGTAATTATGTGTTTCATAATGGTGCATTTCAGATATGTAATTCTATGTTCATTAATGGTGGGATGAGGCTTTTTAGAAATTTGACACTTAAAAATGTAATATTATTATTACAAAATATAAAATTGTAATATTACATTCCATGATATGTGTTGGTTGCATATAAACATGAAAGACTCTCAAGAGACCATGACCTAGCACTAATAAAACCTATTCTTGCTCCCCGTGTGCTTCACAAATACATTAAAAAAACATAAATTGTCATACATACATCCTCACCATATCTATGTCATTAAAAGAGATCATATAAGTGCATTCCTATAATTCTATTATCCAAAAAGAGAAAATTTCTAAAGCATTGTAAAAATGGGTAAGGATGATTTTTGTAGAGATACTTTCTTTGATATTCTTTACCTTCATAAATCCAACATTGGATGTGACCCCTTATTTGGATAAAATAATTGCCACTAAGTTTAGCTCATGATATATGTGTTCAAAAATTAGTAACTATGAAAGAAAGTCTACATCTCCAATTTTTGTCTTGGTGCGTTTGTGCTTTCAATTTCAAGTTTCCGGATGCCAATGTATCTATTTTCTATCAAATATGAATATCATTCATTAAGTATGCATGTTTAGAATGTGAATGTTAATTGTGACACAACATTTTTATATTTGATAGAAATGGTTCTTTTATGTTAGATACCAATTTCCTTGTAATTGTCTTTCTTTATTGGCAAACATCCTATTGTGATCAGATTTCTATTTAGATTAAGTACTTTATGTAATTGAATATACTTAATTTTAGGTTGCTTCTCAACCTATATTGATATTGTTCAACAAAATGTTGTAGCGCAAGTTCTCGAAAAAGCACTCCTTTATCTACAAAATCGTTTCCTTACAATGTTGTGAAAGAATCAAGATTTTATTGAAGTGCCAAACTTTATTTAGATTCTTCATTTTATTTTCAATTGATAAGTTAACTCTTATATTTTGCATTCTTGTTCCTTGTTGGGCATAATTTATGAAAATCTCACTACATCATGATTTTTATGTTAAGTTTTGGTTTAACCCAACTATGTTATTATAATTTTCCTTGCTTATGACAATTGTCCCTCTCCCATTAGAATAATCCTAATTTAGTCTACATATTTATTAATTAATTTCATTATCATGGTTTCCTTATGTTTATCTATTAATACCTTAGGTTCATTAGTTTGTTCTCATAGAGACTAGCATCTCCATTAATTTTCTTAGAATTAGGCTTCTTATAATCCATTTCCAATTTCAACAACCATTTTTGGGAATCTTGAAATCACCTAATCAGGATCTTCATCACTCAATTGGAATTGTGTGTTTTGAGGAGTGATTACTCCACGTACAAGCATTAAAATGAAAATCGGTATGCCTTCTTCTTATTTAAGCTAGATTCCATACCATCTTTGGAACCTCTTTTTGGTCTCTTGAATTGCTTTACCTTCCTCCATTTATCACCACTGCTTGAATTTCTACCTGGATGATCAATCTCAATCTCAACATCACTCGCACTTCTTTCTTGTTCTTTGTCTTGGGTTTCATGTCCTGTGATTTTTTAGAAAATATCTTATAATGAAGTGGTCCACTACTTGCAAGTTCTACTCCAACCAAGTATATATATATATATATATATATATATATAATATGCCCAATTCTTTTGTTACTATTAAATTATTAAAAGTATGTTCTAGGAAAAGCTAATGTATTTCATGTACAATTTAGAGGGAAAAATATCTATATTGAAAGTTAATCACCTTAAACTTTGAAAAATATAAAATAATGTTAGTAAAGTAAATTTATTTAAATGAAAACATATTTGAAAAATGTTATTTTTTCAAGTATATATACATTTGTTAGTCTATCATATGTTGAATATTTTCTTTTGAAATTGGTAGGTGGAAAAAAAAGGTTTACTGGAAGTGGAAGTGGTTGATAGCATTAAATCTCTTGTACTAAAAAGATAAATTCCACTAGATTTTGGCTCAACTTAAACTAGAAGGCACCTACTTTTGCAACATGAATGACTCTATACTTTCACTTACAAAATTGGAAAATGTATTTCACTACCTAAAACTTTCAAATTGTCTAAACAAAAATTGTGTTCAATTTTAGTATTGTGAGAGGTCTTGAATACTACATTAAAGTGATATATGGAGTAATTTTCATGGCCCTAACATAGGTATATTTACATGTACTTTCATTTAATTGAATTTAGCAACCCTAGTTAAACTATGGAGAGGAAGAAAGAGAGACCCATCCTTGCATACATAGACTTGTAGATTGGAGAAGGGTTTGAACTATAGCTAGAATAGAGATCATGTGGCAATTCCTATCATCCATAATAGAACAATGCTAAATATTTTTCATAATAGAAGATAAAGAGATTGCTTCTCATAATAGAAGATAATAGGAAATAATAATAAAATGTACTTGAACATAGAAACCTTGGAACAACTCTAGGAAATTATCCAAATCCAATTGTCCTCTGTATATTTATTCTTCTTAATACTTTAATTAACTGCATTATTTCCCTTATTATGTACTAGTTTATTTCATATATTTATTTATGCTACTACAATTTAATTTATTTTTCTCTCTAAGGTACATAAATTATACAAATGTTTTCTTCAAAAAATTATCATGCAATGTCAAGTTAATTCTCTTTGATACTTTTCAAAAAAAAAAAATTCACTATAGCATTCAAGAATTCATAAGTGATACGACGGGTGTCATATATCTGGTATTCTGGATCTTGGCATTACCAGTGTCAAGGATCCAACCTCCAACTTGTTGAAGAATCTAGAGAAATTAGATATAGTAGGATTCTTCTATACTTGATAACAATTTGTGAAGCAATTTTCCAATTTAACTTGTTAGCTTGTTAGCTTGATCTTCTTCTCTTATTATTATTATATATGTGTTTACATCATCAAACTGCTATCAAAATACAAGAAACAAGAACACAAGATATTGGCTCTCTGCCAGGGCTAAACCTCTCTCTTAGAGAGGAAAACCCTTTCGTAAATTTCTCTTATTTAAGCTTCTTACTAATCAATGCCAAACCCTAGACCATTGACAAGAATATCCTCCAAGCACAGGTCAAGTCCTTCCTTCTTCTGGCACTTCGTTCCCTGACACTTTTTCCTCCTTCTCTCAGCACTTCGTTCTTCCGGCAACTGGTGATAGTCCTTGTTATGTTATCTCTAGAAGAGATACATATCTTTGATCCTTAGTGAAGTCTTTCATCTATAAAGACACCATCCTTCTCTTGTCCAACCAGGCTCCTTCTTGATGTGTAGTTGCAGACTTGTTATGACTGTAGTGCAGCGCTAGTTTCTCGCACGTGTGGGAGGATTCCTTCATGATTCTTATGCTAGAGTCTTCCTTCTTCGCTTGAGTGGGATTCTTCTTCACTTGAGAGAGAGGCCTTATAGGCCTACTTTGATAGCCCAAACAATGATAGATATGTGACTATGATAGTGTTGTTGTAATCAATGCAGATATCCCTCCTTTTCTCACACGTATGATTGTAGTTCACCCTTAGAACAAACTTCCGAGGCTCAATATTTCTTCATCTTTCTTCATTGCACTAGAGACTTCTTTTCTTCGTGTTCCCTTCACCCTTAACTCATCTTCCTTCTCGTTGATTTCATAGGTGATTATATATTTTCGTTGGAAGAGTGGACAACCTCTATATATAGAGTTATGTCCCTCCTTTAGGCTAACTTAAGGCCGACTTGGATACTTTAGGCCAACTTATCTTTTCTTCTTTGGATTAGCTTCGTTGGTGATGTCGTTGCATGGAAAGGACTTATGACTTTGCTTGGAGGTATTCTTTTGACTCTTATACAAATATATACATGGTGTAACATGCCCTTAAGGGTCTTTAATTTTTTCTTTTGACTCTTTGACTTACCTAGAGTACTTTGACATGTGCTAGACCTATTTCAATTAGCAAGAAACTCATTGATAAATATAACAAAAATAATATTTATTTTCTTGTATAAATAGAAATATCAAAATTACATTTATGAAGACCAGACTTTGTTACACTTTCTTCAACACTCGCTCTTAACTAGGGAGGTATTCATAGATCATTACAAGGTGTTTGGTTATTTTTCAATTTTGAGGAATTCACATAAGAGAAACTAGATTGGCAATCCATCTGTTATAGCACCATAGTAACCAACATTGTTTATA